>JAVLUX010000043.1:3792500-4400000 GCA_032164185.1 Moxostoma hubbsi
CGAGTCTAAACTAGAGAACAGTTTGACATCAATGTGAGAAGTTCACAATAACTTGCCAGATAGTTCCTAATTTTTGCATCCATTCATTCGAGTTCGACTGAATGACAAAAGTAATGAGAAGTCAGTGCAAAAGAATGGAGTGTTTTCTTTACATTTTGTCTCAGGCAGGCGTTGATGTGACCTCAAGACGGTTGTGCAGGTGTCCTGTCTGCGGAGCGTCGTTTCAGCTGTCCCAGGGAGCCAGTGTGGAATGAAGACTATGTTAAGAAAAGTTCCGTAAGAAAAGATTATTATTTCTGGGTTGCTCCAAAAATGGTGCAGAGGCAATGAGACAGACTGATGAAAGATTAGTTAAACCCTATCTATAAAGCAATCAACAGAGTAAGGACAGGCTCTGCTTCTTGTTCAGTCGTCATTTGCTTTATTGTTGTAAACAGACTATTCTGTTGGGAGTCTGATGTGAAAAAGAGACGCTTATCTGATGAGGAAAAAGCACTAATGCAAAAATGTCATGAAACTTGACTTGCAAAAGCAGGTGACAAAGAAGTCATTTTTTTCAGTTTGAAGGACCTCTCTTTATTGAAAGCACCTTGGAACAGAGGAAAATTGTTGCTCAGAAGTCCTAAATGTATATTTGAGGTAAAGTGAAAAAGTTTGAATACACACACACACACACACACACACACTCAGACACACACACACTCAGACACACATGTTACACAAGGAGAGAGTGAAAGCCATCTGGTTCATGCTTGCAGACTCCCATTGTTGTCACAGTATTGTCATATTTTTGTCTAATTACACACAATGTGTCTTAACATGTTTATACTTCCTTGTTGCCAGTCAGTCTGAGTTCATATTTACTTGCAGAGAAACATTTTATTTAAATTTTTTTTGCAGTGGAAGTGAAATACAATATCCACAGATCATCATACTGTCCATGTTTTAAATTACGCTTAATTATGTTTTGGGGGTGCGGTAAACATTTAGTTGAGTTGTGTTTACTTAGGCCAGCATCAATGTTAGTATTGCTCATACTGTACTTAGTATGAAGCTTTTTGGTCTATATATAGAGACTTAGGCCAGCAACGACTAGCAACTATCCAGAACACACTAGCAACTGCATAGCAACTAGGGTTGCCACCCGTCCCGTAAAATACGGTATTGTCCCATATTTCAAGATGAAATGATGCCTCCCGAATCGAATCAATATTTGATTTGTCCCGTATTTAAGCTGGTCCGATGGCGTCAAGGTGAAATCGTTCCAGATCGTTTGTTTAACATTGATACAAGTTGGACATTGCCTACAGTGGGTAAGGGGCCATCTTAAAAGTGTACACATTGTTCTAAAACATGCTAATACTGTGGTGGGGAGGGGGGGGGGGGGGGGGGGGTAAAAGTCAATATACATAAACATAGTAAAGTACATAGTACATAAACCAACACAAATGTTTACATCAATAAGATTTCATGTGTCAGGAAATTTCTAATTTTTGAATTATGCATTTTTTTATTATAATTTGTTTAATTTACTATTATTTATTTACCATTTATTATTAATAACTTTTATTATTAATATAAAACTGTGGAGGATGTTGTAAGGGACCATCTGAATATGTCACTCCCCTTACACAACCCCTCTGCTCGACAGCTTTACAGAGTGTGTCATTATTTTACAAATTCGAAAGTGGCAACCCTGATAGCAACACTCAAAACCACCCAGAACACCTTAGCAACTGCATAATGCAACAATAGCATTGTGACAGCGAGTTTTGCGTGGGAAAGCAACCCTCGCATTAACATTAATTTCAGAATTTTTATGTCTCTGCTCTATATGGTTAATCTGTTGTCGCTAATGTGTTTGTGTGGGAAACATTTAAAGAACCAAATTATTCTTTCTGTGTCAACATGGCAAGTTTTAGAAATAGGGCTCCACATATTGCGCAATCATGCCTGAATGGGGACAGTGTTGTTTGTGTATATGAGTGTGTGAGAGTCTTTTGTCCACTCCTCGGACAAGTTTTGATTGATAGTGCCGTCCCTCATTATGGGAAGTGCAATTAAGGAAGAGACAGGCCTGCACTTCCCACCCGCCCTAGAGACCAGAACCGCGTGTGTGTGTGTGTGTGTGTGTGTGTGCATTAGCCCAGTTCCTTGACTGAAGAGACTGTATCTCTGTGCAAACAACAGCACTTTAAGCAACCATTACCCATCATGCCCTAGTATAAATGATTCACTTAATGTGGCGTTTCATCACGCCGCAATCATTGCTCATCATTATATATGGGTCATTTTGCTCTCTGTTGATCTGAAAGGCTTTTCAGAAGAGCAGCTTTCAGCTAATTCTCTAATTAGTATAATGTGTATGGAGGTAAAACAGAGCCTAATTGACTTGCATGCACAAAGTAAGATTTGTAAAAGAGTAAATGAATATACAAGCATGATAGCAAAATGTGCATGCACAGAGTAAGATCTGTGAAAGCATAAATCAAATTGCAAGCGTAAAAATAATTTTGTTTTGTAAAGGTATAAGTTGCAAGCGTAAGAAAAAAAATATTAGCAATACTTTAATGATTTGCATAAGTGATATTCATGTGTTGTGAATCTGTAATTTTGTATTAGCACAAAGTTTGGTGTGTCTTCCTTTTTCCTGCGCTTACACTTTTAGCACTGTTTTTGTTTAAATAATAATAAAAAACATTACAATATTTTTATTTAAAGTAATGTATTGTGGTCATTAGAATTGATTAAGAATAGAGCACAACAGTCTGTTTCTGGAAGTAAAAATCCCATTCATTTTTTTCACAGGGGAATTTATTATTAATGATAACTTACAAACCTTTAACTACAGATCTACTGTGAACTCTGAGGTTGTTATTTGTTACTATTTTAGTATTATTATTTGTCTTGTCATTATCTGTTTTGTGTATAAATGCTTTGGCAATATTGTATGTAAACACAATCATGCCAATAAAGTACTTTAATATTGAATTGAAAAATGTAACTACAGTACCCATGATTCCTTTGCTAAATCCACCAGTCAGAGAGTCGCGGCAAACGTACAGTCAACCATATGGGCTTCCAGTCAAAACAGTTTACATTGAAAGGCTGAACGCTCATCCGTGCATGAGACGGAACGGCTCACACGAAAACTAAGTTTACCATAGCCTGTAGAATACTGAGAATTTGAGGGAAAAATGTAGGGTAATCAACGGTCCCTTATCTTCCCGGACGTCCTATATTTTGTCCAAAATTCTTATGTCCTGTATGCCTCTTGTACCATATTTCAGTGCTCAAAACATTCAAGTATCCTGTATAAGATGGGAAGTTGGAAACTCTAGGAAGATGTGCTTAATTGTCATGGAAAATGTCATAATGCAAAAACATTTAATGAAAAAATACATATTATTTGTTAAATGTTCTTTTTTTTTTCATATGATTTTGGGGTGAAATATGACCTGGACATATAAGATTCACATTTTAATACTGACAGCACTGGATCAACACATCCTAATGAAGTATGGATAATACATACACTTTATGAACAAAAAAAAAAAAAAAAAAAAAAAAATATATATATATATATATATATATATATATATAATTTTTGCATTCATGGTTCCTGAGATAACTTTAACATGCTTGGAACCTTCCCATTGCTCATAAGGTTCTTTAGACTAGAGAAAGTTTCTTCAAAATGGTTCTTTTAAGAACTTTTCACTTTATTTTTAAGTGTGTATTTGCAGTCTCATCATGATAGATGATCTGATCTAATATGAAAAACACTTTTGAACTGAATCCTTAAAAATATGCACACACACACACACACACACACACACACACACCACACACACACACAAAGTGCTTTCCTCTTCATTTGTCCTGTATGTGTCCATCATTTTCTTGCCAAAGCGTGCATCATTTGACAGTCAACTCACCCTACTCTGCATATTGTGTGTGTGTGTGTGTGTGTGTGTGTGTGTGTGTGTGTGTGTGAGAGAGAGAGAGAGAGAGAGAGAGAGAGAGATCCACAATTAAGCTGCCGCCGGATTGTCGGGTGAGAGACAGAGATGAGGACTTTGTCCTTGTGTTGTGAATGTGGACTGCACAGGATAAGCTGGTTTAACTGATGGGATACCGTGAGTTTAGACCCAAAAAGCCTCATCAGACATATGCTGGACTGGTATGGGAGCAGCATTCTGCAAACTTTCCAGCAAAATTACTCAGCAAGTCAAGCGTCGGTCTTCAGGTAGGTCGTAACAATAGCATCACTGGAATCTTTCAGCCAGTGACAAATGCCTCATAAAGTCTACGTTTGCATGAATAAGCTTGTTAGAGTTTGTGGTCATGTGTCATGTTCACTCAACAGTGCCAGATGTGATATTTGTTCAGCAGAGGCTGCTCTTCTAGCACCTCCCTCCAATGTTTAATCATCCATCTAATGTGTTCCTGTAGAGCAGCCAGACTACACGAAGAAGCATTCTTGAGATTATTTTTGTTTAATTTCAACATCAGAAATCATGTATTCCCATGATAAACAAAATGGACATGACATTCAGACCAAAAGTTTTCACTTAAGGATTATGATGAACATGACAAAAAATGTGATTGTCTCTTCAGCTGCTGAAATATGTGTATGCAGTATTATCCGGTACTTTGAGACTAGATGATTTCAAGTAGGCCTGAGATCTCGAAATGGGGGCTGAATCTCCCAAATAGGGCGTGGTTTCTCCAGAAGGGGCGGGGTTACTCCAAAAGGGGGTTGCACCAACTCCAAAAGGGGCCGACACCTCCACAGACGGTTAGGTTTAGGGAAAGGGTTAGGTAAGGGGCTGCCTATATCTTTCCTGGCAGTTTATATATATATATATATATATAAAACTATAAGTATAATCTGTGCAGTTACTGTTCTTAAAGATGCACCAAGTCAATTTTTTCTTATTAAAAATGTTTTACATATAAAGACATGAATAGCATTTTTAGAAATATGTTGAAAATGACATATGCTCACATGTAAACTTCAGTCATATCAGAAACAGAATAAAAGCTGTTTAATTTTACATGGAGTGGGTCGCCCCCTCATGGGCGCTGCCATGTTGACAACCACAAATAATGACAATAATAATATCATGTTTACTTTATATAGTGCTTTCAATAAAACATTTCACTAATGTTCCTACTGACCAGAAAAAAAAAATTATTATTGGTGCTTGCTCAGACAAAAATATCATTATTATTATCTTAACTCTTTAAACTTGTCCAGTAAGCAACAACCAATCAGACACCCAGAACACCCTAGCAACAAGAAAACATGCTCAGGGGGGGCCTGGGTAGCCCAGCGAGTATTGACACTGACTACCACCCCTGGAGTTGCATGTTTGAATCCAGGGCATGCTGAGCGACTCCAGCCAGGTCACCTAAGCAACTCAAATTGGCCCGGTTGCTAGGGAGGGTAGAGTCACACGGGGTAACCTCCTTGTGGTCGCCATAATGTGCTTCTCGCTCTCGGTGTGGCACGTGGTGGGTTGTGCGTGGATGCCGCAGAGAATAGCGTGAAGCCTCTACATGCGGTGTCTCCGTGGTAACGCGCTCAACATGCCACATGTTAAGATGTGCGGATTAACGGTCTCAGACGTGGAGGCAACTGAGATTCATCCTCCGCCACCCGGATTGAGGCGGGTCGCTACGCCACCACGAGGACTTGGAGCGCATTGGGAATTGGGCATTCCAATTTGGGGAGAAAGGGGGAGAACATTTGTTTTTATTTGAAATTGATGTAATGTATTTTTAAGTACACCTTTTTTAATTTATATTTATTTACAAATATAGTCATATATTTTTAATATTGGCAGACTTGGTCCTCCATAATCACATTGCAACCTCATGGCAACAACCCAGAATACATTTTTAGAAGAAAATCAAAAAATCTAGTTCTATTTAATCTTTGCAAGAAGTGTTCATGATGACTTGCTAAAATAAGACAATGCATTAAAAATGCTGTCTGGTTTGTCTTCCTCCCTTACAGGTTGTAAATATACGTGTCATGCCCAGTGCCGTGACCAGGTGGCGCTAGACTGTCATCAGAATGCATCTCCTAATGGCTTCCCACTCAGTCCCCATGCTCAGGACCATCTTAACAACAACCAGCCGTCACACAGCGTAAGTACAGCATATGAGTTTGTGCAAATATAAGTTCAGTTCTGAATCATCTCAAATATATTTTATATTCTGAAATACTGAACATACACTCTCACATTCAACAATCACAGTCATCTCTCATGTGTTTGCCAGTAATGTTCAGTGACCACCACAAGGGAGAGAACAATTCCAGCTAATCTGCCTGAAGTATTCTCAATATTGCTGTTAATGTTGGTTGATGCTGATACTCATTGTACATGTTATTTTAATGTTCACTGGCAGATTAAAGATTAATGCCAGTCTCATGAAAGCTTTAACACAATTATGACCATTAGTGGAGGTAACTCTTAAGGGTGTAATAGTCAGAATTTAGTGTGTGCGCCTCAGTTTGGTCATAGATATTACTCCTTTGCTGACTTAGAACTGTTTATATAACAGTGATTTAAATGATAATACATGTTATTTAGTGTCATATGAGTGTAAACACAAGCAAACACACACACACACTAATTCCCATTGCGCTTTGTACGGAAGTAATAATAGCTTGTCTGTCAAAAGGAGGATGTTACATTAGAGTGTCCATCTTTTTTATAACACCATTATACAGTAGATGCTTTGTAAATGTTATATTCCTGAATGAAAGATGAGCAGTGTATGTGTGTGTGTGTGTGTGTGTGTGTGTGTGTGTGTGTGTGTGTGTGTGTGTGTGTGTGCGCGTGTGCGCGCGCGTGAGAGAGAGAGGCTTGGCTGGGTCGACACACAGGTTGGTGTGGTGTGTGTGTGTGTGTGTGTGTGTGTGTGTGTGTGTGTGTGTATTAGTCATGATAGTCCAGTTCTGCCCACAACTGTGCTGTAACTGGTTTAAAAGCAAAACTGATCTCAGATTATTCGTTTATAAACTGGTAAATTTCATGATGAATAAAGCAAATAAAGCCTGTTAAGAAATATATAGTTATATTATTATTTTCATGAAGCACCCCCAGTTCTGAGTAGCCTGAAATTGTAAAAAAAAAAAAAATATATATATATATATATATATATATATATATATCTCCCATTCTCATTTATAAAGTACTACTAGGTATATGTCATGGTAGTATTTGGTAAATATGCATTAATAAATATATAAATATTTTTCTTGATGCAAAATATAATTTCTAAAAAAAAAAAAACAGATTCAGTTTGAAACTTCGGGCAGTTTTATGTCCTAGTAGCTGATATTTATTCAAACAAACAGATTTCAACTTGTTGTTGTATGAAGGTCACAACAAAACGGACTTTTCATCAGGCCTTTATCATTTATATTTGATACTTTTCAAATGCATTTTATTTATTGGTTTGAGTGTTTTAGCCTTTTGATATTAAACAATACAAATCCATGATTAAATACAAATTATAACATTTAAAACTTTGATAATCTTAACAACGAGTGAAATGTACATAATTTGAATATTTATTGTTCAAAAATTATTTCAATTTTTTAAAAAATGTTGCCATCATTTACACCACACCAAACAAATGTTTATACTGTACTCATTATTGTACAGTTGTTAATGTAAAGTTACTTCTTCACCAAATGAACAAAAGTGTCAGTGAAAAGCTCGCTTTAGATGAAACATGACACAAGGGAGGATGTTTGAAGAAAACAAAGGAAAATTAAGGTAAATATCACTCGTGAGCGGAACATTTTTATTTGTATCCATTTCAGTTCATCTTTAATTTTGCCAAATTATGCAAAAAGTGCGCAAATATAATTTAATTGTGTGTATTTAGGATACATAAAATGTTAGCTATGAAAATATATTACAATAATAATAAAAAAAATTACAAAAAATATTATTATTATTATTATTATATATATATATATATATTTTTTTTTTTACGTCTAATCATATTATGCTATTTGCTTCAGGTTGTTTAGTATGCAGTGTGTACCGTTAGATGGGCCTGCACTATCTGTAAAGTTTGTTCGTTAGTAATTTGGGATTAAACATGGGTGTGCACTCTCCCACAGGAGAGTACTGGGAGACCAGCTGTCTGTGTCATTCTAAACATGGACGAGTCTAGCAGTCATATGAGTGTGTGAATGTGTGACTCTTTGTATGGATCCTACATTCCAGACCAGTAGCCCCCTTCCTCCAATGCAGTCAGTTGAGTTGGCCACGTTACTCAGGGCCAAACAAGTCCATACACTCAAGTGTAGTGTCTAATGTTGACTATCGAGGTAGTAATAGGGAGGATAGTGTGTCTACATGTAACACCCACTCTACAGTGAAGACATAACATATCAAAACTGGAAAGCAAGATGCATAAGAACTGAAGTTGAGCAAATGTAATTCTAAACAATTATGTTATGAGAGTATGCATGATTATAAGACGTTATAGGATATAAATTTACAGTATATATATTCTATTAGTTATCAATGGCTGAAAAATTGATGTTACAGTGAGACACTTACAATGGAAGTGAATGGGGCCAATTTTTGAAGGGTTTCAAGGCAGAAATATGCAGCTTAACATTTTATAAAAGCACACATTAATTCTTCTGTTAAAACTTGTGTATTATTTGAGCTGTAAAGTTGTTTTATTCATGCAAACGTTGTAACTTAGAGCTTGAACTATCCATTAAAAGATAACCTTTAAACTTGTATAAGGATAAACCTTATTGTTTAGCATTATTCTTCATCTTATGGAGTTTTGAGTAAATATTATCCAAAGAAGAGGAACAAACAAACAGGAACATAAACAGATGTAGGAAACTTCAGGAAACAGTCACAGGGCGCCTGGAGCATAACTGAGCCATTTCCCGAACACACAAACACATACATTTACCTACACAAACACATCATCGCACAGCATAAGGCATAAACACACCTTCACACTTTGACCACTTTAATAAGTAACAACACAAAGAAGCTCCACTTGTGCCCGTTTAACTGCATACACAAAGCCATCAAGGATAATAACTACTTCATGACATTTTTACAGCATTTCAAGCACTTATAAATGAAAATTGTGACATAATTTACTCACCGTCATTTAGTTTCAAACTCACTTACTTCCAGGAACACAAAAGGAGAAGTTAGGCAGAATGTTAGCCTCACCATCATTTTATCTACACAACTAAAGTGAATGGTGACTGAGGCTAACTTTCTGCCTAACACCTCCTTTTGTGTTCCATGTAAGAAATGATG
Source organism: Moxostoma hubbsi (assembly GCA_032164185.1). NCBI lineage: Eukaryota > Metazoa > Chordata > Actinopteri > Cypriniformes > Catostomidae > Moxostoma > Moxostoma hubbsi. The sequence goes on from JAVLUX010000043.1 coordinate 3,801,833, forward strand.
ACAGAATTTTAATTTTGGGGTTGAACTAAATACAAAACGTTTTGTGCACATAACAAAAAGTCATGTTCAACTTAAGTTCAGCTTCAGCAGGATTTTGTGGGTTGTTTCGAGTTTCATTTTTCTACCAGACAGCAGATTATTGGCAGGTGTTTGCTGACCGCTGGGAACTCTATGAGTGGTGAAACCGGTCCAAACTGTGAGAATCAATGCTTTAACTCCACCACAGTAACCACACAACCATAAGTCCAAGAGAAATGGAATACCAGTCTCCAGTGGTCAGGTTTTGTTTCTAGATGTGTAAAGAAAACAAGTGTGCAATGCCATTGTGTTTTTGCCTAAAGTTTGTGTTTTGCCTAAGTTGACCCTAAACCTTAAACCTAAACCTAACCGAGAGTCACAAAAAGCAATCGTGAAATGTCATTGACATCGTGAATCGAGACATTTTTAGTTCTTCCATGACTCTTTGGGGTCAAGTGTAGAATCACATACATTTGTGCATTTGGCAGACGCTTTTATCCAAAGCGACTTACAGTGCACTTATTACAGGAACAATCTCCCCAGAGCAACCTGGAGTTAAGTGCCTTACTCAAGGACACAATTGTGGTGGCTGTGGGGATCGAACCTGCAACCTTCTGATTACCAAATATGTGCTCTAGCCCACTACATCACTACCACTCCATACACTTCAGGACTTGTACCCCTGTCTTTTGCATCGGAAGTGTTGAGATGTCCTCTAGTCTGAGATTCCTCGCAACTTGATCACATTCAAATAAACTTATAAATGTTGAGGTTATGTAATACAAATGTTAAAATGTATGCCGTACTAGTCACGCACTATAGGAAAAGTCTTTATATGTCTTAAAATAGCATTGAGTGAGGAACAGAGCTAAAAATAAGTGTTTATGAACTGATAATCTACGGTTTTACTCATGATTTATTTTAAAGGGAATAAAAGTCACTGTGTTTGTAGCACTTCTAGTGTTCACATCACAAGGAAACTCCCACAGCACAACGAGCCACGTAATAATACATTCACAAAATGTAGGTATAGTAATGTGATTCTATGAGACCAGGTTGGACGTTTAGGTTGGGACTTGCAAGACTGGTTGGGGAAGTTTTTGTTGGGAACACCACTGCTGAAGGAACATTTGTAATAGGCCTGTGCAGTCATGTGAATTGGTTGCGACTAATTTGGCTAATTTGGTTAGAGTGATTTAATTTGTCTTTCTTTTTGGGTCTAGAGTCCATCCCCGAGGCTCTAATAATTATATTTCACTAACCAACCAAAGCCAGGTCTGTTTGACCAGTCACAGAAGATGTGATGTTTGCATAGGTTAATCGTGATACTGTAGAGAAACGTGTGCTTTGTGGAAATGTGTACTGAAGCATCTGTAAACCTTATTAAGCATAATATGTTCCATCAACTGCTGGTTCTCATTGGCCGTGCATTCAGATCTGGTGCATTTGTTGTTGAACTGCTCAATACCCTCTGGATGGATTTGAGCCACGGTCTTTTGGATCTTTAGATGCTACAATTCAGTAAGGCATGTAAAAAATTGGCAGGTACGTGGCTCCATCATTACATTTAATGGGATTTGATTGTTCAAACCTCAGGAACAGTTTCCGAAGGGTAGGCTCTGACTAAACTGATGTTTGCTAGTAAGGGTTTCCAAGGAAAATGTGTCAAGCTCCAGTAATGCAACATGTGAGAAGATCTCATTCTTTGTTGGATTAGAATGCTAACAGAATTCACTTTGGCTTTTAACTGTCACACAATGACATTCCTGTAGAAACCCTATAGATATATCCAATGTAGGTTAGGCCCTTTGACCTCATTGGAGAGCTACAATCTGTGACCAATGATTCACTTTTAGCTCACATGACTGCTTATCCTCCAAATAAAATAAGCTGGCAGGTCTACCTTAGGCCTGAGATTAACAGTTGTCTATTTTAAGAGCTAATCCCGCCTCTTTCTTCAGATCTTTCTTCACTCAACTAGGTCAGCGGTAACTATCCATAAAGCACCTCACGTTATGTTCACGTGTCCACACTTTGATCCAGACACTTCTGGAAAACACTCCAGACTTTATATCATGTTTTTACACTGGATTCCAAGTGTTCTGTACGTTGCTACGTGATCACAGTGAATAAATGCATGCAAGAATGAGCTCTTGGATCCTGAGAGAGCATTTTTAATCAAACTGAGAAAAAGCAAGCAGCGTGTTTGTAAATTAAACCCGTGGAACCACTAAATCTGAAGACTCTTTGACTGAACATTAGGGAGCAGTTGCTTTGGCTACTTTGATATCAAACAGTTGCAAAGTACCTTTCCATGGCAATGTGCATATAAATGAGCATCTGCAGCAGTAATTGCTCCCAGCCGTTGCCACATTCACAAAGACTGGATTAGCCGAGAGGCTCCGCAGGATCTACTGTAGAAGTGGAAAGCTCAGCACTGGGTGGGATTGCATATAGCTGTATCCAGAAACCTTTCTAAATGATAAACAATCTTTTCTTCAAGATGGATTTAATTTACTATGCAAATGCAAATAAGTATCGTATGTAGTCATAGATAATTAGTGGTGTTTGCATTGCTCGTGCTAAGGCTAGAAACATACTTTTCTTAAGTATGTGTACAGAGACTCGAGCACTTGGCCATCCCATTGCCAACACTTGGTCCGGTTAAACTAAACATGCATTCTTGCGTTACAGCGGCGCTAACAATCCTCTGTACTCAAGGGGCCGATAGAGTAACCGTCAAAAGTTTGTGCCTTAAAACCGGATGTGTTATTATTCAGGTAGTTGCTATAAATATATTGACTTTAACGTACTTGCTCAGCAGTATTCTCTTCCAACTGTTGCTCCACCATGGCAGTAATTGATTTTAAATCTCATCATAGAAGTGGACAGTTCATGCTAATGTCCACTATAGCACCCCTTTGCAACTTTGAGAATGCAATGTGTACTTAACGTTACATTGTGAATTGCAATCTGACACATTTTAGGATGCAGCAACATTAGGATCAGGTACATCTGCGGGATAGTGAACACTAAGACGTGATTGTTTGGGTTTGGGTTGTTTGGGTTTGTGTAGAAACCCTTGATCTCCGCGTGGATCTCAGTATCGTTTAGACTGAGAAGGTGAGGTCATTGTCTGTTTCAGCTTCCCTCAAGATTGTTGTCTTTTGGATTCACTATTCATATCCTCTTGAAATAACCTGAAGGAACTGCTGGGGTATCTGAGCATAGGAAAACGAATGTATTTTAAGTTTAAAATCTGTTTTGCTTTGGTCAGCACATCGCAAAACACTCATTGGGACGTTAATGATAGGAGTTATGCGTCTTTGCTGTCACTGTGCCGTAGGGTACTGACGTTAGCTTTACAGTAGTTACCTCAATTCAAATGATACAAATAGATTAAAGTGCCAAAGGATGACACACAAACAGATTTTTCCTATTATATGCACTTTTTCCTATTGGATGTGTGTGAAAGTTTGTTTCTAATTTAGGCGGAACCTGAATTAATTTTAAAAACTATTTGTCAGTAATGTAATCCCTTAATGTTACCATAAATCAATGGCCTCTTGAAGTTTTCTGTAATTAAAGAGCCGACATTGTAGATGTAGCAATTTTTCATCACAGGTTTAGCCTTATAATTTTAGACAATTGGGGGACTGAAACGGCATCACCTTCTGATCTCTTAAACAGCACAATATTATCCCACACCCACCCAGACGTGATGAGAAAATAAAGTAAATTAGACAATTAAAATGTTGTTATAATTTGTTCAACATCATACCAAACCCATATGTATTTATGCATATGCTACATTCCACCATTCTACACATTCAAAGCTGCATCTTGTGTGTGTTGTGTGTTGTGTGTGGTGTGTTGCAGAAGGAAAAAAATAATACAGGGTTCAAACATATATTTTTGGATGAACTATTACTTTAATCAGTGTATTAAGGTGTGTACGAAGGAAAACGTCTTGAGGTCACATTGTTTAATGGACCTGCCACAGAAAACTCTTTGTGTGTGACTGTGTGTAAGCATAAATTGATTTGTCTTTACGAGACATTCCACACACCCTCACGTAAATGCCAGCACTTAAACAGTAGCTGTGTGCTGGGAGCATGAATCACTCCCCCTCAGCAGAGGAATGTGGGTAATGTGTAATGAAGGCTATGGCCCACAGCCAGAAAACTACACGTTACAGTCACAGGTCACATGTCTGCCCCTTCTGCGGGACCCTATTGTTCGGTGGCACAGTGAGGTTTGGAATGAGTTACCTAGTGCGGTCAAACATCCTCAATGCGTTTTCAGACGCTCCTTGGCAACACAGAATTATGGAGGCTTCGTCCATCTCCGTGTTTTTTTTTATTTATTTTTATTTCAATTAAGATTTTTAAAGGTTACATTTTTTTTTTTTTTTGTTGGGACAACATTGTTTTTTATTGATAGCTGATGCAAAAATTGCTGTACTGACCAACCAGTTGAAATGCTTCTGAGCTTGAAGCTTTCCAGCCTATGGTTTGCATGAGTTTGGCTGTTTCTTCTGCTGACAGTGTATTTTTAGGTCTTCTTCATCTTCTTCATGCGCTGTCCTTCCACAAATCTCTTAAAAGCTGCAGTTTGTGAGGCGTGGTTAGCCCCGTCCTTGATCTACTGCAGATGTTGCCTGGGTTTCTCTACATGACTCTTCTTTGGAATCAAATTCATTTCTCTTGACTGGGTGGGCTGTTATGTTATCAAATGTGAGTCATTGTAAAATCCTAAATACATGGGTAAAGGGAAAATGGCTTGAAAACATAATAAGCTAAAACCTCAAGGCAGCTGTTCACACAATAAAAATGATGTCTGTGCTCTTTCGGATGTAAAAGTGGTTGCAGTAATTAATTTTGACTGACTGATGATGCAAGCCAAAGCTCTGGGGCTGTCTTTGGTTTAAGTGGAAAATTTGCTTTGGCTATCAGAAATGTTCTGCACCTCAAAACATTACAACAATTCTCTGAATAAAAGATAATCACTTTCCCCCCGAGAAATGTGTTTGGACCTACAGTAACTTTCCCTTAAGCCAACTTGCATGGTTATGTTTTTATGACACTTTCTTATACCCCAGATATGTGTTATCCATAGAAAAGTGGGACCCAACATCCTTGGATAAATTGCAAAGAGTGCTAAAAGTGACTAACCCCAAAAATGAGTGGTTTGCTTATGGAGTAAATCCAAAACCAGAAACATACTATGTCATAAACATCAGGCTTGAAGTTTGTCTCCGGTTGAATAAATCTTTTTCACTGGGAAGCTTCCACATGGAAGTTTGGCCACTGTGACCTAATGATCAGACAGACCAGTAATACACTTTACCTGAATAAGTGGTAATAAGTGGTAATTGTTTGACCCGAAAAGTGAGACATTGTAAAAGTGGTAGTGGTTGCTGCCCATTCCTCATTTCCTCTGGTCTCTATGGTCGCAGGTCCCTCTCCAGGCACGTAATTCTTTGAGGTGTTGTTCTCACACATGTTGCAAATCGTAGGTCACCAAAATAAAGTGCTGCTTTGTAAGCCGTCATATGCACCACACGTACAAGTCTCTCACAGCACTCTGTCATCAAGTATCTTCCACTTTTGTAAGACTGGTCCGTATGCTTGTATTAGTCTGCAGTTACACCCATTCATATGGGCGTATTGGCTTGAATTAAATGCCCAAACCTGTACTTTTAGCTCAGATGGTAGGCCTGCACCAGCTTGAGAAGTTGTCAGTGTTATGTTTCAACCAAGAAAAAGAAAAAAGTTTGCATCAGTGTGTATACTAATAGAGGTGAACTTACATTTTAAAAGTTGTTTTCTAGCCATCAACAGGGATTAGAGCGAAGTATTTGTTTTCAGAGTGTGGAATGCAACATTATAAAACATATTGTTCCAACCATCAATTCTGAATGGATGAGATGCCTTCGATTCGAAATTAATGTACCAAATTAAACTAGATTAGACTAGTCATTAAACTAGATTTATGCTGCCTTTATGCCCTTTTTGGAGCTTCAAAGTTCTGGCCAGTATGCCATTGCGTTGAATGGACCAAGAGAGCAGAGATATTCTTCTAAAAATCGTTGTTTGTGTTCAGATGAAAAAAGAAATTAATTCGTACACACTTGGGATGGCATGAGTTTGAGAAAATGATGAATTTTCATTTTTGGGTGAACTATACCTTTAATACGCCGTGTTAATACGTAAATAGCGTATTGTAATGCACTATATTACAATGCGGAACTATAATACATTATTAACTATACGTGTACTTTAATTTCTGTTGCCAATTATTGTATTGTTTACTGAAAGATGATTGCTGATCATGCCTGTAGGTAGGGAGGGAACACCTAGGAGGCAGGAAGTGATGATGAAATGTGCGTTAGTGGGCGTGTTCTATCTCTCGCGCGCCGCTCCTGTTGCGTTGCGTTTGTTAAACTCAGTTCAGTTTGAAAAGTCTTCGGAAAGAAGTCGACAAGGCGCGTTTTCCGTGTAGTTTGAACTATTTAAAGAGTTTCCCCTACGTCATACGTTCATTAGAGACATATCTCACGCATTTAACGAGGAAAGGAATAGTGTTTGTTGAATTTGCCATTCGTTTAGGTCATCCAGGGAGAAATAAAGCGGATGGTGACGGAGCGGCATTGACTCGTGTTTGCGTTGCGCGTACATACAGATTAAAAAAAAAAAAACTATATATATATATTTTTTTAATGTATCGGAGTTTCTCTTCAAATGTCGTGGACGAGCACCATGAGTAGTGGATACAGTAGTTTGGAAGACGATTCAGAGGAATATTTTTTCACTGCCAGAACTTCCCTGTTCAAGAAGCCGTCTGTTAAACCCACAAACCTCAAGGTGAATATATTTACATGAAGTGTTTACCTTTTGTTTGTTTATCCAGTTATTTATTTTAAAAAAAGCAATATATACCGGCCATGTTGCCATATGGCACAAACATGTGCTGTAGTTTCAATGAACTGTCATGTATTCTGTGTACATATAAAGCATAAATAATACATATATACATGTGTTTTAAGTATGCATGCTAAGTATAGTGAGTAATATTAGTATCCAAGTAGAATCAGCTGTTGCTTTGGAATTGACAGGAGCCTGAAAATGAACTAACTAATGCTTGCAATAGTTAAGTATTTGAAATTGAAGCTTACTAATTAACAGATAAAGGACAGGATGCATGACAAATCTAAATATTTTAATAATTCAGGGACGTGTTGCATACTTAAATGACACAATAGTAGGCAGCTATACCAGCTGGAGGCTCTTGTTATATTAATAACCTTAAAATAATCTCACATATGTCTCAGATTGAATGAAGTACTTTTAAAAAAAACATGCCATGACCTTATTCTAAATCCAAAGTTATCTGTTTCTGTAGCCATATGGTCATCTTTTTACTCCTCAGCAGTTTGTTTTGTTTTCTAAAGGATATTATCTTTTATTATGGATGTTATTTGTTTGTGCATGTCTGCTGGTTTGTCTAATAGCATTACGTCATGCTGCCATGGCATGTAAGATATGATGAAGTAGGTCACCACCAGCTCATGAATGCTGTTTTGTTCGGGATCTTCATGCTTGGTGTGGGTCTCAACTGGCTGACATCAGCATTCCCATATCAAAGGCAGCTGTTCATAATTTTTACAAGTCTATGTGTCTAGTAAAAGTGAGGCATGACTGACCCCATGGATTTGAATCCGGCTTTTACACGGTCATGTGAATAGGAGACTTGAAGATGAGTAAAATATTCATTTTATCACCCCCACACTTCTGTCAATTACCCAATTGTGAGAAAAATGTCAGCGGAGGGAAACTTCCACAGTAAATGTCGTCATGTGACTCCCATTTCAGTCTAGTGAGACAAACAGCAAGGCAGCTCACTGGGTTTTGAACTGAGAGCGTGTAGCCATTATAAACTCTAGACTTTTAAAACTATTCTGATGCAGTGTGTAATGACTGTCCGTCTTGAAACGGAACAGCTGGAGAAGGATTTGCTCCAACAACAACAAAAAAATGAATGATTCAGTTCCTCAAATGGCACCGGCACATTGCTACAGCTCACTTCCTGCTACTCCATTCTTCCCCCCGTGGAACAGAGTGTTTTGTCATGTGGGCCAGATATGCCCCGCTCTCACACCTATGCAGCGGACAGTTGCACAGAAAAATGCAAACTACAAATGCGCTTACCCTAGGCAACAGCTGCAAGAGCAGGCATACACAACAGCAGGATCATCGGGGCTTATGTGGGCAACAGCGTTCAGTTCATACAGAGAAAGATTGTGACAGTAATGGCTTAGTATTGCTCTTCGTTATTATAAAGAAAAGCAGTACATTTAATTCCCTTGCATATAACATACAGGGGGGGGGGTAGTTCCCCCTAGATTGTTTTCATCATTAAAGAGCCCATTAAAAAGAGCCGGCTTATAAGAATCAGACAACACTAGTCGTGCTGTAGTTGATTATTCACTAAAAAGAACCAGCTCCAAAAAGTCATTTGTTTGGGAATCGGACTTCACTGGTCGTGCTTTGTTTTGTGCTGTAGATTCAGTTACGGGTATATGGAAATGCTTATTACTTTAGTACGAGTTTCTGTATGCATCGGCGTAAGTGCACATTCAGGAACTTTTAAGGGAACTAAGATTCTAGAGAACTAGAGATTCTATGTAGGTCCATTTAGGAGAACAAAACTGGAACACAACCCCTTAAGAAAGAAAAAAGCTTTAACAGAAAGAAAAAGCGGTAACCTGACAATGTTACACTTGCAAGAGTAGCATGGATAATGCCAAATTCATCGGTGACATGGAAAGTTTACCCTCATTTGTAATCCAAATCCAAAATCAACAAGCACAATCACAAAATCGATAGTCCCTTTGCCACTGAAAAATAAAAATACATGGCTTTATATCTTTAGGGTGAGAGAGAGACTGTGAATTTTATTGTTGAATTCAAGAGTGCTGAAACCGTTTTCTTGGTCATTCTGAGAGCTTTGCATTTTCCTGACATTGTAGGGAAAAAAGCCCTGACAGTTTTAAAGAAACCATGGCCTGATTGAGGATAAATTAAGTGAATGATCATACACAGTCAGAAATTGCTCATTTTGGGTGAATACTCAAGGTTTTTGCGGGCACTGACCGTTTGCTTGAGTTTGTTGACAATCGCTGTTCCACCTGTGAATTATTGCAATTATATGCATGTTTACAGTATCTTTGTTATCGTGGTTTAGTCCACTTGTAGTGGTGGCTAATGGTTTGTGCATGACGTCAATGGCCTTGAATAGTTGCATGCTTTGCCAACATGGGCACCGAAAGCACAAAGAAACATGTGAAAACACTTGTGAAAGTTTCTCATCCATTGTTTAGCTGCTCCACAAGGTTTCCCAGGTTTATCTTGAGCTTTTCCGCTTGGCATGTTTCAGCCATCATGCTGATCAAAGTGCATGAGTGCTTACATCAGTTCGTCATCATTGTGGATCAGTAAAATGATTTGGATAATTAATCATGTTGAATTGAATTGCATCTGGTAGCTGAAGGAGTTCATGCATTCTGCAGCAAATGGAGATTTATGTCAGCCACCCTCAGAAAGATAAAGCATTGATTTTTAAGTACCTAAACTAAACCTCAAATGATGTGAATACAAACCTAAGCTGATTCCACTCAAGTCTGAGTTTATACGGGAGCAGGCCCATGAATCCCTTCTGTAAATCTTGAGAATATGTGTGCTTTAGACATTACTATTCTCAAGACGGCCTGTAGATGTTAATGCCATGCTCCGGATGTCTCCTCAAGCAACATTATACTTACTCTACATTAAAAAGGCTATTGATGAAATGTATGAACTGACAACCAAAAATAACAACCGTTTATAATTCTGTTAGAATTTAATGGAGTCTGATGAAATTATGTCCAGGTCACATTTCACCCCCAAAAAAGACATTTTTGCATCAAGAAAGCCTGTTTTAAAAGGTTACATTAAGTTTAGCATCTCAATCAACAGCATTTCTGGCAGATTGTTGATCGTCGACTTGTTCCTCCTGTTCTTTAAGATAACCAAAAATCAATGTTACAGTGAAGCGCTTACAATAGAAATGAATGGGGTCAATCCATAAACTTTGAAATACTCACTGTTTCAAAAGAGATTTTAACATGATTTTAGTGTGATTAAATCGCTTGCTAGCCTTTTCTGTGTAAAGCTATATCCAGTTTGAAAACTTTGTTGCCATGATGACACAACACCATAAACCGATGATGAAAACGATTACATAAACAACTGTACAGCTCTAATAATGCACAAGTTTTAACAGAAGAATTCATTTAGGTGCTTCTATAAAATTATAAGTGTCACTTTTTTGCCTCTTTAAACCCTCCAAAAATCAGCCCCATTGACTTCCATTGTAAGTGCCTCACTGGAACCCTGATTTTTGCTGATTTAAAGGAAAGGAGGAACATGTAAAAAAAAATGTTTTGTGTAATTAACATTATACTACAAATGCTGTTGATTGAGTTTAATTTGTGTCAAACCCAGAATATATCTTTAGGGTTTTTTTTTTGTATTGCAACATTATTTTTCTGAGATATATATATTTGGAGTCATGACATGTTCTTGACGGTTTTTGTGAGATTTGAATAGATTCATTTGTTTTATACTACAATCGCAGAGAGTAAAACTACATTTGCCCCAGACATACCACATTGATCCATGTTGTTTGTGCGTATCATGCAACCTGTCCTTTTTTGTTACGTTGTTTTGTCTCCATTCATGTTTTTTGTTGTAAAGAATGGAAAGCATTTCGCTGTGTTTGTTCGTCTTTCATGGTCGAGTAAGTCACTGCAACACCAACAGGACGGCATGCTGGAACGGTTTCAGATCCTGCATTACACAAATCCAATTATTGAGAAATCTAAACAGAACAAATGCAGAATTATACTGAACATAATTGTTATTTGACTGTTTAGGGATAGAATGCAAATTTGATTAACTCTGCAACAGTTGTGAAGGAAAAGCATCGGATTACAAGCCTCCAGTTGGCCATTATGTTTGTTTTCATTACGGTATCAAGCCCTGGTGAGGTGAGCCTAGAAACCTAATGCGATTAGCCCACAAAATATTCTTGTGCGTCATGGAGCAGCGTTTGATTATCGTCCAGGTGTCATCAGTAGTCTATCACAAGGGGCCTGTGATGATAGATCATAACTGTTAACTCCTCAAGACCCTCTGTCAGTTTGATTGCTTTTGGATATCAGAAAGGCCTTTAATTTTTCACTGGTTTTGAAAATAGGTCAAAAATGAACGCATGCAACTTCTACGGACATGCACGTCCCACTTTCTTCCGCTCATTGTTTGCATTCACGTCTCTGTTGGACTCTGGAGCTCATGTGTCGATCCATATGCAGAGCATCTGGTTGTAGTTTTTCAAAGAAAAGCTGTAACTGCAGTTAAGAGGAAGATAAGACCTGATGAATGTGGTTGTTATTGGTCACGCTGTGTCACGGCCCATCGGCCAAATGTCATGCAAAACCTCAGCCTAGTAAGCAGATAAACTATCCAAATAACATTACAGCATATGTCATAATTTAGGAATTAACTACTAGAGTTGTCTGCACATTAAACTGGGATTGTTTTGCAAGGTAATGGCTCAACCAGAAGTAATAGTCGGGTTAGCCCCAACCTCATTTGAAGTTGCATTGAATTTAATGTGCATTTGCTGCGTTTTTATATGGAGCAATAAAATGAGTCTCAAAATCCCCTCTGCCACAAGCACACAACAGTCTTGGCATTAATACAACATGGTATGTGGCACTTGAACTAGAACTTTTCTTTATTTTTTGTTGAGGTTTGGCATATTTACAGTTGTGATGATGAACTATGTCATGTTTAAATGTGAAGTATGCTCTGTGTTGAAGATATGCGTGTTATACAGAATCATCAGGAAATGGTGCTTAAACTTCAGAGTTTTCCTAGAGTCTTATCATTTCCTGGTTTTCATTTGATCTAACTGATGGCTGCTTTGTTCATGAACCAAAATCGAGTTAAATATTTGTTGCAGCCTCCATTATCTCTATCAGCATGCTTACTAGACCAGATGTATTCCTGCAAATGCCTAAAATGGTGTTTTTTCCTTTGATCAACCTTGACATCAGTTTATACACCGTATAAACTTATGTTAGTCCAGTTGTTTGAATAAAATAGTTTACTAGATAAAAACATACACTCATTTCAGTGCAGAGATAATGACACAGTTTGGCGAATGTGAGATCATTTCTCAGAGGTCATATGGCTGCACCTGGCATGTGTCACATCTGATCTCAGCCTCTTTAAGTCCACGTCTTTCTTTTGAAATCACTCCTAAGCCGTCGCTCCTCCGGAATGACATCATCTCAGAGCACTGCGGTAGACATATCCTGATGGCTCAAATATCCACGTGAACAAAGACCCCTGTTATTCTCCTTATCTTCACAACTGCATAGAGATCTTTTAGCCTTAAAGGTGCATTCAGTAGATTGGAGCCAAAATGAATTGTGTTTTTGTGAAGTTTGATCCGAATGGTGTACACTCACAAGAGATAGACTGTACTCATAATAGTTTTCGATAAATGTGTTATATTCTACATGGTCCGGGTCACCCCCTTCAATGCATTTCGCCATGTTTCACTAAACGATGAAGAATGGAACATACTTATTTGTCATGCTTTAGTAGCGGAGACAACAGGAGATCTAGTAGCTGTACTGACAAAGTAGCAAAAAAAGGTCTGAAGCAACTTGCGTCAAGCAAGAAGACCGAAAGACGGGCAAAGGCAAAAAACTAGAGTAAACCTCGTAATAGTAAAGCATCTACGTCTTCATTCGTTTAGTGAAAAGTAGCCTGGCACAGCGATTGTTGTGGGTTTTGTATAAACCATGACGTTGATTTGCTTGGACATAAATCTTCAAATACAGTATTCATGGACCTGCTAATTTTGATCATCAAAAACTATTCTAATCTTTCCTTTACAACAACATTCTGTATCACCTAGATAATTGAGGTTTATTTTACACTTCGCAGTTCTGTAATAAAGGCTATTGATATGAGGGACTATAATAATCTATGCTTAACAGTAGAAGCATGTTCACTTGCTTTCTGACATTTGTTTTTAGGCAAATCAATTATAATATAGGAGTAATAAATAACTTTAGAAATTAGCTTAAACTCGAAAGATGGCAGTATGGCGTCTAACACCACTTTAACATCGGTACTTAAAAGTACATGAAGAAGAACAATGCTAAAGCCCCTTTAATTTCATGAGGGCAAAATCCCCACAAACCTCCTGCTAGGACATGTGAAGATGACTGCCAGACCTTTTAGACTAGATGTAAGAGAAAAACCTCCATCCTGGGTTAATTATTGCCACAAGTAGCTTAATCGTGCCCAGCGAAGACATCCTTTTAATGATAAATGTGAAAGACCTGTTAATTCCCTAACTGCAAACGGCTTGTGAACTGCCAGCAGCTTTTATTCTATTAAAAGCCTGAAAGGCCTGTTTGACGTTCTGTTTCGTGAACGCTTGATCATTTCATTTGGACTCTATTTTAGGCATAATATTATGGAGCCACCAAGTATAACAGATTCAGCACTTTAACTGAATATTTTCTGGTTTACGATTTCATAAACACTTTTTAGGACTTTTCATCAATCAAAAACAACAGATAAGCCACAGTCAAGAAATTCTGAAGGTTTTTCAACTTTAGATTCTCATGGTTCTCTGCTGATATGGTGAATGAGCTGTTTTCATGAGAATTACAACTGGGACGTCGTGCAGCCGGGTTATATTTCCATGGTCTCTGAGCTCAGTGAAGATACTGTACTCCCTTCTGACATGACTGGTTTTTCAACTGATCAATCGGGCCGCCCTGGTGAGTCAGGCAGCTCCACTTCCTATGTGTGATTCAAGATTCAGCTTAGTGCTGTGCAGGGAGGACAAATCTTTTAGGTTTGTAAGAGCTCAAGTTTCTTGATATCTTAAGGAGTCTTTTCACCAAGAAAAGCGTCAGTCTATTTCATAGTATTGTGTTACCGTCAGTTGAGTCAAAGCTCAATGAAAAACAAACCACGCCCTATTGTTTATGTTTCAGCTTGTAGATTAGGTTATCATACTTACAATCTTAAGTAATTTATCTTAAGTAGGTCACAGACCTAGACAAATATGACAGAAGATATCTATAAATCTAAGTCTTTTTAAACCAAAGCTATCAGTCATTCCCATAGGTTACTCTCCCTGTCGAACTTTATAATGTCTGAATGGAAATTGCTGGAAGGCATTTCTCCAGGTTTCTAATGAGAGCACCTTATAAGAGTGCTTTTGAGTGGGTCTGCATTATTGAGAGATCCAACAACTTTTCTACGTTCTTACCGTACACACCTAGTGCCGTTCAAATACAGTATGTCATGCTTTCGTAATGGATTGTGCTGTGCTTTTTCTTGTTATCTTAGCATTCCTTGCAGACATAAAAGTTATGAAACTTTAATTTTAGGGGAGGAAGTTTTGGCAATTGCTAAAGTGTTGGAGGTTAAAGGCCAATGCCTTATGGGCCTAACAGGGCATATGCATACTTTCCGATGTGAGGTGATGTTATTGCACTTGTAATAACAAATCTCACAAGTCAAATGATAGCATAGATTTACAAGCTAAGATTTTTAGTGGTTGCGGAAGGTACCGGAATTCACCTTCCTTATTTGAAGATGCACAAGTTATTTTCAGTTAAGATGTAAAACATGTTTGCCATCTTGGGTCAGTGTATTCTTATGTCTATAGAGTATATTTATTAGGATTGGGTATTGAAAATATACTCTTTGAACCATGAGGCTCTACGGACCCATTAAGTATAATAGGAGTATAATCAACCCCTCACGCACGTGTGGATGATTTGCAAATATGTGGACTATCCGTGTGTCTAGAACATTGGGCATCTAGAACAAAGTCCCTGCGTATGGTGCTGATGATGAAATTTGCATTCTGCACTGTTCCTTACATGGGCTCCATTGGCAAATGGAAGACCGAATTATATTTTGGCCTTGACTGGGATGGTACATCTAATCAGGAAATTGGACTCTATAGAGTATGACAACATATTTTTATTTTGCAACATAAATGAAGGGGTGTTGGTAATGTGATCAGTTCATGGGTTTTGGCATGAATGTTTACCAAGATTGTAATAAGTTCCATGGTGGTTTCCATTCCTTTTTCTGTTGTTTTTCTGAATAATCAAGAATCACATGATGTTGTTAAGTTTGCCCACTGTTCTGTTGAGTAGGAAGTCACCCAGAATGGCACACTGATGGTAATTTTTAGGCCGTCAGTTTTCGGATAATCCCTGCAGTGGTTTGCAGTGGGTACTTTTAGTATTAAAATTAATTTAGTTTTGCTGCTCACTGCAGAAACTCCCATTAGTTGAGGAATGTGTTGGGAGGAAAAGGTGTGGCGACCGGGGACTTCCTGAGCTAGCAGTAGATGGGTTGGGGGATTGAGGAGGTGCAGTTTTATTGGAGCTTTCAGATCAGTGTACCTTGGCAAGCGAATCCTTTGTGGTCGTTGAAAGAGTTACTAGAAATCCCCTGCAAAACCTCAGCTAAAAATAGAGAAGTAGATAGTCTTGTTCGCTAAGTTTTGAGTCTTTATCTGATGGGAACACTTGTCTAACTGGTCCCATCAGTATGGAAAATAATATCAGTTGCTTACTCCAGATAGAAGTGCCCAGACGAACCAGTCCAGCCGCACCTCACATGTCCTGTTCCACAGAAGTCAGTGACGCCATGATCGACAACTAACACAAGTGACTGAAAACCAGTAAAAATCCTCTAACATTATGATGAGCCACACCCTCGCCACGTCGCTTATCAGATGTCATTGTTAGACTTGAAGCATACCCTCAACCTGTTCCATACACTTCCCTTTCCTTCACTGTGTTGCTCCACATGAGAGCAAGGACACACTATCCCTCACAGTAAGGGAGGGAGAGCTGATTTTTCTGTAGCATTACCTCATCAGGCTTATTTATTTTGCCTTTGTCACGCTCCACTGTGCAGAGGCATCCATCTTAACCCTGTCCCTCCTGGTTTAGTTGACTCTGCTCAACTCGGCTCATTTACTTTCCTAACCTTTATGTTAACAATACCTTAGACAAAACACTTTTAGCCAAACTAGATAGACAGATATGGACAGGATCTATTGTGGGATTATAATGTTGTAAGTTGGAATGCATACTCCCAATCTTTTAAAATAAGAAACACTCCAGAAATAAGGTCAATTATACAGGGCTTTTTTAAGACCGATTAGTTGACTTGTCATTCAGGCATCCACCAACTAGTCCAATTTGAAAATGTGCAGTCTTGTACTGAAGTTGTAAAAACATGTTGGGGCTTTGAAATCAAGTTGGCCAAAGACGGCGACTTCTGACCACATTGTTAGTCAGACAAAATGGTGAGACTCTTTAAGTTTACATGACCAACATGCACTGAAAAGCCTGTCTAATGAACAACCCTCAGAGTTAATGGAGACCATATCAGAGAACACATAGACATCACAGGCTAATGCGGTGAACTACAATCTGTTGCACATACTGAACAGCTCAACAGGCCCTGCATGGCCCCTCATTTACACAGCTCTTACCAGCTTTTGTTGGCTTTTCTTGTGGTGAATAAGGACTTAATGGACTCTCAGCTTTTAGTCATGACTTCATCTGAGAGTTTTTGGTGGAATTAATGATTGAGGGTTAATGAAGGCCCAGCAGGTATGCTAACGGGTGCTGGGTGAACTGGGCAGGTACAGGCAGAGATGCATATGGGACGTCGGCTTGAAGGGGCACTGCCAGTGGTGCACTGCTGTTCACGATCTTCCTGGAATAATCAACCGGCTCGTCTGATAATAACGGGATCTGGCAGAATCCTTTTAATGTGAAAGTATGTGGTTGGGATTATTGTTTTCTATTCTCATTCATGCTTGTCAAGATGGTGGAGTGATTTATAATCGAATGACCCAGTAAGCGTGACATTTGGCTCGTATGAAGTAGGAGAAAGATTTAGTTTGTCATTGAAGATGAGTCTTCTAAGGAACATACGGTCTTTATTCATTGTTGGATGCACATTTATTTATTTATTTTTTAAAAGGGAGAAAATTTGGAGGTCTAAGTTTTCAAGGGACCGGTTAAGGGCAGGTGAAGGGCATCATCCCTCACTTCTAGGGCAAAGAGCAAGACAACATATGGACATGGAATGGGTCAGAATGGTCGACTGGCGGTCAAATAGTGATGTCAAATTAAATTTATCCATTTGGCTGACTCTAATAAGAGTGCATTCAAGGTAAGCATCTATATTTTTAAGGACAGGACTACTTGATTGGTTGGTAAGTTTTAGAGGTAAGGTAAAGGTCAGGTTAAGGTAGGGGTGTAGCTTCTTTAACCAATCATGTTGTGCTTCCATGTTGAATGTTTCTGATTCGTCCAATCAGGTATGGAGTCTTAATGAATACAAATGGCTTTTCACCTGCCATCCTACTTTTTGGAAATTCATGCCCTGCCAGCTGAGCTACAGCTACAATTAATTTAGAGATGCAAGTTTTTGGGAGGGTTTTTTGACCGATTAAAAAGGAAACAAGTACAAATATTTGAATCTAGTGCATAAGTTCTGACTTAATTATCTCTCTCTCACTCTTCCGCTGTATGTGTTTGTGCCCTCCCTGTTTATTGCCTGGTATTATAGATGCGTTTCAGACTATCCGATCACAAGAGGATATGACATTTACAGACACCACCGTTTACACCTGATCGTAATATTGACCACATTTGTTTGGATTTGGTCTTTTGACCACAAAATCTGCTCTTTTGACCACATCTGTTCGGATTTCGAGGGGAATGTTTCTGATTTTGTAACTGCATACATAAATCATTACGTCAGTGAACTGTATGTTAATACAGCCCAAAAAGTATAAAAAGGCCACTTATTGTGCAACTTTTGATCGTGGGCCTCATTGACCCGAGCTTATGCTTCTCCATAAGTTTTCTTGAGTGAAAAAATGCATTATTTGTAGATCATTTTGGCAATATTAAAGCTGCACCTTGTGCAATTTTTTTGGTTAAAAATTAACAAATTGCCATTATTGAGTGCATCAACAATCAGTGTTCCTTACCTGATTCACTACTGTAAGCCTATACAAATAATGTGTATTTTGAGCTGTCAGGTTTGATTTGGCACAAAATCGCTGATTTGGGACATTCATACCTTCATAATTACGTCAAGTTTCATCCACCGATGTCGCTAGAGCACAAACTTACGTAGTGCAGCTTTAATAAAATATGAAAATATTCTGTACTATTTATCTCATTAGTGTGCTTTAATGTTTAACCAGGAAGTTTGTTTTGAAATGCTTTTATTTTGTACAAAATGGCACAAAATCATACTTGGTGTTCCCGGTCATAAATGACCGGCCATTGAAATTGAATGGGGAAGGTCAAAAATAAGAGAAAAATTGTGTGTTCAAGAGCATGTTCATCATGTTGATGTTCACATACAGTATGCGCATGTGCTCTTGCAAACGTAAAGGCCTTGGACCTGTGCACTCAGACACATGCACACTCACACGCATGAACTATTGAGTAATACATGCTTGCTTTTTCACAGAGATGAACTTTATCCTACCCTGAACTGCATCCAACATCCATTCATCCATCCAACATTACCACACTCACATTATACCTCCACTGTTGTCAAAACTGCTGATCAGCGCCATGAGGATGACCTGTGCTGACCTTTCTGTGTGCTGAATGCTTTATATTCACTTTCTCTCTCTCTGTGTGTGTGTGTGTTTCAGGATGTGGATAAAGAGAGAGAACTGCGTACTCATCTCACACACGAAGAGATCAGACAGAAGGTGGAGCAATACAACGCCGCTTCACGAGACCACTTTAAAATGACACTGGTGAGAGTTAATACTGTATAACTCCAGCAGCTGCTCATGGATCATAAAACATAATATGTCCATCTACATTGCTCTTTTTATTGGGCACAAGCTGCACATGGTTGTTTGTGACATGACACAATTATATTTGTTAAAAGAATTACAAAAAAATTAGTTTGAAATCTTAAAAATAATGATTAATATGTGTGCATATCACTTGTAACTACAGTGTAAGCAAAATATTTTATTACTTTTTAATTTATGGGCACACTACTTGGTTGAAATTGGTCCAAATATTTTTTTTAAAGTATGAAATACAAATATTACATTTTTAAGAACTTTGCACATGGGTTTTAATCTAGATAATAAATAAAAAGATTTTTCAATTTCATCATCTCGGACATCTTTATTTATAATTTTTAATTAATAAAATTATTATCAGTATCCATATTGTGATCTGTTTATCATGCCCCTTGTTGTTATTCAGTTTTAATGGATCATGTGACAGTCACAAGGACTATGATTTCAAAACATTAGATTTTACTACCGTACTTTTGGCCAGAATCTAGATGCTTATCTTGGGACTGTTTATGTTTTGATAATACTCATACTGCTCCAACAATCTGTAATAGGACATATTTACACTATATTGAGAGATTTCAGGTATACATGACTCTGATTGGAAATTTCAGACCTCAATTAAAAATACATCTTATAAATATATTTGTATGAAGCCACCTTGGCACATTTTTGAAACGCTTTGTAATTGTGTGTCTGAGCTTTAACTTACTACATGTCCATGTGTCTTGGATCATTAAATATAAGGCCTGTGTTGCAGTGGTGTTTTTGTCAAAGGAGGTTTGTGAGCTGTAATTACACCCCCATGTGTCTCTCCTTTAGCCTGCGGTCATGACTGCCATTTGAGCTAATGAGCTTACAGATAGTAGAACCTCAAATCTGAGCTCCATCTTGACACAATCAGATACCACAGCATCAGTGAGACGTGCTCACCACAGTTGGGGAAGCTACTTTGAAACCGTTGCTTGCCAAGCTACAAGATATTTTATCTAAAATGAATGAGATATTCTCAAAGCTTCTTGAGAGAAATATTATTTGAAAATGTGCTTGCTTATTGTGTCAGGTATTGTGTCATTACCATTACGTTTGGTAATGCAATGTGACATAAAAACAGTGTATTTAGCATTCAATCACACTTCGCTCATTTTCTCCGACAAATAGCAGTGAAGTCAGTAATGTTGCTACGTTTAGTTAGATACTCCCTAACACTGGTTCTTCAACTTTTTCAGAGTTATGCGACTAATTTATATGCATATAACTAGGGCTGTCAATCACTATCAAAAGTTTTTCATGAAATTAACTGCATGACATGCTGATTAATTGGTTGCAATTAAACGCATGCATCAATATTTTCAGAGAAATAATATTTAATAAAAAATATTAAATATAAGAATTCAGATATTCCGATTAAAATACATCCTGTGTAAGCAGCTCTCATTCTGTCACTGTGCTGTGAGGTTTGCCGAGGCGCGCTGACTGTCCCCTGCTGACGCGGCTCGTAAATATAAGTTACATGTACTAAAAGCTTGAATTGCTCTGATGCTAGAGAAATATTTTCCATACTTATGAAATATGATTATTTAATGAACACATACAGTCAAATACAAAAATTATTTCATTCACATATCAAATTAATATCCAGTAAAGGCTCAGAGAATAAAGATTTTAGAGTTTATAAGCTATAAACCGATATAATGGAGACTATTTCTTTAATGGTCACGTGTCCAAATTCAATGTGATATGATGCATCGATATTAAAATAATCTTGGATAAAATGCTACGCTACTAAGGACATTCTTGTTATCATGCTTGGGGACGGTCTCTGGTTGGAGTTGACCAATCACTGCTGTTGTGATCCACGTCAACGTGAAGCGCAGTTACATTATAAAAGAGGTGCACATCAGGCTATGCTGTAACCGCCATAGCTATATGTATCCTACGCCGTTGCTTCAACGCAGACGTATAAATCGACCTTTAGGAAGCATGAGTTATTTTTTTATAGAATTAATCGCACTAAATGACATCTATAAAAAAAAATGTATCATGATACAAAACCACAATTGAAAATGTGATAATATTGGTGCCAGTCAAAATAGCATTGCATGTCTTTGTTGTTTTTAATCTATTGATTGTAGACATCAAATTAAATGTCTTTCTCCTTGTGTCTCTCTGTGTCCTGCAGAATTCAAACGGCTTGTACACCGGCTTCATAAAGGTGCAGTTGGACCTGCGGAGGCCCATCACAGTGAAAGAGGACGGGGCATGTGGAGTCAAAGGGCAAGAGGCGTTTTACCTTCCGCATGGCTCCGTAAATACACTGCACATCAGCAGCAACAACACGGTGCGACAAGTCATCCAAGCCCTGCTCAACAAATTTACTGTGGCCGACAACCCCGCCAAATTCACCTTGTTCAAACGCTTCAGCCGAGAAGACCAAGGTGAGACTCTAAGCGTGAATGTTCTGTACAGTAGACAGCGTTTAGTGTGGTTAAGATTCAGACTCCAGAGTGTATACAGTATGTGTTTTGGCAGAAGCACATACATTCCTGGATCAGTTCAAACCCGGGAATGTGTGTGTGTGTGTGTGTGTGTGTGTGTGTGTGTGTGTGTGTGTGTGTGTGTATTTCTGGGCGGCCTGTCTTCTGGCACCCACACATTCAGGACAGGCCTGTTACTCTAAGCATATATGTTCTCATGTGCCAAGAATATACCATGGCAGCGTAGTAAACACACAGACACCAGCTGTTGTCTGTGCCAACCTGTTGAATGCTCATTGGCAGAGTCTTAACAGCCTCTTTCCCCACATGTCATTGCCATACAAGGAGATTCTCAACTAGGGATGGACTTCTAGATTTTCTTTTTACCAGTAATATGAGCATCCATTCCATTTTTCCCCTATGACAGACCCCAGATCAGCCACTGTCTGAGCCCCTGCTTGATGTCACCCAGCACAGCAAGATGCCAGACAGACATATGGCTCAGTGATTTTAAGTACTGCTTTTGTAATCTATGAGCTGGGGGTGGAATGTGCTTTGGTTTATTTGGCAGAAGGAACCCCACACAGCTCTTCAATGCTGAAATCTATGCTCCATCATGCATTGGATTGCTGGACTGCTGTCTGAGATGTGAATGAGAGAATTTTCTTGAGATCTCACCCTCGTGAGAAAGCGTAAGCACATGATAGGAGACAGATAAGCGAGACGTGTTTGGGTTCAGCCCATATTGCGAGTATGCTGTTTTACAGCCGCTTTTAATGCATGTACAGGGGATTGTTAAGCTCCTCTAATTAATCAAGCCGTCTAGACGACGTGAGTGCATATGATAAACTTTACATGCTAATAAAGTCCCACCTCAGAGCTAATTTAAAAACAGACAAGACCCTGCAGTGTGATTATAGAGAGTGATATCACAGCAGAACAGCTTAAAAACAAGTATTAAGCCACCTCATTAGTGGAGACATACTAGCAGCCCTGTATACTCTGATTAACCCCGCTGGGGGCAGAAGGATGCCTCTGTTAAACAAAGTGAGATGTGATACTCCACAGGAATGAAAAAAATGTTTTGGCTCAAATTTCTTCTCCTTTTAGGAAAGCACTTTTACTAAAAAAACAAAAGTCAAGATAAACAGAGAAAATGGAGATAAACTTTTTTTGTTGATTGTTGGCTGACTAGTCGACTATCATTATTCTTCCCTAATCCACACTTTATGTTGCCTCTGGGTAACAAAACCATTTTCTTTACTTTGTAAGCACATGATGCATTTAAGAGGACAAAAAAAACAGTTAATAATAAAGGAAGAAAAAACTAAATGTAATTTCTTGGTCAAAATACACCCTGGTCTTCATTATAATGTATTTTTCTTCCATGGTGTGTTGTGTGGTGGCTGCATGTTTTTCCTCTGGAGAACTTCCTTTAGAAAAGCAATTTTCATTGGGTTTTTACATTTTTTACAGTTTAATGTATATAGCTAAACTGTGCTGTGGTGAGGCAGAGAGAAAGACACACACACACACACACAGCCGATTTACACTGGGGCACGTGCCCCAGTAAATGGGGTCTAGCCAAGCCTCTACTTACGGCTAAACAGAGTATTTTAACGTTTATGAATTGGCATCATTCACTGCCATTGTAAGTGCCTAACTGTAACCCAGATTTTCTTTTTTCTTTTTTTAAGTGAGAGACGAGTCGAAATGAAGTTTTATGGCAATCGACATTATGCCACAAATACTGTTGATTTGAGTATTTTGTATTTAACCTTGGACGTTCATTGAAGTTTTTGTTTTTAATTGTAGTGATGAAGTCCACTTTATGCAAGAAATGTGATTTTACAATGTATGCAATAGAGGATTGTGGCACGGTGGAGGGCGGGACCGGCGCGTGATTGCGCACGCCCGGTCCCGTATCAGGCTAAATTGAGCCGTCAAGAGGGATAAAGGCCACTCGCAGACGGTGATCGGGAGAGAGAGCTTAATCAGCAGACATGTCTGCTGTCCTATGTTTGTTTTAAGTTCTTCATTAAATTATTATTTATGTTGACAAGCCGGTTTCTCGCCTCTTCCTTGCCCATGAAAGTGATTGTCTTTACAAGGGTTAATGAATTTTCTGAGCTTATATTGTATTTTTATAACAGCATGTGTTTTTGTGTCTGTATGTATCTGTGCAGTGTACACCTGTAAGCTATCAGAGGTAGAACACCCTCTCTTCCTGCGTTTGGTGGCGGGACCCAGCACAGACAAACTCAGCTTTGTCCTGAAAGAACAGCAAACTGGTGAAGTCATGGTGAGCTTTTGCTTTCAATTCTGTCTTAACTTAAATTCTAAATGAATAAAACAGGAATTATCTCACACATCACGGAACTGATCTCAACTTCCTCTCCCTCTTCAGTGGGATGCCTTCTCCATTCCTGAGCTGCACAACTTTCTCCGCATCTTGGATAAAGAGGAACAGGACCAGGTCTGTGTGATAACCAGACGCTACAACAGCTACAGAGAGAAACTAGAGGAGGCCATGAGAGCAGCGGGCAGCCCGTGCTAATGCTAACATCGTGATTGGAGAATGTACTGTAGGACTGCTGTCTCTAGTGGTCATTGTGTGTTATGAACACAATTAGGTGCCAATGGACAATCTTGCAAAAAAAGAGGAGAACACTGGACTCCTTCACTTCTCAGAATGCACCTCAGGTGCCATATTTTCCCTCCCACCCTCTCGTGGTCTTCACAGTTTCAACCGCTGAGAATATTTGTCTTTATTTTCTTAATTTTGTTTTATTTTTTTCCGAACTTTTACCTCTTGCAAACGTAAAAATCGGATCATTATCCGGTTTTTAATTGAATTGTTAAATGCTGTGGTTTGTAAATATTCCTGTTTGTTGTTTTTAATTTATGTGGGTAGAGTTTTATTATTTTATTTTTTGTTTTACTTACTGGAGAGTCTTATTTTATTTCAAATATGCTTATTGACCTGAAACATAAGGGGATTGTTTTGTTTTATTTTTTTAAAATACTAAATACCAAATGTCTCATAATGTGCCCTACCAATTATAGTGTTGGCGTTTGATGTGCTGTTGACAAAAATGACAAATGAAGCATATTATGAAGATGACCTAACCTGTAAACCACATGACCAAACAACGGGAGAAAAGATTCGACAGTGACAGGAAGTGCATGTTTGTGATTAGAGAAGACCGAATTGTGATGTCATGGAGCCAGAAAATGAAGACAAAGGAAAGAGAGGCATTTAACGTTTCAGAATCGTTAGTTGTTGAAGGAATGGCACAAAAATGAAACTTAAATGCTGAACTGAATTTGGAAGAGATCTGTAAGTTGGGGAATGAGTGTAGAGGAAGTTGGCAAGTATGCGGAGGGAACCGTCACGTTGTGGTCTTGGAGCAAATGGAGTTAGCTTCCTGACCTCTGCTCCTCTCAAGATGTGACTGATGTTGTTTAGGGTCAGATGGTCTTTTTTACTGAGCGATTGGATGCGTTTATGGTCATGTTGGGAATCAGCCAAGGGTTTGAACACATAATCACAGTGAACAAAGCATGTGTTCTTCCATAATGCTTTTAAACAGGGGTGCCACTTCTTATCAACCCTGAAAAAATGCATTTAAGAGGAAGATTACAAATGGTGGAATGTCACAGCATCTTCCAGACAAATGATGAAGTAGATTATTTAAGTAGATTTGAGATGTGCTACGGCATTTGCTTTTCTGTGTGTTGTGATATATGTTTTCATCTGTGATTCATGCAAATACACGTATGTTACTGATGTACCACAGAGTTACTCTATCAGGAGGTTTCAAAGTTATCTGTTCTGCCAAAAGATGTTCATTTTAGAGGTATTTCTGCTTGGCATTGACTGGCATCTTAATATGTTATTACTCTCGCAGTGTCAGTAAATAGTCAAAGCTATATTGTCACAGCACACAGGGTCAACAATGTAACTGTTTTAAATGATACGTGTGTATCATATTTAAAATGTATACACATGCTTTCTTTATGGTAGTGCTGCATGACGTTATTTCTGATGGGTACTGCAACATCAGTTTGTGTCTTTGTAACATGCATAGCGAGCTAGCGGCATCTTGTGATCAACTGCTGTAACTAAAAATCTCTGCAGTCTTATGGCTCATCTTTGTCAGTCAGTTATTAGTTGCATTTTTTGTTTTGTTTTTGGTATTATAACCTCTATGACCAAAGATATCGTTGAGATGCATAGTTTAATTAAAGTTAGAGATAAATTGCCTTGTGCAATAAGTTTGTGCACCTCACTAAATTGAGGTTAAATTACATTTATATGTATGTCAAATGGTGTTACCATGGCAAATTTAATTGTAAACACTGGGGCGAAAATTAATTGGATTCATTGCTATGCGAGCACATCACGACAGTCTCAATATTTGCAATAAAAAGAGGGTTTGTCAGGGGAGTAAAAAAACGTTAATCTTATGAATGCTTTAAGGGCACTTTATGTTTTAATTCAGGGAATTATTTAGTTCTTATTTTATTCGTCATCAGATGCTTGCGTCAGGAAGGGCATCCGGCGTAAACCTGTGCCAAGTCAAATATGCGGATCACTGATGGTCCGCTGTGGTGACCCCTAATGGGATCAGCCGAAAGAAGTCATCAGATGCCTATTGTCTTCTACTGTTATTTGGAAACTCAGTACTCTGTACTTTTTATTTCATAAAGTTCAACAAGCTTCTTTTCGTAGAGTAAGACTGTGAATGAATGTATTAAAACTGTAATGCTTGTATTCATGCGTTGTAAAGAAGTGTGGATGTGAGCATGCTGCTTAAATACTTTATTTGAATATACATGCATGTGTTATATTAATTCATGCATATTTACTGTGGCTGTTTTAGGACATCACTGGCCAGTGCTGTTGAGATTTCTGTTTAACAGCATATTTAGCGAATGCTCACACAAACCATACTCAGTATTTGCCAAAAACGTAATTTTTTTTCTTGTTTTGTTCCACGGTTGTAGGTTACGTTCATATGATAAAGGCTTTTTTTATTGTATGTTTTATCTGTGGAGATGGAAGGGGGGGACATATTGATATATCTCTCAACCAGCCAGTTTAAAAAGCAGTTTGGGTGTGAAACTGTTGGCAGAGGTGGCATACAGATATGAGCATTGTCTCTGAGATAGGTTCAGAAGAAACATGGGATTGTTTGAATCCAAATAAATCCAGATTTCATGCATTTTTGACAGTGATGGAGGTTTTCTGGGGGTTACTCAATGTGTACTGTTACCGATCGTTGCCTTTCTTGTTAAAGTGTTTCTTTAAATAAAGATGAAATATTTCTCAATTTACTGCAATTGTTCTTTGTTTCTGTGCATGAAGAAATTGTATCATCAGGCTGCTTAGATCACGTAAGACTTGATTGCACTGTTGAAATGTACCCAAAAGCTGGTATTTCTAATCTATAACTCGTTTAGCTTGTGATTTTATCCAGGACACCACCCCTCCCAATTGTGCACAATGGTCTTAATTCACAGGTCACCCTTTGATGAGATTCGAACCTACAATCTTTCAGTTACCGGTTCAATTGCTGACATTCACCACCCTAATTTCAGCATCACACTTGACTGCAATCGATTAAACTGAAGCCAGAACTTGTTCAAGCAAAGCATGTGCCCTCTGAATGAACCCGTCTTAAATGTCCTCATCGATGAGCTCATCGCTGAATCACCGCAACACTCTTCGCGGAGTCCAGCGCGTCTTCCTGCATGGCGTCCGTGAACACACGCTGAACTTTTACAACGATCAAAAAAACACTTCAGGAGACAAATATGTAAGTTTGCACATTTATTAACGAGCGAATCTAATTTTAGACTCTTTAATTCCGGTAGAGTAAAGCGGCTTGTTTGCTTTATTAACAGAATCGCGTTTATAAACGACCAATATCATTTGCGCGCTTCCCAAAATCTTCCGTACTAATACTGCAGCATGTATCTAAGAAATACTGACGAAATTACGAAAAGTTTCCTTTTCGGCTATATGAGAGGGGGATCTGAAATGAAGGAGAAAAGTGTGCTAAATCAAGCGTGCGCTGACTTTAAGAGTGACTTCAGAATTTGAATTTATTTATTTTTAGCATATTTTGTTTTGGGGTGAATTTAGTTTGACAATTTTTTTTTTGTTTTATTTTATTTTTTTAAAAACAATAGCAGCATTTGGGAATATCTTGATCTTGATAGCGTTATGTTTTATACGATTTTGAATAAAAATAATAATAACAATAAAAAAAAGGTATGGTTTCATTGCCGCAAACAAACATTGTTGAGCAAAAATTGCATTCAAATTTTTGAATTGACATTTTTATTAGGCTATACATAATTATGTTTGCAACGTATGTTTTGTGCATTAAAAATATAATTAGTAATATCGTTAGAACCTATTTATAGCATTATATAACATAATAATAATAATAATAATATATGTTTTTATTATATTATTATAAAATGTATTTAATATATTTTATTATTATCATCATCATCATCATCATTATTATTTAATTATTACATCATAATTAATATTATCATAGTGGCCACAACTCCAAATATGCAATATGACAGAAAAGCCAACAGTTTTGCCTAAAAAAAATTCTGCGATATCCCATCGAACTATTTTTACATATTGCAGAATTTGTGTCATATTGCCAGTGCATGTAAGATAGATAAATAATTGTAACTTTTCTTATTTATTTAATTGTGTCTACAAGTAATACTGCATTTCGTCAGGATGGAGTTCAGTTCGATAAAGGTTGTATTGCTGGCAGTTGCAGTTGGTGTGTATCTCATTCCCTCACCCATTGACCCTGAGCCGTACATGTAAGTTGCATTTGTTTTGTTTTTGCAATGAATTTACTCTGAAGTGAATGCAACATAAATTGATCTCCATTTGCTCTTGCTTGCTTTATGTTGATGAATGTTATCCAGATTTGAGGAACCCCCGCCAGCTCTTGAGGGCCCTCTGGCAGTAAACACACGGCTACAGAGAGGTCGACAGCTGTTCTCTGGTCAGCTCAAAGGCCCGGAGTCCTTCACTGCAGACCAGAATGGTGAGTCCAGCCTGTGTGTTTTTATATGGGAATGTTTGAGAAACACAGTCAGGTTTAATTTCTTGACTGTGTCTCTCAAGGAAACATCTACACAGGCACGGTCGATGGGAAAATCTGGAGAATCAACAAGGAATCTCTCACTTTCATCACTCAAATGGGGAGGAACATTCCGGAATGTGGTAATGGTGCAAAATATTTTTTAACACAAATCCTAACACATTATGGC
The DNA here is from genome assembly GCA_032164185.1 of Moxostoma hubbsi. Taxonomy (NCBI): domain Eukaryota; kingdom Metazoa; phylum Chordata; class Actinopteri; order Cypriniformes; family Catostomidae; genus Moxostoma; species Moxostoma hubbsi. Next base: position 3,830,668 of record JAVLUX010000043.1, read on the forward strand.
ACAAGTCTTAACAGTAGCTATAATAGGCCGCTCAGCTTGTGTATTGTGTAATACACTTCTTTTGCCCTCTGTGGCTGGATGAATATATATCTGCTGTCATGGAGGCTTTCATTGGCTCAGAAAAACCCCAAACAGCCCCTGTGTGCTGCTGCCATCAGCATTAGACATGCTTAAGTGATTCACAAAGACTGAAGTGTTGATGTATCAAAGGCTACGCTCTTCAGAAGAGTCTTGAATGCAGATGTCTTCATCAGGGAGTAACCTGCGTTTCAAATGAAGCCCTTGTTCCTTATGTTGTGGTTTGTAAACATTTGACACAATCATTACAGGCAAAAGCATTATGAACACAGGTTCAAAGCAGACGACTTCAATAGATTTTTGCCGGTCAATAAGAACACTTGCCTGTCAGTTTGTCGATATCATTGTTTTCAGGGTACAGACTTTAAGATATCTTACATACATTTGCATGTTGACATTCTGTTGTTCATATAGGCACAAGCATGGACTATGAGCCGGTGTGCGGTCGTCCACACGGCCTGCGATTGGACCGTGACGGGCAGCTTATCGTGGCTGACTCTTACCTGGGTCTGTTTAAGGTTGACCCTTGGACTGGAGAAAAGATATTGCTTCATTCCAGCAAACAGGGTCTGTAATCGTTTTAAAGATGTCTTTCACAACATTTGTTTGTCATGTTTTGGCATGTATGCCTAGGCTGGTGTCACTGTACATTTAACTTCAAGCAAACTTTAATTTTAAAGCATACTTGTGTTTATTTTTATCTCTTTATAGTTTGATTTAGCAGTTCAAATTTTGTTAAAAAGATATAATAAATCAGGGGCTCAGGAATCATTTGAAAATTCCGGGGGGGATTTTCATATATTCATACATGAATATTAATTAGTCAATATGAATTATTATTAAGAATTAATATTATGTAATGAATTCATTGTGATTAAATAATGTTAGTTAATAATAATTAATATAATTGATATCATGAATTTGTTAAAATTAAGTAATGACATTAATTAAATTAAACAAATATATTAAATATTGATTAATATTTATAAATAATAAAAATACATTAATATATTTGTTATTTATCATGGAAATGATAAATAATATTAATCAATATTATGTATAATTTTCATAAATGAATACATGTATATTATTAATATTAATTGTATTAATAAATATTATTTATCTAATTAGTATTATCTGCCTATTGTTTGATGTATCTGTTCAAAACCCATTTGGCATATGAATATTAATTAGTCAATATTAATTATTATTAATTGTATTAATATTTTATGTAATTAATTAATTGTGATTAATAAAAATAACATTGATTAATGATTATGAATATAAATTATATAGTAAGTTAATTAAGTAAGTATACTAATTAAATTATTAGAATAGTCTGTGTTTAATAATGATTAATATTATAATGAATAAAATGCATTACTTATTTATTAATGTTTTTAAATGATTTATCATGAAAATATTAATTACAATGTTCATAAATGAATAAACTAATATTATTAAAATTAGTATTATTTAACTATTTAATATTTATCAGTTAATTGCATTTATTTGTGTGTTTTTTATTTGAATTAATATTAATGAATATAAATTATAATATTTGCCGTGCCCTAATAATAAATACATTTGACATGTTTATGCACAATATTTTCAAAGGAGCTAACAGGATTCCCTTTGGCTTTCTGAATGGTCTGGAGATTTCAAAAAATGGGACCGTGTTTTTCACAGACTCCAGTAGTAAATGGGGGAGACGTCATGTCCGATATGAGGTACTGTACATGAGCAATGGATGACTGTATGTATTATTGTGTGTTTATTTAATAAAACAAATTCCTCCAAACCTGCACTGATGCTCAGTTCTCTCTGCAGGTGTTGGAGACAAACCACCTCGGTCGCCTTCTGTCATATAACCCTGAGACCGGTCATGTTCAGACGTTGCTGGACTCTCTCTACATGCCTAATGGATTTGCTTTCTCACCTGATGAGGACTTCCTGCTTCTAGCCGAGACCAGTATCGGACGGATTATTAGGTGAGAGTTCAGGCGCTTAACAATATTTCAAATTATTACAGTATACAGTAGATGTGGTTTTTAGATACTTATTCAAATAATGTATTTTCCTCCCCGTTTTTTAAGGTTCTGGTTGAAAGGACCTAAAGCGGGTTCAAAGGAGATCGTCCTGAACAACATGATTGGTTACCCTGATAATATTCGTGTCAGTGACCATGGCACATTTTTGGTGGGTATAACCACCGTTAGATTCAGTGGCCAACTTTTCCCACCATTCCTGGATCTGATTGGTCCATACCCCGCTCTCAAACGCTTCATAGTGAAGGTTGGTGTGTGGAAAGCAAATCTTATATTTGTGCTCTAAAGTAATAGTTCACTCAAAAATTACAATTATTTCATTATTTACACATTATTATTTGGACTGTCAATTGATTATAATAATAGTAATTCATAATCTAAATAAATAATAAATACAATATAATAATTCAGATAATTTAAATACTTTACATTGTGGCAGACAAGTAAATCAAGTCAATATATTGTTTGAATTATTTCCGTAACACTATGCGTAGGTCTATCGTTGGCGTAGAGTCCACAGGCGTTACAGAACGCAATTGGAACGTCTCACTGGTTTTCTGGGTCATTATGCTGTGCTCTGTCAAATTCCTTTTCAAGGCAAGTCAGTCCAATCAGCCACCATCTTTGGAATGCTCCCGGGGTGGCTTTGGCTCATGTGTTTGAGCGGGTCGGCCACTAATCGCAGGGCTGGCCGTTCGATTCCTGGCCCACATGACTCCACATGCTGTAAAGTCCTTGGGCAAGACACTGATCCCCAAGTTGCTCCAAATGGCAGGCTTGCGCCTTGCATGGCAGCTCTGCCATCATTGGTGTGTGAATGTGTGTGTGAATGAGTTACATTTTTGAAGACCGCTAAGGTTAAAAAAGTGCTATAAGTGCAGACCATTTACCATTTTCTATGTAGTTAAACAGCACTAAAGTACAGCACCTATCTACTTAAATGGGGAAAGACCGAAAACTCAAAAATGAATGGGCAAGATTCCGATCAAAAACATATTTCAGGGAATTGGGCATTCCAAATTGGGGAGAAAAGGGGAGAAAAATACAACAACCATATTTCAAACTAGCAGTCAAATCTGGCAACAATTCATAAATTGTGCTTCTTAAGTTCAGATCGTGCTAAAATAATGGCAATGTTTTTTTGGCTGGTTCAGCTAATATGCAAGCATGTTCTTGAGTTCCAATTTCTCCTTTTCATTTTAAAGCAAGTGGTCCATCTCAGGCTAAATAGTCTCTGCTTCATTCTGCTGTCCTTCTGTATTTCATCAGCTATCAGTTTTCTTGCCTATAAAGCTGGAGCTGCGCTTACTGCCCCCTGCTGACGGTCAGCGGTAAAAAACTGGTAACATTTGATGTATTATTCACAGAAATTCTTTTTTAGGTGAACTATTCCTTTAAGAGTGTTATTTCATCTGTTATTTGCACCCAAATGCTGACATGAATTGAGATATTGACTGTTTATACACCTTTTACCCTTTTCACCATTTACACAAACCTCCTTTGACCAAAATACTCTGCTGATATAGTGCTCAGAAGCGACAAATTTCACTTGTGAACTCTGTATTGCAGCTCATTCCTCTCAGCTGGTACAATGTTCTGTTGCCCAAGTACGGGCTGATCCTGGAGCTGGGGCCTGATGGAGAGGTGATTGACAGCCTACATGACCCAACAGGCAGCCTGACCTGGGCCATCAGTGATGTCTTCCAGCAGGGGGAGCACTTTTATCTGGGCAGTACTGATCTGCCATTTCTTCCTGTGTTAGAGTGGAGTTGAAGAGCCTGGGGCTCCTACAGGTGAACCCAGAGAAGTGTAATGCACAGTAACCTTTCCTAGAATAAGTGAAATGATTTGCATTTTAAAAATGCACTGCAGTCTACTGTGGAGAGTAGGTAAAGATGCTCTGTGGTGCTACATTTACACTACCGGTCAAACAGTTTGAAACACTAGACTGAAATATTTCTCATGATCTTAAAAAGCTTTTGATCTTAAGGCGTATGATTAAATGTTTGAAATTAGTTTTGTAGACTAAAATATAATTGTGCCACCATATTAATTTATTTCTTAATAAAACTAAAATTTATTAATAAAAAAAAAAATGTTTTTGAAATTGATGACTTGGACAAAATAATAAAGCAGCCAATTAGTGCCCAACATAGATGGGAACTCCTTCAATACTGTTTTAAAAGCATCTCAGGGTGATACCTCAAGAAGTTGGATTAGAAAATCTCAAGAGTACATTTCTGCAAATTCTAGGCAAAGGGCGACTACTTTGAAGATGCTAAAATATAACACAGTTTTGATTTGGTTAAGTTACAACATAATTCCCATAGTTCTGTTTGTTTTTCCATAGTTTTGATGACTTTACTATTATTCTAAAATGTGAAAAAAAAGATATATATATATATATAATAAGTAAGTGTCGCAAAACTTTTGACCGGTAGTGTGTGTGTGTAATGGTGAACTATTTGATTCAGGTTTAGTAATGCCATTTAGTTTGTCTAACACAGTGTTGTGTCTGAACTAGTAGTTGGTTTGGTTTTAGAAGGTTTTTCTTTTTTTTGTAAGATCATCCATACACTGGCCTTCAAATTGTATTGTCGACAGAAACTATTTCAGAATGCTTTTATCAAACAACAGAAAAGTCAACACCTATCATAAAGATACCATCACATTTAATGAAAGATTCATGTGCAAAACATAATAAACCAAGTTAGACATGTGCATCTAGACTGGAAAGTGCTTCACTGAATAGACATCTTGAAATATTGCAATAATGCAGTCATCTTTTCATGTTTTGAACAATAAGTCTGTGCCTGAGAAGACACCAAACGCAGTGCTTATGCCTGTCAAAAGTCTTTCAAGTCTAGTCTGGGTGATTTACGGTATTGCCAATTCCAGCATCAGATAATTGTTGAAGGTCCAAATGTAAAATTGCCTCATCGCTGGAGGTTCGGCTTGTTGTAAGCATGCATCTTTGTAGAGTGTCTGTGTAAAATTAGAGCAAAAGCAACCCACATCAAGAATTCCCTTAAGATCAATTTGACTGTTTTCAGACCTTTGGCTCATTCACAACAGACATCTCGTCAAACACGCAAAACTCAGACAAGAAAAAAAGCAGCAGCAGACAACTCAAAAAAAGCACGGTAGGTAAAGTAATCAGAACAATTTAAGGCCTACATGTTATATACCGTATTAGTGTTTTTGTAACAATAAGTAGAGTGAAGTGTTGTCAACCCTTAATATATAGATTTATCAAACAAACATTCTATTAAGTGCATTACAAATGTTCAAAACTATACCCTTTTCATAACGGAAGTGAAACAAAACCTTCTAAACATAAATAAAAACAAAAAGAAACTATACACATTCTCAAACTGTGTCATTAATTTCAAAGCAGCAAAAAAATGAACAGTAACTGAACAGAAGCAGGAATATGTTGTTAATACTCTCACAGATATGTGTAAGCTTGCAGTTTGTCTGGATCACATGTGAACGAGGACGACTGGAGTGGAGAGAGGCCATCATGACAGAAAGTGTCTGTAGTGTGTGCAGTACCCTGGGCGCACTCTGATGACCTCATCAGAACAGTGACAGAGGGTCTTTGGGGGAACATCAGAATATCAAGGCAACAACAGGGCTTGTTTCTTTTACAGTCTTTCATTCTCATCCTCCCTTTTATATTCTTCTACTGAACCAGCACGTTCTACTTCAGCGTCTGACGTAGTTTGTTTCTGTGTGGGTTTAGACTACTGAACATTAACCGAGGATCAAACTTAAACCTGTTGGAACAGAACAGAACAAACCTCGGTTTCAATAAGCTTTACAACATATTTGATATATGTAAAATGATTTAAACAGATAGGAGAATGGTGCTTTGAGGAAGTACTGACCGTGAGTCGTAGACACCTGGCGTTCTGCAGGACGGCCCCGAGCAGGACTGTAACATCATTAGACGATGGTTCATCTTCTCCAGAACTTCCTGATCTATGCTCTTGGCAATATTGCTCAGTTGAAAGGGGTCAGCTGTCAGGTTATAGACCTCCACAAACACCTGCAAGACACAGAAACAGCGAGTTAGTCCTGACACTAACTAGCTTCGCAAAATTATTTCATATATATTCTATTTGTATGTTACATATTATAATATACATTAGAATTCAACTTGTCAGGACACCAAAAGGTTTTTTATTTACCTCATTATCATCAAATTCACAATACTGTAGGTTGGCAGCCTGTGATACAGTGCGTACACAGGCATATGTGTTGTTGTACGAGTCCTCACACACACAGTCAGGAAAACATTCCTGCATAGAAAACAGCCATGTTGTTATGATCACTTTCTTACTATACATGCAATGGTTATTTATAGTTAGCGTGCACGCAGACCCTCACCGAGACCCCTGGTCCCAGAAGAGGGCAGGCTGGGTCTGAGATGTTGCTTCCTTCTCCTTCATATTCCACAAGAACATCAGATCTCCATGTGCTGCTGTTTGCTTGACCGATCTGAAGCAGAGACATGTGAGATTCATTTAGAATTCATTTTATTTATAATATTGGACATTTAGCAACTCACAACCAGTTGCCTTGCAAAAACAGCCCAAAATTCACTGATGCTTGTGGTGGACCACCCTAACGGTCCACCCTATATATACCATGATAGGAAGAAATGACATCCCGTCCATCTGAGTTTCATTGACGTTATATCCTGCAATGTCCAGTATCGTTGGACCCAAATCCACATTTGCGATGAGTAACTGTTAAAACAGATCAATTATATGACACACAAAAGTATGGCATTTGAATTTTTTTATGTAATGAAGTTTGTATTGTTTGTATTACCGAGCTTGTCTGGTTCGGGTTGATTTTAGGCCCTCGCACCAGCAGAGGAATTTTGATATCGAATTCGTAGAGTTGCCTCTTATCCATGGGGAGAGAAAACTGACCTGAGCATGATAAGTTAACTCCATTAATAAGACAACTTTAAAAGTAGAAAGTCAAACATTTTTATAAATTATTCACATTTAACACAATATGTACCTGTGTGGTAACCGTTGTCGGAGGTAAAAATGATGTAGGTGTTGCTAAGCTCTCCTCTGACCTCCAACTTCTTCACCACCTTCTCCACCAGGTCATCTACTGACAGCAAAGTGCGCCACCTAGTGGAACAACGTTTATTCTAAACTCTGAGGAATTTCCGGGTTCAAAACAATTTGAGCTCAATCGACAGGATTTGTGGCGGATACCTTTTCCTGTAGGCATTATCCAAGAACTCCACTGAAGAGTTTGTCATGGGGGTCTTAGCTTGCCGGATGAGCCAGTGTTTGTCCTGAAATGGAGATTAAAATAAGTGAGATGAACCGATATATCGGTATTACCGATTGATCTGTGCAGATAGTTGCTTTTGGGAACTATTGGTTACCGGCAAACAGCAATGCCAAAAGTTGCCAGAGGTTTTCTGTGTGGCTGCTGCTGGAGGATTCTACAGTAAAGGCATATTTATACTTAATTATATACTTATACATTATACATAATTGTTTTGTGTTCCCGCAGCATGAACTGTGATGCTGACAAAATCTGTGTCATGCATTCTGTTCATGGAGCGATCAGCAATGTGGACAACCGAAGTATACTCAGGCCTTAAGAACGGCTTGATTTTACAGTATAACAGTGACCTCTATAGAATACACAAACAAGCCCGTCTGGCACCAACAATCATCAATGCGATTATCTAATCAGCCAAATCATATGGCAGCAGTGCATAAAATCATGCAGATATGGTCAGGAGCTTCAGTTAACTTTTACATCAACCATCAGAATGGGGGAAAAATATGATCCAAGTGATTTTGACAGTGGCATGATTGTTGGTGCCAGATGGGCTGGTTTGAGTATATCTGGGATTTTCACACACAGCAGTCTCTAGAATTTACTCTGAATGGTGCCAAAAACAAAAAAACATCTAGTGAAACACCTTGTTGATGAGAGAGGTCAACAGAGAATGGCCAGACTGGTTCAAACCGACAAAGTCTACAGTAACTCAGATAACCGCTCTGTACAATTGTGGTATGAAGAATATAATATCATAATGCTATTCTGAGATGCGGGTTGGTGCTGTTTTGGCAGCACGAGGGGGACCTACACAATATTAGGCAGGTGGAAAACAAATAGTGGAAATAAAAATCCACATCTAGGCACTCTTGTGGGGTTTTAAAATAGGCAGGTGGTTTTAATGTTGTGGCTGATCAGTATATGTATATATATGTGTATATATATATATATATATATATATATATATAAAAAAAGGCTATAAAAAGCTTAATTTAGTAAACAGCCTCTTTAACTAAAGAGCATTGTAACGGAGCCAATGCTAAACTCTGTCATTTCAAAATAAGAGTCCTCAAGTGTTTTTCAAGCTTGTATATGGTTAAAATCCTGAAATGCACCATATGCAGCAAATTTTTCAGGTTGATATTGGAATTTTGGTTGAAAAACTGTATCTGAGATTTATTTTCATTTGGGAATCATTTAGCATCTATCATCACTTTATAGTATGAAAAGACTATGAATTTTTTTTTCAATTACGATTTTAAAACTATCGGCTGATTAATTGGCCATCGGCCTTTTCTATCACCTTAGTTATTGGCAAAATCCTCCCTATATACTAAAAAAAAACAAAAAAAAACAATCAGAACATTTGTGACAAAAAGGCAAGCCTCTACCTTGCCGTGTATGTTAAAGTTGGGGTCTCTTGGAGCTTTGACACTGGGGAAACTGCTCTCGTACTGAGGAGCGGCCGTCCAGGGTGAGTGTGGAGCCGGGGTGGACACCATCATGAAAAACGGCCTGCGGTTAGACTTGTTTTCTAGGAAGTCTATGGAAATATTGGCCTAGGACAGAGTGGAAAGGATGGAATAAGACAAGTAAAAGCCACTTAACTTAAGTTGCATAAGGTATCATGTAATCTTCTGAACAGTTGAGATCAAGTCTTACCAGAACGTCCGTAAGGTAATCCTCACTGTAGTTCTGTCCGTGTTGCTGTGCCCTGCCATTCACAGACAGTGTGTAGTTGTAGTATTTTGAGTTTCTTTCCTGTGGGACACATTAAACTTACTACAAGCATGATGTTCAATTCCAGTTCCTGGCAGACAGCAAAATGCAATATTCTAAGCTAAAAACTGCTTTCCAAACCGTCCAGCTAAAAATGTATTTTAGCTATGTGGATGGGAAAGGTTAAGGGGCTTGACAATGTGCTCCAGCTAGCCAAGTCCTCACTAAATCATGAATGTCTCATACTTGTGACTCCCAAGACTGAGAACCCAGGCCTGACAGATTCACAATTGATTTGCAAATGCTTTACAGAGAAAGCACTGTAACGTATATTACTACTACTACTACTACTATAGAAGTATATATGATTGCACTAAAGCTAGGAAAGCCATTAGTAAAAGCATGATCTGATTCAGTGTTTTTCTTACCAAGGCAAACCAGTGATCCCAGCCTGGGGGAACATGCTCCACTCCTCCAGCCTTTGTGCTGCCGTACTGAAGCAGAGACACAGATAGGGATGATTTACACTTACAGCAATGTACTGTCAGATTCACATTGGTCTGTAAGAGCTGTCGGCAAGACTACAGTTCAAGGAATGTCTTTGCTTACTTTGCTGTCATAATTATGCAGGTAAAAGTGTGCCTAAATGATTTGCATAAGAGATATTCATGTATTGTGGATCTGTAACACAAAGTACATTTGGTGTGTATTCTTCCGACTTCCTTTTTCTGCGCTTACACTTTTAGCACTGTTTTTGTGCCTCAACATGACCAAAAACTATGCAAGCAAAGAAAGGGTGTCATAAACAGCAAAATGGATTGACCGTGTAGAATCAGTCTGTCTGTGTAAAATAAACTACAACAATTGTGTAAATCGCTTGTGCTTGTAGCATAAATATTTTCCAGAAATAATCCAATATATGCTGTTCTGTCTTCCCTTTGTTGCGTTCACATTTTTGGCATGAATTTCTAACTAAAAAAGGTTTAGCAAGCGTGAGGGGGAGGCGTATCTATCTGCTTCTGGTAAACAATCCAATTAGGTTTTCGTTGACCAGTTTACTCTGACCTGATTGGTTTAATAACGTGACATACCCAGAGAAACTGTGCTGAGCCTTATGAAGAAGCAGTCCGTCACACGCATGCAAATCATTTAGGCACTATTTTACCTTCATACATAAATAATCAAGGCATAGAAATATTTAAAACCGTCATTTTCTTTACCTCGTTGAGATATTTCCCAGCAAAAAAGGTCTGATAGGTGCCGTGTTTCTGCAGAAAGGCAGGGAAGGTGTTGGGCTCTTGGGTCTTCTGCCACCCCACACTGCTGCAGTTGCCCTCCAGTGTGTTGTTGACAACATGGTGGTTATGGGGATACTTGCCCGTCAGGATACTCGCCCTGCTGGGGCAACAAAGAGGACTGGCAACAAACTGGGAAAGAGAAAGAGTGACTGAAGTTAATGCCAAAATGAGATGCCATCTGCAAAAATGCAATGGCTCAAATGCATGCCAGATGATGCATCGTCAAGTTCATATCTAAACATGTTAAAATGATTAGTGAATGCACATTGTTCTTGATATCCATATATATCCATAATATATCATTATATTTGTATACAGAAAAATATTAGGGAACATTAGAAGACATTAAGCTGAAACTACTGTGTCAAGAAACACATTTGTTATTTATTATAATAAATACCCACTTGTTTTGAATAGATCGAACACAAATTCTACTCACAGTGTTTGTAAATGTTATTCCAGCATCACCTATAAGCTTCTTCGTCTTAGTCAAAGGGATCTGTAAAATTAAATGAAAGATGGCAAGATTTTAACTCTTTTAACCCCATGATACAGCAGCTACTCGACTTAGCCTAGCAACAAATAAACAAAATAAAAATCATGGAGGAAATCATGATTCCAAATAGTAGAAAGGCAGTAAAACTCAAAAAAACTAAAGTTATTTACCATTCCGCCGATCGATACATCCAGATCATCTGTTAGAATTAAAACAATGTTCGGTCTTGGATACATTGTAGCCGCGGCCAGATTGTTACAATGCAAAGTGACGCAGATAAGAATCAAATGTAACATTATTAACCGAAATGAGTCCATCTTTGATTGCAAATTTAAAACAAATAAAACCATGGCCTAGACGGGGACCTTTCCTTGCGATAAAAGCATGAAATGTTTTTAGGAGAAGAGCTTCTTCAGAGGACCAACTAGCTTTCCCAGTAGCCCAAATTCTACTACGGCAAAGCCTTAGCGGATGAATATTCATTAGTTCATGCTGACGTTACTCGGTTGGCTGGAGCGTCAACTGACACCGCCTACTTTATATTTATAAACAAAGAAGGATTCGTTAAGGGGCCGTTCACACCTTTTCCCTCGACGGACGTCGTTGCCCGCTAGACGCCGTTTCAAAGTTAATAACTGTTCTATTCGTTCCTGCGTCTAGCTTTCTTTCCATCTAGAAAAGTCTGCGTGTCCTGCTGGGCGAACGTCAAAATGCGTCATTAATATTCATGAGCAAAACCCGTGCCATAGTAGGATTCATTTAACGTTCCTGTTTTCCAGTCATGTGCTTTGTAGCAACTGAAGCCCCTGTCAGCTGCTGAAGTGTGCGTTTTTAGGGATGATGTCATTCATAAACTTATTGTTTTTTGTCTTACAGTATACATATGCCCTCTTTTTATTTAATCTTTCCCAAGCAAACTGTCACAACTTCACATACGTGCAATTTAAAAATAAATTTTTATTTCATATAAAAATTAAAATATTGCAACATGCTTCTTTTTTTTAATCCATCTATGCACACAAATATAACTATTTATAAATATAATAATATAAATATAAATCCGATGTTTTACTATTTAACATTTTTTGACACACATTTTTCTAAATAATATTTTTTAATTATTATTAAAAAAATTAATTGGCACGCAAATATCCACCATTTCACAAAAGTTGCATGTTTTAATATATTAAAGTTTTGGAGGTGGTCTGAACTATTTCCACTGTAGGAGCTTGCAATCAGAATTAAGGCCGTGTCAGGAAGGAAACAAGAGCCAGGAAAGGCGCTGCCAACCCCGCTCAAGTAATGGAACACACCCGTAACACCCTTTGGTATATACTTGCAACACATGTGCATGAGCTTGTAATGATACACTTTAAGGAGGGCTAGAGGAAACACACATGTCCGGCGTGGAAGTTGCTAATGAGCTACTGAAAGAGATAGACATATGTGACGTCTGCTCTGGAGGAGGAGAGCGGAGTTTTCGTCAACTCAGGTGCGTCGTACCTGGAATTCTCAGCTTTTTACAAATGGGACATTCAGTCACAGATGGAAGTTGTGAGTGCGTGGAAACATCGTCATCATCAATCTCACTATCGGAGCGCACAAAAGTGCCCCGTGGATTACCAGATGGAGAGATCCGTATGGAGCGAGGAGGAGGAGGTTTTTCCGTGTGAAGATGACGTGAGAGCGTCCAGGGCATCTTCTTTAGTGGACTGTCTGTTAGTGGAGCTCTATGACACATACAGCAGTTACAGTATCAGAGGGGTGGACAGCTCCACCGAAGCCTCCAGCTCAGACGCGTTCCTCGGGAGGAGCAACACCGGATCGAACTTTCTGAATGAACTTCAAGAGAGGCACACGAGACGCCATCAGATGAAATACTTGGCTCAGAAAGGTGAGCAATCTCCCATGTCATTTTTCATTAAAACATAGGACTGTATGGTCAACTCAGTACAAAACAAGTTGTAAATGTTATTCTCTCTTATTCACTATTGTCTTATCAAATTATATTACTTCTATATTTAAGTTCAGAGACATTTTTCTAGAGTAGTTTTTATTTCAATACATGTTATAGGCTAGAGGAAACACACATGTCCGGCGTGGAAGTTGCTAATGAGCTACTGAAAGAGATAGACATATGTGACGTCTGCTCTGGAGGAGGAGAGCGGAGTTTTCGTCAACTCAGGTGCGTCGTACCTATATATATTTATATTTCAAAAAGTAAGTAAAATAAGTAAAAGTTAAAAAAGGAAGTAGGTAAAAGTAAGTAAAAGTAAGTAGCTAAGTAAAAGTAAGTAGTTAAGTAATAGTAAGTAGCTAAGTAAAAGTAAGTAAAAGTATGTTGCTAAGTAAAAGTAAGTAGCTAAGTAAAAGTAAGTAAAAGTAATTAGCTAAGTAAAAGTAAGTAAAAGTAAGTTGCTAAGTAAAAGTAAGTAAAAGTAAGTTGCTAAGTAAAAGTAAGTAGCTAAGTAAAAGTAAGTAAAAGTTGCTAAGTAAAAGTAAGTAGCTAAGTAAAAGTAAGTAAAAGTAAGTTGCTTTTACTTCTCTAAGTAAAAGTAAGTAAAAGTAAGTTGCTAAGTAAAAGTAAGTAAAAAAAAGTAGCTAAGTAAAAGTAAGTAAAAGTAAGTTGCTAAGTAAAAGTAAGTAGCTAAGTAAAAGTAAGTTGATAAGTAAAAGTAAGTAGCTAAGTAAAAGTAAGTAAAAGTAAGTTGCTAAGTAAAAGTAAGTAGCTAAGTAAAAGTAAGTAAAAGTAAGTTGCTAAGTAAAAGTAAGTAGCTAAGTAAAAGTAAGTAAAAGTAAGTAGCTAAGTAAAAGTAAGTAAAAGTAAGTTGCTAAGTAAAAGTAAGTAGCTAAGTAAAAGTAAGTAAAAGTAAGTTGCTAAGTAAAAGTAAGTAAAAGTAAGTAGCCAAGTAAAAGTAAGTAAAAGTAAGTAGCTAAGTAAAAGTAAGTAAAATTAAGTAGCTAAGTAAAAGTAAGTAAAAGTAAGTAGCTAAGTAAAAGTAAGTAAAAGTTGCTAAGTAAAAGTAAGTAGCTAAGTAAAAGTAAGTAAAAGTAAGTTGCTAAGTAAAAGTAAGTAAAAGTAAGTAGCTAAGTAAAAGTAAGTTGATAAGTAAAAGTAAGTAGCTAAGTAAAAGTAAGTAAAAATAAGTTGCTAAGTAAAAGTAAGTAAAAGTAAGTAGCTAAGTAAAAGTAAGTAAAAGTAAGTTGCTAAGTAAAAGTAAGTAGCTAAGTAAAAGTAAGTAAAAGTAAGTTGCCAAGTAAAAGTAAGTAGCTAAGTAAAAGTAAGTAAAAGTAAGTAGCTAAGTAAAAGTAAGTAAAAGTAAGTTGCTAAGTAAAAGTAAGTAAAAGTAAGTTGCTTTTACTTCTCTAAGTAAAAGTAAGTAAAAGTAAGTTGCTAAGTAAAAGTAAGTAAAAAAAGTAGCTAAGTAAAAGTAAGTAAAAGTAAGTTGCTAAGTAAAAGTAAGTAGCTAAGTAAAAGTAAGTAAAAGTAAGTTGCTAAGTAAAAGTAAGTAAAAGTAAGTAGCTAAGTAAAAGTAAGTAAAAGTAAGTTGCTAAGTAAAAGTAAGTAAAAGTAAGTAGCTAAGTAAAAGTAAGTAAAAGTAAGTAAAAGTAAGTAGCTAAGTAAAAGTAAGTAAAAGTAAGTTGCTAAGTAAAAGTAAGTAGCTAAGTAAAAGTAAGTAAAAGTAAGTAGCTAAGTAAAAGTAAGTAAAAGTAAGTTGCTAAGTAAAAGTAAGTAGCTAAGTAAAAGTAAGTAAAAGTAAGTTGCTAAGTAAAAGTAAGTAAAAGTAAGTAGCTAAGTAAAAGTAAGTAAAATTAAGTAGCTAAGTAAAAGTAAGTAAAAGTAAGTAGCTAAGTAAAAGTAAGTAAAAGTTGCTAAGTAAAAGTAAGTAGCTAAGTAAAAGTAAGTAAAAGTAAGTTGCTAAGTAAAAGTAAGTAAAAGTAAGTAGCTAAGTAAAAGTAAGTAAAAGTAAGTTGCTAAGTAAAAGTAAGTAGCTAAGTAAAAGTAAGTAAAAGTAAGTTGCTAAGTAAAAGTAAGTTGCTAAGTAAAAGTAAGTAGCTAAGTAAAAGTAAGTAAAAGTAAGTAGCTAAGTAAAAGTAAGTAAAAGTAAGTTGCTAAGTAAAAGTAAGTAGCTAAGTAAAAGTAAGTAAAAGTAAGTTGCTAAGTAAAAGTAAGTAAAAGTAAGTAGCCAAGTAAAAGTAAGTAAAAGTAAGTAGCTAAGTAAAAGTAAGTAAAATTAAGTAGCTAAGTAAAAGTAAGTAAAAGTAAGTAGCTAAGTAAAAGTAAGTAAAAATAAGTTGCTAAGTAAAAGTAAGTAAAAGTAAGTAGCTAAGTAAAAGTAAGTAAAAGTAAGTTGCTAAGTAAAAGTAAGTAAAAGTAAGTAGCTAAGTAAAAGTAAGTAAAAGTAAGTTGCTAAGTAAAAGTAAGTAGCTAAGTAAAAGTACGTAAAAGTAAGTTGCTAAGTAAAAGTAAGTAAAAGTAAGTAGCTAAGTAAAAGTAAGTTGATAAGTAAAAGTAAGTAGCTAAGTAAAAGTAAGTAAAAGTAAGTTGCTAAGTAAAAGTAAGTAAAAGTAAGTAGCTAAGTAAAAGTAAGTAAAAGTAAGTTGCTAAGTAAAAGTAAGTAAAAGTAAGTAGCTAAGTAAAAGTAAGTAAAAGTAAGTTGCTAAGTAAAAGTAAGTAAAAGTAAGTAGCTAAGTAAAAGTAAGTAAAAGTAAGTAGCTAAGTAAAAGTAAGTAAAAGTAAGTTGCTAAGTAAAAGTAAGTAGCTAAGTAAAAGTAAGTAAAAGTAAGTTGCTAAGTAAAAGTAAGTAAAAGTAAGTTGCTAAGTAAAAGTAAGTAGCTAAGTAAAAGTAAGTAAAAGTAAGTAGCTAAGTAAAAGTAAGTAAAAGTAAATTGCTAAGTAAAAGTAAGTTGCTAAGTAAAAGTAAGTAGCTAAGTAAAAGTAAGTAAAAGTAAGTTGCTAAGTAAAAGTAAGTAGCCAAGTAAAAGTAAGTAAAAGTAATTAGCTAAGTAAAAGTAAGTAAAATTAAGTAGCTAAGTAAAAGTAAGTAAAAGTAAGTAGCTAAGTAAAAGTAAGTAAAAGTTGCTAAGTAAAAGTAAGTAAAAGTAAGTAGCTAAGTAAAAGTAAGTAAAAGTAAGTTGCTAAGTAAAAGTAAGTAGCTAAGTAAAAGTACGTAAAAGTAAGTTGCTAAGTAAAAGTAAGTAAAAGTAAGTAGCTAAGTAAAAGTAAGTTGCTAAGTAAAAGTAAGTAGCTAAGTAAAAGTAAGTAAAAGTAAGTTGCTAAGTAAAAGTAAGTAAAAGTAAGTAGCTAAGTAAAAGTAAAAGTAAGTTGCTACGTAAAAGTAAGTTGCTAAGTAAAAGTAGCTAAGTAAAAGTAAGTAAAAGTAAGTTGCTAAGTAAAAGTAAGTAAAAGTAGCTAAGTAAAAGTAAGTAAAAGTTGCTAAGTAAAAGTAAGTAGCTAAGTAAAAGTAAGTAAAAGTAAGTAGCTAAGTAAAAGTAAGTAAAAGTAGCTAAGTAAAAGTAAGTAAAAGTAAGTGTAACTAAGTAAAAGTATGTAAAAGTATGTAAGTAAAATTAAGAGTAAGTATATTCAAATTTTTTTTTGCAGTTCACTTAAAGGACTATTCCAGGTTCAATACAAGTTACACTTAATTGACAGCATTTGTGGCATAATGTTTATTACCACAATAAAGTTGTTATTTTCTTTAAAAAAGCAAATATCTAGGTTTTTTTTTTAAGGCATAAATAGTTCAAAGTCCTTGCATGAGAGACAAATGCATTTTTACAGTACAAATATTCCATATCAGTTAAGAGGTCATAAAAACTGCATTTATAATAATTGTACAACTCAGCAATTAGTAAATGTTGTTTTAAGCTATTTTATTTTAGCATAGCATGTTAATTTGGCATTTTAAGTGTGACTTAAATATTGTGCCTATAATACTTTTTGTAGCCACTGTATTCTTCGTTCAAGGAATAATAGAAAACCAGAAATGTTACAACCAGAAATCATACGTAAGTTATAGTATACCATTGTCCCTCTTTCTATACTGTGTACTATTGTCAGGATGGCTACATAAAGACTGATGACTTGCTTACCAACTTCTATTATATTTTAAAACATTCATGAGTTGTTTCATATAACTTAATTTACTATTTCCTTTATGTCCTATTTAAACTATTCTCTTTCCTTTCTAAAGCTTAGGCTTCATCTTTTCATTTCACTTTCATAACATGATTAAATTAAATATTTATGCAATGCAAGCATCTTGTCCGGCCATCCTCCAGAACTCCAGCGGTCCCTCCTCCCTTTCACCCCTCAGTGTGACGCTCATATGTGGGTGTCGACATCCGCGCATCATCGCTATAATCAGCCTCTCGTTTAATATCCTTCAGGGGTTTTCTTTTATCACCTTTGGTTCTTATATACCTTTTTAAAGTCTTGTGCTTTGTACATGGACGTTATCTTCGTGTCTGAGAATAAATGATGCTTCAATGTGACCGGGATGAATTTTATCTTATTGATCAGTTCGCCAGTCTCCTCGGTGCTGTAGATTTTAGATTGACAATCACGAGGATATATTAAATTCGGAGGTGGGAATTTTAATGCGCAAAGGAGATTCGAAGATATATCGGTGAGGTGGTATACGGTTTATGGTTCCAAGAGGCGATCAAAAAGGCCCCATCCTCTCAGGTTTGTCTCCAGATGAAGCAGGAAAGGTCTGTTTCGTCGAAGAGGTCGAGGGTTTGTGCGAAGCGGCAGAATGCAGGTGGAGGAGTCGGTAATATTATCAGTAATGTGCTGAAGAAACGCAACGGCATCTCCAGGAGAGCGCCACGGCTGCTGTGCACCCTAGAACCAGGTGAATCCACATTCCAGTATATACGATCAGCTTATTTCATGTATTCATGACAGTTTTTAAATGACCTCAGATAACAGGCTGCCCCTAAGAGTTCGTCTGTACGGTGCTAAAATGCGGTAAGATATTTTTGTAAGGAACCTAAAGGGACTCTCCACTTTTTTATATGTTATATGTAATATCTAATATAAATCAGATTTATTATATAAATATAACATCAATTTATGTTAATATTTAAATCCATTATATTATAAAATAAAATATATCTATATTTTTTTTAATATAGCCTAAACTGAAAAGTCGACTATTATTGGCGCTCATTGTTTTGCATTTGAGAGGTGCAGAAAAGATTCATGTCATTCTCTAGGCCTACCAACCCACTGGTTTTTATCCAGACACATGTTCTCTGCTGTGTATTGTAACATGGGTGCAGTTACTGTAGGAGGGCTGGAGAGATGATGGTAATTATGTAGGTTAATCCTGAACAGTCTGAGAGAGTGAAATAGATGCAGAAATGGTTCTCCTCCTATGTGTCATTTATAACGTGAAACTACGACAGAAATGGACTCAGGTCGGTCTTTATTCATTCATGTGCACCAAAGGTCGGTGGGGAAAAGATAAATAGCAGTTTACTTTTCCATTACATCGTGTTGGCTCGCTATATTTGGCCACAAACGCGTTTGGTAGGACTTAGCAATTTGCTAACTGCTAAACCGCCTTTTATTGTAAAAGATGCACCAGATATTTTAACGTAAACATTTAATGCTCTTTAATGCAGCTGTAGGTTCTTGCAGAGTGTCGTTATAACAAGCTATAAATTGAAAAACAAGAATTATCGACACATGATGCGACGCTGTAACAGGAAGTAGAAATTCAGCACCACGGCGTACTGGACAGCGACATTAGCAACTGGTCGATACTTGCATACGCGTTTGGTTTCCGGTTTGTCTCGCGTAATTTCTGTTGTATTTTTTGTTTATAGTAGTGCTGTTAAACTTAAACTTGTGTGTGTGTGTGTGTCATAACTAGCAATTCACAAAACAAAAAAGAAAACCAAAAAACATGTTGTAGGACAAGGCAAAAAATAAGAGAGAGAGAGAGAAGGCAAATTCTATTTAGACAAACGTTACGTGAAAATGTTGAATGTAGAACATATTTCAGATGTTTAGGTTGCTTTTTGCTTGCATATTTTGATATTCTATTTATAAAAACAATTGAACAGAGGCTTAGTTGTTATATTTGCATTTGTGGATGTAAAATTTACAAAGACATGTAATGTGATCAAATCAAATCAAATCACTTTATCGTCACACTACTGTGTACACGAGTGCAACAGTAGGTGAAATTCTTGTGTGCAGTTCCGAGCAACATTGCAGTAATGACAGTGACGAGACATAAACCACTTTACAATAACAACATATTTACACAACACAATTTACATAACAAATGTACACATACCTACACAACAATTTACATAACAAATGTACACAATACACACAATGTAGAATACACATACACTAGATAAGGGTATAAATATATATATACACTAACTGAATTGGGAGCGAGAATATATTTGACAGAATGAAGATTAATAAAGTGCAGTGCTGATTGTAGATCGTGAGAGATCATGTGTTCAAAAGTCTTATTGCTTGTGGGAAGAAGCTGTCATGTAGTCGGGTGGTGCGGGTCCTGATGCTGCGATACCGCCTGCCTGATGGAAGCAGTGAGAGCAGCCCATGACTCGGGTGGCTGGAGTCTTTGATAATCCTCCGAGCTTTATTCACACACCGTCTGTTATATATATATCCTGGAGGGAGGGAAGCTCACCTCCGATGATGTTTCTGGCCGTTCGCACCACCCTTTGCAGGTCTTTGCGGTTGTGGACGGTGCTATTGCCGTACCAGGCGGTGATGCAGCCAGTCAGGATGCTCTCTACAGTGCTGGTGTAGAACCGTGTGAGGATAATAAAACATGCATCGTTGACATGATCATTAATATAGTAGCAAAAAATGATATTCCTGTGCTGTTAGAGACATAGACTGTAATGTCTTGTGATAATTAGGTAACTCGGACTCATCATAAGTGAAGAGCCATCAAATGAAAGTGAACCTTCATTCATTATTTATAAACTTATTTTCAATACTTGCCTGTGCATTTTAGATCATGACTAGTATCAGTCTTTTTATGTGCATATTGAATGCTGATTACACAACATCAACCCTTCAATCAATTCATGTGTTAATGAGACACCTGCGGCTCAGGACATCATATTTCTGGAGCATCGTCTCACTGAATGCCCTCTGTTTTGTCTCTTTGTAGGAGTGGATACCAAATTGAAGTTTACTATCGAACCATCCCTTGGCAAAAATGGCTTTCAACAAGTATGAATGATATATTTGTACTGCTGTACGCCTAACTCCCCCACATAGCACTAATTGTGCTAATTGTGTATGTTGTTTGTGCTAAATATTTTTTTCTCTGCAGTGGTATGATGCCCTGAAAGCAGTGGCCAGACTGCCCACTGGCATTCCCAAAGAGTGGAGGAAGAATGTACGAGATGAGGACATTTTGTTGCTATTTATGTGTCATTTGTCCTTGTTTTGGTAAATGTGCACATCTAATTGAGATTAATGTTTGGTTTGCTTAATGTAGGTATGGTTGACTCTAGCTGACCAGTACCTCCACAGCATTTCCATAGACTGGGAGAAAACGATGAGATTTGCCTTCAATGATCACAGCAATCCAGATGACGACACTTTAGGAATTCAAATAGTCAAGGTACACACATATAGTTCTATGCTATGTTCTCTGCAAGACCCATTGCTCTTTAGAAATATATTGACACAGCTGCAACCTTTTCTATAAGATTGTTCTGGTCCATTTGAGTTTACTTCATTGATATTTGTTAAGTCATAACCACTAAACAAACTAGAGGGTTTGTTGTATAGAAACAAATACAGAGAAACTTTTGGATACAGTGCTTGTGAAACCACAGCTCTGTTTTCTCACATCAACATGAATCACAAGGCTTACATCTCTTGTGTTTCAATTTTGTGTGTCATTTTATTATTAGCAAGCAAATAAATTGTGCTTTTAGAGTAGAATTTTAGTGTCAGAGATATTTAATGGAATAAAATTGAGTCGGTCAGATGAAATGTTAACTGGAGTAGCAGGATGATTGCTCTTTGTTGTGTATCATTGGTAAGTGGATACTGGAACAGTGAATATGTGTATGTGTGCACATGTGTCTGTGTAGCGCTACGGGAGAAGAGTTATTTTTCAAAGGCAGGGGTGCGAAATGGGCATAGTTCAATTTCCTCTCTTGGAAAGTTGGCTCTTTTTCTGTCTCACGACCTTCCCTATTGTCCTCATTTGAGAAAAGGATGCATCTTGTTTATTTATATAAATCTGTAGCACTTTGTTTTTCCTTCTCATTTTATCCAGGACTTGCACCGGACAGGCTGCAGTTCTTATTGTGGCCAGGAGGCGGAGCAGGACCGTGTGGTCTTAAAGCGGGTACTGCTGGCATACGCCCGCTGGAACAAGACTGTCGGATACTGCCAGGGATTTAATGTTCTGGCCGCTCTCATCCTGGAAGTAATGGAGGGGAATGAAGGAGATGCATTAAAGGTTTGTTGGTAGCACTTTACAATGAGGTTGTGTTTGTTTACATTAGTGAATGCATTTGGTATGATGAATAATGATTGATAAATGCTGTTAAGCATTGTTCATTGTTATGTTCACTTTTGTGTTAATTGATGTAAACGAATACAACCTTATTGTAAAGTGTTACCAGTTTGTTTACATTTCTGTCTCTGTAGATTTGCTCAGTAATCTGAATTCTTATTTTGGATAGAAATGCAAAAATATATTGTCTTCATTCCTGTGTAGGTGATGATATATTTGATCGATAAGGTGCTTCCAGATTGCTACTTCGCCAACAACCTGCGTGCGCTGTCAGTGGACATGGCAGTGTTCAGGGATCTGTTGCGACTGAAGCTTCCAGAGCTTTCTCAGCATCTCCATCACTTACAGAAAATAGCCAATCGGGAAGCGGGAGGTTTGTAACAATCCTATGTATTGGTTGATGACTGTGACAAGGAGGAGGGGGTTGCCGGGCTGTGAGGGTGCACGGCAGGTGCTGAATCAGATGATCAGAGGGAGAGCAAGATAAAGGGGGGCCAGAGTAGGCATTTCGAGAGAAAGAGAGACACACATGGCCACACTGCATATGTGTCTGTGTTAATTTATGTAACATTCTTATCATTTTTAACATTAAACCTTTATGTTGACTGTTCAGCCGGTTCCCGCCTCCTCTTTGCCAATCCTTTAACTGTTACACTGGTGGCGAAACCCGGGAGGGGGGAGGGATGCGCTATCGCGGAGTCCTAGGCGCAGCCATCTGGCAGGGGAGCAGCAGTGGCCGTCTGCCTGGGGACGATGGGGTGGCTGCCAGCCGGAGGAACCACTGCTGTCTGCCAAGAAGGGAAGGAAGGGGTTCCTTCTGCCAGGTGTCGGAGGGCTCACTGCCATCTGCTGGGGAAAGAGCGAGCTGTCATCTGCTAAAGGGCAGAGGACTGATTGAGGACCGGGCAAGTGCTTGTCCGGGAACCGGCGAGCAAGTTTCTCTCTCTCTCTCTCTCTCTCTCTCTCTCTCTCTCTCTCTCTCTCTCTCTCTCTCTCTCTCTCTCTCTGTGGGTCTCCCGCCCACCATTTCCCTCTCCCCACGTCTCCCCTCATCTCTCTCCCAGGTCCCCTGGAGGCGGGGTGGACCACTGGCTGACGGAATGGCCAGAAAGGCAGCGTCTCCCCTCCAGAGATGGGGGGGAGGTAAGTCAGTCCGGTGGCGCCCGGCCTGAATCAGGTGGGGGAGGAATGTGACGAGGAGGTGGGCGTGGCCAGGCCGTGAGGGTTCACAGCCGGCTCTGAACCAGATGATCAGCGGGAGAGTGAGATAAAGGATGGTCGGAGATGCCAGTTCGAGAGAGACCGTGCTGCATGTGTGTCTGTGTTCGTTTATGTTTTATGTTGTTTTAAGTTCATTTTTATCATTAAACTTTAGGCTGGGGGCCTGGGTAGCTCAGCGAGTAAAAACGCTGACTACCACCCCTGGAGTCACGAGTTCGAATCCAGGGCGTGCTGAGTGACTCCAGCCAGGTCTCCTAAGCAACCAAATTGGCTCGGTTTCTAGGGAGGGTAGAGTCACATGGGGTAACCTCCTCATGGTCGCTATAATGTGGTTCGCTCTCGGTGGGGTGCATGGTGAGTTGTACATGGATGCCGCAGGGAATCGCGTGAAGCCTCCACACGCACTGTCTCAGCGGTAACGTGGTCAACAAGCCATGTGATAGTATGCGCGGGTTGACTGTCTCAGACGCTGAGGCAACTGAGATTTGTCTTCCACCACCCGGATTGAGGCAAGTCACTACGCCACCATGACAACTTTAGTTGATGCATTATGTATCATGAACAAACACTGAACAATATATTATGAACAGCATTTATTAACCGTTGTTAATGTTAGTTAATAAAAATGGTTTATTGTTAGTTCATGTTAGTTTATTGTGCACTAACTAATATTAACATATACAACTTTTAATTTAAGTTAGTATATGATGAAATTAACAAATGTATCGTTAATTTATTAATTTAATCAAAATAAAAGTATTGTATATGTAAAAGTATATGTATATATTGTATATGTTATTGTAATGTGTAACCCCTTTCCCTTATACATTTATATTAATTCCATTTTAATATTCAATTTATTTCAACCTTAAATTTTGATAAAAAGTCCATGGACACAATATGTGGACGTGAACTACCCTAAATGTGTAAAATGCAGTCTGTGTTAGAGTACATCAGGTCAGCTGATGAGCAAATTTGTTTCAAACACCATTTCTGATTGTTGCTGTTTGTTTTACTGTTTTAGGAAGCTATGAACCTCCGCTCACTAATGTCTTCACCATGCAGTGGTTTCTTACCATGTTTGCCACCTGTCTACCCCACCGCACCGTGCTGAAGATCTGGGACTCGGTCTTCTTCGAGGGTTCTGAAATGCTACTACGTGTAGCTCTGGCCATCTGGGCCAAACTCGGAGAGTAAGTTCAACAATAAGATGTACATGCAGAAAAAGTGTTGGTTCCAATTGAGGACATATTCCAAGACTCATGTCAGCTTTTATAAAGCATTCTGACGGTTTCATACCTTTGTTGTTTGCCTGTCTATTTCACAGGAGAATTGAGGTGTGCCAGACTGCTGATGAATTCTATAGCACTATGGGTTGCCTGACCCAGGAAATACTGGAGCACAATGTTATCGACTGTAATGAACTCATGCAGGTAAGCCAAAATGTATATTATGTGGCTCCTAAAATGTTTTCCAGGCTCTAAAAGCAAGTTAAATCCAAACAGATGTGGTTTTTAAGGTTAATGTTATATCGAGTTTATCAACCTCCCTACCCTAAACCTTACCAATAGTGTCATAAGAAGCGAATGTAAGATTAAAAACGTAACGGCCGAATCAACCATGTCATTTTGTGGTGCTTCTATGACACATCTGGCTAACCGTTAGCTGCTAACATGTCAACTTGTGTGTTCTTCAGGATTCATACCCTGGTCCTTCCCATCGCAAGTGCCATGCTCTATCAGTTGAGCTACTGCACAATTTAATCACATTCATATGAGCTTGTAAATGTAGTTATTAGCAAATATTAAAAAATATCGCCTTACAAGCCATGCACTAGTAAAAGTGTTTAGATGTCATAAGATAGCATTGTGTGAGGAACAGAATGAAGAGTAAGTGTTTATGAACTGATAATCTGCCATTTTGCTCTTGATTTGTGTGAAAGTGAATGAAAGTCATTGTTGCTGTAGCGCCTCTAGTGTTCAAAAGTGTAGAATGTTTGCAGTACCTGTCGGGGAGATCCTGAAAAATGTGTTTTCATGAGACCAGGTTGGATCAAGATCAATGGATGTAATGATGCAGAATATCTTAAAGTTTACTCTTATGGTTTCCATACAGTTTTTCCATTGGCTTTGGCACTGAATATGTATGTACATATGAAATGCACCTGTGTTCCTCTCGACAGACGGTTTACTCCATGGCTCCCTTCCCGTTTCCCCAGTTGGCTGAGCTCAGGGAGAAATACACCTACAACATAACTCCCTTTCCTGCCCCAGTCAGAGCTAACAGCAGGTATGCACGCTGAAAAGATCCATCACCCACAGCACAGATGGCACCTGTTGAACTGTCATTAAAAAATGTAATGTGAGACTAGATTTTATTGTTATATAACACATGTACTGTGTATTGTATTGACATGCAAATGTTCTCCCTTATCTTGACAAGCACTGCATTTAGTGTAAACAGTTTCCTACATAGTAGTATGTGTATGTTTCTAGTTCAAGCATAAAGAGCAGACAATAAAACAGGGACCGAGCTATACTTAGGCACTAGAATAGAAACTTGGGACCTCTTTTGACTTGGACCAATGTGCAACCACCTAAGAACTGCATAGCAACATCTTGGCAACCACCCAGAACAACGTACTATTGTGGAAGCAAGTTTAGCACCCACCTTCACCACTAAAAATCGACTTATTTTATTAGAAATAATATTATATACTTTTTATAGTCAGGCACTCCATGGATGGGATAGTGATGATGATGCTGACATAGATGATGAAGACTCTATTGTTACCGCCCTGGGCTGTTTGGGGCCTCTCGGTGGACTTCTGGCTCCTGAGATCCAAAGATACCATAAGCACCTTAAAGGTCCGTTTCTGCTTCCATTTCATCAGTTTCACTGCAATGCAAATTATCATATTGCTGCATTGTGATATTATATAAATGTATCAAATGGAAAAGCAGTCTATGATTTCTTCTCAATGGTTAACATATTATGAGTCACTTAATATATATAACCTAATGCAAACATTACAAGTTCACTGTAGATCACGTTGAAAGCCTTACCTTGGCAAGATCTGCAAATCTTTGAAATCCTGTCAAAATCTGCCTGCAAATTAATTTAATCTCAGATGCATTTCCCAGTTCTTGTTGTTGGTTTAAAACATTCCAGCTGTCCTAAATTACAGGGCAAGTGAACAGATGGAAAGTTTGGAAAGGAACTACTGCAGCAATTATTCAAGTTACCCTGTAAAATCTGTCATAACAATTTGGCGCTCACCAGCCAACTTTTACAATTGGATCATGACTTTTTCTTTCTTTTACAGATCAGAGACCAGAGCAGGGTTCTCACTGTAGTAACATGGCAGAGCTCAGTCCAGGGGCAGTGGGTGCGGGCCGGGCAGAGCATCAGGCGGCCATCAACAGTATGATGCTGGAGCGCATGAGTACTGACATCAGCTCGCTGAAGAAACAGTACTCTCGCATCAAACAGAAACAACAGCAACAGGCCGGTCTACTTTACATTCATACCGGTTAGTGATGTCTGATTCTCAAGTGAATTGTTCTTTTGAACTGATTATTTTAATGACTCAATCTAACCCAATTCGCAAGGCTTTGGTAGATCACCCAGCTGTAAGGGATGTCTTTGTTTAGAGGTGAAACTATGAAATGGCAACAATGTGAATTCATATTTTTAACAATTAACATTATTATAAATATTGACAATACTATTTGTAGTGATGTTCTTAACAATGTTGTTAACAAAGAACAACTGTAGCAGGACACGTTGGGCACAAACGAGTCATGACACAGACAAGGTACACTTTTACCCCCAGAGGGTTCTTTTATTGACTGAAGTGCAGCAGCAAAGTGTGGAGGGTAGGTGAAGGTGCTCGTTGTGCAGTCGCCTTCTTCCCTTCATGCAGTGTGATGGTGAGTGGGTGCCGTTATAGGAGAGGTGAGACTTGCTCCTTATTCGAGTCTTCGAGGTAAACGAAAGCCAGCGGGGTGAAGTCTTCTTCCTCTTAGTTGCTGCCTGTAAAAACCTAGAAAAATGTTTGAGCAAGGTCGCAAAATTAATGTTCACATTTATCAGCGAGCTCACGGTACATTTCCTCACCAACTTCTCATTCAACTTTTTCTCTCGCTGGCTTTCATCCCTGTGCCTCCCTCATTGATTAATAGATACCAGATGTGCCTGGTTACCTCTGTGAGCAATTCTTATTGTTGTTGCCATGGGTGATGCTGATTGGAACTTAAGTGCCTCGACACAGTCACCCCCTCCCCTTCAAGCGTTATCCTGTTTCTATGCAAAATTATACCACGAGATTT
Organism: Moxostoma hubbsi; assembly: GCA_032164185.1. NCBI lineage: Eukaryota > Metazoa > Chordata > Actinopteri > Cypriniformes > Catostomidae > Moxostoma > Moxostoma hubbsi. The sequence continues at coordinate 3,857,728 of JAVLUX010000043.1, forward strand.
ACAAGGGTGATGGGGGGGAACTTCCTTACCAGACCTGACTAGGCTGTGAACATCCTGGAGAGCCCATCCGCATTTCCATTAGCTGACCCGGCCCGATGCTGCACAGTGAAGTGGGAGTCCTGGAGTGGCAAGAACCATCTCATCACCCAGGCATTCATATCCTTTGACCGAGCCATCCATTAGAGAGGTACATGATCTGTGATTAATGTAAAGGATCTCCCCAACAGGTACTGTAACTCTCCACAGTGGCGTAACTGGACTTGGCCGGAGTCAGCTTCCGACTGATGATCCTTTCCCTCCTGACACTGTGACAGTATTTCTCCCACTCCTGAATCGAACACATCCGTCTGTAAAATAAAAGGCGTGAGGGCACTCTTTAGTGCCTTGAATGCCTGCTCATCCTCCTTAGATCATACGACCATCTTTCTTTTTTAGGTATGTAAGGTGGCAAGCCACAGAGGAGAAATCGGGGATGAAGTATCGTTAGTATCCGGCCATCCCCAAAAAGTCACAAACCTGAGTTTTGGTGTTGGAAAGAGGGAACACTTACTGCTGTCACCTTGTATTCCTGGGGAACCACTAGTTCTCATCCTATGCAGATGCCCAGGTTCCATGCCTCTGACAGACCCAGTTGACACTTGTGGGGGTTTGCTGTCAGCCCAGCCCTACACAGACATGGCAGCACCTTCTGCAGTAATAGTAGATTATCTTCCCATCCTTCGAAATGGATCAACACGTCATCCAGATATGCGGCACATACTGTTGATGGGGGAGCCCATGCTGGAACCCCAGTTGCACAATGAAGTACTGAAGGCCGTCTTCTCCTTTACCTTGGGTGCCAATGGGACCTTCCAGTATCCCTTTGTCAAATCCAAGGTTGAAATAAAATGGGCTCTCCCTAACCTTTCAATGAGTCCATCCACCGGAGGCATGGGATAGCTGTCAAAGGTTGAGACTTAATTTCGCTTCCTGAAATCATTACAGAAGCGGAAGGTGCTGTCTGTCTTCATGAACATAAAGGTGGGGCTGGACCATGGGCTCTTGGATGCTTCAATCACCCCAAGTTTTAGCATCTTTTTTACCTCCTCTTCAATTACTTGCCAGCGGGCTTCAGGAACAATATGGCCACTGCCGTACCACTAGTCTTGGTGGTGTGCGCATATCACGTGATATTACCTCAGTTTGCCCAGGGACCTCTGAGAACATATCTTTAAATTGACTGACCAGTGCCTCCATTTCCTTTCGCTGGGCCGCCAACAGATGTTCTCATAAATCCAACACCGGGGGTCCCTTGGCCATTTCATTTAATTTCTCCGTGGGTGATTTTACGGCTCCCTGTCTGCCTCAGCCGATAGGACATGGGTACCATCCACTCCAATATGGTGTAGGGGCACTGCCAAGATGCAAGAAATTTACATGAAGCATTTTGTAACAATAACAGAACCCGGTCACCCAAGTGGAACTCACATGCCTGTGCCGTCTGCTGTATGTTTGTTGTTGGGCGGGCTGGGCCTCCACAAGATGCTCTTTTACGAGCAGAATTACCCGCTCAATTCTGTTTCTCATTTTCCTCACATGCTCGACGGTCAAGCAGAATGGTGACGGCTGCTGTTCCCAGGTCTCCTTCACTACATCTAAAAGGTGAATGGTATGAAACCTGTTGAAGCTTGTGGGACTTCTCTTACCCTAAAGAGAATGTACAGTATTTGGATAAGGTGTATGTAAACTTCTGAATTTAACTGTATGGTAGCAGGAGATCCCAGTCAGGTATATGCTGGAACATACCATGTGTCGCCATGTACAAATGTGATGGGGATTAGCGCATAACCTTGTTTCTTTGACTTCAACAGGTGGGGTTCTCGTGTCCAACACTGCTTTGAATCGCTGACCATTGATTTTTACCTCTCATTCTGGAGCCCCCACTGGAACTCTTAGGTGTGGAATGCTGCCCACCATCCAGGCCTGTGCTTCGGGTGGGTTTGTATCTGTTGGCATTTGCTTGTCTTGCGTTGTGGCTGGTGGTGGCAACAAGAATGGCCTAGTGGTACCCTCGGTACTTCGTTGATCCCCTGGCACCCTCCCGGAGAATGGCGCAGCCCTTTCACAGGCTTCCCTGGCATAGGTGGCTTTGGAGCATTCCACTGCTTCAATGAGTTCTTTTAATGTGTCGGGATTCACCATGCCAGCCTGACAACGGTGTGCGGGAGGTAGTGCTCTCATCATTCAATCCACTACTACCTTTTCAATCACTTTGGCTGGTTTAACATCATCATCGGATAGCCAGAGCTCCACCAGCTTCTGTAATTGTGCTGCCTGTAACCTCACCGGCATGTTGGAGTCGAAGCCCCAGTCATGAAACTTCTGTGCAGCGCAGACCAGCAAGAGCCCCACCCGGCTGAGGATTTCTTTCTTTTAACCATTACAGTCATTTGAGGTAACCGACAGCGAGTTGTAGACCCCCAGTGAGGAGAGAGGTGGTAAATTCCACCCACTCTGCTTGTGGCCATCCCTCGCATGCCGCCACCACCTTGAATGTATGTAAATTTGCCTCAACATCATCCTGATCAGTGGATTCATTAGGATATGTTGAGCCATTAATCTCACCTCTGGTGCGAGGGCCCTCGCAGTTGCCTCTGATCTCAAAAGGAGAATCTCCTCCGTGGTCCGGTTTTGACTGGAGAAAAGCTGGCAAAAACTGTGCCAGCTCTGTGAAGTTCCAGAGAATGTCCTCCATGCTGGGAATGGGACCACCCCCCCTTCCCCCAAGATATTCTAATACCACCCCACCCCTGTATGCTGACACTTTCCGTATATGTATTACTAGTCAGTATGATGTCACATTATTCTCGGGACCTCCAGTGGAAGCTGAAAATATTGAACCTCATCAACCCAGTAAACAACAGAACCACAACTTTGGTACTAACCTTTACAATTCAACTGAGATTCCAATTTAGATGTTTTAGGCACTGCATGTGGTGCTGAAGAGATATTTTGGTTGGTGTTGGGTCTTCTAGTGGGTAATGCAATAATCACACCATATTTTTTTTTGTAACATTTTGGTGAAGGCTGCGGTGATTGATTGGAGGTGATTTCCATGTGATCTATGCTTTGCAGGGGATTTCTTTTTAATTAACATTTTGTAATTATATTATTGGTGTAAATTTTGCAATATGTATTTTGATCAGTAATTTCTTTTAAGGCAACAATGGGATAGGACCACTTAAGGACATTGGTGACTTAGCAGTCTGTTTACACATACTAGTGTTTTCTTACTCTTCAATATTGATTCTTTACAGATAAATGTCCGGCCACAAGTATACTTTCCTCACAGATTGGTCCCTCCCCTGTGGTCAATCATCTTCTTCTTGGCAGGAGGACCAGGCCCTGTAAACGATCATCAAAAAACAACATCATTAATAATGGAGGAGTTCACCATTTGGCCCAAGCCCATTCCACCCCAAGCCAGGTTCTAGCATCCCGGGCTAGGCTCCATTCCCCCTGGCGCACACATGTGCACATGCACCGGAGGAACATCGCCAGAGCACGGGCCCAGCTCGGCTTTGACGATTCTCTGGAACTAGAGGACAATCAGTCTCCAAAACTCAGTGAGAGCATGGCAGAAGAAGCACCTGAAGAGGAAAATGTGGAAGATAGGGAGGAAGACCAGGAGGAGGACAAAAAGGCTGCACCTGAAGAGCAGGAAAAGATGTGTGAAGTGGTGGCTGAAAGTTCTCTGCAAGACCACAGCTCTGAAGGACAGGACATGCAACAAATCGAGTACCAGCTATGTTCTCTGGAGCTGGAAACGTTATCAAAATCGGCTTCTCCAACCACAATTGACCCAGAGCCACCTACATCAATTCCACCACCAGAGCCTAAACTCACAGCTCCAGCTCCACTCCCATCCATCTGTCATTCAGGTTCAGACTCTTCAAGCTCTGAAAGTGGAGGTTCTCTCAGAAGAATCCCCTCGACGTTAGCGGGAGAACCTCCAAAACCACAGCAGATCTTCTCCCCTTTCCCCTGCATCAAAACGCCTCGCAAGTCCATCGCTGCAAGAAACTTGGGCCTCTATGGCCCAACTGCCAGAACTCCAAACGTGCACTTTCCTCAGATGAGTAGAAGTATGAACCGTGTGGGAAGCACCACCAGGCGACGATGAGCACTTGAATGAGATAAAACTATTTTATTCTTCATATCAGTACTTTGGGTTCAAAACGCTTGACTTAAAAAGCACACATATTCCAAACTAGTATGCGTCCAGATACTGAAAACATGTCATTAAGTTTATCTACATCTCATTAAGTTTATCTACAATTGGTAACACTGTCAAAGTCACAGTTGTAGTTGATCACTATGAATTCATGAAGTTTATTTCTTATTTTTTATGCAAGACCCTACCACAACAAATGGGAGTAATGCCCTGCAGAACAAGCCACATGATTATGAAAGCATATTTGCTGCATGTTGAGGCCACCAGTATTTGCCACAATGCACTGTGTATGTTTACAGTTCAAGATTTCACAAACCATATTCCACAACAAATTTGAAGCTCTTTTTTCCATGTTTACTTGATTTTATTTCCTGTGTTCATGTGAGTTTTACCTGTATTCACATATTCTCTTCAATCTGTTTTTTTAAGCCATGCATTTCTGTCTATTTATCTTCAATGAATTGTATTGTTGTTTATTGCATCTGAGTAACCAGTTGTTTTTTCTCATTTTGAGTTGCAATTGAATGTCTCTTTGAATGTTGATTTCTCTTTGGTGCTTACATGTGCTGGGAGATAAATAATAAGCACAGTGAATAAAAGACTTTTGAGTATGGAAAAAAAAAATCTTGGAGGTGTATTTCAGTTTTTGCGTATAGCTTGTTTTTTCTTTATGTTTTGACCGTAGCAATAGTTACCATAATTTAATGTGCAACTTTGCCATTGTCCCAAGATTAATTTATACTTTAAAGTGTTATTAATCCCTCACATTATTCCTTACTTTCACAAACTAATACGATGTTACATACTGATCTCACTGTGAATTCAGCGACAGTATGTCAAAAGGGCTTCAAACGAAATCTGACTGACTAAAATTTGAACCACTCCCCCCACCCCAGAAAATGGAAGCTTTAGCATAAGTTCTGCCAGGAAGACTCAATTGTTACATCACTCATTACCTTCTCATCTATCCAATCGCGTTCTAACACTTGCAGTATAAAAGATGGGTACTTACACATGTCTGAGTTCACAGATGCTGACGCTTTCGTTCTCCTCCACCCTCCCCACCACCAAGATGATTCCTTCCTTCCTACACACCACCACCAGGATGGTCCCTTCCCATACCTCACTGGGGGTCGGCTGCGCCCTGCCTTCATCGCCAGGCAGGAAATGCAGAGTCCGGACCCCCGGATTGCGAGCTACGGATGGGGCCTACGCCAAAGAACTTTTATCTTTATATTGTTTGCTGAGCTGTAAATAAATGGTTAATTGTTCAGTATTATTCTCCCGAGTCTTTCTGGTAGAACTGGAAGTGTTGTTGAATTTATGGGCATCTATGATCTTCATTTTTCCCATGAAATCTCAACACAGAGGGGCACCACAAGTGAGTTGTAAAGCAAGGTTTTAGTTGTAAATGATGTTGGCCTAACACAGTCAACAGGAATGCATATTTTAGTAACCATATGGCTGATGGCTAAACCCCAACCTTTAACCTAACTCTCATTGCTGTAAAAATGTAACCCTAGAGGGAAATTGCAACCACCTAATCACAATCATGATTGATTTTGTGTGTACTTATAACCTCGGGACAATGCTTCATGTCATCTAAGCACTCCTTAAACTTTGGGGCACTGTCAAATGTATTATACTATGATTTATTATAATGTATTATTCAATACAGTATATTGTACAAACTGAACTGGCTAAACATCACATTATCTGCTTAAAACAAAAGTTGGTGCAAGTGAAAACACTAAGTGCCGGAAAATAAAAACAGGCTTCCTTTATCAATCGTGGAACACTTCAGCGTTTATAAAAAAAGGTAAATGCATCCTAAATGTTCACAAGAATAGTTATTTTTACAAAACTTATTGATGCTCCTTGGTTCAATGTGACAACCAGTTCATGCAAATGTAAGAATTAAATTAAAATAACACCACAATTAAAATGCCATTGCATTAGATTACAAAATAATTTATTATCAGCAAACAAATTCTGCTAGAGCTTGTCTCAGAACAAATGTCCCTTTTATGAGCCATTTTTGCAATGACCTTTTTAGTCAACTGTATTAATGGGCCTTTTAGTGGATGATTGAAGTCAGTTTACAAGTTCACACAGGTGTAGGCCATTACATTACCAATGGACATGTTCCACTAATGTTTGACAATCAGAAAATGTTCAGATATTTTTTGTCTTTTTAACATTTTATACACTACATCATTTCAAACCAAACCAACTTTTTTTATTAAAACTTGAAGTATGCTTTTGACATCTTAAAAATAAATGTCATACGGTTTGATATTTTGTTATCTGATGCAATAACATTACACATTAAAGTGTGGCTTTTGGGGACACTGTATGAAGTTAACAGTCAAAAGAACTGCTGTAGAAAACTGCCGCCAGCTTGTAAATGTAGCAGCACTTCCACATGTGTGAATGGAAAGAGAATGTTTTTTACTTAGCTTTTAATAGTTATTACATAATGTCTACACATGTTTGCAATTACCAGCTGAGCTGATTGCTGATTAATAACACCCATGTGGCAAGGCTCATATAGTGTTTCTGAATGAAAAGTCTTTAAAACATCTCAACTGATTAAGGTACAGCATATCATGCTTGATGTGTCTTTTTCCCATTTCAGAGGTTAACTTTATGAACTGACCAGGCATATGGGCTTATTAGGTAAAAATCATCATATGCATTCTCTTTACATTTTATATCTTGTGCACAGACAGCAATCTTCCACTAGATCTCACTGTTGTTCTGGTTTTACTTTTCATGTACACCACAATTTAGGAGCTAACTGTAAATAAATGCCTGTAATAATAAAAATAATTTTAAATACATTTCTGCAATATAATCTTGTATGAATTAGAATTAGAATCATCCTATTTTATGACCTCTTTCGGAGAGTTGCTTTTTTAACACTCACACTTTAAAAGCTAACAGACTCATTGTACACTGCTTTTTATCCACTTTGACTCTCTAAAGTACACAAACTGGGCAAGATAACGCTGAGCTTGTAAAATCCTTTTTGGCAGTTTTATGAGGAAAATAATTAAAGCTATTACAAAAAATATAAATTCCATTGGTAAACAACTAATAAATAAACCTTATTGCCCAAAAGTCCTTGAGGAAAGATGTTGCCTTGTAAACAGGCTGATAAAGATGCAGATGTTTCAAGTAATGGTTCCTTGTGAAAGCACACGTTTAAAGTGAAACAGCCCCTTAAAACTCCTTCAACTGAAGTATAGTGTCCAAATCTCTCCCATAGACCCAAATAAACCTCCAAGTGTCATATGTACAGGATTTATGCAATGCTGCATCCTTGTGAGAAAAATTTGGATGCATATTTCCCGAGGGATCATCGAATGGGCAGACATTCTGCTTGTTTATACTTCATTTCTGATTTCCCAAAGGGACAATTTGTCTCATACACCAAAGGACAAGCCTGAAATTCACCTATAAATAATGGGATTGAAAGGGCTTGTCTACTGTAGACACTGCCTTACAGTTTCCAGGGGACTGAATTTGATCTGATTCCAAATGTTTCTGAACCTGACCCGAAACTGTTTCATGCATTTCAGAATTTCAAAAATATTTAGTACATATTTTTTCTGCTTTAATGACAGCATGCACTCAAGGTGGCATGGACTCCATACGTTTGTGCAAAACCTGATCATTCATGTTATCTTGCAGGATTTGAGAATGTTCCAAGTAGCATCAAAATGGTTTTTATGTGGCTCGTTATATGTATGGCAGCAGCTGCCTAGTGAAATAAAAACTAGAGGTGCTACAACAACAATGACTTAGTTTTTTGTGATGTTCTAACAATATCATCCACTGCTGGAAATATATAGCAATTTAAAATCTTCCATGTCTCTTAAACATGCACAAAGTAGAATTTAGTAGCATATAACCCTGCAATCGGTTCACCATCCACCAATGTTGGGTGTATTCCAATTACAAAGTAATTAGTTACAGTAATAGTATTACTTTTAAGTTACTTTCTAAAACACTTTTATTGAAGAGTTACAAGATTTACAAATAATAAGGTATAATACAGTTGCCACTCTACAAGCACACCTGGAACCCCCCCCCCCAGTCAAAATGGTCTAGAACCACCCCTGCATGATAGAGAGCTGGACTTTTGAATCAGCGATCAAGAAAACAAGTTGAAATTTGACATCACAGTGTCATGGAGGCGGAAAAGACGTGCGTGCTTCAGAAAATGTGCTTTTCATTTCGCTTATACATTTTAAAACACTATTGGGTTGAGTTTAGGGATTGGTTGGCTAGTGGCTTGAGACAAAAAACTGCTTTTAATTTCACTTTTGCATTTTAAAACAGTATTAGTTGGATATAAGTGTTGGTTGGGTTAGGTTGGGTCTCATTTATATTTTGAAACACTATAGACCATTTCAAGGAATGATCGTTGGTGACGTCAAGTGATTGACTGCTTTTTAAAACAAGGCCATTTAGCAGAGATGGGTCACATCTATTAAAATGAACGGAAGAACACCAGAAGTACGCCAAATGGCAGCCAAATTTCAATGGTCAACACCGGGGATTGGAGCACGTTTCGCAGCCGGGCCGTTCGAGTGACATTGGCACCATATGCGACTTGGACCAATCCAATTTTACTGCTTATTTGAAACATGTTCTTTTATCGTAATCTTGACCAACCATTTTAGATATTTCGGTTTTCCCCCATTCAAGCAGTTAGAAGCTACACTGTCATGATGCTAGTTTACATAGAAAAACAGCTACCCAAACTGCCCAAGAATGTTCCAAAAATGGCCGACGAGTGGACTGACTTACCTTGAAAAATAGGCTTTGTTGAAAAGATCCGGAAATTCGTTTGGACCAGCAGTGTTTGTGTGTGTGCTTTTGTTATGTTTCAGTTCAGTGTTTTATGTTGAATTAAAGTCTTTTTGATTGTTAATCCGGTTCCTGCTTCCTCCTTTCCTGACAAATGAGAGGCTTGTCTGCCACATAGGTGCCAAACCCAGGAATGGAGGAAGACGTGCCATCAAAGGGCCCTTGTTGCTGACGGAGGATTGCGACGTCGAGGAAAAGAGTGGTTCGATGGTACTGGAGCAGTCCGCCAGGAGACTGAGGAGCTGTTGCCATCCGCTAGGGGATGGAGGACCCGCTGCCATCCATCAGGGGACGGAGGAGCTGCTGCCGGCCGGCAGGAGGTGGAATCCAGTGGCATCGCCCGGCATCGCAGAGAGAGAGAGAGAGAGAGAGAGAGAGAGAGAGAGAGAGAGAGGCAAGCAGCGGTGTGTGCGTGTGTGCTTTTTTCATGTTTCAGTTAATTGTTTTATGTTGAATTCAAGTCTTTTTGATTGTAAAATCAGGTTCCTGCTTCCTCCTTTCCTGACGAATGAGAGGCTTGTCTGCAACTTAGTCAGTTGGTTAGATTTAGGGTACTGTTTTTGTTAAGGAACGTACGTTTTACTCATTAAAACCTCTAAATCCACCTTCAAAAGCTTGTCTGAATATAACCTAATTTCACTGGGTTTTGGCACCCTAAGATGGACATTTCAAACCTGTAATACACCGCGTAAATTATGTTTAGCAAAAACGTAGCGATAGTCACGCAAATTTCACAGACCAGGCTGGTCATTCTGGTTGACTACCCATTACATGCTTCTGAATTCCACTGTGTGCATGTTTAAAAAAAAAAGTACTTTAAAAACAAAAATAATAAAATTAATTAATAATTAATAAGTGTTGCATTACACAAATGCAGTATGTACAGTTCTTGCAGAACAGCTCCATCCCGTCCCACCTAGTGACCCTAAAATGCCTTTATTCAGATGAGATGCTTCTGTTTCCCTGTAGTTAAGTGGGCGACTGATGGTCACGGTAATTCCCTCAATTTGGTAGCCATTGATTCAGTCATAAGGGAGTGAGGATGACACACACAAAGCCACATGCTGACACCCCCCTCCACCTCTTCCTGCATAATCTACACTTTATGATCCATGCATGCATTACAGGGCGTAATCACACTTCCTCTGCTTTTCTGGCAGGATTACTATTGCTGAAACTGTGTGTGTGTGTATGGTGTGTATATGTGTGTGTTTGAGAGATGAGTGTACTGTAAAGGTGAAAGTTTCTAATTAAAGACAGGGTTCTCATGGTCATGGAAAATCTGGAAATATCTGGGAATTAAAGTGAATATACATTTTTCTAATTATGCTCTACATTTTTTATTGGCTAGAACTTTTTTCCACATGTAAATTCAGGAGCTTGCTCATCTAGGCTTGACAATTACAGTGTATCCCAAGGATGTATAAGCATCTTCGTCACTTGCACCGGTGACAATTCATCCAGCATCTCCACCTCCAAATTACCAATACTAATTATTACTACAATTACTACAATTACCTATACCAATTATTATTTCAATATTGACTGGGGTTGTCCCAGTCTTGTGGTCGAGCCTCTCTGTTATGAACACCAAATCTGTTTACCTTAATGTGCTCCATTCATGAACTTTCTCTTTGTATATCAGTGGGTTACGTGGACACTCGACAACAAACACAGTCATAACATGTCAACTTAACGAACAGACAAGTGCAGACAAGGTTATTCTCTGCGGTAATAATAACTATAATCAAGCGGACATACCAACTGAGTGAGTCATCTACAAGAAAGGTCATATAGGCATTAAGTGCTTCAACCATGCATTCAGTAAATGGAAATTTAATGGTATGATAAATATAAATTATTAATAGGTCACTTGCTCTGAACAATAGATAACTTCTAACTTCAGAATTATTTTTCTGAGGCTAAAATATTTACTACAATAGACCTTGTTTCTCCCTGTGGGCTCATAAACGGACCATGGGAACTTATATGTGAACTAGGCGCGTTTGATTTATGGCTTCATTGTGAATTTTGCCCCTTGTGATTAGCGACACAAAGCACGTAAAAATCAAAAGCTCAAAAGGGAGGTTCCAGCCCTCCTTAAGGAAACAATGTCCTACTCTTATAATGGGTGCAACGCTGTACATAGTTGAATATGATGGCGGACAGAAACAAAACAGCAGAGAGAGATCGCATGCAGGAAGTAATCAGTTAGGCGCACTTCCTATCAGTAAAAGTAAACTGTGCATTGGGGTTGTTGCGTCTCATATTGTGGCGATAATTGCAAGCTAGGCCAGCATGTAACCCCTTAACACAAACAGATACAAGTAGTAATAATTAATTGAGTATTAATTGAGTATTAAATCAACAAATCCTGCCTTCCTACCCTAAACCTTAAACCAAGACATTACCGATAGTCTCATAAAAAGCAAATGTAAGATGAAAAACACAATTGCTCAAGCAACATCATCATTTTGGGGTGCTTCCATAACATTTTTCAATAGGATATTGTCTTGATTTATAGGAATTTTGAATAATAATAACAACAACAACAACAACAAGAAAAATAAGCCGGTGTCTGTAGAACAGTACTGGCTTTGTAAAGCCAACATAAAAATAAGATACAAGCATTGGCCCAAAAATGTATTTGGACACCTCAATTAGTGACAATTAAAAATGTACAGTTTATGCCAACCTGCAAATTTTGTTTCCCAGTAGATAGATTGAAATTTTTAGGGGACTACTCTCTTTTATTTCCAGTCAGATGCTTGATGAAATTGTGTGTACGGGAAAAAAATAGAGCAAATCAATTACACTGGATCCTCTGGGCATATAAAATAGACATGTTTATGTATGTTTTTATGCCACAAGCATTTTACCACAATTGCTTTGACTATATATAGACATTGCTTGTATTCAATACTGCCAATAGTGGCACATGCCACTTATGTACCTTTCCTCTGTCCACCTCAAGAATTGGAAAAAAAATATAGCCTATACAGCACTTGACAGACTAGAAAAAACTCTTCCGTCCCACGATGGGCACACATTTATAAATAATTTCCACCTTCTAGTAAGTCCTCTCTCTACATCTCACGAAAGTGTTCAGGGGAGCACTGTGTCTGCCCAAACAGACAGAGCGAGCTATCAAAAGTCAGACAATTTGGTGGAAAAAGCCTCCAAACTCATCCCATTCCCACTTTCCCTTTGTTTTCAGAATAAGTCCACTGACTGGATGAGGAAACAGACCCTTAATACATCAATGAGTGACATTGTGAGCACATTTTTGGCACAAGGACTTAATGCTATCGCCCTTAGTTGGCCATTGACATCTCTATACATAGGGCAAAAAAAAAAATATGTCTGTTTAAATGAGATGCATGTGAAAGTCATTTCCATTTGTTTAATTTTTTTACTAAACTTCATGCCAATTTTGAAGGCAGGACCTTTAGTTTTGGCTCAGGTTTGATGGATTTCTGGTATACTTGATACTGATTCTATTTCTAGAACCAACCACTCTAATTTTCACAACCTCTCATTCTTATCCATCTTTATAGCTCTCAGCTACACCCAATAGAGGACACAGGAAAACACACACAAATGAAGAGAAAGTGCTTCTGGCTGTGGGGGATGGACAATGCAGTCTTCTTTGAGTTCCTGCTCTTTGGCCAGTCAGGTACACATCAGTGACCCCTCATTGAGCTGCTCTGAAAATCTTCCATAATAAGATGCAAATAATGTAAGTAATACGGAGAAGAACTGCTGGAGTGAGTTTCCACTGGCTGCATTTAGACTCACTAATGTGGAGGAGGAGATGAGGGTAAATTGAAAGCAGGATATGGTAACTAGGAGACAAATAGTGCAAGCAAATAAGAACGTTATTGATTAATTGAATGAATAATTTATTTTTATGAGAACAGTCAGTACGGAGAATCAGCAGAACAGCACATGCACGCACAGACAGATCAACTTGTCAGAAAGTGTTTCATTATGAGTAATCTGAAGAAAACAACCCAAAGTAAGCTATGGTGCGAAAAACAGAAAACATCCAGTGAGCAGCAGTTCTGTGGGTGAAGATGGCTTGTTAATGACAGATTTCAGAGGAGAATGGCCAGACTGGTCCAAGATGACAGGAAGGTGACAGTAACCCAAATAACCACATGTTACAACAGTTCAATGTAGAAAATAATTTCTGAACTTACAACATGTCAAACATTGAGGCGGATGGGCTGCAGCAACAGAAGACCCCTCTGGGTACCACAACTGTCAGCTTAGAACAGTAAACTGAGACTGCAGTGACCACAAGCTCACCAAAACTATACTATATATATATATATATATATATATATATATATATATATATATATATATATATATTAGGGCTGTCGATTTAATGTGTTAATTCAGTGCAATTAATTATATGAAAAATAATGTGTTAAAAAAATGTACGCAATTAATCGCAATGTCCTCGGACTGTAATAAGGAGGATTCCTGAGAAATGCAAGCTTGTAGTACCACCTGTTTACTCCAGAGGGCAGTAAGCGAAACTTCAGATGTATGGGCAACACACAGTTTATCCAAAACAGGTGATGGAACGCAAATCTCAAGATGTGTTTTAAGCACTGATCTATAGGTTCTAAGTATTAAACTATATTTAAATTGACACAGAGACCTAAAAATGGTATGTTTATGACGCAACGGACCCAAGACGTAACAAAAGCATCTGTCTGACGCAGCTGTACATTGACAGTCCTTAAACAACACCTCATAATAAATCTCGAACTGATTGACAAATTCACTTTTCATACTGAACTGTTTGCCAATGATTGACTTATGATCAATAATATGGTAATAAACAATAATGTACATTGTATTCTAAAGCTGCTTTTTGTATTGTCTTATTAATGATGAACTCTTCTGCTACAGGAATGTAATACATTTTAATTACCTGAATATTATATAAATATACTATTTAAATATATAAAAATAAAAATGTATAGTTATTTCATCATTATATACTTAATTATTTTTATTTGAGGGGCTTTCTCAGCAAATATTTGTATATGCAATTAATTGCGATTAATTAATTTTGACACAATGTAATTCATTCAATAAAAAATATATATATATATATTTTTTTTTTTTTTGTTCATGGCACAAAGCACAAGAATTGACTGTAAATACTGTGGTTTGGTGCAATGTGATTTATTTACTAAGGGCGTAGACATTTTTGCCCTTATTTTCTAGCAAGGTTGACAAAACATGATTTATTATAATTGATTTATTACAAGGCATGCAAAAACTGAGTGACAGCTTACATAGAGTTAAACCTCTAAGGTTCTAACCTCTATTAACCTCTAAGGTTAAAAAAGGTGCTCTATAATTGCAGACCATTTACGATTTAAATATCTGCAGAAGTCAAACTATAGGAATCCCAAATTTACTGTGACAGGGTTAAAATGATATATTGCTTTAGAAACAGTCATCAGATTATTAACAATAAATAAGTATTTGTACTTTGTTAGGCTGCACTGAAACAAAAAATACCAGGATTTTTCAAGATTGACTAATTATTTCTTTCTAGAAAATACTGTATTCACAATGTTATTGTAAAGTGAATGTTGGCTAGGTCGTTTTCTGTAGTAACACAACAAATTACTGTCAAAATAAAATCAAAATTGAATTATAATATTGCACTGCACTGTGGGATAGTAGTGTCATTTCAAGTTACTATTACGGTGTTTAGTGTTCCCTTTGAATAGGAACTTTGACTTAATCTTTTTTACTAATCTACTCAGCTAATGAAATTGTATTTATGAACACAATAGGTTGCATTGTGATTCATGGAAAATATCAGGTTAGTTTAATGATTGACTTCAGTTTTGATCACAATGTGATCAAAATTTGTTGTAAATAATGAGAGAGGAATGCATGCAACAATATGAATACTTTTATCTCTCATGACATTCTGGTGGGACTTGTCCACCAGGTACACACAGATATCAACTCTCAGCATACAAAATTTAACAAGGGTGGCAATAAATGAGTGGTTAAAAAATATATATACATTTAATCAATGAGATTCTACAGCACAACACTACTAAATTCCAGTAATTCTCTGGCCCTGTTCACTGCAAAATCACAGTATACGGTTGTGTTTTAATTGTAATAAATTGCAGAAATACTCCTGTCAAATATGCTGGGAAAGTCATGCAACTAACAGCCAGGAATTTACTGTAAACTCACAGAAAAATCTTTTTACAGCATGTAATCACATCCAGTATTTAGGATAGGAAGAAATAAGAATTACCCATTGAAAAATCCATATATGTCCCCCGATATCTAATGTGGTTATGTTCTTGGTGCTTTGAGCTTGAGTTGGCAAATATGATTTCTTTAAAGTTAAGCAGGAGTCTTTTCAAATGAAAATAATAATAATAATAGCAAACAATCACAGTAATAACATATATATAGTTATCACATAACATTGTGACCAATCATGGAAAAGCACAGGAGACACAATATAATATGGAATAGATTCAAGTACCCATGATGCACTGACCCCATGACAAATGTGTTAATGTTATAGATACTAATGCAGTATTACAAGATATAAGCTGGATTACTGATAAACAGAGAAATGCAAAAAAAAAAAATAAAACCAGGGAATTTGCATGAACTGGTTCTCAGAGAGGTCTCGGGTTAATATAATGGATCATATATCCTTCTCTTTGCACGTCATGTATGTACAGCATTCAACATGCTGTACATACATGAGTGGCTTCTCTAAAGGTTATTCCCTCACAGATGTACTGCTTATTGAAGGATATTATTATGTTTAATGGCAAATCCCTTTACTGTAATTTTTGTACAATTACATTTGCATCACAGGATGCATTAAGCGATAATATAATCCTGATTTGACATGCATTCATCCACTTTGACACATAGAAGGGCAAAAAGTGCTTTACACAAAGGTTAATATTAGGTCAATGGAACGTGAACTTCCTCTTCTATATTTTGTAAGAACAAAATACTTAACATGAAACAACTTAAAATCCCATGGCAGACATGACATATATGAAACAGTTGCAAAAGCTGATCTGACACGTGATATATGTACCGTATACAAACGCATTATGCTTGTTTGGAAACGTCAACATTTGGTACAACACTTATTACATGGCATGCCTGTCTCCAGCTTCAAAAGAACTTGCTTGAACTACAATATAAGCACAGACAGCTGGAAAAGAGGAGCCGACCTACTCAAAAATGTACAAGCATTCACACATGCACACACATGCACTCATGCATCTCCTGCAGACTTCTAGTTTACACTGAATAAGACCTGATCTTGACATCAGAGGTTGGGAAGTCAGAAGTTTATGTCAGAGGCACAAAAAACAAAGGTTTGGGTGGTGCAGGAGATGTGGACAAAATGGGGAGGCAGGTATTGTGTGGAATAAATAAAATGTGCAGTTGTGTATTCCCAGATTAATACAATGAATAGCATTAGCAGAAAAAAATAATAGTGTATGTTTGGAAACTTGTGATAATATGTTTTGTATTTTTTGTAGACATTAATTTTGTAGGGAGCTAAAAAAAGAAAAATAGAAAAAAAAAAACAAGATGTGCACATTACAGTAATTGGAAAATCAGAATTGAAACCTGTAAATTAACTTTGACGTTTCACTTTGCAACATGCTTGAAGCTGTTCAGTTATGAGAGAGCAAGTCTCTGTCGGTACAGAAGACATGCCTGTAAGTGCCGCAC
The DNA here is from genome assembly GCA_032164185.1 of Moxostoma hubbsi. Taxonomy (NCBI): domain Eukaryota; kingdom Metazoa; phylum Chordata; class Actinopteri; order Cypriniformes; family Catostomidae; genus Moxostoma; species Moxostoma hubbsi. The sequence continues at coordinate 3,874,592 of JAVLUX010000043.1, forward strand.
ATCAATTCCAAGAGCCCCAAATTAAACACGTGTAAGCCAATGTGATGGGTTCCTGCCAATGAGTGTTTTTGAGAGTGAAAATGCCTATGCATCCATAATATGTATTCTGATATATAATATGAAAGATAGCACCCAAAATGCTCATTGCATTAAAAACATAACTGTAAGGAATTCATTTCAGTACAAACACAAAGAACGGTAATTTACACTGCACACAAATTCAAGACTCCCTGTTAAATAAGCATAAATAAATGGCAAGAGATCTAACAGGTCAACTTTAGAGGATTATATCAAATGAGACAAGTAATTCAGTCGCCCTGGACAGTTAAGTAAAATGTGACAGCATTGGGACCGCAGCGGGTAAAATAAGATTTTGTGAAATAAAGCACAAGAATAACACTAAATTGAATCATCTCAGGCCGTAACAAAGTGCCACACTGCTGTAACCAATACATCAGCGCTCACTGTCTCTGGAGCTGTTTAAACAAGACTATAAAAACTCTGGGGACAGATCAGAAAACCTCTTGTTATGCATCAGGCTGTCAATGTTTTCCCTCACACTTGTCTGCCTGCATTAACAGGAAAGAATGCAGTTTATTACAGCCGAGAGCAAAAGAACACACATGTTCGGAACACACAGCCCTGTGCTTGAGTCTAATTTATTAAACTGTGCATTTTTTTCTACTATTTTAAGCATAAATATATAATAGTAATTTTTCTTTTACTTGGGTTGATTAAAAATGAAGTATTCAACTTCACTACAGTTATTTTTCACCACAATTACAAAGTACAAAATATACATAATATTTCAGAATTTTGGGGAGAAGAAAATTATAAGCTCTAAGTCTATTTATAAATGAAAATTTGAATCTAATTTATTAAACTACTATTAGAAAAATCTTAAAATCTACTATTTTAAGCATAAATAAATAATAGTAATTTTACTTTTGAAATCACAAAACATAACGTAACCAAATGCTACAATTTACTTAATAATAACACCTCAGTATGTTACATAACCATAATGTTAATTAAGATTTATTATTACAACTGTAAAACAATAATACATTTCCAGAACAGACAATTTTAGTGTTTGAATCAATCTGTCACTAAACACTGTGTGACATGTTTATTTTTGCCTTATTTTATTCAGTTGACATATAGAAGTTGATAATAGTTTGCTTAATAATCTCATTCCATATCTGGATAAATGTCTTCCTCTATGATCTTGCATTGGACATACGTGAATGAAAATAAAGCTGAAATAGGAATGTGTTTCAGTCCCAATGCACATTATGTTGTTTAGAGACGATTTAGAGACATTTAGAATGTTTCAAATGGCCATTTCTATTAAAATAAATGTTTTATTCTTAACATTTTCTGTTTGTCCAAGAATCCTCTTGCGGCAATGCAGGTTGTTGGCATTTAGATGCTGCTAGTTTAGGACCTGAGAGGAGTCTGTTTCTCAAACTAGAGACTGTGTTTTACTTGACTTTTGTTGTGCATCTGGCCGTCCACTTCCCTCTCTATCCTGGGTAGAGATTCTTTTTTCAAAACAGTAATGCAGAATAGCCTTCATTTCTCTAGTCTAAAACAATAGACTTTAGGAGAAAATAGAATTTCAGTAGAAGTGTGTTTCTTCTTATAAAAAGTGTAAAGCAACTTGTAAGAACTCAATACCTCAGCAAATGGCATTGTATAGTGATTTCCACATGGTAGCACAACCATTTTTAATTGTTCTAATAATAAGATAATTTTTCTGAGTACCAAATTAGTACTTTAGAATGCTTTTGTAAGGAATAGGTGACACAGCATATGTCTGCCATCAAGGGTAAAGAATTTTTTTTATAAATTATTTCAAACCATAACAATTATTTGCAATGAATGATTTTGGCAGTATTTTTGATCAATTTAATGCATCCTTGGTGAAAGCGAGCATCAATCTCTTACAAGACTGTAAGTAAAAATCAAATCAGTTCTCTTTCCACCACTGGCAGCAACTGAGTAACAAAATACAAACATTCTACAAAAACAACAATAGTAAAGGTAGTTTCCATCAAAATACCCTATAAATACCACATCTTATTAGATACCAATCTGAAAGTTTCCTACTCTTGAAGGAGATCCTATATTAATGCATTTTAATTTTACACTACTAAAAATAATAGTTGTAATTATGCTATTTTGACAGTCGCTATTGTTACCATGGTGTGTTTTTCCAAGTGTTGAGGTGCAATGTTAATTTTTGGCATCAGTTACACCACAGCAGCCAATATCTGGTGAAACAAGTTTGAGAAATGAATTACGAAACTACAACAATAACAATGCACCCTGAAATATTTATCTGCACATCAAATAACTATAAATGTTATGGCCTTTAGTGTTGTGAGTAAATGGCTCAGTAGTGTCACTGAGGTTGGACTTCAGAGAGCCAAGAACGCACAAGTATACTTAACCAAATGGGCCACATTTGGGGTTAAAATGACCCCAGTTAGCTTTAGGGTTTGGGTTAGGGAGTATGGTTAGTAAAACATGCATTCCTGTTGACTGTATTCCATAATTTACAACTGAAAGCAATGCGCTTTTGCGCCCCTCTGTGGACATTTCATCCAGAAAATGGTGCTCACAAGTGCCTGTATACATTCAACAACACTTCCAGCTTCAGCCACCGGGGGCAGTGCTTCAAATTTCGGTAAGCACAGACTGATTTCAGCTGAAAAACTTTCGACTTACTGTCACTAAATTCACATTCTACAGAAGTAAAATGGGTTTTGAACAGCATTTCACATTGACTTTAATTGCAGAAGTTTAATACTCATGGTTATGAGTTAAAAACAAACCCTGACTAGAATGTCTGCATGACAGCAATAAACACCAAATTATCTTTTGTCATTATATCCTGCTAGGCATATAAAATTAACCCTCTTTTTACCTCCTTAAAGGACCGCTAATGGTTAATTAAGTGGGCCGACAAAGAGAAAGATGATGATGCACTTTACCATACATCAGGCACTGATATTATCAGTCAGAGCCGGGCAGCTATAACCTGTGATTCAGCCTATTGACTCTGCAGTCAGTGCTGTCACTCAAGGTCTTCCTCTCATCCTTATCTATGTCCGCTGAATTATCAGCCATCTGCAGGCGGAAAGGGCACCCTAAAAATAAAAATAAAAATAAAAATGGTCCATTAGACAGGATGAATCTGCTGTAAGCGTTCAGTATAGGTCATTGTAGGGAAAAGATGTTGGCGAACAGAGCAAAGATATCTGTCAGCACTTCAAAAACTAGATTTCGTGAGTTTAATACTGTCTACTGCTCCCACCAGTGAGGTACAGCGGTAAGAGTAAATGTAAGCTTACTGGTTGTCTGATGACATTCCTTAACACCTGAGTGTTGAAATAAACTTTTAGATGAAGATCTAACAAAAACAGTTATCTGAGTGCTAAGTGACAGCAGATGAAATGCAAGATTATCATGAAGTACCACTACAAAAGACAAATCTCCCTCTTACAATTTCTTGTGTATTTAAGTTAAGCAAATCCAAATAATAAAAACAAAACAGTTTTGCTAAGCATTTTGTCTGCCACAGTGATTAGTGCATATGCTAATAATAATAATATAGAGTCTTACGCTGCGTTCCATTCAAATTCGGATGTGGGATATTCCTACTTGATATCTCCAATCTCTGACCATTAAGGTATTCCATTGCCCGATGCTCAGAAGATGAGTATAAGAAAAAAAATTGCAATGCTCCCATTAGCTTAGCATGTATTCTACTGTCAACAGAGACACCTTATAAATGGCAGAGGATAAACAAAGCAATGCAATGCTTGTATTTGTTCTACAAGTTTATGTTTATCAGAAGAGAGTAGGCTACAATTTACTTGTTTTATAGGCCTGTGTCTGCAATGTTTCATAAACCATTTTTTATTATCTGGTAATGTAGTAACTTTGATTAAAAGTGAATGTTTATCATGTAAATCTCCATCTATGAACTCTCAAACACACTTGCTTGACATCATACACCGGCAGTCGAGGATTTCTGCACAAGTTGGAAGTCCATTTTGAAGTTTACTTTAGCAACTGAGTGTGTCTCATATACCAATTACATGAGAGATGTGAAGCTGAAGAATATGTGTGTCCTTTGCATGCTATAGTATAGATAGTTGTGCCTTAGTAAAATGCAATGAATGATACGTTAAAACTGTCAGACATTTCAGTCTCCACATTATTTCGAGGAGTTTGCACCTGTCACTATCTATAATGATCTGTATTCTCAAGCATCCACACATGGCTTTCTTGCCAAATGCAAGAGCTGCCACTCCTGCTTAGATGAACAGTGTCATGTACAGGTCACTGCTGTTGTACAAATGTTAGAACATTGGTGCCCTCCCATAAAATTATATCTGACTGGGAACATTTGAGTGTAATTGCACTATTGTAATTTTTTAGCTTGCATACTTAGCATGCTTGGCCACACTCTGCATATAAAGTTAATCTTCAGTCTTATGGTCTAATATGGAAACCTATTTGAACACCAGAGGGCAAAACATCTTAAATGTGACCCTGATGCATGCCAAACATGGCTACAAAACAATACTTTGATCTGAAGTGAAATTTGAGGCTCTTAAAAAAGACCATATTTGGCAGTTTGGAAAGCATCAGGAACGATCTGACCACAGAGTAGGCTAGAACATGGCTTTGATCCTCGGCTTACGTTTCACAGAATTGCACCTGACTGTCAAATCCAGGTAAAGACCTGCTTGCCCACCATGTGTTGTGTATATTTGACACCAAAACCACACACACTTACAGAGGCACACCTTGCCTACATAATGCAGATGTCAAGCATCATTTATTCGTTATCAAATCGGTCAGAAATGGATATGGAGAATCCCGTGGAAAGTCTTCCTCAAATGTCCTTCTCTGATTAGCTGAGTTAATGTATTTAACCCTTATATATCAATAGACATGGTGTGATGGTTGATTAGCATTTACACAAGTAAAAGTATCTATGTGCAAAGCTCAACGTCTGTTAGCGTGTGCAGGCGAGTGTTGTGAACTCTTCTGAACCACAGCCTCTATCTCGCATGTGTCAGATTAGTTGCATAATTGAAAAAACTAGGGATTTGGCACTGCTGTCAAGGTGACCACTGCAGTATTCTCTACAAACTTTAGGACAGCAAATCACTATTACTATTTACTATTTTACTTCTTACTGATTACTATTTCAGTAATCATTGTAAATAGTGATCTTTGGTGCAGTAAAGTCCACATTTTCTGGTGTCACATGCACAAAAACATGCCAAACATTCAGACCCAGACTGACTCACTGGCTGTGTCTGAAACCAGGAAAATGCTGCATCCGGAACAGGGACGTCGTTAGGCCTATTTTAGGGGGGCTGAAGCTACCCCAAAATGTTCCTAAGCCCCCCTAAATGATAATAAGAACAACAATAACAATTTGATTTATCAATAACCGTATTCTCATTCATATTTAGAATTAGACGCAACAAATTATATATATATATCCAGCTACAAAAAATAGCCGAAAAGTCGGAAGTTGGACAGAAGTACAAAGAGTCGTTGTGCTATCAAGATGATGCACCGCACCGTCTCTTTGCATTGGTGTGAACTGTGGCAGCTTTCAGAGCGCTGCAGACCGGAGCGCTGCAAGTAACTGGAGGATTCATCTCGTCTCGTCGTTACTCTAGTTTGGTCTGAAGTTGAACTCGCTATGCACCCTCCCGCCCACACACACACCGATACAGACGCTAATGGTGAAAGGAAGACTGGTAAGTGTCGTGATACAGAGTGAAATTGTAAGTTGTTTTTAATTACCTGCTTACCTTTAGCTACATTTCTTGAGGTAAAGGAAAGGGGATATTTTGGTTTGCTATGGAAAACTGTAGTCTAGCTAGAGTGAACAAGCAAAATACAAGAAATGGTGAACTTAGCAAGCTAATCACAACTCTTTATTCTTTGCCAATAATATAACCTATCTCTATAATAGGCATATAAAACAATATCAATCCCCATAGAATGTTGTTGTCACTGAAAACTAAATGGCATAGGGTCCCTGTTAATGCTATTACCATTGTATCCTTCGATTCATTGAGCATTTTTTGATGCTTTCAACAATGAAGTAGACAATAAACAAAAAGTAACTGTTGACTGTGGTTTTGAAAATGATTTCATTCTTAATTTTCCTTTATTTGAATACTGCCTTTTTGTTGTTGATTTATATCATACATTGCATCATTTGGCAGAATAAATCATCTTTAATTGAGAAACGCTCAAACCTGTGTTGTCAAATTTCACTATGACCTTAAAATTCTGGTTCTTGGGTTAAACTGTATGCAAGCAAAACTACACAGCGAAATTACACACTGATTGAACCAATCCACAGCGCGGTTACAGTAATTAGAGTAATTAAATATTATTCTGTGGACAACTTATCTTATATAGAGAGGAATTAGATATAGTATGCTATTACTTTATCATACATTTACATGAGCAGACAGATAGCATTTAAGTCATTGCTTCTAGAATAACTCATCAGGAGCAAAGTCTGGCCTAAGTAAATTCCCCCATGCAGCTTTGATGTGTCTAAAAGCAACATTACAGTAACTTTTCTTTAACAGAGTAGAAATGGAAGAAGAGGATATGTCTGTCACGTTTTACTTGTTAACATCTTGGTTTCTTGACTGGTTGTTGACATAAGTGTAGCTCTAGATGTGAGTGCAAAGATTTTGCAAACGCAAGTTACTAATACCCTGGGGGCTAAGCCCCCCCTGTCTTCCAATCCTAGTGACGTCCCTGATCCGGAATCTGTATAATATTCTAAATCCAATATTTGTATCACATCCTACCTATTGAGATACCTTCCTATGATCGATATTTGAAGACAGCATATATGTATCCTTCACTGCCTATGAAGTCCCACAATACTGTGCATGCAGATCCATGGCGGTTGAACTGAAGAGAGAAAATGGCAGCTGATGAGGCAGTTGATAGCCAGTTAAGGCAGGCATACACGGTGCGATTTTCGGCTGTCGTCCGAGCCCCTGACCGATTTCTTCCAGTTGGGAGAGATCGGGTGGAAATCGTTGGTGTTAGTTAGTGTGGTCGTGACTCGCATTGTGTGAGAGGAATTACGAGTGGAGCCGAAGGTTTATGAGCAGCTCACGACCTCCTGATAATTCTTAAAACTGTTTAAAAACATGGCTGCTGTTGGCTTGAATTCATGAGGTGTTTGCGGTTGAACGAGTCGATTTGGCAATCTACCTGAAGTTGACCAATCAGTAGAAGTTGTTACAACTCACACAATCAATGACAACTGAGTGCTCATGAAGGTTTTAAACATTTGGAGAAAATGGTTGTGTTAAAACTGTGTTTTCCCATATTATAAAGGACCACATCACTGAAGGATTCTACATAAATGCTATGCTGTCTTCAAACTAATTATTTGCCAATGGTTGTGCTAGAAATCAATCTTCACTCCAATGGAAAATGTTGGTCTGTTTTTCATTCATCATACTTGCATTAGTTTAAATTCTAGGGTGACTTTTAGGGGGGTATCACATCTGTTAGAATTGTATATACAAGATAATGGATGTGTGAGAGATATTTTTCAACTCCTCAAGCGCGTGTCTGGTGAAACCAAGGATGAAAGTTCTGCTTGTCAATCAACAGCTGCGATAAAACAAGATTTTTAAACTTTGCTACGTGCGGCTTTAAAGCACATTTACATGGACAAGACTTCTTCAGCATATCTGCTATCAACATAAAAGTAGTGACAGTGTGACACAGATGAGAAGGACATAACCTACATCTAATGCTGAATAATGCAGGTAGTCTACTCCACTAAAATAACTCTGCACTACTAGGAATTCTGCACTAAACATCATGTTTGAACTTAGATTAGATCCAAGTATAACTGTCAGAAACTGTGCGCGAATTTCACATGCACTGTAATATCATGGAGTAACTGGCAGCAGCAACACACTGTTGTTAATATTGATGTATGCAGTCATGAAATCACACAGCCTCCCTTTGAAATCTGAATCTGTCAAATGTCAGACAGCATTTCTAATAATCATCCATATATATATATATATATATATATGGATGATTATTATAAATGCTGTCTGACATTTGACAGATCAACAGTCTGTTGTAATTCAGTTGGAATGAATGAATGTTGATATCCTAGCAACAATGTTATGTAGTGCTGCCTCGGAAGCCTGTCCGAAACCAGTTTCCAGTTTCCAGTACCTTCATACACAAATGCTGTCTGTTAATGATTGACTGATAGGTCAGTGAGGCACCTTAGGATTCGGATGCATCCACTGTAAACTCTGTGACAGTAGGTCGATAGTTCTTCTCCTGAAATCAGTCAGTACGTTCTGAAATTCAAACCACTACACAAGTGGCCGAAGTTGGAATAGTTGTTGAACATATGGACACATTTGAGCTCCTGTTTCCGTATGGAATGTCAACAGAGTGGCTCCAAATACATGTTGTTTTTAGTTGTAAAGGACATACTTTAATTCAGTGAACAGAAATGCATTCTAGCCATAATCCCTAACCCAAACCCCAGCCCTAAACCTAACCATAAATGGAGTAAAAATGTAATCTTAGAGGTGAAATTCAACCTCAGATTCATGCTTACCATTGATTAGGTGAATACGATTACTTTCTGGTTTCAGTAAAGATAAAAACATTTGAATTGATGCAAAAATGTCTAATGTGTCACTCTCAGTTTTAATGATGTTTCCAGCAATGATAATGGTTACAAGGGTATTTCAATAAATTAGTTAACAAGGCTTCTCTTGTGATTAAATTGACCTTTTAATTGAAATATTCTGGCAGGTCAAATTCCATGCTACCTCCTTGCTAGGTAACCAGACTGGGACACTAATCGGCCATAACACGCAACATCAGTTTCAAGATGGCTGGACTTTGTCAAATGTTGAGGTACTTGTGATCCAGCTTTAAGAGACACAAAACTGACTGAACTTCATTGCCACCTCATTTTCTACTGTTTTATTGGTTTTACCTAGGCTTAGATTAAATATAAGAACTTTTTTGGCAGAAAATCTGCAGAATGGATTTGAATATGGCTAAAAGTGTTAAAAGAAGCTGAGATTATTGCATTCTCATTGAAATCTGATAACACATATTGCTTTTCCTTATAGTTGAATTTTATGGTGATTTAAAACTTTACAGAAATGAATTGGCCCATTAATTGGTTTTAAATATTGAATGTGTTGGCTCTGTAGTGTATTGTCTTTACCTATATGACAGTGTATTGTCTTTACTTATTTGACACTTAAGTTCTGCAACAATAACACTCTTTAGAGAGGCAAACTGGAAAATCCCCTCTTGCAGACTTGATGTAGTTTCAGGACCACTTAACACTGCGAGCTAACATTCCCCACCGGGCTCTGACTGCTGCGTTATCTCTCCCGTGTGTTGTAGCAGTATTGCTTAACAACTCTCGTATGGTATTTGCCCCTTATCACAATGGGCAATCTAACCCTGTGGAGAGAGCAATCCACTCGCTCTCACAGCAGCCCAACAGGTAAACTGAACCACGGGCCTTGAGTTACGCTGTACTCCCTGGGTTGCTTTTCAGGTCAGTGATCTGCGCTGTCTGATTCGTCTCTTACTACAGTCAGACAAAGAGCACAAGGGAGGCCCTGTCTGTGGTGGTGGGCTCGTCCCAACCCCTCGATGGTTTGGAACCAACATTGCGTGTCTGAGAACTCCCTGGTGTTTGCGTGAACACCGTGGTCGAGTCAGTCTAATCAGAAACACTTTAGAGAGGACACAGCAGCAATACTTTAAAGAAAAGAGTGAGGATGGTTTACACTGAGTGCACAATTATTAGGTCCATTTTATTCCTTTGGAGTAATTTTATTGTTGAACAAACACAATGCTCTCAGTCAGTTCGAAATGTTATTGAGTTTTGTCTTTCTTGAAGGATTTGCACAATTATTAGACAACTAAAAGAGGTGTATTGTCTTCCCTCACTGTAAATCTCACATTCGAGAAGGGTTAAGTCAGGTGAGGAAGTGGCCAAGTCACTATTTGGGCATATTTGAGGCCCTTGCTGGATAGCCAAGCAGTGGAGTATTGGATGCATGTGATGGAGCATTGTCCTGCATAAAGATCATGGCGTTTTTGAATGCTGAGGACTTCTTCCTGTATCACTGCTTGAAGAAAGTACTTTCCAGAAAACTGGCAGAAGGTTTGAGAGTTCAGATTCAGTCCATCTTCAACTCGAAAATGTCCAGCTACCTCATCCTTAATGATAGCAGCCCATACCAGTACCCCTCCTCCACCTTGCTGGTGCCTGACTCGAAGTGGTGTCCTGTGTCCATTAGTGATCCAGCCATGGGCCCATCCATCTGGTCCATCAAGAGTCACTCTCATTTCATCTGTCCAATCTTATTCAATGGTGGTCGTGTTTCAGCCTTCTTGACCATGGCCATGTCTCTGAGCACTTGGCACCTTGTAGTTTGGACACTCCAGGTGTTTCTTCTCCATACGTTATTTGCCCCCCAGATGAATATTCACAACAAAACTTTTGATTGTCCGGTGGTCACGCCTCAAAAGTTGAGCTATTTCAAGAGCGTTGCATCCGCCTGGAAGGCATTTAACAATTTATGACTTTTCAGTTTCAGTTAAATCAATTTTTTGATGTAATGAAGCTGCCCAATAATTATACACACCTTGATATAAGTTGTTAGTCACTTTCACCACACCCTTCCTCATTAAACAAATATATATCACCTGAAAATGATTGAATCCAATAAGCATTCAAGATTATATGGTTTGCAGTTGGAAAATGTGCATGGAAATAATGATAAGATCAGAATACTCACTTGCCTAATAATTGTGCACACAGTGTAGAGGGTTGATATAAAAGGGAGGAGAAGTGCTACAGGACGGTCTGGACCCTAGGGAAGAGAAACATTACGGCAGAGGTTCAACACTTCCACAGGATACAAGTTAAGGAGAGGGGAGGAAAGACCACCAGTGAACGCCTAAGTGTGAGAACAAAGTAAATAAATGTAAAGAGGAACTAGAAAGCCCCGTCCAAATGTCCATAGCAGCTGAACGAGGACACTGTTTAAAAATTAAAATGACACTTTTCAGCAGATTCTCACTCAAAAGAAATGCTGGCTTCCTGACAACTTCATTTCAAACTGCTTTTTGCCGCCTGTCCTGTCCATTAGATCATAGCACTTTCATTGTTAGTAATAAACATCAATTAACATGAAAAACAAAACTAAAAGCATGTTGTAGTATGTGTTTATTAACTTTAAAATAGTCACAGACGGTGGTGAAAATGGCAGAGATTCACTGGGGGGGACACTTGTTAGCGAGTCAAGGGGCATTTGAAGATTTAAAAAAATATATAAATTCAGCACCTCTACTGTATATTCTATAACATTACACAAATGTATGTCTCCTCTAAATTATATGCTAACATTTTTTTTGATTTGGGGATCTGTTGCATGCGCGTGTGGGTGGTTTTGCTACAATTTCACTCAATACTTATCTCATCGCGAGCTCTTTTTCGACTAGGCATCATCATTTTTAGACAGCGTTTATATTAAATCCGATTAAATCTGGATAATTTCACGTAAAGTACATTTTTGTGTTCAAATTATTGGGTGAAATTTCGATACACCCTAACTGAAGTAACTTCTCTGTCTGTGGTGCTGTGAGAACTGATAGAGATGCATTCCCACTGGCTGCATGTATTCCAGCCATTCTCGAAAGTAAAAATTGCACAGACACAGAAGATCCCACTACATTTATGCGCAGAACTCACCAGCCACACAGATCACACAGTGAAATCAGAAAGAGTAGATCGACTTTTCTTTGGTAAAATGTTTTATATGCTAACGGCTAAAGCTAGTTGTGAAGATAGTTCTTTCTAGCTATACAGGATGTAATAAAGTGATGAGGAATGCATATTTTATAGACTCTACCCCCCAACCCAAACCTAAGCCTAGCAATTAGTAGAGTAAAAATTAAATGTTATGGGAAAAAATAGAACAACCACCGAATCACGCTTGTCACTGATAAAGCAAACATGATTACTTCTTGGTTTCAATGTGGATACCAGCTTGGGTCTCTCATGCTGCTGACATAACACACTGCTGGTTGAGCCACGTGGTAAGGTAAACCCGCTGAAACAGATGCAAAAATGTCTGATGGGAAATTCTGCAGAGTTGATATACTGTTGCTGATCCTAAGGTACCAGAACGTTAGGAATCAGCATGCCGACTACCTGTGAGATTATGATGAACTCGCATAGCTTCCGTAGGCAGTTTAGTGGAAAAAAACAGAAATGTAACCAGTTTGTACCGGAACCCCAACCCCCTGCGAAATTTACTCTCTGGACTCACCAAAAATCACAAAAGTCAGCTTAAAAGTATTCCGTATGACTCCAGTGGTTAAATCAATATCTTCAGAAGCAATATGATGAGTGTGGGAGTCTGGGTGTTGTTCATTCCTCCTTTATGTTGTTAAATTCCCAGCTGAGCATTGTTAAATAATTACCGTATTTGTTTATGTATGTTTATATGGCGGGTCTTGTTTCGGGTGGCAGTTCGGGCTGACACCCGATCCGACCTGCACCGACACTAATGCTACCTCCTTGCTCTCTCTCCCTCTTTCTTTCCCTTTCCCTAAAACTTCTTTCCCACCTTCCCCTCTGGCCATGGCTTTCTGTGACAAGGGGCAGAGATCAACACCCTGACTCCCTCAAAGCACCGACGGCCCCATCTATCAAGAGAAAGCTGGAACTGGAGGAGCAGGAACAATGTTGCAGACTTAGAAGACACAAGTGACTCCACACAGCTGTAAACAACAGACTCATTGTAGACGCAGGTGAAAGTGCTGAATACTAGGACTAAAAGACAGTCTGGGCAAACAGACAGCAGGGCTTAAAGGAAAGTCAAGGGATGTGGAAAAGGAAGCAATATGCAGTAGATCTCCTGCAGTCCGATATGTTTACTTAGCAGTCTTTTGTTTATACTGTATTTATTTAACCCTAGCCCATATATGTCAGATGAAGTCACAGCAGTAAATCCCTACGTGGCCCTTTGATTTCAGTAAAGACAAGTTATGTAATGACTTTGCAGGAACCTTATATTGAATGCTCAACAAAGATGAAGCACCCGCACATTGAAATCTGATGTTTTAGCACATAAATCACTTAATACTTACCCCTCCATGTTTTACCTAAAATCTCTCTCGGAGTACAGCACAAATAAATGTCGTGCAAATAGACCATCATACTTTAAAACGAAAGTAGTAAAATATTTAATTTGGCAACAAGCTAACTTTGCACAAGCTGTGTAATTCAAGGCACATCAGATAGGTACTCTTCATTGAATGTAGATATTCAAATAGTCTCAGTAATGTGCTGTTTTGATACACCTGGTTATAAAGATTTTAGCAGGGGGATTGACTGCATGGACCGTTCAAAAGGTTCCCCGTAATTTAAAGCAATTCCAACTTCTCAACCAACCACAGGTGCCTGCTTTGTTCTAAGTCCATTGTGTCTTTTTGTGTGCCACTATTTGAATGGCAAAAGCAAGCAATGAATTCTGAGACTAGCATAAGCCAAAATTATTGCCAGGAAGGTGTGCCCCACATTCCTCTGTTACAAAACATGCATACACACACAACCTGGGCCAACTTGCTTGTCATTAGAATTCAAAGACATTTTGCACAACTTCAAGGCTGGCTCAAATCATTGGCACACAAGAAGAAGGAGCATTAAGGATAAATATGCATGTTTGGCACTTGCACTAATGTGATTTACCTGGTTGTCAGACAGGCTGGTTTCACATTTGAAAAAAACAAAAAAAAAAAACAATTAATTATCCTTAAACTAAATACACTAAAAGTTACTTGTGTTTGGTTAACTGTAACAGTTAGGACCTTGCCCTATATCCATCCCAAATCAATTTTACATCAATGTATGATGTCAGATATGCAGTCCCCTTACATGATTTCATTTTCTGGTTTAAAAAAATAATATGCATATCACCTTGGTGACAATCTTTGCTTTGGAAGATGTAGTAAAATAACAACACAACACAACACAAATTACAGTCAGATTATAGGCCTTCTATTAATATTGACTGAATGCAAAACACTTACTGTGTGTCCTCCAGGAAAAACAACTGCTTTAGGATTTTATCAATAAACTGAGAGTTAGAAATATTCTTTGGCACAAGCATGCACTTAAGTTCTTTAAATAACTCTTTGTGACAAGAAGACAAACATGAAGACAATTTCCATTGCTGTCCATTGGGACAGAATCATTTCAAATGTGGGCCATGTATAGAAAGAGATGGGGAATGGGGAGGTACCGTCTCAAGAGGGCAAACAAGACCTCTTGTTGTGCCTCTTATTTCCCTTTTAATATTGTTGTCCCTGTGTTTGTTGCTTGGCAACTTACAGCGGGCAATTTATGGGGTATTTAAAATACAAAGATCTCTGATTTTCACCATTGCAACGCTTGCAGTCAAAATGTAAGGACCTCTAGACATCATCCAAAACAGATCTTCTCCAAAAAAGAGTGAAAGAGAGGATTAGAGTGGGGTCATGAATGTTTCCTGTCACATCAGCCCTGCCCATGTCCCCAAATGATTTTGCACACACACACACATTGTACTTTTATATATAAAATTATAGTTCGGTAATGTGAAAATATATTTTATATATATATATATATATATATATATATATATATATATATATATATATATATATATATATATATATATATATATATATTTGTAGTATATTGAAATATACAATATGTTGCATAGTAGGCTATACAGTATGTACTCATACCATATATAAACATATATTTTGTGTTTTGCATGTATTGTCATGTATCAGATTTCTGTATGGAAAGTTTCATGAATTGAATGAACATTAAAGATCATTCTATTAATAAGCATTATATAACGTAATAGTGTTTGCTAATATGAAAATATGAATGTTATAATAAAATAAACATATGCATGGTTTTGACTAAGAATAACAACACTGCTTTGGACTAAGCACAGCACTGCAACCCAATAAAAGCCATCTGTCCGTGCTGGATGCGTACAGGAGAGTAAAAGATTACGCTTGTTGAGATAAAGAGAGAGAGAGAGAGAGAGAGAGAGAGAGAGAGAGAGAGAGAGAGAGAGCTCTGCGCGCGCTCCGCATGCCAGTAAGAGTCTCAGCACGCACCGCGCGCTTTCTATCTGGAAACTTTAAAAAAAGGATTCGCTATAAACTCATCACCTTCATGTCGGCACTGCTGAATATTTCCTCACCGATGCTATGGTTACCTTTATTACGGTATGTATTTTGAGAACTTTATTTGGTCTGACTGCTTCCGTGGGTCGTTTGGTGTGTGAATCTGAAGGGCCCTTGGCACGGTTGCGCATTTGCGCTTGCTCTCCTGTACACTTTCTGCGCTCTTTACTATTGGAAAAAGTTGTTCAGTTTTAATGCACAAGGGTGCATACAGTTTTTTCTTGCAAAACTTAAACTTCGGTTGAAATCTTAGGAAAAAATTATAGAGTTTTAGTGTTGTTTATGGATCTGAAACTTTCAGTACAGTGCATTTGGACAGAACTTCTGTGCGCTGCTCTTCGCCTCGGGCTGAATTGAAAACCAGTAGGGGTAAATTCACATCTTACCTTTCACAGAGAGCTCCTCTCTTTTATGCACGAAACAATAGATTGCTCTTTTCACTTACAAAATTCTTTTATTACAATTAATTAAGTTCACCCAACTATATATATAAAGGTATGTGTAACTGCATATAACCTATCTATACTTCTGCATTACTATATCTGTAATTGTACTTCTAGATAAAGACAGATTTTTGTGTACATATGAGGTAGGTACAAATGCACTAATTAAAAAGGATGCATTGATTGTCACTGATTAGAGAAAAAAAAGTTGAACGTGAAGTACTTAAAGTCAATTAAAATAAAATGGAAGATTTAAATATTGTCTATGAAACATTTTGCTCTTTGGTCATTCTTCTGAGCACTGACAGCATGAGATAGGCAGGCAATCCCTAAACTAGATAATCCATATACTGTAAATCTGTGGAGGAGATGGGACTGGCCGGTGCCCTTCAAACGCTTTGAGTTTGTCTTTAGATTCAAGTGATGTTTAATATTGCTCATTGTGTTTGTTTGGAGCGGTTCATCTGGAAGTCGCAGGCCTATTTTCCCACTTGCGCATTTGATAGCTCCCTCAGTGTGTGTGTGTGTGTTTCTGTTTATGTTTCCCTGCAGCGTGTGTGCTTGTGTGTGCTGGGAAGTCTTGTGCAGACATGCTCCTCAAACAAGTATCTGTCAAATAAAGTTACTGTTGAACGTGTCAAAAGAAATTTCAGACATGATTGTGGAGAACCCTTGAGACTATTTGAGTATTTACAGAAAGTTTTATGTGGTCTGAATGGGATTTACTATATGGCACACATTCAGATTTGTCTCTTTCCCACATATAAGCTGCTATTTTGACCACTTGTTATGTAAAATAAATGTAAAGTTTACATTTAAACTAAAGGATAGGATTAAAAAAGCTAGTTCCTTTATTCAGTGTACAGTATGTGAAGCAATACCTTTACATTTGAGATTCCAAGAAGCTACAATTCATTTAATTATTTAAATTTTTTTTCTAATTTTGCAATATTTTTTAAAAGACATATTCTTGGCTCAATACCAATTATGCTCGATTGTCAGCATTTTTGGCATAATGTTGATTACCACAAAAACTATTTTGACTCGTCTCTCAAAAAAAAAGAAAAAAAGGAGAAAAAAAAAAGGTTACAATGAAGCACTTGCAATGGAGTCCAAATTCTGAAGCATTTAAAGGCATAAATGTGATGCTTATAATTGTATAAAAGCACTTAATAACAGGATTACAAGCTTTATAGTGTCACATCATCATGGCAATGAAGTCGCAAAAATTGCATACAACATTACACTTTACACAATTAAAATAGTTGCCTATTGTTTACTTCTTGTGGCTATTCTTTTGAAACAGTGTGTGTTTCACGTTTACAAATTGGCCCAATTCACTTCTATTGTGCCTCACATTAACCCAAAGTTTTGGCCTTCTTTTTTAAGAAAACTTGAACTTGTCTTGAACCCGGAATATTCCTTTAAGTGCCTCTATTCACAGAATACTGGGTTAAACAGGACATGAGACATAGCACACTGTACACAATAGTCCACTAACAGGATAACCAATTCACTTATGTGATTTTCTCCTTCATTACAGCTGCTTTGATGTTTAAATTCTTCTTCCAAACTCGTGGTATCTTGTAGCACTCGTTATTGTACAAGGTAGCTACTTTTACACTGTAAAAGGTGATTCAAGAAAGGTCGGCTGGATATTTAAGCTCCATCAAGGGGTCTCATCAGGTTCAACATGGGTCACTCATACTGTACCCAAAAGTTATCTCAGTCTTTTTTTGGTCACTGTGTCTTAAATGTGGGAAATTAACTTTTGTGACCATATATGGTCCTCCATGATGCACTCATCATTATACAATACCATATGTATGCCACCACATTACATTGTGTCTCTCACGAACAAATGAAATTGTCTTTTTGTCATGTTCTAGTTGTCTTTCATACGATATTTGGTAAAGCATGACACACTATGCACTACGGAGTCTAAGCTGTCATTACACTGCATGGAAAGATCCATCTTTCTAAATGACAGATGGCAGCCAGACCTAAATACATCATTTATCAAAGCCAGGTTCAAAGAAATGGATAATTTCTTGGTAACTCTTAATTTTCCACGATATCTATTATTCTATCGCTAAATATAGCCACAAAACCTGATGTGAAGTGATAGCTTAACAATATGTTGTACATTTTGTGTAGCATTTCCATTCTTCTTGGTCTTGTTTATATGTGTTATACATTTGCATTGATATTGAAAAACACTCAGACAAGTATGGAGATTGAACATATGGTTTTTATGGAATATATGGAGTTATTGATTTTCTTTTGTTTATCATGTTTACTTTTACTTCTTGTCATACAGACTTTATATTCCCAGAATATGTGGTAACACTTTACATTAAGTTTGCATATGTTAACTTTAATTGTTAACATCTCCTACAATGGACAAAATTTTCACAGCATTAATTAATCAATGTTAGTTTCTAAGTCAACGTTAACCTTTTGGCCCTTTGATTTTAATCTGAATTTCTGAGATCTAAATGTGAGAGTTTAGTATTTGCAGAATCTTTTAATTCTATTATCTGAATTTCTACGGCTAATTTTACAGCTAATTCCATCTCTAAAACAAATTGCTGCTTAAAAATACAAATGTACGCCACAAAATCTTGTCACATTAGAATTCAAATGAATTAATTTCAGATTTAGTCATTAATCTAACTCCATATAGGGACGACAGGGTATGCAGGGAATTCTAAAACTACAAGTGCTTCTATAACTGCAAGAAATGTTGTGGTTTGCTAAGTGGCTACAACAGTTTAAAATTTGACACTTCAAGGAAATATAGCAGAATTTGGTTACACATATCTGAGTGTGGATATTTCCTTGTTGGAAAGTTTTACTATTGATAGAATCCAGTAGTAGTAAATATTGGTCCTTAACAAACTCTGTCAGCCAAATCATAAAATGAAATACCACTATACTGTAACTAATAACCATCATATGAGGCATTTACGTCAAGTAGAATAAAGAGTCATTTGTGCCAGAAATGTTCAGCAGCTGGTGTGTTGATGGTGTTCTGCCGATATTTTAAAACCACACACCTCCACAAAACTGAGAGTACTGCAGAAACTTAAAAAAAAAATATAAACATAAATATGGATATTGGAGTAAGGAGCTTTTATTCACCTAACTTGGCTTGACTAAGTATGCCTGAGCATGCTGAGTATACTTCATCTTACCTAATTTTTCAGAATGGCTTTAAACTTCTAAGAACATTGTTCTGGAAGTGTCACAAGGTGCGATGCATTATACATGAAGCCGGGTCGGTACATCAACACTGCTGTGTGGGAAATGACTACACCTTTGTAGTTTGTATCCCTGACAAAGTGTTGCAGTCAACTGCCAACCCCCCTCTATCAGTTTACATCAAAACAACCATCTAACTAGATCACGTTACCAACTCTAAGGTGCGTTAATTACACTAGCCGTTGTGTTTGGCAGTGCCATGTCAAAACCAAGAGCTCATTCTGTGTTTATTTGTCAATTAAAGGCAGCTTAATTGCTAATCATTCTCAGACTTTACACAAATAGTCACAGTTTTGTTATGTGGCACCAAGAAGAAATGTGTGTTTAATGAAGAAACCTGACTGTCAGGTGACTGGGTAGCTCAGTGAGTATTGATGCTGACCACCACCCCTGGAGTCACGAGTTCGAATCCTGGGTGTGCGGAGTGACACCAGCCAGGTCTTCTAGGCAGCCAAATTGGCCCAGTTGCTAGGGAGGGTAGAGTCACATGGGGTAACCTTGTCGTGATCGCCATTAGTTGTTCTCGCTCTCAATGTGGCGCGTGGTAAATTGTGCGTGGATTGTGGAGAATAGAGCGAGCCTCCATGTGCTGGGAGTCTCTGCGGTGTCATGCGCAATGAGACATGTGATAAGATGTGCAGATTGATGATCTCAGAAGCGGAGGCAACTGAGACTTGTCCTCCACCACCCCGACTGAGGTGAGTAACCGCACCACCACAAGGAACTACTAAGTATTGGGTATAGGGTATTCCAAATTGGGAGAAAAGGGGATAATTTTTTTTTTGAATGAAGAAACCTGACTGAACAAAATAGACTTTTGACAACTCAGAATAATTCGTATGAGATGGCGAAGGTGGTGATAATCATGGGTACAAAAAGGTGATTGACACCATACAAGAAACAGAAATCCAAATCGATACAATACAGGCATTAAATTTTAGCTAGCCTCCTATCCAACACTTTAAGTTAAGGAAGGAAATGTCTATAAGCAAAGTTGGCTACACACTCCATATTTAATTATGCAATGCAAGTGACTGATGTACCTTAATAACCTGTAATACTGTATGCTTTCATTGTCTCGTTTCAAATTTTTTCTTTTTTCCGTGGTACACAAAAGCTATTTTCCTATTAAAATCATGGTTAGGATTAGGGTAAGGAGTTCAACTATTGTTAGGTTTGGATTGGGGGTTAAACTTAGGATAACGCGTAATAAAATTAGTTTGTTGGTTCTTTCATTTTTTCTTGATGGGAGTAAAAGTCGTCTGAGTTTTTACAATTTTGATGTATTTTTCTAATATGATGACTTGTGATGAGACCGTGTTGGACTGAAAAAAAGGTTCATGTTTTTGTACATTTTAACTGTAAAAAGGACCTTATTTTCATGGGTGGCTCAGGAAAATATTCTGTCTCCAGACTGTTATTTGTTGGAAGAAATTCCAAAGGGTATTACTAGTTGATTATTGTTTTATTAATATTGCTTTATTAATACTCTTGAGGTACAGAGAGGGAAACTAGAACAGTTACAGATCGCTTTGTAGAAATTTTGACCTACTGGTGTTGTAATTGGCCTTACAGTGCAACAACTTCTTTGCCATATATGGCCTAACTGGGCATGATGACAGATGAGAATGCATTAACTGCCAAAATATGACATGCACTTTTTCCAGTTTTGTTGTATTTGTTTACACTTGTCATAAAATAAACAACTGAATGTGCAGTCAGATAATTAGGACTTTCCAGAAATACTTGCTGTAGACATATGCATACTTAAAACACAGGATCTGTATTAAGGGAGGCGTTCACTCCTGCTGTCAAGAAGGCCAAACAGCTGCAATGTGTCCCCTACACTGAACGCTCTGCAAATGACACACACATGAAGCTACAGGCAGTACCAACACAGCAATTCCAGAACTCCCTTGATCTCTCAGTAGAACCACATACAACCCCAATTCCAAAAACAGTACAAACAGTATGAAAAATGCTAATGAAACAAAACTGAGTTATTTGTACATTTTATTCATCCTTTGCTAAATTGAAAACAATACAACAACACATTATATAATGTTTTACCCTGTGAACTTTATAAAAAAAAAACATTTATGTACAGTCATTTCAAATCAGACGATTGCAACACACTCAAAAAACACAAAACAGTTGAGTGTTTACCACTGTGTAACCTCACCACTGTTCTAACAACACTTATTAAGCATTTGGGCTCTGAAGACACAAGTTTGTTAAGTAGAAAATGTGGAATTTTCCCCCATTCATCCATTATGCAGGTCTTCAGCTGCACAACTGTACAGGGTTTTTGTTGCTGTATTGTGCGCATCATAATACACATTCTCAATTGATGATGGTCAGGACTGCAGGCAAGCCAATCTAGCACCCGCACTCTCTGCTTATTTGGTCAGTATGTGGTTTTAAGTTGTCCTGCTGAAAATGCCGTGACATCCCTGGAAAAGCTGGTGCTGGATTACAGGATATGCTGCTCAAAAATTTGTACATACTTGTCTGCATTAATGGTGCCCTCACAGATGTGCGAGTTACCCATGCCATGGGCACTGATACATCCCTGGCCCATACAGACACTGGCTTTTGGACCTGACGCTGATATCAGCTTGGATGGTCCTTTTACTTTTTGACCCGGAGAACACGATGGCTGTGTTTTTCAAAAACTATTTGAAATGTGGACTCATCGGACAAATTAACACGGTTCCACGGTTCTACTTTCCATCTAAGTTGAGACCGAGCCCAGAGAAGTCAGGAGCGCTTTTGGACAGGGTTGATGTAGGGCTTCTGCTTTGCATAGTAAAGTTTTAACTTGCATCTGTGGATGCAGCAGCGAATGGTGTAGACTTAGAAAGGTTTACTAAAGTAATCCCAAGCCCATGTTCATGATGTATTTCATGAATTATGTTTTAGTGATGTCTGAGGGATCAGAAGTGGTTTTCATCTTGCCCTTTACGCACAGAGATTTTACCAGATTCCTTGAATTTTTAACTATATTATGCACTGTGTTGAGGGTGAAATGCCCCAAATCCTTCCAGTTTGTCTTTAGGGAACATTGTTCTTAAAGTACTGGATTATTTGCTGAAGCATCTGTTGGCAAATTAACGAGTCTCAAATGATTCTTGCTCTTGAATGATCCTTGGCTGTTTTTGGAGGCTCCTTATATACTATAACACGATTGCCTCACCTGTTTAACATCTCCTGTATCTCATTGCCTTGTCATTTTAACTTGTCAAACTCTTGTTAGTCTTAAATTGCCCCTGTCTCAACTTTTTTGGAGCCTGTTGCAATCATCTGTTTTGAATTGTCTGTACATTAAATGAAAAACCCCAATAAAATTCACAAGGTAAAACATCATATAATGTGTAGTTGTCGTGTTTTCAACATGGCAAAGGGTGAAATGAATTTACAAATCACTACTTTCTGTTTTTATTAGCATTTTTCATACTGTCCCTACTTTTTTGGAATTGGGGTTGTAATTTTTCAACATTCTCATTCATTCATTCAACATATCTGTCATCTGTGAATTAATTGTTCAATTTTGCTAAATCTTAATTTGAATCCATCTGTAATTTAGAATAGCATGGAGTCACACACTTCAATCAACATGTTGCTACATTCCAGTACCATGATATCAACTTAATTTCCCAACAGATATTTTTTGATCAGTTCAAATATGCTTTACTTTTACTGTGGTGCAACTGATAACTTGTTGTGCGCGCAGCCTCTGAGACTCGGAGGTTGTATTTTCCTTCTAAATTAAAATTTTTACTCCACTTGTTTTAATATTGGGTTTGGATTAGGACATATGGTTAATAAAATATGCATTCCTGTTGACTTAATTACTTCATTTAAAACTACAAAATAACTACTTTACAACTCACGTACCCATACATTTCACAACACTTCCAGCTTCCGCCACTGGGGGCAGTGCGTTGAATTTTGGTATGCACAGACCGATTTTAGCTGAAGAACTTTAGACCTACTGTTGCTGAATTCACAGTGAGATCAGTGTGTTGTGTCAACATGTGGTAAAAATCCTACAGTGTATATAAGACATGCTCAATGTGAACTGGAGCTAATTAATGTGCATGTGTATAAAATTTGTGCCGACAGTTTATATATCACATCAAGCTTTTGATACTGAAAAACCATGAGGCGCATTTGACATAACCCACAAATAAATCAACATCGCTGAAATGTTTTTCTACTGAACGTAATATGCAAAGTTAACATGTTATACAGAACATCTACATGCGTTTCCTTGATTGTAATAAATGCAGCCTCTTGTTCATGATAGGTGTCAAACATTGCAGGTCATGTCCTAGAGAGTTACAATCATTCTTCAGTTCTATACATTTAAACCAAGATGTTCGAGCTGTGTTCCTTTCACTCGTTGCATGTTTCCAAATGGAGGTAAGTGTGTAGTGCTGGTCAGAGATGGAGGGTGTCCAGACAGGGGGTCTTGTCCCTCTTTTAGGAGAACATCTGGAGGCAAGTGGACAGAATTAGGGTTTAGACTAACTTCTTTGAAAATGCTGGGTGGATTTATTTCGCTGGTGTGCTTCCTATTAAGTCGTCCATAAAAAAGGAAATATGTTTGGTCACAGTGTTGTATCCTCTTGATTGATACCAGATGTGTTGGGCAGGTTGTCATTTTTTTTGACGCTTTCAATGTGCTAACACATTGCTAACATTTCTGAGAGAAACAGATCGGTGCGGCTTGTACATGGCCTGTTTATATTGTATACACAAGCGTGTACTGCATACTCTATTTCATTGTACTTTTTCTATTCAGTATTGTTTATCCATTGGCATTCTTCCACATGCCTCAATCTTCAAACGCAACTCAAACAACTGTGTGCCTGAGGGGAAATTTCTTTGATTCAGTATCTATACAACTTAATGAGCTAAGATCTCATTCCATGTGAATGAACTGTACAGTGTATGTCAGTGTCTGTTCCCACAAGTCAATGACAGACTGTAGATTGTATTGCCATTGTAAAAACTGCTGTTCACTTTTGATTCTAACTCTGGGTGTACACCAGGGTGTACTTGTGAATGATTTTTTGTGTGTGGTTCTGTAAACATAAAGCAATATACAAAATATAAATGAACATAAATGTACAAATCACAGATGTATAAACAGTACTAGACCTATAAAGCAGTACTTAAATACTGGTTATAAATATAAGCAACATGGTAAAAGGCATTAGAGAACTAGTCATAAAGCAAATATTACATATACAAATTATTATGCTACCACACTACATGCGTAGTGCACATAGTGTTAACAGCACATGCGTCCAAATCACCAGATAAACATGCCCGCACATGTTCCCTGAGACACCTTTTAAGTCTACACGTTATAATGCAGATATAACATTAAATAATGTACAGATAAATAACATGAGGATCATATGACATTTAGGCAATAGGATAATGTGCAAACACAATTATCGCGATCTTTACTCTCTCTCGTAAACGTATTATGCAGCAAAATATGCAAATGTACTTACAATTAGATGCACGCACACATATAATCCACAAATTCCTTTGCTGGCAACACTTCTGACTAATTTAACTATTATTCACTATTAACAAGCACATCTACACATCCTTTATCCTTAACATCTTCTTTTCCAACTCCCCGGAAAGTTTTGGAACAGTCCAAATCACGAACAGAGGCGGGGGAGTTTGGAAGAGTCCATTTCAGAAGGGTGGACTTTTTTTTACAGCTGCCCCCAAATTCACAATGTGAATTTGAACAATAAAAAAAGGCTTTACTAAGTGGTGAGTTATCGGTACGTCACTCAGGCGGAGGATGTAGGCTGATGATTTTGGTCACTGGCCTTAGGTAAGTTTTGTCCTTCACTTTGATCTCAGAAGATCTGATCCTGTTATCTTTCCCCGTGTGAACCTGAACAATCCTTCCAACAGGCCAAAGCGCACAAGGTAGCTGCTAGTCCACAATCATAATCACCTATTCATAGATTGTCCTTCTCTGACATCCATTTCTGTCTGGTTTGGAGGCTAGGTAGGTAGTTATGAATTAATTGTTTCCAAAAGTGATGAGCTAGCAGCTGACTATACCTTCATCTCCGTCTGCTCAGAAGTTCGGTATCCTGGTATGTCACTTGTGGAAGTGAGGCATCTCGCCGCCCCACCAAAAGGATTTTGGGTGTAACTGGATCTGTGTCAGCAATGTCTGAGGATGTGTACCCAATGGGCTTGGCATTAAATATTACCTCTATTTCAATAAGAACAGTTCGCAATACTTCTTCAGTGACTGTCTATTCTCCGAGGGTTACTAGAAGGGATGTTTTCAAAGATTGAATTTCCCGCTCCCAGCATCCACCAAAATGGGGTTCATTGGGTGGATTGAACGTGAACCTAATTTGCTGGCTTGCAAGTTGAGCCTGGAACTCAGGCTGAAGTGCTGCAAAGACATCCTGAAGTTCTTTATCTCCCTCTTTGAAATTTGTTCCTTGATCTGATAGCATTTCAAAGGGTTTCCCTTGCCGAGCAATGAAGCGATGAAAGGCCATAAAGAATTAATCACTGTCCATACTTGCGAGGAGATCTATATGTACTGCACAGGTGGTCATATATTTGAAAATTATCCCCCATCTTTTCTCATTTCTGCATCTCAACTTTATGAGACACGGGCCGAAGCACTCTATACCAATAGAACACTGGCTGGTGAATTCTCAACCTGGCGGGTGGGAGGTTTGCCAATCTTGGGGGATGCAGTTTGGCCCGCCATTTTGTGCATTCAGTGCATTGCCATTGATGATGTCTGACTGCTGCTCATCCTCTTGATACCCAGTATTTCCTCCTGAGCTCTGCAAACACCCTCTCTGGTCCAGGGTGATGCATTCAGTGCATTGTCATTGATGATGTCTGACTGCTGCTCATCCTCTTGATACCCAGTATTTCCTCCTGAGCTCTGCAAACACCCTCTCTGGTCCAGGATCATCAGAGTCTTTGATTATCAGCTTGGTGAGCGGATGATGTGGGTCAAGGACAATGGGATGAATGGTATCTTCTTCTAGCTCACTGATTTGTCGGAGACGACCACCAACACGTATTAGCTTTATACTGGTATCTAGTTCAGGAGCTAGGCAGCCGACTGTTGCTTGGCAGAGGGTTACCAGATTTCAAGTGGGACACCTCTTCAGGAAATGACTCCGACTGAGGGCCATGAGCTTGGCTTCTTTATAATCCTCTGCAGTTGAGATGTAGGGAGAGCTCCCGTTGTATGGTTGTATAAGGGCCCTTAGGTAGTCTGTGAAGGTGTGAAATTGATGAGGATCTGGCAGTGAAAAAGACGAGGTTAACAGTCCACAGAAGGTTGACTTTTTTAGCTTACTGTCTTGATTCATGTGAGCTAATGGTGGCATCTCTGGCCAGTTGTCTGGTGTCTGTCTGAGGAATGCTGGGCCTTGAATCCATCTGCTCTCCCTGTTGAGATCAGAGGGACACTTCCCTCATGTAATGGCATCTGCAGGGTTGTAGCCTGACTGAACATAACGCCAGGGGTCAGATTCAGTTAAGTCCTGTATCTCTGCCACTCTGGTCCCCACAAACACCTTAAAGTGGCAGGACTCTGATAAAAGCCAGGTCAGTACTGTAGAGGAGTCAGACCACAGAGTGACACTATTGAGTGGTAATGTTAGCTCTGCCTTCAGGACCTTAGCAAGCTATGCCACCGTGAGTGCTGCACACAGCTCAAGATGAGGAATGCTCTGTTGTTTCTTAGGAGCAACATGGGACCTAGCTGTTACAAAGGCCACCTCCACTTTACCTTGAGGGTTCTCAGTTCTTAAGTAAACCACAGATCCATAAGCCTTTTCTGAGGCATCACAATAAATGTGAAGCTGCTTAATACTAGTGGAGCAGTCCAGTTCTTTGCTGCAATAACACCTGGGCAAAGTGATGTGCTGCAGGTCTTCCAATTCACTCTCCCAGTGTTTCCAAGAGACTAGTAGGTCTTCTGGCAGCCGTGGGTCATCCCACTCCCTCCTTTTGTCCCGCAACCTCGAATGGTAAATGGTACAATGTAGCCAAGGGGATCATATTAGCTAGCAAGAATTTTGTAGATGCTTCGCATTGTGGGCACTTGACAGTCTGGTTTGCGTCGTTTGTATGAGAGGGTGTCTGATTGACCATTCCAATGAAGGCCAAGAGTTGATTCCTGGGCCTCATGGTGACCATCACAGAGTCAGAGGATGCTTCTCTGAGTTTGAATATCAGCCGGCAGATGGCTGATAACTGAAGGGTAATTGCTAGCCCACTGTCGTAGCTCAAATCCATCAGATTCTAAAAGACTACGGAGTTTGTCAGCATGATTCTTGGCCAAGCTCTGAAGACAATTGTCCATATAAAATGACTTCTTCACTGAAACCTGTGTGTCCTCTTCTGGCTGACTGTAATCTAGTACATGCTTCTGTAAAGCGAACAAGGCACAACACGGACTGCAAGTAGTCCAGAAAGGTAGTACCTGCCATTCGTAGACATCGGAAACTCTGTCTCTTTGCATATCTCTCCAGATGTATCTCAGCAGTGGTGTATCCTTTGGCAAGAGGCGTACCTGATGGAACATGCCATGGATGTCACTACTGATTGCAATAGAGTGCTCCTGGAAACACAGAAGAACTGCCAGAAGTGACAGGTAGTAGGAGCTTGTTCAGGATGTTCCCTTGGTATGTGAATGAACAGTTAAAGACAACCCTATTCTTCCCATTATGTTGCACCATATGGTGCGGGATATACCAGGCCTCTCTGGTTCTGTCCACCAGCTCCTGGCTTAGCTTCACTACATAACCAGCTTGCACTAGATTGGCCAGCTCCTCTTGGTATGCAGCAGCTAAATCAGACGTTTTTCAATTCCCCTCAGTTGTGGTAAGATAGCTTTCTTACGTGCATAGAGATGAGGCATGTTTCTGACACAAAGCAGAGGAGTAGCATACCGCTGGACACCATCAATACCCATTCTCACAGTGTTCTCCTGGAGGAGTCGAATGGATTCTTTGTCTTGGCATGACCTGGTGATCAACTTTTCACTCTGGTAAGGTAGAACATCCATTTGCCACAATCTCTCTACATTTGCAAAAAAGGTCATTGATGGGTTGCAGTGAGGTGAAGAGGCATTGTTTAGGGGTAAGATGACTGTACAGATCTTGAGCTGGACCCTGCAGTGTCCATCTCAAACATCTCCTCACTGCTGCCGGTCCACCAGGGGGACCCAGTCTGACTGGCTGTATTGGTGTAATAAGGTGGGGGCAATCAGAGTCAATGAGAAGCACCGGATGTACATTGTCCAGCTGTTGTAGAGGTAGCCCAGCAAGATGATTGAATTTACTTTGCAGGACACTGACTGGGTGTGTATGTTCTGCCAGACCCAGTGCCTTGGCTGTGAAGGCATTACGGATCTTGTAGGCTTTACTGGGATTAACAGTAGTGGACACAGTAAAGGTCACGGCCGCCCCGTGGAGGACCTGGGTATCCTGTCTCACCGTGCGGAGTACAAGATCCTCTGGTTCTCCCATGAATCTTAGTTTCTGCACTGCATCATGCAGAATGATGGTGCGCTCTGATCCATCATCTAATACTGCATAGGCCTCCATTGCTATGTTGCCAATTCTGATCAGAACCTTAGTCACTTTGAGCAGAATTTACTGCCAGAGGTTGGGCGGTCGACATACAAAACTGCACTGGAAGGAACTGCACTCTGTTGAGGTGGTTTGCTTTGGTCATTGACATCATGCAGTACCAAAAGGTGCTTCTTGTTACACGTTGGGCAGAGATTCTTTATCACAGCCATTTAAATAATGCTTATTATTGTCATAATATGGACAAAATTCTCTCAGCTTCTCCTCTCTAACTGTAACTGGTTTAGACGTGCCTGACAACATAGGTATGGACTGTGACTTTTCAGTTCCAAGCAGAATAGTAGTCCGTTTATGAGGCTCCTTAGACACTCTTCTCACCTCTCTGTGGCTTACTGAGGATTCCTGCCTTGGGTGACAAGCATACTGGCTATTGTCTTCCTGTACTTGAAGCTCATATTCCAGCAAATCGGCAAAGTCCAGCAATGTGGGAATAGTAATTTGCAGAGGGTAGGTGTACCACTTAAAACTAGACCTGAGGTCATGTGGCAGTTTACTCAGGAGTCGAGACACATGTGATCCACATTCCAACTCTACACTACATTTGTGGCCCAGCTGTTTCAACATACTGACAAGAGAGCGCACCTGCAGCCCAAACATCCTGAAGGCTTTTACATCTCCACTCCGTATGTTAGGCCAATCCATCAGCTCAGCAATTCGCTGCAGGGCTAATTGGTGAGGTTGACCATACATTTTATTAAGAGCTTTCATGGTGTTCGTGAAAGGAAACCTTGCATTGCTGTAAGAGTCCGCCAACAGGAGTGCCTCCTCCAATTTCAGATGGTCTGTGAGGATTTGAAACTTGAAATTTTCTGTGGCATCATCAGGCAGGATGTTCTTCAAAGCTTTATGTCAGGAGACGTAAAGAAGGGGATGGTAGGGGCTGGATCTCTGTAGGGTTTCTCATGGGTTGATGAGGTTAAGAGATGCTCTGAACTATACTCTGCGTCGGCTGGCCTCCTACAGTCCTGTGATGGGACCACAAACTCAGGCAGCTGGGGTGGCAGAGAATACGGGAGAGAGTTAGCATACCTGATCTGAGGTGAGTCGCTATACTGTGTTGTAAAGGGGGCTCTCTCGTATGAGGAGGAAGAAACGGTCATGTTTCTCAGGTCCTCGATCAGCTCTGGGCTATCCACTGGCACTGCTGGGCATGGCTGTCTCTTAGTGGTGAGTGGTGGCAGCCTGGAGCATGGGGCTGGTATTGGGCAGTATGGCTGTTGAGTCTGAATGTGGACTGCTGGAGAGTGAGAGCATGGTGATGGCATCGGTGAAGTGACTGACTCAGGTGGAGCTCTTCGCTCAGATTTTAGGCTTTGAAGCTCATGACTAAGTGCAGCATTCTGTTGACACATCTCTTGGAGTGCTGAGATGATCTCAGGGTCGTTGTAAGGCTGCGTTCTCCCGCTTCATTTCCTCTAACATAACTGCAAGCTCTGGTAGCTGTTTCACTGGCTATTGCAATGCAGCATTCTTTTCTCTCAGCTTTTCAGAAGTGCTGTCCCACTGGTCGGTCATTATCCATTCTGAACACTCTGATGTTTGGCTGATTGGTGAAGTGGATCTGGAATGACCTGTAGTATTTAGTGGTTCATTCTCCAGTACACGCCGGTAGGTAGTGACCGTGGTTGCTGTCGATGAGGCCCAGGTACGCTGAGCTCATAGTCTTCAAAGTAAGCTGGAGGGTTAACTCGTCTCCTTGGTCGCACAGCAAGGGCTTCTCTTTCTGGGTGAGACATGTCTGTAACAGTCCACTATCTGGCTCGAAAGACCATGTCAAAACTGCTGTTCACTTTTGATTCTAACTCTGGTTTGCAGTAATTGAACAGTTACAGGATGTCTCGATTCCGCTTGTGCTTGTGGTTCATTGTGATTTAAACATGCACCATATTTTTGATCTTATGAACAAATACACCAAACATTTTTTTGTAAATATGGCAACGAATACTGTTAAATGCACACCAATCTGCTGATAGCTACCAAAAATCTGACAATGCAAGAAAGCTCTGTTTACATGAGACTTGATTTCTTTGGGTTATTCTTTGCTTTTGAAATTAAAATGTAAACATGGAATTTTAAACATAGGGTAAACATAAATATAGACATTAGATAAGCTAGTAGGAATGCTGGTAAAGGTGTTTGTATTCTGAGTGAAATTGGAGTAACAAGCAAAAATCTAGTCCAACAAGTGTTGATCGGTTTTAGCTTGAAGCTTTTATGAACTTACCCAACCCTGATAAAGGAACGCCATTTGAAGGAATATTACGGGTTTGATACAAGTTAAGCTCAAAAGCTCAAAGCTCAAGTGACAGTATTTGTTGCATAATAATTACCACAAAAATTATTTTTTATACACTTACATTTGAAGTGAATGGGGCCAATTTTGTGAGGATTTAAATGCAGAAATGTGAAGCTTATAATTTTATTAAAGCTTTTACATGAATTCTTCTGTTAAAACTCTTAAAATATTATTTGAGCTGTATAGTTGTTTAATTCATCACTTTTGTGTGTTTCCAAAGTTAGAGTGCGTCATCATGGCAACAAAGTTGTAAAATTGCATATAATTTACACAGAAAAGGTGTTATTAAAATTAATAAAATGATGTTAGCATGCATACGGTGTGCATCTTGTGGCTATATTTTTTTAAACAAAGAGTATTTTAATGTTTATGGATTGGCCCCATTCACTTACATTGTAAGTGTCTCACTGTAACCACAAATTTTGCTTTTTTAAAGAAAAGGAGGGATGGAGTGGCCTGGGTAGCTCAGAGAGAATTGATGCTGACTAATACCCCTGGAGTCGTGAGTTCGAATTCAGAGTGTACTGAGTGACTCAACCAGTTCTCCTAAACAACCAAATTTTCCAGGTTGTTAAGGAGGGAAGAGTCACATGGGATAAGCTACTCGTGGTCGCGGTTAGTGGTTCTCACTCTCAATGGGATCAGGGAGAGTAACATGAGTCTCCACATGCTGTGAGAATTGGGCATTCCATATTGGTAGAAAAGTGGATTAAAAAAAAAGAAAAGGAGGGATGAGTCTAAATGAATTTTTGTGGTAATCAACATTTTACCACAAATGCTTGTTGATTGAGCTTAACTTGTAGTGAACCCGCAATATTCCTTTAAGGCATTTACATGACATTACACGTTGTTGGTGTTAGAACGTGTATGTAAACACACTTAGTATGTCAGAAAGCAGCCAAAATAATGTGCATATTGACTGTAAACTCTAATATTTCTTGTCATCTTCAAGCTGAGGTGTACATTGAATGGAACATTGTGTTAAATGGTGCATTGGGTGGTGTGAAGGCCTAATCTCAAGGCAATCTTCTAGGAGTTAAAAGCTCAGGGAGTAGTAAGCCTGTCTTAGATAATGTGCGTAGGTGGTCAAGAAGGGCAGCCCACAGTGCTGTGAGAAATTAACACATGTCATACAAAAGCATGCTACCTTTCAGATGCTCAACTATTTAAGTATTAACTTTACTGCAGTTGAAAACAGACCATATATATGCATACAAATTATGTCATATGTTATATCACAACTCTAAAAACCATTTGATATAAGGGCAGGTTTATTAGGAATTTATTAGATGTTAACGTGCCAAGATTCAACCAACAAAGTCAGTATTTATTCAGACTTCTTGGGAATTTTTGGAATTACTTGGTTAGCGTATCTGAGATGAAGGATTCCTCAAGTGTTTATGAGGATTAGTCCCGAAGCAAATGGAGAGCTGTGCACTGAGTGGCCTAAACCAGTTAAAGGAGATAAAGCACCAGATTTTGACGCCTAATGCTCCTGTGTCCTGAAATAAGGGTTCACGGCAAGTGTTATTTCATGTAGTTATGTTTCATGTGTCATTTTGAAATATCGGCTTGTGTCCTGCTTAGAAAAACAGGACCCTATTTTTCCAATGACAAGAGCAACTGCTTACCAATCTTGAAGAGATGGCCGAAAGGTTCATAGATCGATATCACAAGATTCATGTTATATAAAAAGTTAACTTTTTTAGTAATTATTTAGATCAAACTGATTGTGAGGGACAAAGTCAGTTGTGTTTAAATCTGCTTAAAGTGTAATTTCTGAAGGCAATGGATCTTTTAGCGCTTTAACAATGCTATTAACAATGCTAGGATTTAAAAAACAACTTAATTTTGTCCATGAATAATAGAATTACACTAGTTCAACAAAATATCTAATTACGTGTAAAAAATAGTAATGCCACTACCTGAAATTATAAGTGTTTTTTAGAGATGTAAATGTGTCAGAAAATGGTTAATAACTTCTCCTTCTTTAATTGCACTTTAATGGAATAGTTCACCCAAAAATTTAAATTCTGTTTTTTTATTATTAAAAACAGATAAGTAAATATTCTGTATACTTTCTCTTTTTGCATTCTGTGGAAAAATAGTGGTGTGTGGGTTCGAAATGACTTGAGGGTGAGTAAATAAATAAAGAATTAAATTTTTTGTTTGAACTATCCATTTAAAGGTTGTTTGGTTGACTGATTGTAAGAAGAACAGATCTTTTGATATAACCTGGTCATTTGTAAACCAGCTGTATTTAGGGTTCCTATGCTAATGAAAAGCCTGGAAATATAAAGGGATTTAAATTTTCACAAATAATTTTAAAAGTCATTGAAATGCATTGGTCAAAAGTTGTGGGAACCCTTTAAATTATGATTTTACATTATAATTGATTAGTAAAATGACACAAGCCTATCGATTACTCGAAGGACAGTTAGCATGGAGCTTTGTAACATATCTTGAGATATATCGTATGCTAACATTAGCATTATACAGTACTCTGGGTCAGTGACCTTTGTGATGTTAGACGATGCACAAAATTACCATCACCTCCATCTTCCCTAATCAAGCCTCTTTTTTGGCACCTCCATCAGGATGTTCAAGCTGCTGTTCACAAGGCAAAGACATTTAAGCACATCTGTGCTCCTGTGAGATCTGAACTTCCAGCATTTATTCAACATGCCAGAGCAAGACACATAAAGAAATATGTCAAATTTGATAAGGTCTTAGATATTTTATCTAAGGTCTTTATAAGGTCTTAGATATTTGTGAGTTTGAGAGTATTGTTAAAAGGGAAAAGCCTTTGGAATGGCCTTTTGCATGGATCAAACTTTAAACTGCTGTTAGTTTAGCGAGGGATCGCATAAGCTGTGCTTCCCAGAAGGTCTCTTGCAATGTTTGTATCATATGAAGACACACAGCTAAGTATTTGAGAGTAGTTAAGAGGATGCAACGGATTATCTCTTCAAACGTGGTAGAAAGAGAATCGAGTGGATGTCTTTCAATCAAATAATTTGTTGTGGTATAAATTACATTTTAAGAGAGCTAGGTAGACTTTAACGTGACCAAATTGCTCACTACGGGCAAGTTTTGCAGCTCAGTGAAGAGGAACACTTTTAAAAGCTTACAGGATGCATACAAACATAGCCAAGCATTTGATCGCACTTAAGAAGATGATAAAGATTATCTGTTGAACCCTGGTCTAGAGTTCCAAGTAAATTTCCACCCTGCACTCACCTGAATGAATCTTAATGGGAAGTGCTATGGATGCATATTCCAATTTCTTCTCCTTTTGTACATTTTCTCCTGGAGGGTGTGTATTGAATGGGGTATGAGATGCAAATCAGTTGTGGACAAAAAGGCCTTACAAAAGCCAAGCATTTTGCTATTCTTAATTAAAGCGTGCATGGGAATGTTACCAAGAGAGATAGCTTGAAATAGTTCACAGCAAAGGCAAATAAACATTACAGCAAATCTGTAATCAGTACACATCTCACAGATTATCTGGTGTTGTGACGTACTTCTTACATCAACGTCATGGTTGACCACAGTAAGTTCAAGATTTCAGGCAGCATTTTTTTACTCCAAATAAAAATACACAGTTGGCTTTGCCAATTGGGAAGTCAAAGACCTGTTTAGTGGAAGTTTAAAATAGGGTTTTATACCA
The DNA here is from genome assembly GCA_032164185.1 of Moxostoma hubbsi. Taxonomy (NCBI): domain Eukaryota; kingdom Metazoa; phylum Chordata; class Actinopteri; order Cypriniformes; family Catostomidae; genus Moxostoma; species Moxostoma hubbsi. The sequence goes on from JAVLUX010000043.1 coordinate 3,909,296, forward strand.
ATCTAATTTGTGTATTAGGATTTTTGTAACAAATACTTGCTGTCACGGCTCCAGTGAGTTTGTCGGTTTGTTCTGTTTTGTTATTTCTCTCCCTATTTCTCTGTTTCACAGGTGATGCCTGCATGCATGATCAGTGTTTCCATGGGAACACTGTTTATTTCCAGGGGAACACTTATTATGCCACTAATTAGCATGTTAGCAGCACCTGGTTCACTGCTGATTAACTCCCTACTTAATCCCTTCATGTCAGCAAAGTCTGCCTGTGTGCTGGGAGTGTGGTTGCCTTCCAGTTTGCTCTACGCATGTTCTCTGCACTCATGAATCTTCAACAGAGAATTCTTCACAAATCTGGTCCTGACTATCACAATGCACACTTGCCTACGAACACTATTCACGGAGTCCTTACAGATCTGCCCTTTGCGCAGCCACGGCGTGCACTCATCCTCAAACTTCTCCCCCTGCTACTGCAGCCGGTGCCGGGTTCTCCACTCTTTGCCAGCAGAGCTATTTATTGTTAATATATCCTTTGAACTGTTCCTCTGCTCTTGGGTCTCTTTGTTTTGCTCTCGCTGTGACACTTGCGCTCATGATTTTTTTAATGTATACTTTCATTCTCAGCAGGTATACTGGCTGGGAATTAATTGAGAATTGCATCGATTTGTGCAACTCATTTTTGCTTTGGAATCCGTACTGCATCTGTTACAGCATCATTGCAAATGGAAGTTTGATTGGTTTAGAGAATGTAGCAGCTGATTCTCATTTATAGGGGGGGTCAATTACTTTTGTCCCAGATTCCTGAAGTGTCAATTTAACCCAGCAGTAATGCAGTGACTTTTAAAACTGTACACTCCTAGCAGTTGCTGTAGAGTCAGACATCCAGTTGTTTAAATATGAAATAGGAAAGACAATAAAATCTGTTATGCCACTGCCTGTAAGGTGACTTTGTTGCACTGCCATCTTTTGAAGCGTTGACTTGTAATTACAGTCATCTTGTCAGCATCATCCCTGCCAAAAAGCTACATTAGCATTGCTTATTGACCAATAACAAGGACGGAGTGATTAACCATCTCTGAGCTTCGGGGGTCAGATTCACATCCTCTCATACACTCATTTGGCTACAACCTATACAGTGTACCTTAGTTAGGGTAGACACCATATTTACTTATACTTTGATACAAATTATGAAACAGTTGTGTTGATTATTTAGTTAACGAAAATGAGATGTGACCTGCTTTAACCTTAATACAGTTCAGGCATGTTTAACCCTCACAGCCTCATTTTTAAGTGGTCAAATCAAATATGGTTTCTACCTTGATTAAGGACTATTGTAACAGCATTGGCAAACCGGGGACAAATAAATTTTCCATGAAATGCAGGTGAGCTACTCAATATAACCTCAATGTCAATTGATCAAAAATCAAACATTCATGCAGAACAAGGAGACTTTGTATTTTTTTTTTCACCAAAGTCTAATTTAAAACCAAATAATTTATGTAACAAACTGAGAATCTTTCAGAGTTTCATGACACTATCATCCTCCCTACCCATTCCTCCCAAAGCCAGTCTCTCTTGGTTACTTAAAAGAGATTTAGAAGCATGCAGGCAGCTTAAAATATCTCGGAGCACAGTGGATATGTATTTCCATTAGCCACCAGCGTAGCCTGAAATCTATTGCCATATAGCCCTTTGATGTAGCAGTTGTAACCCCAGACTGTCTGCAACACTTCTGTCTTGCTGTATCAGTGTCATCGTTAGTCTTCAGTCGGTGCACTTTGCACTTGGGTCTGTAGTCTGTAGTGGCATTTGCAATTTGACCACTCTGGATTTGATGCTGATGTTTTTGAGTGGGCAGCATTTACAGATTTGCGGCTGCACATTCTAGTGATTCCAAACATATATAATCATCTGAAGCAAAGGACACTTATGTATTTTTTTAAAATGTATTTTATTTGAGCTGTAAAGTTGTTTACCAGTTTAATACTTTGTTTACCAGTATTAAAGGCAACAAAGTCATCATGGAAACAAAGTTTTAAAATTGGATATGACTTTACACAGAAAAGGTTAGTAGGTGATTTTACCACACTAAAATAATGATAACACACATATTGTTTATTTTTTGCCCCCATTCACTTTCACTGGAAGTGCCTCACTATAACCCAGATTTGTTCCTTTTTTTTTTTTTTTAAAGAAATGTCTGGGCAAATTGAAATAACTTTTTGTAGGAGTCAACATTATGCCATAAATGCAATCAATAGAGCTTAACTTGTGTTAAATCAAGAATTTTCCTTTAATGAGAATTTGGTCATTATTCTGATTATGCAAACATTATGTAAATGCATTAACCTGAATGTTTTTTCAAACATTGTACAGAGTTTATTACAGACTGATTACAAACTGGAATATTTCAATAGCTGTGGAGTATGTAAATGTATTTCTTAGAATAAAAGTGTAAAATAAGAAAATGATGGTCATGTAAATGTATTCTGGTCATTCATGTATGAATGAATACTGGTACTGACTGTATTGTATTGGTAAAGTAGGATAATTCTTCAACAAATAATTGCCTAGTGAGGCCTAATGGTTGCATTTTGTTAAAAGACAAGCAGTTACCTGTAATCACTAGCATTAAATAAATTATATAGATAACCAGTTTATTTAGCATGATAATCTGCACCAAAAGCCACATGCAACATACCAAGGGCAGACATTCTCAGCGTAATAGACAAAATGTCACTAGTATGTTAAGTGATTGTATCCAATCAAAGCAATTTTTAAACTGTTCTCTTCAATCTTTATAGTGCGCATTAATGAATCTCTATTGCTTTAGCAGACTCTTCTTCTCCCCACACCAGCAAGGTTTCCTCTGGGAGATTTGCACTTTGTGTTTTTGGTCTCGTGTTATTGTGCTCAGTCATGAAACAGAATGTACACGGGGGCCAAATGGATGCACCAGACGCTCAAATAAATATGCCATTAGGGAGGCCCTGTACATTTCCTCATGTGGTATTTTTTGCATGTTACTGCACAGCATCTCTCACCACACTCCCATTAACTGATGCTTCTGTGCGTCTGATGCCACCCAGATACATTGGAGACCTGCCATCTGTAGTCCAGTTTTAACATGTTTACACGACAACAATAAGCGCATTTACATGCGTGATCTTATACCATTTAAGCTTCATAAACTGACAACATGTATGCTCATGTAAATGGCTTAAACATCTTTCCTTTATCAAGGTAAGGTCATAAACGGTTTAAGCAAAAACACCAATTTCGCATTCCGCGCAAACACTTTTACTAGCATACTTACCGGCTTATGCAATGTGCGCAAGTGTTGTGTGCATGCCTGTTTTCCTTTTGACATCAACAACAGAAAATAATCAGATGATTTCAAATGTCATGCAAACATGATCTTCTTGCTTTGTCAGATTTTTTGAATAAGCAGACTTTTGGTAGCTGTCAGTCATGTAGCTATGCGTTTGCAACAATGAGTATTTTAACGTGTACAGATTGGTTCCTTAGACTTTCATTGTAAGTGGCTCACTGGAACCCAGATTTTTGCTTTTTTAAAGCAAAGGACAAGTCGAAATCCATTTTTGAGGTAATCAGCATTATGCCACAAATGCTTTTGATTGAGCTTAACTTGTATTGAATCTGGAATATTCTGTTAATGAGATTATTGAGATTTCTGTTCTGTCACTGGAACAAAAAAAATCTGAAGTTGATCTGTTTTGCCACTGTATGCTCTTACAAAAGTGTGTCTCCACTTTCTCCACAGATCTTACAGGTGAATCTAGTGATGTCCATCTTGCTGTACGTGATGTTCCTCGCATACCTCTATGGTATCTCAGCTTCTACGATGGACAAGCAACGGCCACCGCAGGATCCCATTAACATGCTTATCATAAAGCTCCTACAGGCCGACATCAGCCGCAGTCGACAGAAACAGAATGAGGGAACCCTGGACGCACTTCCATCCATCACTTTAAACACACCTTCAGTGACCGACTACAAGGGGAAACTTAGCTCACCCGCCTACCAGCCAGTGACGGACATCTCCTCAGAACTGCTACGTCAACACAAACATTACAACTCACCACGTGTTCTACTAAGTGACCGACCACCTCTGCAACCCCCGCCGCACTACCTCATGGATAACTTTGTAAGCAGCCAGGATGCTATCGGCAGCAACAAAACACGGCAGAAACGCTATGCTGAGCACAAGAGCTATAGAGCAGAGTACTCAGTGTGTGACAGTCTAAGCGAATGGGTGGTGGACCGGACCACGGCTGTGGATATTCGCGGACAGCAGGTCACCGTTTTGGGGAACATCAATACGGGACGCACTGACCTCAAACAGTACTTTTACGAGACAAAGTGTCGGACGGCCAAGCCCTTCAAGGGTGGCTGCCGGGGTATTGATGAAAAGAACTGGAACTCACAGTGCAAAACTTCGCAGACTTACGTGCGTGCCCTCACTCAGGATAAATCGTCGGTGGGTTGGCGCTGGATACGGATAGACACCTCGTGCGTCTGCGCGCTCTCACGTAAACACCGCAGGACGTGAAAAACGTGCAACTACTCCATTGTCTTTTTATTATTACCTGGGGGGGCTGTAAATATATAAATTATTATTTAAATTATATGGAATGCATATAGTTTATTCATGTTTATGTATAATGTATAAATATGCTTGTTATTTATTTAAGACATCTGCAAATTAAAATCTAAAAAAAGAGAGAGACTTAGTGTATCCTGCAATGCCACTAAGCTACAGAAGCATTACATGGTGAATCTATGTGCCTTGCTCAAGTATCAGAGTCAGAGGACATTGGGAACAGTTGCAATGGCTAACGGTCAATATCATATTAACTTCAGTATTGTTCACGAAAACCAGTTTTACTTCTGATACAGGCTGCAGTATACAGTGTCCTCTTCATGTCTGGAAAAACCAATTACAGTCAAGATGTTGTCATATTTTGTATGGAGATAATATGTAAACATACAGTATATGCATATGAAAACTGCATGAAATACCTAATATAAATCACATTTCTATGTACACCATGATGTTAGTGGTTCATACAGGATACAAAGACTAATGTAATACTAAAAGCAACACAAACAACTTTGTATCACTGGGATATTAGTCACAAATCACAATCCCAGCAGAATAATGAGCTCAGCATCTTAAAAAAAAAAAAAAAAAAAGAAAAAAAAAATGGACCAAAAAGTTATATAAAATATCTTTTAGAGTTCTACTAATTCTTGTGAGACTGGATAGTATTTGTTTCTAGTGTTGATTGTCGACTAAGACATGGCCTTTTTAAAGTGTCAGGGTTAAGGTTAGGTTCACCAAAAATGAGCATTCTGTCATAATTTACTCACCTCATATTGTTCTTAACCTCTATGACTTCTTTAAACATGAGTAAATGATACAGAATTTTAATTTTTGGATGAACTATCCATTTAAGCTAGCGCAGTGTTGGTCGGATCATTCACAATGCACCATTTATAAGCTTTTTTTTACAGGTCAAAGCATGTCCATATTTTGTTTTTAATGTTACCACCTTTACCAAGTATGGCACTTGCCACAGTATGGCACAGAGCAGCAATGATGTGAACTATGCGATTATGCCCCAGTAATGCAGAGTAGGGGAAAAGTGGAGTCAAAAGCAGCCCTCATGACCACTAGTTTACCATTGAGCAGCTTAGTATTTTTGAAGAAAGATCCTTAACAGATGGTGGAAAGACTCCTCCCACTAGCCGTGCCCCTCTCAAAAGCTCCACCCAGCGTTAGAAGGCCTACCAGAGACCAATCTGACCACCACGCCCACATTATAGCAGGTCAGACACATCTCTTTTCAAGTGTCCACCACAAACGACTGTACATTTAGCATTATTAAGAGTAAACCACCCTAAGATTTATAAGACAACAAAACGTAAAAAAAAGACAACAAAATGTGCCATTACTAATGTCACTGTTGTCTTACACAGAGGTAAATCTGCCTTAAGACGATGTACATACGTGCAGAGCTTGGATTTTAATATGTAATCTCCCCCTTAAGAGGGTTTCCCTCTTGTCAGACTCATCTTAGGAGATAAGCAATTCGTTGGTGCATTGAGGCTATTAAAAGGCCTGCCATCTTTTCCCACTGTAAGTTTTATAAGGAGACCCACTCAAGCGTTAGCATGCTAGCATTTCTGTGCATTAGATTTTAAGTACTGGGAGGTTCCATCTGGAGTAAGCCATCAGACATGACCTAGAAAACAAAATGGTAAATCTTAAACCAGGGAATCAACTTAAGATATAGCAGAGGACATGAGTATATACTGTAAGAACGTGTATTTTTTTTGTACTGGTGCTCAATAAATATTATATACCCAAGAAAACACGTTTGTGAGATGCATAGGGAAAAAGAGTTACCTACTCACTTGACATTGTGTCGATGTAGTGACACTAGGGTTTCGCTCTTGAGAGCCCGAATCACCTCTGATTTATTCAGAAAAGGCCTATGAGAATTGGCGAGACACATTTGTGGTCATATGAAGAGCAATTTAAAATGCCAGGCAGCTGCTATTTGTTCTAGCTCATATTTGTGATGCATGATGACCCTGGTCACTTCTGATTGGACAAACTGCCCAAGTCCCTCCAAAGAGTGTTACATGCTAAAGTTTTAGATTAAATTTTATTGCTGTTATTTTAGATCACCTTCGGATCATATTCATTTCTCAATTGGTATATAGAAGTGATTAGCAGGATATGCTAGAATGAGGTCAATATGTTGCCCTAAAATGGCAAAACGCAGTAACTATGGAAACACTGAAACTGTGAAAAATGGTTTAAAATATAGCCTGTTGGTTTTATTGCAATTTTAACACTCCGATTCCTCTGAACATATCGGAGAAAAATGCGACTTGGCGAAATAATTTTTATGTGGCTTGTCGTACGTATTGCTGTGGAAAAAAAATCAATATTTAATGGTGCAACAACAACTTACATTTACATTTATGCATTTGGCAGACGCTTTTATCCAAAGCGACTTACAGAGCCCTTATTACAGGGACAATCCCCCCGGAGCAACCTGGAGTTAAGTGCCTTGCTCAAGGGCACAATGGTGGTGGCCGTGGGGTTTGAACCAGCAACCTTCTGATTAGCAGCCCTGTGCTAATCAGAAGGTCGCTGGTTCAAACCCCTTTAGCCACTACGCCACCACCACTCCAGGACTTGTATAACCTTTCATGAAAATCACAAGCAAAATGGCAGATTATCAGTTCTTGTAAGGTGATACATTTTTACATATGCATTACTCAACCAACTTTCTTTGAAAGAATGATTGTGTGGTAGCTTAACCGATAAAGCGGTACACTTGCAATGCTAAGGGCCGAGGAACAAGTCCTGAAGTTGAGACGTGAGCCGAAAGTGTCATAGAAGCACCACAAAAAGAAGTTGTTGCTTCAACATTTGCATTTTTCATCACATCGGTTAGGTTTTGGTTGAAGGTTTAGGTTAGAAGGGTCCATTATCTTTATTTAAAACTCGATAGAGCATTTCCCAAAACTATATGTTTGGGAGAGCATATAACTCACTTTTAGCACCACACAGTGGACATTTGACTTCAGAACTGCTGCGCTACTTGTTATGATTTACGTAGATCAGGCTGGCCAAACCTGTCTGTTACAGGACAGATCATAGTCTAAGACACCCGATTTTTGACACAACTCAATTTTGACAAAATGTGTGATTACTGCGTTTTGCGATTGGACAGCAATCTGGTTCAAACCCTTTACTACATTACGTGAAGTGCCATGACAGAACACTTCATCCTCCAGAATGCCAAATGAAACATTAAGCGTTATTAGCATCAAATTGTCAATTGTAATATGGCAATGAAAAGTGAATCATTGTTTTGTTCATTTTAATGTTTTACGAGAGACTTAACGGAGCATTTGAAAGTAAAAGTGGTGTTGGACTAACATAAGGCACTAACTACAGCACGTCTGAGATTGATAGATTCCGTTTGAGACCAAATGTTGTGTGTGAAGTTGAGACAACAAGGGTGTCGGGTTCAATTTGAAACAGAACCACAGACCACCAAGAAAACAACACACCTTTTTGTATTCAATCCTCCAGCTGCTCCTCACTTCTTTAATTTAGCCCTCCATGGAGTAATTGGATAAAAGCTTGGATAAAACACATGAACTCAACAAATCCCACATCTCCCAATTGGATTCTGCTGGGAATGGCCCACACAGTTGTCCAAATGTATTGCCTTTCCTAAAAAACACATTCATACACTGGATCCCTACATGATTTTGACTTGGCTCATTCCTGAATTATGTTCACTGAAACATTCCCATGTATTTTATGCTGTCTGGTTATGTATTTATAACCTGTTGGTGTCATGCATACTTGCTGCTTTAAACCACTGCAACCAAACCTTATGATGACCAACGGCCATTGCTGAAACCCAATGAAATGTTCTCTGTTTATACTGAAAACAGTGCCAAAAACTCATCATACTCTATTTAAGGATATATGCCTCTTAATATTCTGACATGAAAGTTCTCTTCTTCAGTATGTCAAAACTGACAAAGATGCGTGAAAAGATGAATCCTAATTTAGGAAAAAAGAAAGACTTTGTCATTGTTTAGTGAAGTAGTGTATTTTGGCTGTACCCATAATCCATTGTTTGTACTTTTGTTTGTTTGTTTGCTTGTTGTAGAGAGAGAGAGAGAGAGAGAGAGAGAATTGCTTATCCCATAATGGTAATGTCTCTTGAAAAATCTGTTTTCTCATGCTGATACTTGAAGGAAGGCCTTGTCTGTGTGAGATTTGTCTGAATAAAGTTTGTTTGTTTGTTTTATTCATCTTCTTGCTGATTACGTCCTCTTGGGAATGCATGGGAATATATCCCTCATTGTATTTCAATCAATCACAATTTGTGAGAAATTAGCCACAATCTTGCCCTAGAACATTTCTTTAGTTCTCATGAGATAATCTGTGTGTTTCTAATAAAACCCAAATAACCATTGATGAGTGCTTTTCAAAAACCAAGGAACCTCGGGAAGGCACATATACAACCAGCCTAGAAATACAGCGAGTTGTTTGCCAGCAGGAAGAAAATAGCTCTGGTTGATGGTTAATTTGCAGTTAATCCTCTTGCGATGTGTTCTTAAGAGCAAAGACTCTCGCCTGAGACAGGGCGATCTTAAACAACTGTTGGTGAAAAAGAGTTAAATGAGGTGAAGGGAAAGATAAACAAGTATAACAAATCCCAAATTGACATTCTGTTTATGACAATATGAGAGTAACGACCACGACTCAACGTTTTGACAGTAACTGTAATTGTAAAAGATATAAACAGAACGAAATACTAAATACTATATATTGTACTGAATAATTGCTACTATTTTTTAGCATGCTCAGGTAAATAATGCAATTTTCAATTAATACCTTAAACTGATAAAACAAACAATAATTACCAAATTACCCTCATAACAATAACAATATATTTTAAGAAAGTGAAATACATGGTATTTGATCTAACTATGTATGGCTATTTGATCTAACATTTAAATGTTGTAAATTTAAGTAGCTAATCAATATCCTGGAAAGTATCACACATTTTCAATTTTGTTCAAGGTGATTATTATATATATATATATATATATATTAATTCAATAACTGTCTAATAAGTGGAAGGATAACATTTGAGGGAAAAGCCTAAAGGCCCCTATGAAACACAATGTTTTTCTTAAGAGGGGGGAATAGATTTGTTATAAAAAATGTTCAATGTGGGCACACATTGACTGTTCCAATCACAATGGAGATTAATGTGTTAATAAAATACTTGATATGTTATGAAGTGTCAAGTGCGATTGAAATGAACAAGAAATTATGCACTATTTTCTGGTGATTACTTTAAGTAAGCATTATCTTCATTTGTTTCTATTAAAAATCAGCTTATTGTCTCAAAAGTGCATAATTTGACAAATTGTACCCTATAACTATTGCTCCGGTATATACACTATATCCCTATATTTTTTTAATTACATGTGGTATATGTTATCATTAGTTATAATTATGAAATATTTTCAGACATTAACAGCAGCCAAGGTTAATAAATGCTCTAAAAATATATTGTTTCTTGTTAGTTCATGCTACCTACTGTTTTACCAATGTTAACAAATACAATCTTATTGCAAATATTGTATTTATTTATTTATTATTTTCAAATCTTGCTCCTTTATACTGTAGCAGGAGACAGGAACTCTCTTATATTTATATTGATATTTATTTTGAGGATCAACTTTGTCTCAGATGTTCCTAATTAATTTGTTTGAATTTTTTTTTTTTAATAAAATAGAAACAAAAGAGACAATTATTGATGTATTAAGATATAATTGGGTAATATGGTAATTCAGATCATTTTTGAGTTCATAAAATCTCTGGAAATGAATTGGAGACTATGGTATCTTGTTAAATCTGAGCACAGTTTGAGACGTGAATTTATGGGGTCTGTTTCTGAGGAGAAAAATCTGAAAAGCAGGAAACTCAAGCACAAGTCTCCAGTTCTCGAGTCCATGCTGTCATTAAAACAAAAAGGATATATTGTTAAAGGGGATATTTTTTTCATCTTTCTTACATTTTCTTAATAAATAGAAACTAAAACGGATTATTGTGGATGTGGCCTGTATGTCAAATCCATGTTTTGAACCATGTATGTGTACTGGTGGCCAGCTGATACGTGCTGTGCAGTGTGTGCAAACCTCATTCACCTGTCCTCAAGAGGCGCATTAGCGTCTGTAGCCTCCTCGTTAGCATGCCCGCCTCCCCTGTAGTGAAGGTCATACCATATTATACCAATTAGCCAAATTTAGAAAAGTTGTACAAATGTGTGTTGCCAGTACTATTCATTTATGCTGATCTGTTGTCAGTCTTACGTTTTTCACATTAAAGTTTGAGTCAGGGAAACTGAGCATTGATCACTATAAAAAGAAGACCTCTTGAAGGAAACATATTGACAGAGGATGATTCAATTAATCAAAGGTGAAGGGACACTGGTTTTTATTAGCACCACAGTGGTTGTTTTAGCATGAGATGGCATTTAACAGTATATTATGCAACTTCTGTTTTTGCAGCAATGCTGATTTAGATGGAGCAGATTAAGACTGACGCTCTATTGACGTAAAGTATATATTTTCTGAAAATGTGTTGCTATTTTTATCTTTTCTACATCTTTAAGATGGCCAAATGTTTGCTCATATTCTCATGTCTAAGGTAAACTTGGATGTGGAGTGTATTTTATCATATCTTTATCTTATATCTTTTCCATGCATGTTTTGTCAGGGAGGATATTGACCTAACCATTATTTGAAAGAGATTACTAGCTGTCATCTGTAACAAAACTCAAGAATTAAGCTTTAAAAAGCACTGGATGCCATATCTATCATGTAAACAATTAGAAAATGGTAAATGCTAAATGGTCTGCACTTATATAGCACCTTTTTTATACTTAGAGGTTACCAAAGCGCTTTACACTTCACACACACATTCGCACTCACATTCACACACCAATGGCGGCAGAGCTGCCATGCAAGACGCTAGCCTGCCATTGGGAGCAACTGCAATTTGGGAGAAAAGGCTTCATTACTTTAGTATCGCATCTTGTACTTTTTCATACTATCCATTGTGCAGTGCACGTGAGACCGTAAAGAGGAAGACTATGCTTTCTTAAATAGCTTGGGGAAACAGGGCAAGAGTCCAGAGGTGATAATGGTCCAGGAGAGTGAATGGCAGGACAAAAATAGGAAAGGGTCAAATTCCCTCTCACTTTCTACCTTTTTCTATACATTCTTCTGTCCCAGCTTAATATGCAGATGCAAGTAAGCCATTTGTAGGCAAATTCTCCTAAAAAGTGTAAACATTGTGGATGTGTTGCATCAAAACTATGCATGGCAGTCAGATGGGGGGATTGTTCGGGAAACCTGTTTAAAAATAGTCATTGCTTTTGCAGTTTGCTGCCATTAGTGGCACAGAATTACACACACCACCTCTACATCAAGTTTGCATGTTTAGTAAGCTGACTAAACTTTTATTTCACCATTTAGTTGTTCTGTGTGTTCAAACAATCAGTTAGGTTTGCCATCGGCAGGAGCGAGAGCAGCTGGAACAAGAGCGGCAACGTGAGATAGAGGAACAGCGGAAGCTATGCTGACTTTACTATGTCAAAACATCACTGTGGACCGTCTATTGTGATAACATTAATCCTATCAGTTTCCACCAAAAGCAGCCTGAATCTGTATAGGGAAGACAGATCCACCTCATCAGACTTACATTGTCACACTAATTTTGCTTGATTGTATTACGTCTGCATTGTTCCAAACTTTGGTTGAACGTGCAATAACATCTGTTTTGCAAGCCCAGGTTATGCAGGTAGCCCACCTTTACACTGTTCAAAATCACAGCTACAGTTCTAATTAGATATCTAACTGGAAAGTGTGTGCAGACTTTGTGATCAGAATTTCTGTCTGTTCAAAACTAAAAAGCATTGATTATTTCTCTTCACAGACACAAAAAAGCTACATATTCAGTTATATATAAAATATACTGCTTGTGGATATTTACTGTAGCTTGCTTGCTTCTGTAAGGATTTGTTCAGACAGGCAGCAAAAATCTGATTTTAAAATATCTGTTTTTGTAGTCTGAACACATGCAATCCTATCTTCACAAGCCTGATCTAAACCACCTTTGAAGGTGGTTTGAAATACGATTAAAAACAGATTTTTTTTGTTAATGCATCTTAAGTCTGAACGGTCAGAATGGATTTCATGCGTTTTTTCGGATCGGATTTGAGAAGAAAATTAAAAAATGGATTCGGGAAGAGAAAATTCTCTGAAAGAGTCACGAACTTAGCAAAAGTTGGCAAATTCATTTATCAGTTCTTACTATAGGCTAAATTCATGTGGCAGTTCAAAGGTGAAATGCCCACTGTGTGGTGCTAAAAGTGAGTTAGGGTTAATTCTCTAGGGTTAGGGTTAGTTAGTTATGTTCTCCAAATAGATGAGGCCATAAAGGTTAATGTGTAAATCACCAAAACCGACCATCCTACCCTAAACCTAACAATAGTGTCATAAAAAGCCATTTTGAAATGAAAAACACCTGCTGAAGCAACCACATCAATTTGTATTACTTCTATGACCCTTTCGACTCATGTGTCGACTCGCATGCTCTTTAGGTCTCGTACCCCATCCTTAGTTTATGAAATGCTTTAACAAAAAATGTATCACTTTATAAATCATATAGTATTTAAAAACTGAACTAATAATTTGCTGTTTTATTAATGATTTTTTTTAAGTGAATATATGTTGTTGTTGTAGTGTTTCTAGTGTTCATTTCACCAGGAAACTGGCACTATATGTACAACGAGTCACGTAAATATTATTTTCCAAAAATGTAGGTATAGTAACATGAGACCAGGTTGTTTTCCTCCAGTGCTCATAATATTAACTAAGCACTGTGACGAGGAGGAGGGCGTGGCTGGGCCATGAGGATGCACGCCCAATCAGCTGGGAGGGGGAGACGGATGAGCGGGAGACACCAGTGAGAGAGAGAGAGAGAGAGAGAGAGAGAGAGAGAGAGAGAGAGAGAGAGAGAGAGAGAGAGAAAGAGACCGAGAGAGAGAGACCGAGAGAGAGACAGAAAGTGTTTGCCAGTCCCCAGACACGCTGTCACCTGGTCCTCTGGCACAATCTCTGCCACCCAGGCAGATGACAGCCAGTCCTCCCCTGGCAGACGGCAGCGAGTCCTCTGTTAAGTTACTGTCATGCAATATATTTGGTGCTGTGTTTGTGTGTAAACATGATGAAGCTCCCAGCTGCACATGGTCTACTGCCAGCAAAGCACGAACCTAACAGCCTATTGTGAGGTCACGGAAGGACAGTAATGTTGTTGTTGTCCACTTTGCAATTTTCATAAATTCAACAGCTTGAGGAATTCCTGCAATGCCTTTTTTAACTCGTGCTCACTATGAAGAAACCCCAATGGGATTGGGCTTTAATAACAAAACATCTAATTGCACTTCCACTCTCGAGCAATTCAGTCGAATAACCTTGGATTCTGCCCCTGCTAATTCCTTAAAGTTACAATCAGACAGTTCACCACTCTCCCTTCCTTCCTCTCCAGCTTTTCGGAGTCTCCCAGCGAGTGTCCAAATTTGTGGTGTGTCTGTCCACTGATTAATGTACGTTAAGGTCAGGGGAGAGGTGCTTACCCTTGTTTCCCATGTGCATCCTATTGGATCCTGTTATCATTCATAACCTACATACACCCCAAACCACATAAATAAGGCAAATCTCAACAGACATTCCCTCCCTACATGTATTAGTAAGTGTGTGTTACCGGGAGAGAACAGTCTGTCTGTTTTAATCCTCAAAGGGGATTAAAGGTGTTGGAGTTTTTTATTTTTTTATTTGTTTGAATAGAAGGCGATGTCTTTCAATGTTTTCCATATGCCAGAGCTAGATTTAGTGCCTGGCCAATAGGATCAATTATTGCATTAGATACAGGAAGTAGCATCCTAAGAAGATCTGCCTGGAATATTGCATTGTTCAGCGGTCAAGCCTAGCCTCATTCCTTCACCATTACATAAAGCACTAACTCACTGAATCAGCCTGACAAGGATAGACAGGCATGTCTCTAGGCAATACAAGAAGAACTTAAAAAAAAATCATATTGGAGGGGAGAGGCCTCTGATCTTTGCTATGGAAGCTTCTCTTGGGGTAAGAGACTAAAATGAACAACCGTGTGATTTCAGCTGGATGCATCAAACATTTCCTTCACTTTCTGAAATCACTGGCTTAACTTTGCATATCTATTGTTATGTAATATGAAAGGGTTTTAAAGAGTGCAACAGTTTGATTCCAGAAGTAACAATCCCATTATTTTTTCCAAAGGGAGAATTGATAATTAACATTAAATTCTAAACCTTTAAAGACAGACCCACCGTAAGCTCTCATGTCATTAGTCAATGACATATGCTTCTGTTGAAGGTACCAGACATCATTATTTTAAATTTTTTAAAAATCATGTTTTATAGTGGAATTTGTACCCATGAATCCTGAAGAGAAAGATACACCAATCAGAGAACTGCAGCAAACAAACTGCAGCAAAAGAGCTCTGCAGTGACCGCCCACGTCCAAGACGAACTGCAAATGATGTAATCAATGGGGCTCCCTTCATGCTCAAACTACTTATATATTTGTATATATCAAAATACTGTATATTTAAGAGATAGTGGGTCCCAGTGGTTCAGTCTATATCTTTAGAAGAATTCACATCCTTTCACATTTCGAAAGTGAAAATGGAAATTTATAGTAAAAAAGGTCTTAATTATTGTTCTGTTTCTCAACCACACCTATCATATCGCTTTTGAAGATATAGATTTAACCACTGGGGTCGTATAGATTATTAATGTGGATTTTTGGAGCTTCAAAAAGTCTAGTCACTATTCACTTGCACTTGCACAATACATCGGATTGACTAATGTATTTTGGAGGGTGTGTTTTGGGGAAAGGTTGTGTGGTTGAAGCTTAATTGCGAAAGATACAAAAAATGCTTAAATTACTTACAACACATTTAAATAATAATAATAATGAATAAAAACTATCAAACTGTCCCCACTCACTTTATACAAATATTTATAATGCTAACAGAGCAGCTTTAAATGATATAACACAGGTGTGGACTGGGTCAAATATCTTCTAAAGTTGAGTTAGTATAAGCTAGACTGTTTAAATTGTGATGAATAACTTGAGTGAAATCTGGTCTCTACCTCTTCAAAGATGCTAACTGGAGGGAAACCCTTTATCAAACTACAATAGAGTGAGTTATGGCTCATTAAATGTGCAAAATGATTAAATAAAAATCTCACTGACCATGAGGCAATAAATCACAGCTATTAACATAATATGTGTCACATGTCTAGTATTATACTGCAATACTGCAACATGTGAGTATCAATGGACTATTAATCATTTTTGTAGTGGGGTACCATAGGTAAAGAATGTGAGTGCATGGAGAAAAGGTAAAAAAAAATCTATTCTTATTGTATTCACTTGCATTGTAAGGACCAACAGAGCTGATAAATCTTAATTTGTGTTCAGCAGAAGAAAGACATTTATACACATCTGGTATGGTATGATATGAGGGTGAGTAAATGATGAGAGATTTTTTATTTTGGGTGAACCCTTTAAATATATTGATTATATACTTATAAATATCACCTTTAAATCTATAATTTAATTATATCATTCTTATTTCAGTTTAGTAATTCACAGTGCTTTATGGGACTGTACTTCATTCCCACTTCATGAAAGACACAGTCTTGTTTTGTCCAATTTTTTTAAATACTTTTTATCTTCAAATCAGTTTGGTAATGTTGTGATCAGAGCTGGTTGTTTTTTTTTACTGGCATACTCACAATGCAAATCTCCACCTAGACATTTCATGAAAACTGCAAAAGAAGCTGCAAAAACAGGTCATTTAGAAATTGTCATTGTATTGATGTCATGAGCACATGAACAAATGACCACCCGAGGTAAACATATCAATGCCTATTCAGTATTTAGCAAGTTATCAACTTGGCAGTAATTTGTACATGTAAAGAGCTTAGCTAACCATAAAAGGGATAATTTACAGTACAATAAAGTATACAATATAGTGTACAGTAGCAAAAATAGCCTGTTGAATTCTAAGGATCAGAGAAGGGTTGGAAAATGGTCACATACTGTAAACCTAAAACACAACTGTATTTAGTGCAAACATACTTATATTAAGTAAAATGCAACACAAATGTAGAATAAGGCCCCTTTAAAGACCTTTAAAATTAGTGGTCTGATAACAAGAGATTCAAACCAACCACAGAATGACAACGAAACCATGACCTTGAGAAATCAATGTTTTTGACCCTCTCACTAATCAAAACCCTCTTGAGTGTCCAGCTGAAGTGTAAACACGCTGTGTGTCGTATCTTTTACAGGAGAAGGAAGAGAATGGTAAAAAGTCATGTTGCCAGCGGTGCAACATGAGGCCATCCATGCAAAACTGCACCGACTACGAGAATTCAGGGTGAGCTAGTTCGACCAGACACACACATACTCAAAAATCCACCATTGTTCCCACGAACAGATTTGAGGCCCAAAAGTATAACTGAATGAGACCAGATGTCAAATGTATCTAATGCAAAGTATGCTAACCAATACCATACCTACTTGACTTGCAGAAAACAACATGCGCAGATTACATCTACAGACACCAAAAATGCATTGTTTTCATAGTAGCTGTAATAGTTATTCAAATTGCTGGTAAAAAGAAAAAAACAGTAGAAAATAGTGTCAAGTAGGGCCAGGACAAAAAATGTTAATGACAATCAAAAAAGAGGTAGATCTCTGCACACTGAAATGAAACTCCAAACTTTATTACAAAAAGGCTGGGTTAATTGAACTGTCATGAATTGTATAAAGCCGAAATAAATAAATAAATGAAATGAAACATGAAATGAAAAGGCAACATTTTGACCAGTTAGGTCTCCATCAGGCATGAGAAAAAAAAGACACCAATAAAAAGAAAAAACACCAATACTGATATATTGATTAAAGGATAAATAAACAAGCTTGTTATGTCCACTTGAAGTGGAGTAAGTTTTATGATATTCAGCTGTTTTTGCTATAGCACAGACCTGAAAATATGCCTGAAGATATCTTGATATATCATCTCGGACATTAATGCACCACTCTCTCCTTTTTCAGGACTTTCAGAAGAAGGTTTTGCTGCTGGATTTGGGTCTGGATCCTGGTTCAACAAACAAAACAATCAACCACCTCCTAATGAGACTGTAACTGTGTTTATCACTAAAGGTGCTGCAAGCTATTTTGTTTCTTTAAAAAACATATTGTTCCAGCTACCTGACATGTCCTCATTTTGCATGTTCGTGATTCCTGACATCGGATTGACTAATGTATTTTGGAGGGTGTGTTTTGGGGAAAGGTTGTGTGGTTGAAGCTTAATTGCGAAAGATACAAAAAATGCTTAAATTACTTACAACACATTTAAATAATAATAATAATGAATAAAAACTATCAAACTGTCCCCACTCACTTTATACAAATATTTATAATGCTAACAGAGCAGCTTTAAATGATATAACACAGGTGTGGACTGGGTCAAATATCTTCTAAAGTTGAGTTAGTATAAGCTAGACTGTTTAAATTGTGATGAATAACTTGAGTGAAATCTGGTCTCTACCTCTTCAAAGATGCTAACTGGAGGGAAACCCTTTATCAAACTACAATAGAGTGAGTTATGGCTCATTAAATGTGCAAAATGATTAAATAAAAATCTCACTGACCATGAGGCAATAAATCACAGCTATTAACATAATATGTGTCACATGTCTAGTATTATACTGCAATACTGCAACATGTGAGTATCAATGGACTATTAATCATTTTTGTAGTGGGGTACCATAGGTAAAGAATGTGAGTGCATGGAGAAAAGGTAAAAAAAAATCTATTCTTATTGTGTTGTGATGATTTCCAGCACAAAAAGTGGTGATGGAGACTGATATATGAAAAAGAGAACCTATAGAAAGAAAGATGATAAAAGCAAGGTAGGAATAGAAAGAAACAGGTGGTTCCGGTGGTACAGGTCTAGCATTAAAGGAGAACACTGGAGAATCATGTTACAGCGCGTCTGACCCTTGAGGGCAGGAAAATGCCACAGTCTCCAGTGTCAAACATCACCTCTATCCGCTCTGCTCTATTTCATGACAAAAACACAACATGGACTATGTGTAATGGAGCAATATATGATTTATCCTGTACTCTAAATGCACACATCAAAACATATTTATATGAAATGTTACTTGTTGAAATGTTATGTTAAGGTTGGTTGGTGTTTGTGCTAGAGTATTTTCCAAAACAAGTATTCCCGGCAGTTCATCCCTCAAAAGTACAGCATTCCATTTGAAGTGAAACATGCATTCAAGAATAATTTTCCCTTTTGCATCCCCTGCCAGCTTTACCATGCATAAATGTAATGCTTCTAAGCAGTTCTTGCTCATTCAACTCTCATTTTGCACACATTGTGGCACGATGGATGTGTTTCTTGGTCGTGTCCCTACGTAGCATTATTTAAAGGCAAAGTTCACCCAAAAATGAACAATATCTCCCTGTTTACTCACCCTCATGCCATCCCAGATGTGTATGACTTTCTTTCTTCTGCTGAACTCAAATTGTGACATTTAGAAGAATATTTCAGCTCTGTAGGTTCATACAATGCAAGTGAATGGGTGCCAAAATTGCTGACGTGAACGTGAACATTTATAGTAAAAAAGGACTTAAATATTTATAACTATCATATCACTTCAGAAGACGTGGATTTAACCACTGGAGTCAGATGTATTACTTTTAAGCAGCCTTCAGAGGCCATAGGGAGAACTGGAGCGAACTGACTGCAAAATGATGCTGCCATATGTCTAAAGGGCCTCAAAATGGCACCACAATATTCTAAAGGGGGCCGCGATATGCAGAAGTGGATAGGGATATCCAGGGCTGTACCTGGAAGAGAAATATGCCAAGGATTTTACATAGCAACTGGCCCAAAAATAGTTGAGTGGGGGTTGTGTTCGCTATCCTTTTCTGCATGTCGAGGCGCCGCTTTGTGGTCCGTTCTGCATAACTCGGCGGCTCATTTTAGCTATTTTAGCGGACCATGCAGCCCATTTCGTGGCGGACCCATCGGTTCTCCCGATGGCCAGTCCTCACCTGATTGGCCCCAAAGAGCGTCGGCCCACCGGGAAAATGCCCGGTATGCCACATAACCAGTCCAGCCCTGGGGATATCCATGCTCCCCCTGTTCATCTCCATGTGCAGATGTTTAGAAACCAGAATTTCTGATGTCACGCTCACAGCATGCTTCAATGCAGCATTGCATGTCTTCAATATCCCTGATGAAACTTATACCAGCTTGTATCACACACTAGCCAAAGTTTCTGCGTGGGCGCAATGGATGTTAGGCATAACAAAGATGAAGAACGCTGGTTTAACAATCTGTAATACAACGGCATTGTTATTAAAATCAGAGAGAAAGAGAACAAATCTTAATTACTGAGTAAATCTGTATCACTGCTCTGTGATGAAGAGAGGCTTTGGGGAAGATTACGCATGTCATCATCAAGACACTTCCGTCTGTGGCAGGTGGGATTGCTATTGTGCAAGAGCAAGAGTTTTTGAGGACACTTTGAAGACAAGATAACGCTTCTTACACATTACACAAGAGCTTCCAATCTGAGACTGCCATCAGGAGCTTAATTTAATTTGTTGTGTGTGTGTGTGTGTGTGTGTGTGTGTAATGAAGCCATGTCAGTTGCATCACTTTTGATTTGAGCTTTACAGATATATAGTAGTTATAACGCATACTTTTATATTGATTCACAGAGTGCACGGAGTGGTTAAAAGGCTGATTAAAGAAATACTCTTGTTCTTTTAAAATATCTCAAATCTATAATTGGTTACTAATAATTATAATTGGCTATTGTTATGGCATTTTAGGTGGTTTACTTACAGTAAATACATAGGGTCAAAAAGCTTGAAGCCACATTGTTAATCTGGGATTCAAAATCTACATTTAAAACTGCAAATAAAAGTTTTAGGCTTTTGAAAAATGTTAAACAATGAAACATTAGAGAGTAAAATGAAAAAGAAACATATGATTCTGCACTATTTCTAGGTCAATGATCAAATAAGCAAATTTAACTATGAAATTTTAATGCATTTTTTTTTTTTTTAATTAAATGCAAAATAGAAGCATTTCACTTGTGGTCTCAGGCTGGACCTCACTTGCAAAATTGCTACGTATTTTGAGTGCTTAAAGTGATAGTTCAGCCAAAACTGAATACTCTCTCATTTACTCATCGTCATGCCATTCCAGAGGTGTATGACTTACTTTCTTTTGCAGAACACAAATATTTAAGAACATTTCAGCTCTAGGTCATCACAATGTAAGTTAATGGTCACAAATGTTGAAACTACAAAAAGCACATGAAAGCAGCTTAAAAGTAATCCATACGACTCCAGTGGTTGAATCTACAGTATCTTCTGAAGTTAAATGATAGCTGTTGGTGAGAAACAGATCAATATTGATGCCCTTTTTAACTACTCCCTGCCCAGTAGGGGGCGATATGCAGGAAGAATGCAAATCACCAAAATCAAAAGAAATAAAATTTCTTATTGATCTATTTCTCACACACATCTATCATATCTCTTCAAAAGATATACATTTAACCTCTGGAGTCGTATGGATTACTGTTATGCTGTTTGGCTTTATGTGCTTTTAGAGCTTTAAAATGTTGGTACCCTTTCACTTTCACTGTATGGACCTACAGAGCGGAAAAATACTTATAAAAATATTTGTGTTAAGATGAAAAAAGAAAGTCATACACATCTGGGATGCATGAGGGGGAGTAAATGATGAGATAATTGTAATTTCTGCTATGCTTCAGGTCTTCTAGCTGGCTTGACGATGTTTCGGGCTGGGTGCAGGTTTGTAAATACGTGGAAACATTTTATACTTTATATATTTAAATATTTATATATGTAATACATTTATACAAGATATAGCCTATATTTTGTATTTTAACTTCACTTGTTTCGCACACGTGCTTTCACTCACAGACAGGTGCGTTATTTTCACGCGTCTGCGCGCTCTGTTTTTCTACGTAAACATGCAATGGACGGACGTCTCTGACCGTTGCGCCGCGTCTCGCGCAGGACCGGCGCATTTAGAACCCGCGTTAATTTAAAAATAACTTTTTATTTATTTTTTTAAAAGCATCTGAAGACACCTGCATTCACTTTCATTTGTTGCGCTGAAGAAGTTCAGGCTGCTAAGAGAACTCCGTGAGATTGTTACACAGAATTCCAGATTCGGTTTCTCTGCTTGATAAACGGTAAGTCAGTGTTTTTCCCCTATTTTTGCTCTGGTGTGCTGATGGGCCTCCGTGCCTTGTTTAAACTGTGTCAACTGTTAAATCATAAAGAAAGTCATCTTAAAATTGGACGGTTGCGCTCGGGTCAAACGGTCTCGTGTACACGCTGTGTTTGGCCTTCTAATGCCCGCGCTGACATCCAGTGCTCAAGATTTGCATACTTACATAAAATCATAGGGGTCAAAAGGGGTAACAAAAGCATCTTTAACGTTACAGATCCCCCTCGCTCAGGAGGCAAAATGACATAGCTTGACAGTTAAGTTGCATGCCAGCAATTCTCTGGATTTGAGCTGCTTAACTTTTGCCCACATCTGATGCTGTTTAAGCTGCTGAAAAATACAAATATTTATGTGATTTGTTTTACCCCCTTTCATTTTGGTTGTGTAATGAAACTAAACAACATGCAGGACAGAATTCATGGTATCGACCCATATCTTAATCCCCTTGAACTGTACAGAATCCAGGGATAAATCAAATGTGGCTCATGGGTAAAAACGCAAAAAATCAAAGTCCTGCCCTAGAAGGAGCAATCCATACTGGGAAAAAGCAACCTTTGTAAGCATGTATGCCAATCTGCTGGGCATTACAGGTTTGCATTAGGGGGCGTTCACACTGGCAGCTAAAAGCAGCAAAAAAGCGACCTGAAATCTATCAGTTTCAACAAATCTATCAGTTTCAACAAGAGTTGTCAATTTCCATGGACACAAGTAACTGTTAGCGATACAACAAACTTAAAAGTGAAAATGAATGCAATTGAAAAAAATGAAACTAAATAAAATACATTATCATGACTCCAATACTAACTTAAAATAGAAATGACCAAGAATCAATGTTTTAGGTTTTAATTCACAGTGTAATATAACATTTGAAAACATAACCCGCCTTCTTTAAAGCAATATTCTGTGTTCAATATAAGTTAAGATCAATTGATAGAATTTGTGGCATAATGTTGATTACCACTAAAGTATATTTCCACCCATCCCTCCTTTTCTTTAAAATAAAAAAGCAAAAAAATAAAAAAATTGAGATTACAGTGAGGCACTTACAATGGAATAGGATGGGGCCATTTTTTGGTAGGGTTTAAATTAGAGGTCGACTGATTGTGGATTTTGCCGATACGATAACTAAGGTGGTAGAAAGGGCAGAAAAAAAAATAATGCTGTTGATTGAGCTGAACTGGTCTTGAATTCTGAATATACCTTTTAAACATGTAAACGTCACTTGATGGTGATCACATAATTTTTTTTTTTTTTTTAGAAATTTAACATTACACATTTTAATTATTTCAGTTAAAACATTTTCTGAATAAAAACTACTTAAAACTCAAAAACTAAAAATTGAAACTAGAAAACACTGAAAAACAAACAAACAATCATATAGTGAAAACTAGGGACGGCATTTAGAGAAATTTTGCAGTCGAGTACTCTAACAAAAAAAAATTAGTTAGTAATACATTACTGGAAATTTTGAATTTAAGTTCAACCCTAAACCTTTGAATTGTTTCTTTTAGGAAAAAACTGAGCATTGTGCATAAACAACAGCATGTAGTTTTGCACTCACACACAGAAACATACATTCCAAGCCTTCAGAAGCCAATTTTATTCCTTGAATTATTCCTTTAACGATGTTATGCATCCACAGCACCAGTCAATGCATTGAGTTGTAAAGGCTTCATTCAGAAGCATTGTCATTGTTGCCTATGGCAGGCGAAGGCTCAAAATAAAATAAAATTGCAATATTTAAATCATTTTTCCTAGTAGATACTTGAATATTCAAAGCTGAACGAGTACTTGATTACCCATGCACATCCTTAGTGAAAACTAACAAAAACTATACAAAATTGAAATGGGGAAATGAAAATTAAAATGGAAAAAGGAAAAAGATAATAACACTAGCAACCAATGATTTCATTGCTGTCGGTGTGAATGCCCATTTAGTCTTAACAACCTGTGCAACGGCTAGAAGTCAGGAACACGCATGGATTGACCCCAAGGGACTCCTAGACCAAAACCTTGAGGACAAGAAAGAAAATCCACTTGCGTGTAATTGGGATAAAATATTTATTCTTCTGCATGAGTATTACGTCCTACGAGGCATTGAAAATGATGACTTGATGGCCAGATGTTGGCACACAACATCCATCCCTTCTTCCCTGTTTCCTCCATTGATGACAGTTACCCCACGCCCTCCCTCACTGGTGATTGCAAACTCACGGGAGGATTATAGTTGACCTGGCACAAAAAAAGACCAGCTGCTCCACAATCAAATACAGCTAATGCTGTGTGATCTAAATCTACAGTAGCAGCCCTGTACATCATCAGAAGGCATAGCATAAATATATGGATTGACAAAACATGAGTTTAATTACATATTGCCTTAATTGTTCTTGTACGTCGAAAGTCAGTTCATTTGTTAAATTACGAGAGTGCTGGATCTTTCAAAAGACAAAACCGTACATTTCAGGCAAACGTTTGATATCACAGAATACATTGTAGTATCATTGCGAATAATTTATTTAGTTTTTTGCACCTTCGTTAAATTAACATGTATCATACTCTTTAGTAAACCAAGAACGGCCATATTAATGAGAACAAATACAGCCTACAGTGATGCTGTTACCTGAAAAAATTAATGAGTTATCACTTGCCATTATATGCTACATATCATGAGCAATGTGCAAAGCAGTATGCTTTTGGACAGAATGAACAGATTATGCAATGTCTGTATGTAACTGACATACAGTTTTGGTGACAAAACCCCTAATTTAAGTCCGTTCAAGAATAAATCAGTGAAAAAATAACATTCTATGGACTTCATGAGGCCCCTCGGAAGTGGGACCATCAAATTGCCAAATGGCAATGCGTACGGAGTGATTGCATCTGCAAGTGGTCCTATTGAAGTTCAGCTCTGTGGCAATGTTATGTCAGATATCCCTCAAAACGGACATCTGAGGGTTTGAAAACCATACGTGGAGCCTGCAGACAGACATTAAAACACAGTTCTGTAACCAAAACAAGGGCGATCTCTCTTGTTCCACGGAAAAGAGGGCACCGTATTCCCAAAACTTCAAACACAACTTCCCTCCCACTTCGAATCCTCAAAATCCAGTGTTCAGCACTCTTAAAGACATTCCAATGGTAGACTCGCATCTGTCCTCTCACCCTGACCTCCGTCAAAGGCTGTATGCTGGGTGATGTCACTGTGGGGAGACATTTGACGGGTGAATTGGCTGAAGCTTGCCGCTCGGGGGCGGGTGTGGGGGGACGTGGAGGACAGGGGTGGGGCCGGGGACAGGGCAGGTGTGGGCAGGGACGGGCCAGGGTGGGCTTGCTGGAGGAGCCGAGAGGTTTGATCTGAGGTTGGCAGCTCCTCCTGCTGTTCTTTGGTCAGGTCTTTGGAGAACAAACTCTGGATGAGCTGAAGCTTCTCCTTTTCCTCATTCAAGAAGACATCCACTAGAAGGGTCTTCTCCTTCTTCAGCTGCTCGCTGATGTTCTTGGGCACATCTGGGATCACCCAGTCCACCAGCATGCTCATGGTTATCACAAGGTTCTGGAAGTGTGGAAACACATCAACTACAGATGTGCATAGATAAATATACTGTATATACACTTACATAAACACACATACATTTGTTCAGGGTGTGGCACAGGAAATCATACAGATCAGTGGCCTTTAATCTCCCCTGGTGTGAAGAAAACATCTGTACCTTTCCATTTATTAATTGGAAAGAACTTGTACTCACCAGATGTATAAAAAACAAGAATGGTTATCACATGGTTCTGGAAGTGTGGAAACACATCAACCACAGATGCGCATAGATAAATATACTGTATATACGCCTACATAAACACAGACATTCATTCAGGGTGTGGAAGAGGAGATCATACAGATCAGTGGCCATGAATCTCCCCTGGTGTGAAGAAAACCTCTCTATATTTCCATTCATTAATTGGAAAGAACTTTTACTCACCAGATGTATACAAAAACAAGTATACAACCACAAGCTAACTAATTGGCGCTAATGGATGCTCTTGAGAAAAAGTCTTGCAGACTTTAACTATATAATCACAATGACCAGAATATTTGGTTTAGTTTAATTGCCTTCTCATAGAATTCATTTCCACCAAAAGCAGCTGACAGCAACACTTCTACTGAATTACAGCATTTATAGGATATATGCAGTTCCTAATTGATTAAAAGCATGCAGCACCATTTATGTGTGGTTGAACCGCTTGCAGTATATTGCTGAGAAAGCAATTTCAATGGCTTTGCCATATCTCATTGTTTTTTGTTAAAGTAGTGCTCCAGGTTCAATACAAGTTAATCTTGTGGTTTATCATTTGTGATGTAGTATTTATTACCACAGAAATATTTAGACTCTTGCATGCTGTGGTTATACGTTGAAAAACGATGTGAATTTTTCCTTAACCAAATTTTTTTTACTTATTCTTTAAATAAAGGAGGACGAGTCTTAAAGTCGGAAGGCTTAAATTGAAAAAGGAGAAAAATTTTGGTCCTCGATTTACCCTGAACATTTAATATTGTAGATTTCTCATGTTCATTATAAGGGTCAAACTATTTTGCATGGACCTTTCAGGAGCTTTTAGATTTAGAGGTAGATGTAAAATAAGTTTTTGTACCTGGAACAAGATGACGAAGCCTAACCGAGCCGCTAGAACCGACCAGTACTGTTTGGAGAACTGGTAAGGCTCAGACGACCATGGTGGTTCTCTGTAGTCCTTGTACCTAAAATGAATAATATGACAAAACTCTAAACATCCCAGAGTCATTCATGGCAACTTGGTTTCCAGAAAGGATATGTGTGCTGGTTGGCAATAAAAAGAAAATGTAAAACACATGCTCAAGACATTCTTGTAGAGGGCTACAAAGGGCGAGATAACAAAACAGCATTATTAAACATGAGGAGATTTGAAAATGAAAATTTGAAAGAGGAAAAGTATCTTGGTCTTGTCACTCAACAATCACTTTGTCTTCGAAAAGGAAAGTTTTCCTGTTTGGGATGTTTGGATTTTGGATTCTGGTTTGTAATGAATGAAAAATCGAGATAAACGCTTGTCACACCGAGTGCATTTGTACATGCACCTGCGCTGGTTTTCTGCGCTGTCATGCACTGGATGAATGACTGATGCAGCGTCTTTCGCTGTTTTTGCAGTGTCCCACGCAGGACAGCCGCATTTTTAGACACTGTGTCAAGTTTGCAACTTCTGTGTTTTGTTTTATTCATTGCACTGCATCTAAATTGTTTTTCTTTTAGTGTAGGTGTCAATTCGATGTTGAGAGAAAGTTCAGGTTGCAAATTTAAATGACTTCATTTGACTGTTGCACATGATTTCAAGTTTCATTGCTTGATAAATGGTAATCCAATATTTTAATCCCTTTTACTTGGTGTGCTGAGGGGCCTTCGTGCCTTGTTCAAATATATACTGATACACTAATGATCAAAACTGTAGTGCATATTTAGACTATCAAACTATCAAGGTCAAACCGCATTAGCCTCGATTCTTTAGACCTGAAAGTAGGGCTGCACGATTATAGCAAAAATCATAATTGTCAGTTATTGCTCTTGATATTGTAATCACGATTATTAATGTCGATTAAAATTTTGAATTACCGTGATTTCACAAAGCAAGCAACCATGTAGTTCTTCAGAGTAGCAGTTCCCCATCTGTTGCTCACTTCGACGTTGTGTCGAAGAAGCGACACTAGGGGTCTCTCTTGAGCGCCGAATATGCTTCTGATCTATGAAAAAAGTCCAATGAGAAGTTGGCAGACAGTATTTGCATATAAAGGCGGGGAAATAAGTCTAGTTCATTCAGAAATTTTCTTCGGAGCCGATGGTCGTGTATGCAGTGAGCTGCGAGTCACACACCTGTTCCTCTTCCTCTGAGCTGATTCTGCTGTTGGATCTACGGTGCATTTCAGTGGCTTTCTCCTTCTGAGTTTTTTGTTAAAAGAGTGATTTTTTTTTTCCTCTAAAAGAGCAATACACATCGGCATTGAATGTCCTTTTCAGGACGTGTCTTTATAAAGATGTCCTCCTGCCCCTGTGTAGTTCCTGGATGTGGTAGAGTGCTCTCCGCTTCAGATGGCCACAGGCGTTGTCTCGTGTGTCTGGGATGCGATCACACCGAGGCAGCGTTTGTGGATGGTTCATGTTCTCACTGCGAGAACATGAACGATCACACCGAGGCAGCGTTTGTGGATGGTTCATGTACTCACTGCGAGAACATGACCATGGCAACGTTGCGGTCGCGGCTTTCCTTCAACCGCTTCAGCCACCACCCCCCCCCCGGACGGTGAGGAAGATGCAGCTGGCGATGGAGGAGATCTAGGGATGGCAGCGGGTGCTGTTCCGCCGGGTACGCCACCTCGGACCACCCGCCCCCCCCCGTCACGCTCGTTGACTCCCGTCCGTTCTCGAGACAACAGCGGCTCGCCTCATGGCCAGCCTTCCTATCCTCTAGAGCTCAAGATGGATGAGCTCTCCACTGCATCGGGCCAGCATGCCCAGGCTGAGGCTGACGCGCAGATGTCTGACATGCTTTCCCGGGCCGCCGCCAGCGTGGGGCTGGACTGGAACCCTCCATCCTCCCCACAGCCGTCGCGGATGGATGAATGGTTCCTGGGTTCTGCGCGCCGCTCAGAGGTGCATGATGAGCTGACGACTTCATGGATGGCACCCCTCTCCACTCGTCACAAAGCCACGCACTCATCCGCTCTCACTACCCTCGATGGCGGAGCGGCCAACGGGTACACGGTGATTCCGTAAGTGGACAGGGTGGTTGCGATCCACCTATTCCCCGAGAACGCCGCCACCTGGCGGGATCGCCCTGTGCTCCCCTCCAAGGCCTGTAGGACAACATCACTGACCGCCAAAGTGTACAGCGCCACCGGACAGGCCGCTTCCGCCCTGCATGCCATGGCCCTCCTGCAAGTCCACTAGGCCAAGGCACTTAAAGAGCTGCACGTGGGTAGTCCTGATCAACCTCGCCCTCAGAGCCACGAAGGCCACAGCACAGTCACTCGGGCAGGCAATGGCCGCACTCATTGTTCAGGAATGTCATCTGTGGCTGAACTTGGTCGAGATGCGTGAGACGGATAAGATACGCTTACTCAACGAGGACTTCGCCCAGCAGTTCTTCGTGGTGAAGAAGCAGACGGAGGCCACACATCCTGCCCCGCCGCAAACCTGCCACCACAGGCCATGCCCCGTGTGCTCAACGAGGGTGTCCTCCTGCGGCTAAGAAACACCCTGCTCCGCCTCAACCCGGGCCCAGCTCTCAGCCTGTGCGTCGAGCACCCCGTAGGAAGCACAGGCCCCCGTCTCACGGACCCCCTCGAGGACCCGGAAGGCTTCCAGGCGCTCCTGAGACGATGGATCCGGGGACCAAGACGTTAGCTCCAGAGCTGGTAAGCAGACCACTCCGTCCCCCGGTGGAGAGCCGGGAGGAGAATCTTTTGTTGAATTAATTTCAGCCCTCGGGGCTGCGGTACCCACATTCTCAGTAAAAGAGCTATTTCCTTTGTCTCTGGGTCACCTGGCCCACAAATGCCTTTCTCACGGCACTCTGCTGCCACACCTCAACAGTCCCGGCATGCTGGACATGGACCCCCTGCCCTCAGCCCCACGACTGTTCCCTGGCTGGCTGGTTCTGACGAGTCTAGAGGATGCTTTACCGCAGTACACGGCAAACATGCAAATTCCCTGCACGCGGAAATCGCAACTCTCTTACTCAAAGATATGATAGAGCCTGTTCCTCCAACCGAGATGAAGGGTTTCTACAGCCCTTACTTCATCGTACCCAAGAAAAGTGGCGACTTATGACTGATCTTGAACTTGCGAGTTTTCAACCGGGCTTTGCTCAAACTCCTGTTCAAAATGTTCACGCAAAAACACATCTTAACTTGCGTCTAGCATCTAGATTGATTCGCAGTGGTAGACCTGAAGGACGCGTACTTCCACGTCTCAATTCTGCCTCGACACCAACCCTTAAAACCCCGGTTTGTGTTCGACGGCCAGGCGTATCAGTACAAATCCTCCCCTCCGGCATGTCCCTGTCCCCTCGCATCTTTACGAAAGTTGCAGAGGCAGCCCTTACCCCGCTCCGAGAAGCTGGTATCTGCATACTCAACTACTTCGATGACTGGCTCATCCTGGCCCACTCCCGAGAGTTACTATGCGCTCACAGGGACCAGGTGCTCAGGCACTTCAGCCGTTTGGGGCTTCAGGTCAACTGGGAAAAGAGCAAGCTCGCCCCGGTTCAGATCATCTCTTTTCTCGGCATGGAGTTAGACTCAGTCTCAATATCAGCGCGCCTCAACGACTAGTCAGTGAGCAGTCAGTGCTGGAATGCCTCGCCGCCTTCAGGCCAGGCACAGCAGTCCCTTTAAAACTTTTCCAGAGGCTCCTGGGGCATATGGCATCCTGTTGATGCATATGAGACCACTTCAGCACTGGCTCCAGACTGGAGTCCCGAGACGAACATGGCACCGTGGCACACACAGTGTGATTGTCACCCCCGCCTGCCGCCAATCAACGGGCACACAGCCGCGGGCTGTTGGAAAGGGGCCCCGCTATGCTTTGCTGCACGCCGCTCACATCCCCGGCAACCTCAATGTGGTAGCGGACGCTCTGTCACGACAACGCTTGCCCAGTGGAGAGTGGAGGCTTCACCCCCAGTCGGTTCTGCTGATTTGGGAACAGTTCGGCAAGGCTCAGGTAGACCTGTTTGCCTCCCGAGAGACCTCCCATTGCCCGATCTGGTATGCCTAAACAGAGGCTCCCCTCGGGGCAGACGCACTGGCACACAGCTGGCCCTCGGGGCTGCTCAAGTACGCATTTCCCCCAGTGAGCCTTCTTGCACAGGTGCTGTGCAAGGTCAAGGAGGACGAGAAACAAGTCACCCTAGTGGCTCCCTACTGGCCCACCCGGGCTTGGTTCTCGGACCTCGTACTCCTCACGACAGCCCCTCCCTGGCAAATTCCCCTAAGGAAGGACCTTCTTTCTCAGGGATGGGGCACGCTCTGGCATCTGCACCCAGACCTCTGGAACCTCAACGTCTGGCCCCTGGACGGGACGTGGAAGATCTAGCTGATCTACCACCTGCTGTCAAAGACACAGTCAACCAAGCCAGAGCTCCCTCTACCAGACAACTTTACGCCCTGAAGCGGTGCTTGTTCGTGAATTGGTGTTCTTCCCGGGCTGAAGACCCACAGAGGTGCGCAGTTAGGTCAGTGCTCTCATTTCAGCAGGAGAGGTTGGAGGGGAGGCTGTCCCCTTCCACCTTGAATGTGTATGTAGCTGCTATCACGGCCCACCACGACACAGTAGACGGCAAGTCTTTGGGTAAGCACGACTTAATTATCAGGTTCCTAAGAGGCACCCGGAGGTTAAATCCCTCCCGGCCAAGCCTGTTCCCCACCTGGGATCTCTCAGTGGTCCTCTCGGGCTTTCAGAGACCTCCCTTTGAGCCACTAGAATCAGTTGGACTCAGGCCCCTCTCCCTGAAGCCTCCATCAAGAGCGTTCTCTATTAGCAACACTTGCCTGGAGTTCGGTCCGGCAGACACTCATGTGATCCTAAGACCGAAGCCAGGCTACGTGCCCAAGGTTCCTACGACTCCCTTCAGAGACCAAGTAGTGAACCTGCAAGCGCTGCCCCAGGAGGAAGCAGACCCAGCCCCTTCATTGCTGTGTCCGGTACGTGCTTTGCGTACCTACTGTGCACGCAGAGCTTTAGACGTTCTGAGCAGCTCTTTGTCTGCTTTGGTGCACAGCGGAAAGGGGATGCTGTCTCCAAACAGAGGCTTTCCCACTGGGAGGTGGATGCCATTTCATTGGCCTATCACACCCAGGCCGTGCCCCCCCCCCCCTTTGCGGGTCCGAGCACACTCAACAAGGAGTGTTGCGTCCTCGTGGGCACTGGCCAGTGGCACCTCCCTGGCAGACATATGCAGAGCAGTGGGTTGGGCAACACCTAATACCTTTGCGAGATTCTACAATCTCGGGCTCATTTGCAGTGTATTTAACATCTACGTACAAAGTGAGCGGTGCAATATGCAATGAATCCAAAATAATTACAAAGTACTTTTCGCTCTTGTTCTACAGCTTCTTTTCAAGTGTCAAGTGATGTTTCTTCAGTTTTAATTTTTGTGTGTCGCGCGAACAGAGCTAGAACATAAAGCAAGCATCTGGGCTTTCAGACGATTTAAAACTTTTACATTCGGATCAGTTGTCATTACAGATAGGATCAAAGACTAATCTAAAAACAGGAAACCGGGTAAGACCGCCTTCCAACGATGCGTGTAAAGGCCCCAGCCGTTTGGCTCTATGCGAGAAACATATAGAGAAATGAGGCCCGGCTCGGCCCGTTCCCAGGTTGGCAAGCGTCGCCTTGTTCCCCTGTTTAGGGTAACCAGAAGGATTCTTTCTGCACTTCAAGTACCTGCCCGCTCCTGTGTCAGCAGTACACGTACTGATTGGCCGTTGCCGTTGCATTGATCAACGGACATGTTAGTGATTGGTTAGAATACTCAACCGCTGCAAAAACACATTGTAAATAGAAACCAATGACGGAACAGGAGCAGACTTAAATTTAACGCTGTAATTGTCAGTTTTCACGATTACACAATCGTGTCAGCTGTAATCGTGATTTAGTTTTTAGATTAATTGTGCAGCCCTACCTGAAAGTGTCCCAAAGTTTAATTTCCTCTATTAAATTATGAAAGGTAAATATGAAGTCTTCAATAATGGCCTAAGGACTTTGAGTTTATGACCATATACAGTATAGGTGAAATGTGTTAGGCTGGTTTTGATTTCTGTAGTCAGCTACCTTCATCTGAAGACTTGAGCTGAAGTCCTTTTTTGGTTAAAGTTGTACAGAAAGGGCAAATATGGTGCTGTAAAATATGGGCTTGATTTGTTTCTTCAGCCCTATTTTAGAATGCAGACAAGCTTGCTTTCTTGCACACTCTTCTCTCTTTAAATTTCCTCCTCTTAACAAACAGACAGAGGGTTGCAGGAACCCAGACATCAGATTGCCACTTGTCTCTTTGGACAGAGCAACTGGTGTCCACTAACAAATGAGTGTAATCTCTTTCTCAACTGCCTGGACCAGAAAAAGCAGACAGGGTCTGATAACCGCATCCTTTTTTGATATGCTTCTGATCTGAGTTATGAAGGCAGCTCAAGATAATCATAGCAGTGGTGAGATGTCACACTTGATGGTGATTGATTCCCGCTTAGAGCAGCAATTCTTAACTGGGGATACACAAAAATAATTGGATAAGTAATTTAAGACTTAAAATACAATTACAGGGATTAGGGCTGGGTAAAAATCTAATATATAGATTTTCTGATTTAACACAATCTTAATGAACAATTTGGAAATCTATTCTTAAAACCCCAAGATCAGTCTTTCATGAAGTTCAGCAGTGAGATCCTTTCACTGCATGTTGAGAGAATAAGTTTGATTTGACTCTGTAAATCAGTTCATTGGAAAGGATGAGGTGAGAACCGGGTTGACCATATAAATAATATTTTAATAGTAAACTGAAACAAAAGACACAAACACACATATGACGGACATGTCCGGACAAAGATCTCTCTCTCCCACACCATCCTCTGCAATTTGCCTTTATCCCTCTCGTAGGCTTGATTAGCCTAATACGGGACTAATATATATATATATATATATATATATATATATATATATATATATATATATACAGATGCTGGTCATATAATTAGAATATCATCAAAAAGTTGATTTATTTCAGTAATTCCATTCAAAAAGTGAAACTTGTTTAATGTATACATTCATTCCACATAGACTGATATATTTCAAGTGTTCATTCCTTTTAATTTTGATGATTATAACTGACAACTAATGAAAAACCCCAAATCAGTATCTCAGAAAATTAGAATATTGTGAAAAGGTTCAATATTGAAGACACCTGGTGCCACACTCTAATCAGCTAATTAACTCAAAACACCTGCAAAGGCCTTTAAATGGTCTCTCAGTCTAGTTCTGTAGGTTACACAATCATGGGGAAGACTGCTGACTTGACAGCTGTCCAAAAGACGACCATTGACATCTTGCACAAGGAGGGCAAGATACAAAAGGTCATTGCTAAAGAGGCTGGCTGTTCACAGAGCTCTGTGTCCAAGCACATTAATAGAGGCGAAGGGAAGAAAAAGATGTGGTAGAAAAAAGTGTACAAGCAATAGGGATAACCGCACCCTGGAGAGGATTGTGAAACAAAACCCATTCAAAAATGTGGGGGAGATTCACAAAGAGTGGACTGCAGCTGGAGTCAGTGCTTCAAGAACCACCACGCACAGACGTATGCAAGACATGGGTTTCAGCTGTCGCATTCCTTGTGTCAAGCCACTCTTGAACAAGACACGGCGTCAGAAGCGTCTCGCCTGTGCTAAAGACAAAAAGGACTGGACTGCTGTTGAGTGGTCCAAAGTTATGTTCAAAGTAAGGTCCCAGAGTCTGGAGGAAGAGAGGAGAGGTACAGAATCCACGTTGCTTGAAGTCCAGTGTAAAGTTTCCACAGTCAGTGATGGTTTGGGGTGCCATGTCATCTGCTGGTGTTGGTCCACTGTGTTTACTGAGGTCCAAGGTCAACGCAGCCATCTACCAGGAAGTTTTAGAGCACTTCCTGCTGCTGACCAGTTTTATGGAGATGCAGATTTCATTTTCCAACAGGACTTGGTACCTGCACACAGTGCCAAAGCTACCAGTACCTGGTTTGAGGACCATGGTATCCCTGTTCTTAATTGGCCAGCAAACTTGCCTGACCTT
This sequence comes from Moxostoma hubbsi, assembly GCA_032164185.1. Lineage (NCBI taxonomy): Eukaryota > Metazoa > Chordata > Actinopteri > Cypriniformes > Catostomidae > Moxostoma > Moxostoma hubbsi. The sequence goes on from JAVLUX010000043.1 coordinate 3,944,180, forward strand.
AACCCTATAGAAAATCTATGGGGTATTGTGAAGAGGAAGATGCGATACGCCAGACCCAACAATGCAGAAGAGCTGAAGGCCACTATCAGAGCAACCTGGGCTCTCATAACACCTTAGCAGTGCCATCGACTCCATGCCACGCCGCATTGCTGCAGTAATTCAGGCAAAAGGAGCCCCAACTAAGTATTGAGTGCTGTACATGCTCATACTTTTCATGTTCATACTTTTCAGTTGGCCAACATTTCTAAAAATCCTTTTTTTGTATTGGTCTTAAGTAATATTCTAATTTTCGGAGATACTGAATTTGGGATTTTCATTAGTTGTCAGTTTTAATCATCACAATTAAATGAAATAAACATTTGAAATATATCAGTCTGTGTGTAATGAATGAATATAATATCCAAGTTTCACTTTTTGAATGGAATTACTGAAATAAATCAACTTTTTGATGATATTCTAATTATATGACCAGCACCTGTATATACATACAACAGTTAGTTCCTGTCCTCGAATCTGATTGTACGAGTGACGTTCCAAGAGCAATGATGGTCTGACACCATCAGCACTCGGACGCTTCACTGTGTGTGTCACCCTGCTTGTGTTCGTTGTCCTAAACAAAAGTGTAAGAGCAGGTGCATATGTGTTAATGTAGCTAATGTAGTTTGTGTCTCTTTTTACATCTGTTATTTAGCCATTATATATGTTAGCCAGCAGGTGGTGGCAAAAGATAATTTTTGTGTGTAATATTAGCCAATTGGTGTCGTGAAGTGAATCCGTCATTGTTTACATAGAACAGTGCTCTGTGATTGCTTATATTACTACTACATTACTAAAGCAAGGAAATAGCTTTAAACAGCTTTAAACAAACAACTTCAGCATTAAGGCTCATCACAGCTGAGAGACACAACAGACTGATTGATTACAGAACTCAAGGTGCTTACCTCTTTCTGGAGTTTCCACATTGGATACATACTGTTTAAAATGGTGAAGGACATTGCAGTTTCTATAGGGAATGACACTTGCACACCAGCTACGGCGAAATAGATAGGAATACCCCTGCTTGGATGGCTATTTTACCACTGAGAAAGCTGATCTTCAGAAAGCTGACATTATCTCTGCTTGGTTGTGTCAACAGGTGATCGCACACACTCGCACTCTCTCTCTCTCTCACACTCAAACACACACACACACACACACACACACACACATCCATCCTTGTTTATCCAATAACTTGTTCGAGAAAGCACAATCCATGATACTGTTTCTGAAGTGACATTTTTGAATTACTAACAAAGGCTTGGACGCATCATTTGTTTTGAACCAGCAATGGCAGATTCTGATCGGTCGCGTAATAAAGTAGTTTCATGCACAAATGTGTTTTTATGATTATCCTAATTTTTAAAAATGTACTTGTTCATTGAACTGTTGTATATAAGCAATATCACACTCGCAGTCATTCTATATGGCCCTACATCAGCACTGCTGTGATTAGCTATGCCACTGTGGCTGAATCACAACAGTGTTGATGTAGGGCCATAACGCACTCTTGCTCGTGTGATATTGCTTAAACATATATTTTTTGGCCTACATGTTTAAACTTTTAAATATTGCTACTGTCTACCAAAATAACCAAAATGATTAAAAACTAATGATAGAATAGATTTTCTTTTTTATTAATATGTCCCAGATTTAGTTCATGTCCACTGCTCTGTATAATTAACAGCATTAGTCTGTTCTAATTGAACATTTCATGCTTATTTTTTTTTGTTTTTTTTGCAGCTGATCAGTAAACACCATAAATGATACTTATATATGATATCATTAAGCCTTTGGGACACATCTTTTGTTTATCTATCTGTTTTTCTCTCGCCCTTTATTTCCTCTATTCATCCTGGAGAGATTTGGATGTTCTCAGTCCTACTACAGCTGTCTACATGATTCGGATGTGCAAATTAACAAAAGAGTATTCTTTCCGGAGAAACGATAAACACAATTACTATCACCGTCATCAACAACAGGAACAACAGTGCTGCTTCACTGGAAAGCATTTTTAAAAAGATCACACAAGTGCATTTACAAAACAAACTAGGCCCACACAGAATCTGTGCATCTTGTTTTTTTTACTTTTCCTGTGCTGATTGTGGAGGAAAATCTGTGGTGTATGTATGTATGTATGTGTGTGTGTGTGTGTGTGTGTGTGTGTGTGTATATATATATGTACCTCACTGAGTACATTTAACCATGTTTACGGCCACATTCACACAAATTAATTTTTGTTTGCAGAAAAATCATAACTGAGGCTGTCATTTTGCCTAACATCTCCTTTTGTGTTCCATGGAAGAAAGAATATCATATGGTTTAAGAACGACGATTAAATGATGTCAGATTACTCATTATTGGTCCTTTAGTCCAGTTCAACTGTACTAAAGGCATGTAGCTGAACTGGACAGCATGACTGGGTTGATTGTTTCTATGGTTTCAGACTGCAAATGCTTTGCCCTCTTATCTGAGTTCACATGGCAGTGTGGAAAAAGCTGATGTGGAATACATGAGCCCTCTCCAGGTGCCGTCCAAGAGGATAAGTATGTTGAGGCCATTATAGCTTCGACACATGTTTATTTCAGATGTGATTTAAGAGGAGCAAATGAGCGGCTGGCTTATGAATCCAACAGCTGTTTACTGCCTGTGTGCTTTACTACAAAATGCCACCAATCAATGTGAAAAAGCAGTTCCTGTTTAGTTTGCTTACAAGTTTGCAATTAATATTTTATTTTGCTCTGACGTGTTTAGGGTTGTCTTAATATTAAAGCAAAAAGCTATTAGAGGGTAGGTGTTACAATAATTTTACCATGGGTAAGAGGTGCAATGTGATCAAGTACACAAATAATCAATACATTATTAAATTTACTACAATAATAATCAGAGTAAAACACTCATCTGACAAGTAGTACAGTTCATTAGCATAACTAGGCTGTTTAAAGAAACATAGCAACCGTGTGCAATAGTATAGAATGTGCGGTAACAGGTGTGCATTTAAGATTACAATTATTACAAGGATCTTACCTGCAGACTGTGATGTATTTGCCGAGACTGGAGATGGTTGGCGCAGTTCCTGCTTTAAAGTTGCTGACATTGAAATAAGAGAGTGTGTGGTTGATGAAGCCATGCATGGTGCCCGTCTCGCTGTAAATGTACTGGTAAACTAGGCGAGGGATAAAATCTGATGTGAAGGAGATGACAAAGGCCTGAAACAATAACACAAGTTTCAAAAGAGCGTGTAATAGAAAAACTACCATTAACTGTATCAAAGTGATAAGGTTATTGATGGAGTCTAGACCACTGAGAAACACACAAATCTAAAGGTAAGCCTCACAGTGTGTGGTGCCATTGATAATGGGTTGCATTTAATTGGATAAGAATGGCAATTTGGAGCTCCCACATTAAACAAATTCTTGACATGCAAAGAATAACACAACTGGAGTCAATCAGATTTTGGGCTGCTGAGTAAATGTGGCTTCCTTAATGAAAGTGAGGCTTACTCTCAATACTCTTCTTATATTGGGAACATCACATCTATTAAAGTAAACCAACAGGGGCTTTATCGTTCAATTTAGAGTATGAGAGCAACGCACGACTCATAGCTGCAGAGGAACTACCTGAAATAATCTTAAACATGTTTATATGACTAGTGCATCTGAATTGGTAGAGTTATCTAGCAGGGACTTACATTGATGATGACTGAGAATTTGCCCATACCACTCAGGATGTTGAACCAGATACCTAATGCGATGAAACATGAATTCAGGGGTTACATTAAAAGATGCAGGGGTTAATCTTATATAATTGACAATAAATTTGAATTGCTAAGGTGTAATTATCATTAGAATTAATTGAAGATGTTCACCAATATCTTTGGCCCTCACGGCATCCGGTCTGCGAAGCTCTGTGACAAACTTCTTGGCATCAAGACGGATCTCAATGATGTTGTTTAGGAGGGCAAAAAGTGGAGCCAGAGGGAATGAGGCCACAAATAGTGAAACGAAACCAAACTGAATGACTACAGAACCAAAAACAAACAAGATTCAGTTTATTATAAGTTTTTGGTCAAAAGGCAAGAAAGCAGCAGCATGTACATGAACATACTTTCAAAGACATACCCCGAAGGGACATACCTGTATACCCATACATTAACCAGACAGTTGCGATCCTGATTTGGTCTCTTACAAATATTTCTGGGGTTGAATTATGACATGCATGACAATTCAACTGTAGTCCAAATGGTTGCATGTTATTTGCATATGCATCCTGAGATGGTCTGAGAATCTATGCAGCATTCTCATAGACCACTATTTGCACCAATGTGCATATGCACTTTTGAACAAAAAAGCAAAACGGACACCATCACCGGTATTTCTTTCATCTGTTCTTCAAAATTAGGGTGACCATACTTGTGGTTTCCTCTTGTTCCCGGACATATCCTCTTTTTTGGACCTTAAAGTACCTGGCGGGGATTTCAAAATTTGAGGAAATGTCCGGGATTCGCTTTAGTTGCATTATGATTTGCATCTGGTTGAATACTTCACTGAGTGTGCGTGCATATTTGCATTGCTTTAACCCCTCTTTGGGGGTTACCAATTGGTCGATTATAAGAGGCTTGCAGCAACTATTGGCCAAATTCCTGCCTGTCAATCTCTCCTCGAACGCGCAAAGCACTGTTGTGTTCAGCATCAAACCGTTGCTTGACAGTAGCAGCAAATTACAGCTGAGTGTAAACAATGCCCAAACGAAAGTGAAAATTTACATTAGATTTGCACAGAAAATTCCAATGCTTTTCTCCAGGCCGAGATCCGTGGGAAGCAGAATATATGACATGTAAAGCTGTTGCTAATAAAGGAACTGCAAAAGGTGAAGGTTCATCAGGTAAATTAATGGACTACTTGTTGCGACCAGGTAAAATTATCAAATTTCTTCATTTTCCATTTCCATTTAAAATATTAGAAATAATAAATGAAGGTACACTCATGGCATCACATATTATTTTAATACATGGAAATTCAAAAGAATGTTTGAAATTTCTATTTATTTGTATATATTTATGTTATGCTAATATCTTTTTCACTGCATTAAAGTTAGCATTCATAGTAACACTGTTTTGAAACCTATACAATAAAGCAGATCTATGGTATTATTTTCCTACAGTAGCCTATTTAAACTGCTGAGCATGGCTTTTTTCAGAAAAGACCACAATAATAGACAAATAATAATAATTTTGAGTTTCTATAATGTTCTTTCGTCATTGTAAAGTGCATTTCAGATGAGTTGAGTGGAGGTGTCAACGCTCTGTTCGATGCCAGCGTCAAGTGCCGCATTGCCCTCCACATGACAAGAGTTGCAGAAGGCGTCACAGAGGGGCGATTTTATGGATTTGCCACGTAAAAAAGCAGGAGGTGTGCACAATAAACATTGAAAACATGTATTTGTAAGAAGAAGAAAGCTTGCAGCTGCTTTGATAGCAGAAAGTAATAAAATGACTCATTTATGTTTGGTGAATTTAAATTAGTTCAATAACTGTGGTCTATGATATTCGTAAACAATAAGGTAATATTTAATTAAAAGAAATTGAGACATTCAATATCTCCACAAATTTGGACAGTTTTTAAATATTTCTTGTTGCTTAGTACTCTCAAAGACATTATTGGTGAAGCAAAAATGTGTGTGTGTGGAAAAACACTTCATAGACTTCAATGTATTCTGCAGCGCTGACGCGAGTCATGTGAAGGAACCTTAATGCGTATAAATATCACTCACTTTTGCACATTAATCATTGCTCTTCACAATCACAAAATTGACCGATTATGGTTTCAATATGGCGAATTTCTCCGAAAGGTGAGGAGTTTGGAACCCTGAAGTTATTATTTTTTTCATTTATTTATTTTGTGGAATTTTATCATTTTCCACGGCACACCTGACAATCTTTCACAGTGGTTGGGAAACTGCATTAAAGGACTAAATGTACAGAATTGAAGAGACAAAACTTCTCAGAGAGAAAACCTGTTGTGGAACTCTGCACAATTACAGCTTCCCATATTTTTCTAGTAATCATTGTATCATTAAGATAATAATAAGTTTTTTTTTATTATTATTATTAAACTATTTTACATCAGGGAGATGATTTTAAAATCATTGTCTTCAAGAATAGCGATTTGTAACCAAATCTATTTTTTTCCCCCCGCGCTAGTTGCAATATGTTACGGAGTTGGAAAGACATGTCACAAGCAGTAATTTAATCTGCCAAAGTGTGTCAGGCCTTTGACGTAAAGGTTGAGACAGTCTGCCATTATTGAGTTGTTTTGAGTCACTTAGTGAGACGGCAGTTTTAGAGACCTATATACTTGGATTAAATACGGACTTTGTCTGTTGTGGAAATGGGAAGCAGGTTGCGCTTGTATGCAGACAACATAGCATCTCCAGAAGTTTCACAAAGCATCAGTATAATGGGAATGCCACTACTAATTTGATGCAACTAGTTTTTGTGCATTTCTTTCTTGTCTTCCCCATAATGTGTGTCAAGCACAAAGCTGATTATTTGTCAATCATCAACACATGGAATATAGTCCTTGTGGGAAACAACATTTCCTTATTTGGCTTGATCTTCAGCAATTCCTCCCAAGTAATTTCTATATTTCTGAAGATTTTGTGTCTTCAATGGGGGAGGGGGGGGTACAAGCTGTTTTATTTGGCAGTAAATCAAATCATCCGTATATTTTCTAGAAATGACTCACTGTTTTTCTCACGCTCATATTTCTGAAAGACAATTACGCAACTCGCTGGCATTTTAGAAACTCATCTGTAAACAAGAGTGCCACATAAAACAATCTCAACCTCAAGCACAAACCACAATCAACCTGTCAGGTCATAGAATGAAAAAAAAAGCCCTTACAGAAAATATTTTGCACTATCCAAACAGTCTACAAAAGAAAAACTAAAGAACTTGAAAATTGTCATAATTTACTTGATGTACTTGATTGACCCTGATGTCATTCCAACACCATATTATTTATTTTTTGGTGAAATATAGATGTTAGCCAGAATATCCAGACAATTGGGTGGTGATTTATACAGCCAAGCTCCAAAAAGGACAATTGTGCATCATAAAAGTAGTCCATACAACCTGTGTACTATATCCCAAGAACCTGTGTGCCATATTCCAAGTCTTTTGATAAGGGCTGGGTATTGACATATATTTCCCAATTCAATTAGGTTCTGATTTTTAAGAATCACCTAGGCCCACCTGGGGCTATGCCAGTGTATGGCAGAGGGAAAAAATATCAGTGAAAAACGGCTTAAATATCACTTTATTCCTCTACACAATGTTATCAAATTCAGAAGACTTGGTATAAAGCACGTAGACTACTCTTATGTCATTATAGATTACTTTAATTGTACTTTTTATGGAAAGCAGAAGCTTGGACATTCTGTCCAACATTTCATTTTGTTTTTTTATGGAAGAAGGAAGTGAAAATGATATGGGGTCAGAACTCTCAGAAAACATTTTGAGAAATCCACATGTTCTCCATTTGGGCTTTTAAAGTTCTCAACATACTTGGGATGAATAATAGTAATTTAAGTTTGCATTGGTGTTCAGATGTTTAACAGATGCCTTCACGTCAACTTTCATATACACTGAGTCAGTTGTGTATCACTGTATGCCACATGCTAGTGAATGAAGCCCCTTTCCCGATTGTAAACACAGATGGACAACAAATGGCGGACCATTGATCTCATTCATAGACTCGTTCATAAGTGTTACCTTGAAAATATTTCTGAACTGTGCTTTAAAATGTTTTGTAAAACAACAACAACACTGGGATGTGTCAAATGTAGAGACATATGCATTCCTACAAGCCGCCACATGGGATTTGTTTGATTAACCAGATGTGTTCACCCTAGGGAGGCTCTACTTTCACACAGTTTCACACAGTGTTACTCACTCATCTCCATGTATTCAGGAGTAAGACCGTCAAATGGCTCTAGGTCGTAGTCTAGGTGCCACTGTTGGCAGCGACCCGGCTGCTCTACAATCTCTTTGGGGGCATGTTCCTTGTCCTTCAGCGTGCGGCACAGCTTCTTCAGCTTTCTAAAGCAAGGCGTTGAGAAAAAAGACAGGAAAACGGACTGTAAACAAAACAATTATTGCTGTAAATTGGATATTGTGTCAAAAATGGCCCAGATTTGATTGTGAGTCAAGTGTCATATTTGTTTCTGAGAACTGGATGTAAAGCTTACACAATCACACAGTTAATTTGCATGATGTGTGCTTTGTTTATGGTGCTGGTGCTTGCTTAGGCATGACTATCATGATTCCTTACTTATGATTGGCAGTTTTTCAAAACCCCACCCCAAATATTAAACTTCAGTGCATAAATCATCCTGCACTTGTCTTCTCCCGTTTGTGTTATGGACATCTATGAACCAGATTACTGTAGCAACTGCATAGCAAAATGCTAACAATCGCTCCGAAACATAGATACGTTTGCATACGTAAATGCTGCATAAGCAATTGTTCCTATGGAACATATGTTGGCATGTCCTCATAAATTGCATTAAGTTAGCCAGTCTTCTGATTTCTGATAAGTACAAACATTGAAAGTGTTTTGAAATCTGAGTTTTAAAATAGTTAGTACTGTAAATAAATCCTATAATGCTAGGGCTGCCCCTGACCAAAGATTTTCCTAGTTGACTAGTAGTCGTTAGTTTAAGCCATTAGTCATTAACTTTATTTTAATTGCTTTTTCGTTTTGTATATAGTGCAATTTGAATTTAGAAATGTACTTGATTTAAGTTTTTAGTTTTTTAAATAAATAATTTTTAGTTTCAATGCAAAATCACTTAAGCGACACACATGTCAATGTTCCCGGACAATGAAATACCTGACCGTTAGAGAATGCACAGATGAAGTAGGTTCTTTGCCAGAGAGATGTTGCCCTTCACAACTGTTGTAAAGCCATCTTTCAACAAGGGGAACGACAACTTTTTAATTGCACCTAATTCTTTTCCAGTTTCATTTGAATTTTTTGTTAAAATAAATCAAAAATAAAGTTCAAAGTTTGAAATCAAGGTGTCTTTATTGTGTAGGCTTAACCCAAACCCTGCTTAAATTACCCCAAAGTACTACCTAGTGTCCAACCAGCGGTATACCGGTGTTCGTTGGTTTGAACATTAATGATTACCGCATGGACCTGGTGTGTAAACGATCATGACTGTCCGTCATTGTGTGACTTGACTTTCTGTGGAGTTAATTTTCTTTCTGCGACCAAACGACTACTCCTCAACTAACGTTTGGTTGACCATTAGGGGGCAGCCCTACTTTATGCAAAACTCTGATGGCTTCTCTTCTACAACAGCAATATTTTTCATAGCAAACTCACAAATATGCTTCTCTACAAATGAATGCATCATGGAAAACATTGAAGATTAGCACCTAAGCAGTCAATTTATTATATAATGGACTGTTTCCACACTAAAAAGCTTTTGCAGCACTTTGAGGCATCTCCTCCATTGACTTGCATTCAAACAGATCTGCTTATTAATTGTACCAAGATGGCAGCACAGTTGACCTATCCTGACTAGCCAAATGCGGGATCTATTTTTATATATCCATGTCAGCACCTGCAGAGCAATGCACTAACAACCACGCAGATCACCTTAACTTTGTGATGACGAGTTTTGCATGGTCAAACACCACTCACATTTTCTTGTAATATCTTATAGGGAGTGGCGGTACTGGTTCTATCGTCACAAAAAAAAAAAACTTGTTTGTGGCTTTTGAGCTTCAGCTTAATTGACATTTCTTTGTGTGGTTCAATTCAGTCATGTGAACTGGCATGTGAATGAACTTGAAATGGCAAGAATCTTGGGCAAACCTTTCATTATTTTTAATTGGCATATCCACACACGAGAACCTGGAGGATTTAATATTAATGAACAACTTGCCTGATAATAAACAACTTGCTGGAAATCTCATTATTGTATGACACCTCTGACTACACGCAATGTTTACGGTGGCAAATCAATGGCAATAATCTGCATGTGTTATTGACAACGTGTTGTCTGCGCGTTGTTTACGTGTGAAAAATCACAGTGTAAACACGTGATCTCGGATGTCATTTTAACATAATTCTGAGCCATTTGGCCACTGTTTGAACAGATGAGTGTCGGAAGTTCCCATTGGCTGCTGAGAACTAGGATTAAACCATTTCTGAAAGCCTAGGGGGGTTGCCTACCTCTCTATGCTACCAATATTTAACATGCTACGGATGTTTTGTATTATCTTTAGTTTAATTTCAATCTATGTTTCATTTTCACTTTAGTTAGCATTTGAAAACTAACTCACCACCGCCATACTACCATGCACACGTTTTCGAAGGCTGATACAGACCTTTTCATGATCTCGGGCCAGGGTGCAATTAAAACTGTTGAACCACGTTTATACATTTTAATACAACGTGCTGTAGCCTATATGTGCATAAAATACAAAATAGGCCTAATGAAAAAAATTGTCTGTCTTGCATAATCTGCATATAGTCTTTCAAGTCTAAGCCCTTAACTAGATATATTATTAATATTGTAATGTATAATAATAGTCATTCATTCATTTATAAAATTCAACTGTCTGATTTGTTTTCAGTCATGGAGGCTTGAACTAGGAGTTGTCGTTATGGCCAAAATCTCATGATACGAGTAAGTTTATATCACGATAACGATATCACAATATAGTTATTTTTGCGGGAAATAAGGTTTTTATGATTCCAAACTTTTAGATACCAATAAAATGTAACAATGCTTGATACCAATTTCGATACCACAGCAAAAACTAATATTAGCCTAATTCATGTAAGAAGTTCTCAAGCAATTATTAAAGTCAAACAGTCAGTAATAAAATAAGAACAAAGAAACAAATGACAAGGAATAGGACAAATAATCCAATATAACAAAGATACAAATGATGTAAATGGTGCTGGAAGTGTTTCAAACTTCAAGTAAGCATTCAGAAAATAACACTTCACAGTCTTCACTGTATTAATTAAATATACATTGATTCATATTAAAGCTACAAAAGTTATTCAGTCAAGTGCAGTGAGTGATTCTCTTTTTCTTTTGTTGTTAACGACACATACAGCAGCGGGTACAGTATTAGGCTGCATTTACACTTTAAGACCTAATGCACAATCCAATACACTGACACACATCTGATTTTTCCCAAATGTTTACATTCACTTGAGAGATAACCGATTGTGTTTGTGTGAATACTTGCAAAGGTCTGCACTTTGGCATAATTTGTGTGTGTGTATTTGACTGTAAACCTGGTGTACAGAGGTGCGAGTACTGAATTGAGTTATCGTTCGTGGCTTATTGCACTCTTAATAACTCTTTTTAATATCAAGTGCGTTCCGCTTTGTATTTTCTCATTCATCCATGTTTCTTCATTGCTCTAACACGTCAATAACTTTAAGCAGTCCTGCCCAATGAAAGCCGCACAGATATTTTTGCATAACGTGATAACAATAACAAAATCTCTATCTATTGACACTTTATATTGTCACCATGTTGTAATCGTCATTTCGCATCACATCAGTCCCATCTTCAGTCCAAGCCATTTCATACTGTCAGTACGCCATTTCAAGTCCGTCACATTGCTAAACCAGTAGGCTACATAAAGCTTTTACATAAAATGTTATGAAGTGTATAATAGGCTACTCGATAACAATCCATGTTACTTGTTGCTGTGATCATCGTGGAGTATCTGTAATGCACAGTTGAGTGTTCATGTCCCTTATTTTCAGCATGACTGTTTCCAGGTATTGCAGATATAAACTTCTGTATGTGCGTGGTTCTAGAAAGAAAAAAATAAGCCACTTTTCTTTGTATCTTTGTGTTAACTTCAATGTTAAAAAAGTGTTTTAACTAATTAGATAAACACTTCTCAGGTAAATGGTTTTAATAATAACTTTCAAGGTGGCCTAGTGCTGTCAAGAAAGCCAAATTGAATTATTACCTGACCTTATTACAAACTCACATTCTAATTGAAAAGGAGGCAATTTTATCCAGATGAAAGTAATTTAAGTTGTAAAACTGCAATCCAAATATTTTATTTTTATAGGCTACACACAAAAAAAGAAAAGAACAAAGAAATAAGAGGATCTCAGAATGTTAAATAGTGGTAGCATAGTCTATGGGTGGGTTGGCAACCTCCCTTGGCTTACAGAAATGGTTTAACTCTAGTGCTCAGCAGCCAATGGGAACATATGACACTCATCCATTCAAACTGGACAAGTGGCCAATTGGTTGGAAGTATGTGAAATTGACGTCTGAGATCACTCGTTGTTAATGTGTTGTTTGCAAGTTGTTTGCCCGCTGTCTACGTGTTGTTTACACAGTGATTTTTCAAAAACAAACAACGTGTAAACAACATGTAGACGACAGGCAGACAGTGCGCAAACAACGTACAGAAAACACATTGTTTGCACATTGAAACATCTTGCGCATGCAATACAAGCTCTTGCGCGTGAGGATACCTCTGCCGCGCGAGCAAAATAATTCTCCAAACATGAACACTTTTTAATTTTGTCAATTGTTGGGTGAGCTCTTGCTATTTTGTGTGTAACCTCAAATATTATTGGTTATTGGAAGTTGACTGGCTAATTGTTGCATTCTTATGTTACTATAGACCTTTAAGAATTTATTTAATAAAATATACAATCTGACTTTTGTCATTGCAGTAGTAAGACACTTTATAATTAACTGAATGGTTGAAAGACCAGGGAATCATAGTCTTAGTAAGAGGAGGTTGCAACTAATGCATCTATATTAGTGACTTTGAACCACTGATTTCAAAGTTGCTGTAAGGTTGCAATCTTTAGTTTGCATAATGTCTGTCACTTTAGATAAAGTAAATTAGTGTACATAATAAGCATGCAATATAAACATTTTAGAGAAAGCATTTTTGTTATCAGCCTAGATATTGCCGTTTTGTCAATATGAATGGTTGATAGTGTTTCATTATGCTTTCTATCCCTTGTATAAGGGTTCCTACCTACATGTCACCCACGGCTATGCATTTAGGCCTAAATTGTGCCTAATATGTAATTAATAGCTGTAGTTTACTGCAGCAGGGGTATAGCATTCTTCACAGGATACTTTTCAGAGATGACTCTTTTAGATCATTGCTGTCATACAAATGTAGATAGATGATATAAATCTAAATGTGAGGGAACATAAACCACCTCAGAAAACGACCTAGCTGGATCTTGCAACTTAGCCAAATATGCATATGCAAAGAAACCAACATAGGCCCAACATAGAAAACTAAGTGACAAGTACGCAGCATGTACAGTGATGTGAAAAGTATTTTCCCCCATCCTGATTTGTTCTGTTTTTTGTGTATATCTCATACTAAATTGTAAAAAAATCAAACAGAATCTAACATAAACAAATGCAATCTGAGTAAACACAAAATACAGTTTTTAAAAGATAATGTTATTTATGGAAGCAAAAAAGTTATACAATACCAAATGGGCCTGTGTGAAAAAGTATTTGCTCATTAGTTATTAAATCCCCAAATCAATGAAACTGCATTCCTAATGGGGTTCAGCTAAACACACCCTGATTACTGCCTGTCTTGTTCTATCAAATACTTTTTCAGCAGCATTAAGTTGGCTAAAAGGTCTCACCCAGTAGCACACTATGCCACGGTCAAAATAAATTCCAGAAATGATGAGGAAATAGGTGATTGAAATGCATCAGTCTGGGAAGGGTTACAAAGCTATTTCAAAGACACTGGGGCTCTGAAGTGAGAGCCATTATCTCCAAATGGAGAAAACGTAGCACAGTATTGAACATAACCAGAAGTTGTTGACCTTCCAAAATTCCTCCAAAAGCAAAGCAATGACTCATCCAGGAAGTCACAAAAAAGCCAAGGACAACATCCAAGGAACTACAAGCCTCTCTCGTATCAATAAAGGTCACTGCTCATGACTCCACTATCAGAAAGACACTGGCCAAAAATCCCATCCATGGAAGAGTGGCAAGGCAAAAACACTCCTAACTCACAAGAACATTAAGGCTTGTCTGAATTTTGCCTAAACACACCATAAAGATCTTTAAATATTTTGGGAGTATGTTCTGTGGACTGATGAGTCGAAAGTGGAACTGTTTGGAAGACAAGGGTCCAGCTACATCTGGCGTAAATCAAACACCGAATTCCACAAAAAGAGCATCATACTTATGGTCAAGCATGCTGGTGGTAGTGTGATGGTGTGGGTATGCTTTGCTGCTTCAAGGCAAGGGTGACTTGCAATAATTGAGGGAAACAGGAATTCTGCTCTCTACCAGAAAATCCTAAAGGAGAACGTCTGGTCATCAGTCCATGAGATGAAGCTCAAGCGCAACTCAATTATGCAGCAAAGACAATGATCCAAATCATAGGAGTAAGTCCACCTCTGAATTGTTTGCAATTAATTGATAGTCTGTGTATTCAATTTCAAGAGTGTAGTCCATCAATAGACAAAGGTGATGCAGGTATAGATAGATAGATGATAAGGTGCATCGCTGTTCAAACTGCAGGTCATTTTGGTGAGGTTCAGTGGGGTCCAACCTAAATCCCAGGTTCAAGCAGTGGCATATGAAGTATCCAAAGTCTTACAGTTGGAGTTGACATCAGTTCATCCTCTGAAGTAAAAAAAAAAAAGCTGAAGTTATGTCTGGCTAGCGCCGGCTGTAGTTTGTCGTCATCTCTCAGTGAGACAGTTTCTGTAGCAGTGGAGTCCGACACCAAGCAGGAATGGAGCTGAATCTGGCAGGCTCTAGTAACCTTGGGATATGAAACAAACAGCGTATTATTAGCGTAGATGGTATTCAATTTTATGCAGTGTTATAGATCATGATGTATGTATCTGGTTCCAGCAGACCTATCTAAAGCAGCCTAATTGTGATTTGATGGATAAATTAGGTGTATGCCTGGCTAAATAAATGAGTCTTTTGTCTAGACTTAAACTGAGTGAGTGTGTTTGCATCCCGAACAGTATTAGGGAGACTATTCCATAGTTAAGGAGCCAAGTATGAAAAGGATCTACCTCCTTTTGTGGATTTTGATATTCTTGGGATTATTAACAAGCCAGAATTTTGTGACCGTAATGAACATGATGGAATATAGAATGTCAGAAGGTCACTTAAGTACTGTGGAGCTAGATCAATCAATGCTTTGTATGCAGTTAACAGAATTTTAAAATGAATAAGAAATTTAACAGGTAGTCAATGTAACGATGATAAAATTGGGCTAATATGATCATTTTTCTTGGTTTTAGTCAGCACTCTGGCAGCTGCATTTTGAACCAATCAAAGTTTATTTATTGAACTTGCTGGACATCCTCCCAGTAATGCATTACAATAATATAGTCTTGAGGTCATGAACACGATTCATTTTTTGAGATCAGCAACAGAGAGTGTGTGTCGTAATTTAGCTGTATTTTTCAGGTGGAAGAATGCTGTTCTACAAACATTGAAATTTTATTTTCAAAGGACAGAACGTTCTTTGCAGAAGATAATGACGTAACAGTAAATCCATCAAGTGTCAAATTATATTTTAGCTGCTTATATTTAGAGGTTATTGGTACAATCATTAGTACCTCTGTTTTGTTCAGTTGAGTAGAAGGACATTTCTGGCCATTCAATCTTTGATTTCATTGATATAATCTGCTAATTTGGAGAATTGTGAATTTTTGTTGGGTTTAGAAGAAATATAAAGTTTGGTATCATTCGCATAACAGCGGAAACTTATTTCATAATTCCTGATAATATCTCCCAGGGGAAGCATGTATAAGGAGAAAAGCAGAGGTCCTAAAACTGATCCCTGTGGCACTCCTATACTTAACTTTTGTATGATTTGATAATTCCTCATTTACACATACAAAGTGTTAGTGGTCTGATAAATGGGACCTAAACCATGCTAATGCAAGTACACTGATGACAACATAGTTCTCCATCGTATTCAAGAGAATGTCTTGATATATTGTGTCAAAGGCAGCATTAAGATCTAAAAGCACTAGAAGAGAAATGCAGCCACGATCAGATGATAAGGGCAAGTCTTTTGTAACTCTAAGTGCAGTCTCTGTACTGTGATGTGGCCTAAATCCTGACTGAAATTGTTCATTTATTCAATTTCTCTGTAGAAATGAACATAGTTGGGAGAACACTACATTTCTAATATGTTCAACATAAATAGCAAATTCTCTTGGATCAAGCTATGGCTTCATATTATGCAGTTTGATAACTGCCATTTTAAAGTTTCTTGGGACATGCCCTAAGGAGTTAATAATATTAAGGGGAGGTTCTGAGATGACCGGGAATAACTCTTAAGTGCATAGTTGGTCCTGTCACACTCCAAGAGTTGAGAATCTCAATAAATGCTAATCCCAATGTGTCAATTTTATTATTTATGTGAATATTGCACCAACAATTAAAGATCTACATTAACTACTAGATCAGATAGAAAATGTGCAAATTCATGGAGCCAGAGTAAGGACCGGGTGATCTATATACTGTAGCAAGGGCAAAAGAAGACCGTTTTTTTTTTTTTTTATTGAATCTGACAGTCATATTAAGCATTATTAGTTCAAAAGACTTACATTTATATTGTGTCCTCTGAGCAACCCCAAAGATTTCACTGTAAATTTTAGCAACACAACCTCGACCCTTCAGAGGAGGCTCTTGTTTATAGCAATAACCTGAGGGAGTAGATTCATTTAAACTAATATATTCATCCAGTTTAAGCTAGGTTTTTAGTCAAACAGAGCGCATACAAAATATGATCTGTAATACTTTCATTTACAATTAGTGCTTTGGTAGAAAGAGATCTCATGTTTAGTGGCCCTACTTTTTATTAGAGATGCACCGATTGCAATTTTCTTGGCTGATTCCGATTTTTTTTAAAAAAAAATTTTCCCAAGTGTGATCTGCCGATACCAATTTTTCCGATTTTCTTTCTAAGCACTATTGAATGCATATACAAACAAAATCAACCTTCAATGCAAAATTTAATTTTCATAATAAAATAAATTATTAAACATTACAGTTTCCCCCAAACAAAGTTACAGGATCTTCTCAGACTTCTGATATATAAAGTGCTCTGTGATTGGAAAGAGGTAGAAATAACAATTAACTGCAAATGAGTTACTTTATATAACAAAACGGATGTCATTTTCCAATATTTTTATAAATGGACCTTTTTCTATATTTTACTCGTCTAACAAAATAATTCCAAATATTACAAGCCTATGAACAAAACTGACGTGTCCAATACACTCAACATTGACATTAAGCGTACGTTAGATGTCCAAATATCAGAGGTAAAACTGATTGCTGCTTCGGGGTCGGATTGTAACCATACCTGTCGTCACTCACCCCCGTTTTTCCCGGGAGTCTCCCGTATTTCACACCCATCTCCCGCCCCCCTCCCATTTTGTTATTTCTCTCGGGAAACTCCCATAATTTGTATGGCCCAAACCACGTTACATGAATAATCACATCAATATATTATTCCAAGGTTGTCCAGTTGCCAGATCTTGTATGAAATCCTACTCGCACAATCGACGCACCACATTTCTAATAATAGAATAATAAATAACTCAGCTGGTGCGCCGGCGAAAAAAAAAAAATATATATACATGTAAATTTAACAACAGCTGGACGAAAGCATTTAATTTCATATCCCAAAACCATATCAACAATACCCACGCCTTTTGAAAAGTGTGTCGCACTGATTTTAATATCGGACACGGTGGGAAAAATGACGTTACTCAGCACATTAAATCACAACGGCACAATATGCATGTATTTAGCCTGTCTCTGTCATCCAGCACCCCACTTCACCTCCAAGATTTGTGTACCCAAATGTTGACAGGTAACAGGCTGCGTGTGTGACATGACACTACGGAGACTCCACTATGGAGAACGGCTGGTCATCCAGGACCATGAATTCCATAATTTCCCTCGTAAATGCTTTGGTCTTTTCGCTGATCATACCAAGGAAAGATAGAAGAGGATGCTGACTTCTGGCTGGCTCTGAGCTCTGGCTAGCTTTAGCCGCTTAACTTTTTTAGCTTCTTTTTTAAAAGTGGTATTTTCAGCTGGGTGAGGGTGTTTTAAGTGTGTAATTAGGTTTGTTGTTCCGAATGTTATCATGGTGGTTCCCCCACGGTTTACTTTAGCCTTACAGTTATTACACATTGCGAACTTTATGTATTCTTCACTCACAGTGAAGATCTTCCACGCCAAATGTCATGTTTCCATGCGGCTGTGACGTTATTGCCTGCGCTGCTGGCAACAAAACGGACTGGCTCGGAATCAGAAAGACGTGAGACTGACCGGCCGGTTACCGGTCCGGGCCAAGCATGCGGAAAACGGGCTGATTCCGGTCCCTGGCCGGTCGATCGGTGCATCTCTACTTTTTATGATGTTTATTTTTTTTTTTTCAAGTTTGAGCTTAAAGGATTAATTCACCCAAAAATGAAAATTAGTCTCTATGTATTGTAGTTTATGTGACCTATGTGAAATCTCAAGGCAGCTAGAAAATGTTCGGATTAACCAGTTTGTCTGCTTCCTTCCCTGGAGGGATGGAGTCCATCTCTCTTTAGGAGGTCAGGTCTACCACAAAAACTCTTCCACTTGTCTAGAAATCCTATGCTATTCTCCAGACACTACTCAGACATCCAGCCAGTCAGTGACCCTAATCTACCATAAACCTCATCACCACGATGAGTTTGGAGGGGGCCCAAGCATATTACAGTGTCTGAAATAGTTTTTGGAAGTTCACACACCTCATTAACATTTTCTCTAATGATCTCCGACTGGTGATGCCGGATATCATTAGTGCTGACTTGAATAACAGTTTTAGAAAATCTACATTAAGAATTAGTCAGCACTTGTAAATTTGAACTGATGTCAGACGCCCGAGCCCCCGAAATGCATTTAACAATGTTGGCTGGAGTCTCCATTTCCATGTTGCTTACAGAAGAATCACCAACTATTAGGGCTCATGATTCTCAGTGGGTGCATCACTGAGAGGGGAGAATCGATTGGAAACCCTAATAGGAACGGGAGAGTGGTGTCGCTTTTCTGAGTATGTCGCCGAGATGTCCCCCAATCGCTCTGCTGCGGGTGCTCTAGTTTGTGTGTTGCTTGCTGTTCTACCCGCATCCATAACAGTATCTACTGACCTCTCTTTCTCACTGACCTCCACTTCTTCTGTTCGGATGCGTGTCTCTAACTTATTAAACTTCTCTGTCAGCCTGACTAATTCCTTAAATTTATCACATGTGAATCCTTCACTGCTGATGGAAGAAGCTACAGTAAACATGTGGCATGTAATGCAGGCAGAAATAACATGAGCAGATGCCATGACTTACCGCAATTGTTGTTTTGAGGGTTTGAGATCGATGTGGTTCCTAATCAGCAGATGCCTGAGCTTGATGCAATAATCCATTTTAAAAAACAGTGGAGAAAACGAATGCACGCAGTCAAGACGCGAGATGTAGACAAGTGGAAAAAAGAAAAGAATTCTACAAACACTTGTGCAGTGTGCCATCAGCAACAGGAACAGGAACAAGAAGTGACATCACCCCAGGTCAAAGTCCTGACTTGAACCCGATTGAGATGCTGTGGCAGGACCTTAAATGGGCAGTTCATCCTCAAAAACCCTCCAATGTGGCTGAACTAAAGCAGTTCTGCAAAGAGTGGGACAAAATTCCACCACAGCATTGTGAAAGACTGATCTCCAGTTATCGGAAGCGTTTGGTTGCAGTTGTTGCTGCTAAAGGTGGCACAACCAGCTATTCCGATTTTTTTCACATGGGTGATATAGGTGTTGAATAAATGTTTTGCATTATTGATAGATAGATAGATAGATAGATAGATAGATAGATTTTATTTGAAAACTGTATTTTGTGTTTACTCAGGTTGCCTTTGTTGTATGTAATATCTCGTTTGAAGATCTAAAACAATTTAGTTTGAAAAATACACACAAATAAAATCATGAAGGGAGCAAGTACTTCACAGCACAGTACAGTATATGGTATAAAATGGTAAGATAAATTAATAGTAAATAATAACTTATTGAAATACAGTATATCCTTAAGGCAAACATGAGCCAAGATACTACAGTACATGTAAAAATGTGTTTTAGGATCAAAGGACAGGATCAAGCAGATGACCACAAAACAAAAAATGTTAAATGTTGAATAACCAGCAGCCTACTATATGTTCTCTGCATGTACCTCCTCTGTTGATCAGCCATCTTGCTGATTTGACTGTCTTGATTTGCCAGTTATTTCTGGAGTCTTATTACTTGAGTAATACGATTTATAAAAGATAAATTGTTCTTTGTAGTTCTACCCAACATCACAAGAATGCAACAGCTAGCTTTTAGTGTCTGGCAAAGACAAACATTATATAGTATAAAATCAGACCTGTTAAATGGAAAAAAATAGCAATAAATAAAGTAATGTCCCTCATGCAGAGGGTCCCTTGATAAAGCCATGTCTCATGAAGAACAGGTGAGTTTATGGTTCTTCGTAATAAATGGGAGCCAATCACAACTGATTTGCGGGAAAAGGGAATAACCAATGATATTCGATCAAGTGGTGGTCACCATAATAACTCCCAGAGTGTTTGGAGCTATTCCACATATAAAAGACAAATCTCTCATTAAAGAGTCTGAGATTTCAAAGACACAAAGGAAAGGCATGCATAAGCAGCCAAATACCTGGGTTTAGAAAAAACAAGGAAATTAGAAATAATGACTCAAGTCGTAAAACTCAATAGAATTATGTACAGTAACAGGATCTATTTGACCATAGATGCATGCCAGCGAGCATGTTCGTAATTTTGCTAATTACTGCCATGCTATCCAGACCACAGAATACAATTTGACCCAATTTAATGAGTTTAATTCCACTCTTTTTAAACCAGATGGAATGTGCAATAGCTTTGCTCTGGGATAAAGCTTTCAAAGTCCTTAAAAAAAAGAGTTCACCCAAACATTTTAATTCTTTCATAATTTACCCTCATACTATTCCAAAACTGTATGACATTAAGCAGCATTGTGTTGCATTCAATACATACAAATCTGGAACGATATGAGGGTGAGTAAACGATGACCTACAGTAACTCTTTAAACAAAAGAAGCAGTAAGTGTGATTTTAAGTGTATGACAGCTCATGTTAATTTGGAATCCTTTGAAGACCAAATAAAGTGGAGAAAACGGTCCATACCTTTATAGCCTATTAACATTCTCAATAAAACCCTCCAAATGCATCTGCTGCATTATTTAGTCTCCAAAACTACAGCTCTTTCCAGCACATTACTTTTTAATGCATGCCTTTGTACCATAAGTGCTTTCCTCCATCCATGATAAAGCTCTCGTTTAGCAGCTGTTGAAACGCATTTGCATTCGGGAATGCACGTTAAGACACACGCAGACTCCCACTGACAGACAAGGACTGATCAATGACAACTCAAACAGACATTAAAATGGACACAGCCCCTTTTAAACATCTACGGCTCTATTTTTTGCATGCACATTATTATAATGTGGAAGGATGGCATGACACTGCAGTTTGTGGGGAGATTAGATCGGTAATGTAGGTCAGGTCTCTGTGTGGAGGGATATCGAGAGCCCCTCTGGCCTCTATCATGGTATATTTGCACCAAGCTCAAAGTGCTTTCCCCCTGAAAAACAAAATTGAGGTGAGTATTTATAGATTTGGATGGAAGAATGGGTTTGACTTTGTTCTCTTCATTGGCTGTACAATTTTTTTGATTTGCATTCTTAAAATGACTACTTTTTTGCTGGTACTTATTGCTCCTGGACTTATAAAGACATTCAGAACCACCCAGAGCAGGACAAATACTTCAGAGAGGTCCAACAGCGGCACTCTCGTGAGATAACAGCCGATGGAAATGGCACAAATGGTCAACTGCCATGACAAGTTCATGGAACATGCCAAAGACTTGTTTGCGCACTACAGCTGTGTTTATGCATGCTCACACAAGCACCTAAAAATGGCAATGCTACCAAGTAAAGTACATTTTTCAGTAATGTGGTAGTGTAGCATGACAAAATGCCACATCACCTTTTTTGTAATAGCAAATTTTGGATGCAAATCCACAAAAACATTTTATACATGTTTTCACATCCAAAAATCCCCTTTCTTTCTGATATTAAATATCGGGAAGTCCAATTCAGTTTAGTGAATACGTTTATTTGAAAGTTCAGTGGAGGGTGAAATTACTCAAAATGAATTATTAAATAAATATTTAAATAAATCATTTAAATACATAATGAAATAATTTAAAAACTATTTAAGTCATTAAACTAATCATTAAATCACTAAATAAACCTAGTTGTTTTAGTAAACTAGTTTGTGTAAATTTTCAATTAAGCATGGTCTTTCGCTTGATTGGGTTTTTTGTTTTTTTAAATCTGCAAGTTAACTCTTTTAGTGTAATATTTTATTGTACCCAAGCTCAGCCATAGATGCAGTGTAAAAAAAACTACAACACTAACCACAAAATAATTTGATAATTTATAATTCGAACTGGCGACTCCAGGGGTGGTAGTCAGCATCTTTACTCACTGAGCTACCCAGGCCCCAGTGATGCAATGTATTAAAGAAGAGGTAGCATATGTTAAAAAATCCAGAAAGGGTCCAGTGATGGCTCTCAAATGACTTTATGATCACAGAGGTCAGAGCAATGGGTCCGTTGTCATTAAGTCCTGTGATTTTGGGTTTCTTTGGGATGACTATGATGATGTAGTTGTAGTTGGTAATGTTAGGCCTCTCCACACTGATGCAGGGTCGTTAGTGAGAACTTGTTTTTCAGCTATTCATGATATTATATTTTTGTAACATTTAATTATTGAAATTATTTAACCTCTGTACAATAATTTAAAAGAAACAAATCATTTTTTTATGTGTTTCTATACAAAATACATTTACAATCATTTGTACAAAACGATGTATTATTTAGCCAAAAGCTGCTGTTCATTTTTCACATTGTTCTATTTTTGACTCAATTCACAAATTATGCCGTTTTCTAGGTGGTATTTAGTATAAATGTATCTGTTCAAATGCTATTTAATGCAGTCAACCTAGTTGAGATCCTCATTGTTTTTGTGGCAGATAAACACTGATTGCACAAAATAAATATATAACTAAAAAGATATCACTCCCTTAATAAGCTCAATTATTGCCCCACCCGGCCGACCCATAAATAGCTTCAATGTTGTAAGCTGTGCAAGCTACTTTTTGTTTGTAGCTTGTGGTGTTGCTGAACATCTTAAATTATAAATAGTATGTAGCTTGACAAACAACAGTCTGAGTAACAGTATCTGTTAGTAATTAACTGAAGTCAGTTACTCTTGCAGCTCACAATCAAAAAGGTGTTTTGTGGCTGCACGCTACAGCATGTGTTATTTGAGCCACAGGGAACAAAAGACAGGTGCCCAGAGCATTTCCACATACCTATCCCAAGGGGGGTGAGCTCAGTTTACTGTAGTCACAGAGGTTTGCGTTAGTTAATTAATTAGAGCAAACCATATGTCAAAGATGTGAAGATAAACCAAGCTGTAGCTTTCTAAGCCAAATGATGAATCATAAATTAAAGTGTTGTTCTGTTATCAGATAAAAAATCTGTCACTTAGCATTCTCGCACCAATTAGATTTGTGAATTCTTCCTAAGAATAGAGTCAGGTTATGATTTTTAAGAAAATACAGTAGATAAGTTGAAAGAACATAGAGAACAGGTTGTTCCTGGTTTTCTTCTAAAGGACGAGATGAAATAGGTTAAAAAGGGACTTCCAGAGAACAGTAGTCCAGGACTAAGTGGTCCATTCTGCAACTCGAGGGAAATCGCATCCTAGATTCTTTTTTTCATCATTTAGTATAGCATACTCATGCATTTGTGTGGCCGTACCGAACACACATCACAATATATATAGTCATGACACCACACCCAACCTTCTCTCACGATATAGATTTGTTTGTATGTGTTTATATGCCCTACAGGTACAGCCTGTATTCCATAAATTGCATAAATGTCAGTCACCCTGATTTGCATTTTATTGTATGTAGGGCTGACGTGAAGCAGAACTTGTGCTAACATGTGAAATGTGACCGGAATCCAGCCTATTAGACAACAAGAGGAGGCATGGAGAGAAAGTCTGTGTACAGATAAAGGGTGCAAGTGCGAGGAAGTGGAGAAAGGCAATATAGCAGGGAGAAAAAGCAGATAAAGTGATGCAAGTCTAAGGATTTATTGTCACTATGAACCTACATTAATGGTTAATGGTCTGCACTTATATAGCACCTTTTATTAACCTTAGAGGTTACCAAAGCACTTTACACTGTCCAATTCACCCATTCACACACACATTCACACTCGCAGTCATACACCAATGGCGGCGGAGCTGCCATGCAAGGCCATTGGGAGCAACTTGGAGTTCAGTGTCTTGCCCAAGGACACTTCAGCATGTGGAGTCATGTGGGCCAGGAATCGAACCACCAACCCTGCGATTAGAGGCTGACTCGCTCCACCACCTAAGCCACAGCCGCCCATGACATTTGCTGGAGTAGAAAAGCTTTAGGATTCACATAATGGAGCAAATATTTGTGGGACTTACGGAATGCCAATCTCGAAGATGTTATTCTGAATAAGCTGCTTCCCCAGCATGATGATACTGAGCTGAATGCAGAGTTCAATCAGGCAGCCACCAGGAGCACACTGTAAGAGATGTTTTCACAGTTTCATACTACTGAAATTTATGTCACAACCATTCTCACCGGAGTAAATGTAATAAATATGAAATGGGATGTAGCTGGCATTTAAAAGGGACACAGGCATGCAAACCCAAACTCACCTCTTCCATACGGTAGTCATTGAAGACATAAACATAGTCACCAGGGCGGCCTGCAAACCTGTAAATAACCCAAAAGTAAGGTTCAAGGATCACAAAGGATTTCCCCAAGAAAGTAAATGCCCTGGGTGACATGTCTGTCTTATTTGAGGCCATATGTGTATGCTGCAGACAAAGACTTGGAAGAAGCCAAATGTGTACGTGCTATCAACCATTATTGGAAACCTCCAGCTCTAACTCACTGCATTTCTGTTATTTTTGACTGCAAACACTCAATGCATCTGCCTTTTTAGTACAGCATTTGTCCCTTGTGCAATTAACCACAAAGTTGTAGTACAAATCAAATTGGGGGGAGGGGGTATATTTGTAACATCTGATGTAGTCCTTAATATTCTATTCTAGGCCTCTCTCAATCTAATTATTCAGATAGGGATGCCCCTGAAAATCAATTCCATGTGGTAATTACTGTCCCTTAATTGAAAAGTTACATTCTGACTCTGCTCTCCACCTACCTTCCTTTGAAGAAGGCCACATAGAAGATGGGTGCATAAGCATTCATGAACTTCAGGAGGAAAGCCTTCAGAATCAGATGCTCCTCAAAGTTCGTCTCTGTTTTGGGGATCTCTGAAGGTGCATGAATGCAAATGCATTTGGGGTTAAGACATGAGGTTCTGAATGAACTGCCCACATTTTCAATATTCATAAGCCTCCTTTGATGTTCAGAAATATAATAAAAATGGGCTGCTTGGATATTTCTTTCTGACACTTTTCACAACATCTTTCTCTATAGCTATTTCTCTTTGGTGCAGTTGAAGGTTGTGAAATGGAGCTCTTCAGAAATGTTTTGTTTAATTTTGGGCCGCAAGGCATATACTGAGCTGGGATTACATAGTTTTTCATGCTAAACATTTATCTGCTTGGGTGTGGCACAATAACGTTGGTAAAGAATTCACCATATTTCCATAATACATTCATTCATAGGGCCCGCTCGGGAAAGCACCCAAATTCCAGTAGGTCTGGTAAAATATATTCAGCGCTGAATTAGGGGTTTGGAAGTAGGTTAAAACACCAGAGTGAGCCATACTCAGACTGACTGTATGTGGTCAGACTTTAAGAGTGAACATTTATGTCTTATTCAGAAGGTGAAAACACATGCTGCTTCCTCTTCCTGCCTTCCCTACACATCCACAGAGACTCTCATTTATTAAAACATCTCGGTGATGGTTAACTGACAAGCAGAGTTTTCTCCAGTGCCCCTGCAGTAGCAGAGATGAGCTCAATCAAACATTCATGTAGCGTGGACAGGGGAAGAAGGGACATTGACAGTCGACAGTTAAAAAGTTGACCAAAAGTTGCCTTTGAGATCTAGCTTTTTCACTGAATGTATGGCATTGAATGAGGCTGCATATATTTCCATAAAAAGCAACAATACAGTAACTGTGCCAGAATTGAAACTGAGAAAAATGGCTTCAAATTTTATGATAGTCCAGCAAAATGTGAATTAGTCTGGTTTGGCTCAACTCTGATTCAGAGAATGCAAAGTGAGACTAATTTATGTCACAGGACAGATCATAGTCTAAATTAGGGCTGGGTATTGATGCAGATTTCCCAATTCCCATTCACGACATCTGGATTACGATTCTTTGATTAATTTTGATTCAGTTCTTATTGATTTGGTATATTTCAGATATAATATAAATTTTGCTTGCATATGAAAGAAATCTCTCTCTGCTGTTAATTATACGGAAGACTTTCTAACTAGGTACATTTAAGAAAATATTCATTTTACAAATTATATTTTATCATTTTATTTTGTTTTTTTTCATACTTTTGGTAATATTTTAGCTTTTTACAAATTCATGTCCATCCATAAATACGATGTGTTCAATTTCAAGTATTTACAAGTATATACATTGATTTGTAGAACATGTGCCCAAAAATTAATTTTCTCTTAAAGAGGCCCTATTATACATTTTGGGATTTTTTACCTGTCCTTTAGTGTGTAACTTTGTGCTCTTTGTGCATGTAAAAGGTCTGCAAAGTTGGAAAGCACAAAGTCCATGCAAAAGGGAGTTATACTCTCACACAGAAAACTCTGCTCAATAACTACAAGAAACGGCTGGTTTGTAGTCCAGCCATTTCTTCCATAAAGTATCTACGTCACTATGTAACACATTTGCATAATGCCCGCCTGAGGGCTACTTTTGCTACTTTGGCCCACCCTCAAACAATCGTAGTTATAGCCGTTAGTTTTGTCACCATGTCGAGAAGATGCTGTTTTTTCCACTGCAAATGTAAAACCTCTTTGTTTGGACTTTCAAAGGCAGACGAATTGAAGTATCAGTGGTTAAAATTGGTTACTCCAGAATGATGGTGCAGTTCCCACTTTGTTGGTACAATCTGGCGCTTCAGGATCACAACCTGTAAGTATGCTTGATTAGTTGCTGAGAGTTAAAATGCAGAGTTTTGTGTTATAGCTACGGTGTACACCAAGTGCACAGCTAACCTGCAAGCTAATGTAATTGTGTTGAAATAGTTTTGCTAATCAGCTGTGGGCCCACTTTTACCTACAATTGTGTAGAATTATGCAGATTGTTTGTCATTCTTACTATCATGAATGGTGATCAAGAGTGGAGATGGATTTGTTTTTACAAACGTAATTTTACATCTGCAATCCACGGTAGTGTTCAAGTAACTTGCAATGTTATGTTATTGTTTTGCTAAGGGTTTCCTATTCAGTGTAGGCCAGCTTTAACCTAAAGCCGCTGTTCTCCGTTCATATCTCGGTTGAAAAAATTCCTGCTTACTCATTCCAGAAAAAGATTATTGACTTAGATGCACAACGTGTCTTTTACTTGAACTTTATTCTCAATGTGCAGTGAAAGGATCTCCGTGATGAACTTCATCGCCAATATGCTACACAACAACTGGTAAGTGAAATCTGAAAACGTACCAGCTAGTGGCTAATCACAGACATTTCTAAGAGCATAGTGCAAAATTTGGTCGCATATGCAAGTCATTTTTATGCTCATTGTAGAGAGTTGCTCATAAAGAACAAGATCGATCTTGCAATTTAAGATTCGATATCAACATTGCAATGCATCAGAAAGTAAATACTTTTACCCAGTCCTAGCCTAAAGCCTAGAATATGCTTTGTTTAAATAATCTATAGATGATCCATATATTTATTTCAATGATGGTGGAAAAACAAATCTCACCCAGTTCGGTGAGCCAGACAGCCACCATGCCATAGATCTCATCTAGAATGAGAATGGCTACCAGATTGATGATAACAGCAGTGGCTGTGACGGTCACCCGCACGTTAGACTTGACCTCTGGATCTGGGCTCATTGCCATGAGAGCGGAGATAGTGATGCGGTAAATGATGACACTGAACACGGCAGAGCATGTCACACCAAACTAATGTGAGAGAGAGAGAGAGAGAGACCGGTAGTGGAGGGTAAATGAAAGAAATGGCTATTTAAAATAATTTTGGTGAAGCATTAACTTGAGCAAATGGTCTGATTTGTTAATAATTGTCCTTGTAAGCATGAATCCATTCCACCAAACAGGAGATCCACCGCTCACCATGAAGAGAATGGAGGAAATGTTGATTAGATACCCAGGCAGTCTGTCCCTCCATGTTAGCGTCTCATGTCCATGCTGTGAAGAGAAACAACAATTATACATTTGGTGAATTGGTTAGATGAGTGCTGTGTTAACGTATTCCCTGTTGAAACAGGAAGTTTCATATTGAACATATCGAAGGGCTCAACCGTTTTTCTAGGCTTTAGTTGCATTAGTGTTTTTAATACATTTTTCAGGAATTAAAATACTTAAAATTTTAAATCCGTAGATCTGCTAAAAAAAAAGTTGTCCATGTTTAGATGTACACTAGCATATAGATGGTCTCAAAGCTTACATACGTGGACTAAAAGCCACAAAACGTGTTGTTTTTGTTTTTATGGAAGCTACTTTGCTCTAGTTTACTTAAGGTAATTTTCAAGTGACTTTTTTTAGAATTGGCACGCGAGAGGGAGAAATTCAGCTGTCCTCTTATAAAAACAAGTCAAGTCATTTGTATAGTGCCTTTCACAACACACATCGTCTCAAAGCAGCTTTACAGAAAATCATGCATTAACAGAAAATGAAAACGTAATATCTCTAAAGTCTTAGAGTCATCATTGTAGTTTGATTAAATATGATTATGAAGTGTATAAAAATAAATAATTAAATAATAATTGTATTTAGAAACCCAATGAGCAAGCTGAAGGCGACTGTGGCAAGGAACACAAAACTCAATAAGATGTTGGTTAATGGAGAAAAAATAACCATGGGAGAAACCAGACTCACTGTGGGGGCCAGTTCCCCTCTGGCTGGCATAACACAAAATAATGCCATTTATGTCCAGTTCAAGTCTTGCTTTAAAATTATTAAACTAAGTGTTAAGAGCCAGTGTTTGAACAAAGATTTTGTAAGAACAGTAAGATTAATGACTAATGTCTTTGAAGTTCATCCTGGATTAACTGCAGAAGTTCATATAGAAAAACACAACAACATTAAGGCCATTAACCCTGGCCTTCCATTAGTGTGAGTACATTCCATACATTCAAGTGATCATAACTTCAAAACGAATATTGCTCTTAATCCTTTCTCCCCTCCTTTGCATTAGTATCAAACCACATCAAGCCAGAAACAGCAACAATGGCCTGTGCCGAACATGGCCTGCACAACAGCAGCTGTGGAGTGAGGGTGGTCAGTTCCCATAGGAGAGAGTCTTTCTTCATTGTGATGCTTAGGACAACTGACCAAGACACATGCTCCTCTGAAGAATACACCTTACATTACTGTCATGAGGTTCAGATTCTTTTCTCAGGAAATTGCAAGGAAACAAATCGGCAGGCCACAGGAATCTTAAGAGCTAGTCTGTATGCCTGTCAAGTTGTAAAAATATAATTACAAAAATATAATTGCAAATCAAAAGTGTGTACAAATGGTTTTAAATTCCATGGCTGCCTCTACATGGGTAGCTACCTTCTAAGGCAGCATCCTAACCGAAAAGGAACCGCATAACAAGTGACTGTTTTGAACCCTTTATAAGGAGAAACTCTGTTAACAGTCGTCCTGACAATATGATACATTCATTGCGATGTAGAAGACTCGTTGAAAGTCTCTGTGTGCTTGGGATGCTCGGAAACAAGAAGGTAAAACGTAATGAATAAAAAGAAATGGAGATATTTGATATCTCTAAATAGTGTTTTAAATATTTCTTGTTGCTTTGTGCTAGAAAAGACATCACTACTGAGGCAAAAAAGCATGTGTTTAAAAAATCACTGACACTTCACTCCACAGACTTTAATATATTTGGAAACGCTGATGCAAGTCATGTGGAAGCCCCTCAAAACAGTTGATTCCAGAAGAGTCTGAGATTAGCATACTAAATACACAAATATTACTTGAAATACTTTATTCTTAACTGTCATTAAATATGGCATCTTCCTTGACGCTGTCTTCCATTAAAATCTTTATTGCTATGCATTATTTGCTTCATTAGAACTGCATGCTGTCTATTTAGACTGCTCATTAGAGCTTAGAACAGAGCCCATATCTTACATTTTTGATGAATAAAGATTTTGATGGTTTTGCAAGGCCCTGGTATGTTAGTATATACTGTTAGTATATCAACACAATAGTTCGAAAATATTCTACTTACGTAATTGGAATCTATAGAGGCAAACGCCACGACCTAGCACTCAGTAATACAGTGCGTGACAAAACTTTGACACCCTCAAACTTGGAATGGCACAACACCCAGACTGTAACCAGGCACAGCCCTCAAGATGCCACAGCTTTAGGCTCTCCATAAAAATGAATGTAAGTCACGCAATGGTACGCTATTCATGGTCCACTGGCTTCACAAGCCCTCACCACATAATGAGAGCAGTTACTATGGGCCTGTGGTCTCGCTAGTTGCCTACTCTTCATTTCTATAATGATGTTATTTGGTGACCGGTTGTGTTACTCTCTTAAATTGCAAACTGATAGCAGTCATTCTATGTGTGAGAGTAACGCTTCAGCACAAATGTCAAAAAAGGTCAAGTTCACTGAAAGTCTCACAGTACTTGGCGATTGGGGAGAATCTGTGAAACCTGTACACACAAATTACACAAATATGCACACAAGTATGTAGTAAGTAGGCCAAGATGTAAAATCTGTGATATTCTGTGAAATAAGTGTAGCTGAGAGTACTACAATCTGATTGGTAGCTTCAAGTGTTATTCAATATTCTGGCTAATTTCATAAACATGCAAGGGGTGGAAGGATATGTAAAATGTTATGAATTGGGGGGGGGGGGGGGGGGGGTATTTCTATTCTGCACTGTAAACCCTAAAGTTGTCATTACTGTAAAAATCAAGTTGTCTTAATTGTTACTTGAAATGTCAAGTTTTGGACTCATTACTGAAATATTTATGTATATTTTTCTTAAACATCAATTGACTTAAGATTTGAAGTGTTAATGACGGAGTACAAAATTGAGGTTATGGGGAATACACACAATCCCTTGCTGCTTGAATTGTTTCCTTGGTCAAAGGGAACAGATTGGGGAATTTAAATAATTGTTATTAAGAATTCATAGATGTTTTAGCTATCTATTTTTGTATTATTTAGGTTTTGTTGCAAATAGTTATTGGTGTAATTTCAGCATTTGGGTGATCTGTGTCTTTTTGGTCAAGTTGGTCAGTTCTCTCTCTCTATCTCAGTTCTCTTTGTGCATGTGCAGCTGAAGTGCATATATGCATTTCTGTAAAGACTTATTTAATAACTGACCTAGAATCAGTTATCTTTATTTGAGCTGTGATGTTTGATCTAAAATTATATCAATTCAATTAAAATGAACAACAGTAGAAACAACAATATTTAAATTCAAATATGAGTTGTCTACTTGCATGTAGTTAACTCAAATATTTAAGTTCACTCTTCTTGAAAACTAAGTTAATTGAACTTAAATACTCAAGTTTTGGGAGACCCCATTACTCAATGTAATTGAGGGAACGAGTTTACTCAATCAAATGAGTGCAATGAACTTATTAGGGTTTTCAGTGTGTGCATGCCTAGTAAGAAATAACCATAACAAAAGATGCCTGACAAAAGACTGCGGAGATATAGCATTATCTATTTATGTAATAAACCACATAATGAAAACTGTAAAACAGAAGGAGGGGGAGAGAGAGAGCACAGTCAATTTGAAGTTTTAAATTATTTACCCTTTTTTAAATTGCAGACTCACTGTCAAAAATGCACATTAGTTCTGGTCAAACAAATGCAAAAAGGAATAAGTGAAAAAATTGGAGCATATCAAATATGCAAATTCATCTTATTCTTATAATTTCTGCTAATTACATTTTTCCTTACAAATGGCTAATTTCTTCATTTTTTTCTCTCCTTATAAATCAAGTGATATGATACCTCACTTTTAAAAATGTTGTAAGCTCCAAACCTCAAGGTTCCTAAAGAGAAAATGCAATAGAGCGCAATAGTGCCCTCCCACTTTTTCAGCTGTCTTGGTACTGGAAGTATTTTTCACATTCATGTTTTCTATTGGGATTTAATAAAATCCTTCAAAAGAGATCTAAGCCAACCAAACCAACCACCTCCAAGGTGAATCACAATGTTACAAACTTTGGACAGTTTTCTCATGTTGTTTAATTTTATATATGAAACATACTAATCTTTAATAAGTTTGATACATGTTTAAATAATTGTAAGTAGCTTTTGAAAAATATTTTAATATTTGGCTACATATTTTTTTAATCTTGTACATTATCGTAAACTAAAATGTTATTGATCCGCTGGAGTCGTTGTCACTGGGGGAGCTGGTGGAACCGCTGGAGGAGTCGTCTCTGGCAGAGGCTCGACTTAAGGCAGGCGGAGACCAGAGAGGCTCGACGAAGGCAGGCGGAGCAATGGAATGCGGAGCCGTGGGAGGTTTGAGAGGCGGAGCCATGGAAGGCGGAACCATGGGAGGTTTGAGGGGTGGAGCCATGGAAGGCAGAGACGTGAGAAGCTGGACGAGAGCTGGCAGCGACTGCGAACTGACCACCGTGGCCAAGAGCACAGGCAGTGACTGGGGAATGGCCTCCATGTTCGTGAGTGCTAGCATCATATGGGGAGCAGGAGTCCTTTTCCTTCTCCTCTTCCTGACAGCTGGGAGCACTGTTGCAGGAAAGGCCTCCATGTTCAAGGACACTGGCACTGGGACGGTCGAGGCTACAGGCGTTAGCTCTGGGATGGCTGTGGCAAGCTGGTTTTGAGCAGGTACAATTCAATGAAGCTGTAAGCTGAGGACATGTGAGGCATCTATTTCTCATACTGGAGACTCTGATGTACTTATCCTCTTGTTTAGTTGTACATCTGGTCTTCCACATCTCTTTCTGACCTTGTTAGAGACAGTTGTCCTTTGTCTTTGATGACTGTAGTTACACCTTTGTATGAAATCTTCATTTTTTTTTTGCCCATTTCAAGCATTGTACAGCCTTCATTCTCTCTTTCCTCAACAGATGATTTGGCAGAATCTACAACAGTGTAAAGAATGTCACTTCTAACTTCTTTAATGCATCCATGAAGGCTTCATCATGAGCTTCATAGGCAAAGTGCGGTTTTGTGCTCTGCAGCCTTTTTTGCTTTAGTGTGGCTTCCACATTCATGTCATCACAGATGTCTTTGGCTCTTGCTTGAGCTGCTGCAAAACAAGTGACTCTGTAGTCAGTGAGGTACCTTTGTGTCTTATTGAGCAGATCGACATTTACGTCTAACTGCATATCAGGTGACTACATAAGCTTGCTTACATGCTGGACAGATGAAAGAATGTCATACCACACCAATGGAGAAGTGAATGTGCCCACTTCCTCTGTCAATGCCTGAGCTTTAATTCTGATGTTTCCATCAGTAGTCTTGTCCCTCACTTCCAAGAGAGCTTCCCTTACCTCAAGGGCCTGATAACGTAGAGCCTCTACACTTTTAATCCTACTCTTCCACCTTGTTTCGGTTCAGACCTTTACATGGATCTCAGCGTGTTTTTTTTAAGTATTGTCCACCTTTGAGGAGCTGCTGAAAAGAGGTAGTGGATCATTTGAAGGTATCCAAAATAACAAATTGCATCAGAAGAGGCTTTGGCTGCATCAGTCTGAACTAAATTTAGTGTGTGTGCATGACACGGCACAAAAAAAGCACAGGGATACTTCTCCAGCAGCCTTGCCTGGACAGCTTTGTGTCTCCCTTTTATATTTGCTCCATTGTCATAAGCTTGACCTCTGCAGTCATCAAATGACAGATTGTGTTCTTCCATCTTTTCAAGTATGAGCTTTGACAACATTTCTCCAGTGGTTGCTTCAGCCTTAAGGAAACCAATGAAATGCCCCTTGATCTCTGGCATGTCATTTGAAAATTACTGATGGTATTATAACAAACATTTGTTCTTGGTGACTTACATCAGGGGTGCAATCCAGTATGATGAAGTATTTGGCAGCTTTTATGTCTGCCATATTGTTTCTATTACTTTGCCACTCTTTACTGCAATTAGCTCATTCTGGATGGCCTTCCCCATGTAATGTGGCTGGTTACCAGCAGAGCTTTCTACCCTTGTAATATTTTGCTGCATTACAGGATCGAATTTAGCATGGAGTTCCACCTCTTTTAAAAAGTGACAATTGTCCGGCTGATTCAGTATGTCACTTGATCCTCTCAATGCCAGGTTTCTGCATGCACGAGTCTGGATGATAGTCACAAATCAGGTAAGAACCTCCCTCCAATGCCTCTTCTCAAACTCTAGTAGTGAAATTTCTTGCATGTCAATAGTTTTCCCCATTTGAGATGCTTCTCTAACTCCTTCCATGCTGCCAAATGTTTAGGAGAGTTCTCATGGATCTATAAATAAGATGCATTTTTCCAGTCATCTACTCCTCTTCTGACTAGGTTGTACTCTTTTACAGAAAACAGTTTACAGCAAAAGCAAAAAAAGAGCATTACTTTTTGAGGAATAGCTTAACAAGCTTCTCCTAATTTTCTCACCATTCACCAAGGTTCTGTAAAAGTAGTAGTGGCATGATCTGCCATCTTTTGGGAAAGAGAAAGAATTTCAGAAAGTCAGAATTTGAATGCATTGGACCTCTGTTTACTAAATCAGTTCTAATTGCATCTAATAAGACAGAGGGCCAGTCAACTGGGTCAAGTGGTGGAGCTTGCATGACTTTAGCTGAAACAAATGCAGCAGGTGGCTCAGTTGGAATAGTCTCTGTAGCTTGGGAATCTGATGGATGAGATTCTGAAGACTGAGGTTCTGCCACAGGATCTGTAGATGACCCTTAAATTTTAAATATAAATTAACAGAATTAATGAACCATTTTTAAAAGATGTGGAACTCCATGCTAAATTCGATTAAACCATTGATACAAATCTGTATAAACTGTGTAAAATAATACAACCAGTGTTTTATATCAATGTGCAAACTAAATAACATTACATCCCTCATCATAAAATTCTGAATGCTGAATCATAGTGTTATTTTGAATGCATAATATAAAAATATGCATAAATGACTGTGTAGAAATGCAGGCTACATTAAGTATTTCACCATGTTTTTAAGGCCTTTATGATGATCACAAAACAGCACTAGACCTTAGAGGGAGATGACATCATTGTCATTTACCTAAACAGAAGTACTAATGATACACCATACCTTTACTTTGAGCTT
This sequence comes from Moxostoma hubbsi, assembly GCA_032164185.1. Lineage (NCBI taxonomy): Eukaryota > Metazoa > Chordata > Actinopteri > Cypriniformes > Catostomidae > Moxostoma > Moxostoma hubbsi. Next base: position 3,979,897 of record JAVLUX010000043.1, read on the forward strand.
GCTTTTCTTCTTCTGCTATTCTCTTCCTTTTTTCAGCTCCAGAAAGATACAGTTTGGATGCCATATCTTCCACAACTTCACTAGAATCTCTCATTCTTTCTTTTTTCTATTCAGTTAATTAAAATTAATTGCATCTTTCGATGTAAGGTGTAACAAGACATTATGATGTTATGAGATACTACGCTGCCCACAATACTGAGGGGCAATATCTGAATCAGTGAAGTCAATCATAGAGATGAGAATATAGGGAACTTTCCAAGCAAGCAACAGACTTATCTTTTAGACAGAACACATTTTCGTTCATTCATAAATGCTAAGTAGGCATTAGTAAAGATGATAAAATATATTAAGAAATAAATATATAAAAAAGATTCGATTTTTCGTCGAAGAAAGCATTTTAGAAAAAACATGGATATAGATGCGAATACTGTAAAAATTAAGACTTCTCTGCAATACATTCCGGTATGAATAAATTATGCAAAGTGCTGTGCTACTCTATTTTTTTCTAATGTTTTCTGATTTTAATTGTACTATTGTTTTGTATTAATTGTAATTTTCAGTAAATTGTCATGTGTTCATCGTTTTCCTTAATGAGGGTGGGTTATTTAGTTCTCACCGTTTTTGTGATTTGCATGTTAAATAATCAGGTCCATGTGTGCCTCTATCTATATACATATATATATATATATACATACATACACACACACACACACACACACACACACACACACACACACACACACACACACACAACCGGTCAAAAATTTTTAAACAATTATGAAACACTCCTTTCCTCCTTTATTATAATGTTTTGGGGGGGTTTTTTCTTCACATTTTAGACTAATAGCAAAGTCATCAAAACTAAGGAATAACATAAATGGAACTATGGGAATTATGCTGTGACTAAACAAAATCCAAAATAAATAAAAACCGAATATATTTCTGAATATATCAAAACAAAAAAAATATTTTAGCATCTTCAAAGTAGTCACACTTTGCCTAGATTTTGCAGAAATGTACTCTTGACATTTTCTCAACCAACTTCTTGAGGAATCACCCTGAGATGCTTTTTAAACAGTATTGAAGGAGTTCCCATCTATGTATAATATATAATTTGTCATTTACATAATTTTGCATAATATGGACTATTTAAAAGTATTTACATTGATTTGTAGAATATTTTCAAAAGTGGTACTGTTGCTTTAAGAATTGTGGCAGTTCAGCGAGTGTCACGGAAGTGTTTTGGTTGAGTGCAATTTAACAATAGCATCTATACCTCATTTGTGCCGAGTGTGATTAGAATGAAATGTTTATTTTTAGTTTTGATTAACATCTGACTAAAGAACATTTAAGAATAGTACAATAGACATTATTCGGTGACAAGTAGATTGCGTGGATGTCGCCTTTTGGGCACTGGATACGAAACAAGTCAAACCAAACCTTTATTTTCAACACACAGTGAATGGATCTCATTGCTTATCTTCTTTGCCACTATACTCCACAATCACTGGTGAGTAAAATCAGAAGATTTACCAGCCAGTGGCTAATCACAGATATGTTTAGTCGCATAGCGCAAAGTTTGTTCACATTTACGAGTTTTATATATATGAATTGTAAAGAGTTATGATTGAAAAAAATTCTTGTGATTCAAGAGTCGAAATGAAGATCGGAAAATCCATATATTTCCCCAGGCGTACACACGGTTGGATGACACACAACCCCTCCAATGGGCCCATGCTAAGTCCTTTGGGAAATTAGTGCTAGGATCACCGATGTGGGGATTTCCTCCACGGCCATATGTCGTTCTGGAGAGATGGCGTTTTCATACTGACATCACTGCATACGCCCCGTTCTCTCATGCCAAGCAATACACTGTAAGCCACGAGGAACCGGAACCATGCCAGTGCCCACGCTAGCAACCCAGAACATGTAGCTGTGTTCCTGCTTGTCACATACAAAGCTTTATCCAATGCAAAAACAGTACAGAAAGCATTGCATTTGTTTTCAATATACACACCATCTCCTGGTGAATTTCTCAGGCTGGTGAACTGCCAAAACAACTTCTGTGGTCTTTATGAATGAAGAAAGAGCCAGAAACCTTGACAGAAGATTTTCTATTGGCCGTCGGGTACAGAGGGGAATAATCTGATGTGAGCCCCATCTGACAGATTTTAAATCCCTTTAAAACACACTCATCTCCTTCCAACTCCAAGAGACCACCGAACCAGGATTAAACACAACGAAACACACACACATTTCGATCAGTGGTGATATTTCTAATAAATGGTCTGTGGAGGAGTACAGAGTGCTGTAGATTAAGGATTGAATGGATGACATTTAAAGACAAATGACAAATTCAATTATGTAACGTCATGTATTAAAGCTCTCAGACTTCCTGCTCAGACCTTAATATGATCATGATGATCAGATAATAATACAAATCAAAAATCCCCCATCACGACGGTCACAAGGCCACACAGAGAGCTTTAGACTTTGAATCCAGAGTGCATGAGGTTCAAAACACCCAGTTGCGATTATGATAAACATTGAGATTATGTACTAATGTATATGAAACTACAATAAACCTTTAACAGCGAAGATGCACACTTGTTTTGCCAGTCAGACTAGAGCATATCTGCATCAAACAAACATTGTGTGTCAATTGATATAATTCGGGATAGTGTACAGTAATCACAGCTGTTGTATATTATGTCGTGTTCAGGACAGGTAGGTCTAAATCTGAAAACTGAAATTGGAAAAACGCAAGGGTTTGCGAAAATGACACCATTGTGCAACCAAAAGTTGAGAAAATAGTCACTTTTGCTGCAACAAGTGTTCCTTTTTTTTCATTTCTTATTTTAGTCATAATATAGTTTTCTTTTATGAAAATGTCATTTAAATGTAGTCAATTTAACTTTGACTAAAATGGCATATAATTTTAGTCTAAATATATAAAATTTTAGGTGACATTAATGTGCAAAATGACAAAAGCGTGTCAAACTGTAACAGACTCAGCTTTAATCAATGGACACTTCACAATCTGTGAGTTTCTGCCTTATTTAGCAGCATAAAATCTATCAAACTTTTTATATTTGCAATTTCTAAATTATTTAGTGTAAATTTGTAAGATTATACTTTGTTGTATTAGTAAAAAAAATAAACAAATTACCACAAATGCGCTGAGGTTTCTAACAGCTGCTGAGAGGTTTGCCATCTTTTCTCTCCTGATTATCATAATCCATTGTTCTCTACTTATTTTTCTGCATTTGGAAAGTTATGGAAAAATATATAGTGGAATTTTTCTTTTGAATTTGTAGCAACAGTATAAGCAAAAATTATATTTGCTGCGGTCTCCCTTTCACTTCCATTCACTGCTATCAAAGTTTCCCCTATAATCATTTACTTCCGTGTTCCAAACACCAAAAGTGTAAAAAATGGTCCATTCAAACATTTTTGAAATATGCATAAACATTGAATTATTTAAACCCCTTTCAAACATTTTAAAGATTAGACAGTTACGATTAAGTTCTGTATAACTCATTTTGTTATATTACATTGATGCTGTGGATGTAGCTGATTTATCTAGTTTTCATCAATAATTTCAATTTCTTCAAGATTAAAGGGATAGTTCACACAAAAATGAAAATTCTCATAATTTACTCACCCTCATGCCATCCCAGATGTGACTGACTTTTTCATCTGCTGAACACAAGTGAAATTTTTTTGAAAAATATCTCAGCTCTGTAGGTCCATGCAATGCAACTGAATGGTGACCAGAAATTTTAAGGTCCAAAAGGTACATAAAATCAGCATAAAAATAATCCATACCACTCCAGTGGTTAAATCTATATCTTCAGAAGCAACATGATAGATGTGACAAGCCCCAATCAACAGGTTGCTGAATATTAAAGTGAATGTAACTTTCACACCAGAATATGGAAGAGAAAGTGTAGATTTTCAGTAAAAAAAAAAAAGTGCTTAAATATTGATCTATTTCTCATCCACACCTATCTTATTGCTTCTGAAGGCATAGATTTAACCACTGGAGTCATTTGGATTAATTTTATGTTGACTTTATATACCTATTTGACCTTCAAAGTTCTGGTCACCATTAACTTGCTTCACTTATGGACCTACAGAGATTAAATATTTTTCTTAAAATATTAATTTCTGTTCTGCTGATGAAAGAAACTCATACACACATGGGATGGCATGAGGGTGAGTAATGGTTGAGAATTTTCAATTTTAGGTGAACTATGCCTTTAACACTGGCTGCAACACACACTGACGTAAGAGTCAATTGACCAAAGGAAATTTTGGGGAGGTGAGTCCAGTTGTGTTTTTGGAAATCTGTTTCGCTGTATTGATTTCAAACTGACCCGGCTTTTGCTACACCCTCAAAGCCCATTTTACACATCTATAACACACTCCGCCAGAGTATTTTCTGGGATGCATGCGCCTTTAAATCCTGACCATAGAAAATAGTGTGTTGTTTATCATATTAATAAGTTGGTTTAGAGGTGAAACACTTTATTTTTCCCTCATAGGACAGAACCACACTATCACAGAGGTAGAAAGCAGTCACCCTCCAAATCAAACTCTTTTTTTCCAAAGATAATGAGGAACATTCCCTTATGTTTGATTCTAGAAACGATGAAAACATTAAGCTGTCAAAAATGAGCCATGCAAGGGTGTGCTGCATTTCATTAAAAAATGTAGCTAATGTGTCCTAAAAATAGTAGCCAAGATGACATAGTTTTGTGATAAAGGCTTTTAAAGAGGCAAAGATAAGAGCATACCAACCGAGCATACAGGGGAAGGGGGTTTGAGTGTCCCATGTCTCCATGGAGATGGGAGTACTTGGTTCATTCAAAGGTTTGGTGCTCAGCCCAGCACTGAAGCATGTTTAAATGCACTCACTTGCCTGGAGTCTAGTGCTCTCTGCTGGCCATCCCATGTAACCCAAGCAACAAAACAAAAAAAGGGTAGACGTGTAGAAAAGAGTTCGGAAAACTGCACAGAATCAAATTGCCATCTTCTAAACTTGGCACGGCAAGTGTTCATCTGGCCTGTCTCTTTTAATCTCTTGCAGAAACGGTCACAACCAAAAAAGTAAACGTTCCACTTGGAGCATTGGATAAACATAATCAACAGCTCTTGTGTTAATAAATAAGCAGTCACATTCTTAAAAATCCATAAAACTCCCTGACCTCAATAGCTTTCATCAGACAGCAGGCGTTGCAGTCATCCTGAACCACACAAATTGTGGCCCTTGTGTGCACCTCTTAAATAGGTGATAGGGAGGTTTTTGCTTGACTTACTTCCTCTATGCTAATTATTAGTTTATTCAGATGGTTTTTGGGCCTTGTGGCAATACAAATGAGCAGTGTGAAATTGAGAGATGTCTGACTGTGGGCCTTGGGTCTTCCAGCTGCATTTACCACAACTTTGCTTCCAGAAAGAGGTCAGAAACATATCAGAATCAAATCGCACCTGATGACTCTTCCTAATTTGGTTGACGGTGATATTCTCGATTAAAGACTGAACAACATTGGCATGATTTAATAGGTTATTTCCTGTTTATCCTGTAGGGTATTCTACCCACATAAGAATAACCTTGTTTACAGCTCCTGAGCATGACAATAAATGCAATAATCTAGATTTTAATATCTGATATATTTAAGACCAAGCTTGGAATATATAGTCTTGATTTAAGATTCTTTATAACATCTAGGTCAGGACTGACCATGGGCCATCTAGGACAGAGTTGCTATACCTAATAATGAGAAACGGCACCATAAAGCAGGAGACTATATATATCTGCAACAGAAAGCCAAAAAAAGGCCCAATATAGGCTACCAATTAGGTCAGGGGTTACTAAAATCTGGCCTAAGGTCAAAAAGTATCCAACATCAAGATTTTTTTGTGTATAAGTATTAATAAGGGATATAAATAAATGATGAAAACAGACAGCATTAATGTTAACCACTAATTTCAGCCAAATCAAATAGAACCAGTTCAATGGCACACATTTGAAGGATACTAACCTTTTTTTAACCAATCACTTAGTATGGTAAACTGTAGGTCACTATTAAACAAAATAACGTCCTTTTTAATGCTAAGCGACACTTGGCTGAGCTGGTTTTACAATGGTTAAATGGGTGAATAACATGTGTGTCCTACTTTATTTTCAATTGAAATCCATTGTCATAAACATTAACTTCATATCAGCCTAATTATTGTTGTAATGTTATTGTTGATAAAACTGCATATACATGCTGTTAGAAACAAAAGTTTGGCAAGTCGACAATAGAACATTCTTCTACATTGCTTCTTTTGTTTTTCATAGGGAAAATAAACAATGAGGGCGAGTAAATAATGACAGAGTTGTGACTTTTAGTTGAAATATTTATTTAACAAAGACCAGAAATTATATAGGAGAGCATGTAGGAGAGAGGCGACATATGCAGGTGGAAGCAAGATTCTGGAGAAATAAGAGGCGAGAGCGAGAGAAGTATTTACCGGATTCCCAGCAGCCATGGCTGAAAGTAACCTCTGTCTCCATTTGTCCTTGCCCAGCTCCCCGCTCTCTTCCACACCTCTCTCAGACTGGAACACACAGATCCTAACCATCAAACAATTGCTGACAACGCAAATCTTTTTTTTCCTAAATCAAACCGCCCTCTCCATCACCGCATCTTTTGCTTCGACATGACCATGCATAGCGCAGCCAACACACCCCCAAAGCACTGGTACCAAATGCTTAAGGACAGAGCGATGTATGATGGGAAGATGATGCAAAAGGCCTACAGCATTTGGCAGCCCCCTCAATGTCCCCAAAACCATGGCAATATCCATTTTTGCACTTTTCAATAAAACACTAAGAATATGTGCATATATACAGCAGTGCTCCAAAGCTGGAAAAAATATATTTATTTAAATAAGTGAAATTGAAAGGCAGTCCCAGACATAGTTATTATTATGATGTACAGTATAAATACTTAATTTAAATATTATATCATCTTTTTCACAATACTGTAATGAGAACCGCATAATGGCCTTCTTCTTTTGCATCGCAGTATGAGATTTGGGGATAAACATAATTTTCATGATGATAATAATGGCAATGATGGTCCTAAATATTGTTCTTATACATGCAAAATATAATTTCTCATTTGCTGCTTTTGATTTTGGTGTAAAATAGGACCAGGGCATTTTCTTGACAGGTTTCGTGAGAATCACCCACCCTGATAGTTAAATAGTTTACTGAAAACTAGAGAAAATGACTGATTAACAAATATTTTTTTTTTCCACTGCACTAGAAAACAACTTGCCCACCTCATTTTTGCTCATCTTATTTTTCTTCTTCCTCTGCCTCTTCTGAAGGAGTATCGTTTCATATTTGGGTCTGGGATGTTCCTAGAAAAACAAAATGACAGAGCAAATTGCTTTTCTCCTCCATGCAAGACCTAGTGGACAGCTGTTGATAAAGCCATTTCAAACCATTCAAAATGGTGAAAAATCCAGGGCAACACAAGGACACAATGGAAGGGCAGACTCAACATCTCAAAGAGCAATATGTAAATCTAAGAAGAAAGTTTTAAATTTTAAAAACTCAAACCTTTGCTTTTTCCTGATGGGAGAGATTGCATTTAGAGAAACAACAAGTTGAGACAACAAATGGGTGATTCCATAGTTTGTCAAGACCACAGAAGGGTACATTTGCAGACAGTGTTTGGAGATAAACATTAATTCTAGTGGTTAGAGATGTCACCATTGCGTCATACCATAAGTGGATATAAAAAGTCTACACACCCCTGTTAAAATGCCAGGTTTTTGTGATGTAAAAGAATGAGACAAAGATAAATCATGTCAGAACTTTTTCCACTGTTAATGTGACCTATAATGTGAACAATTCAATTGAAAAACAAACTGAAATCTTCGTGGGGGAAAAATTAAAATGAAAAACCTTAAAATAACCTGGTTGCATAAGTGAGCACACCCTCTTATGACTGGGGATGTGGCTGTGTTCAGAATTAACCAATAGCATTCAAACTCATGTTAAATAGAAGTCATTACACACCCGCCATCATTTAAAGTGACTCTGATTAATCACAAATAAAGTTCAGCTGTTCTAGTAGGATTTTCCTGACATTTTCTTAGTTGCATCTCAGAGCAAAAGCCATGGACCGCAGAGAGCTTCCAAAGCATCAGAGGGATCTCATTGTTGAAAGATATCAGTCAGGAGAAGGGTACAAAAGAATTTCCAAAGCATTAGATATACCATGGAACACAGTGAAGACAGTCATCATCAAGTGTAGAAAATATGGCACAACAGAGACATTACCAAGAACTGGACGTCCCTCCAAAATTTATGAAAAGACAAGAAGAAAACTGGTCAGGGATGCTTCCAAGAGGACTACAGCAACATTAAAGGAACTGCAGGAATTTGTGGCAAGTACTGACTGTGTGCTACACGTGACAACAATCTCCAGTATTCTTCATATGTATGGGTTATGGGGTAGGGTGGCAAGACGGAAGCCTTTTCTTACAAAGAAAAACATCCAAGCCCGGTTGAAGTTTGCAAAAACAAACATCAAGTCTCCCAAAAGCACGTGGGAAAACAACACTGCGCACATCACCCAAAAAACACCATACCCACAGAGAAGCATGGTGGTGGTAGCATCATGCTTTGGAGCTGTTTTTCTTCAGCTGGAACTGGGGCCTTAGTCAGGGTGGAGGGAATTATGAACAGGTCCAAATACCAGGCAATTTTGGTTCACCTTTCAGCATGACAACGACCCTAAGCACACATCCAAATCCACAAAAGCATGGCTTCACCAGAAGAAGATTAACATTTTGTAATGGCCCAGCCAGAGCCCAGACCTGAATCCAATAGAACATCTGTGGGGTGATCTGAAGAGGGTTGTGCACAGGAGATGTCCTCGCAATCTGACAGATTTGAGACGGGTCACATTAAAGGTGCAAAAATTTCTGACATGATTTATCTTCGTCTAATTCTTTTACATCACAAGAACCTGGTATTTTAACAGGGGTGTGTAGACTTTTTATATCCACTGTAACAGTCAGCTTTAGTAATTTTCAGTTTTGTGACGGTCAGTGTTGAGGAAACGCCGTGTCACTGAAAATGGCCCTATGATCCAGACTTGCATCCAAACACACTGCTGCCTTTTCTCTGGTTATAGCTTTGATGTAATGTGATTGTGAATGTGTGTGAACATACCTCCTCCTCCTCCATGCCCATCAAATCCCAGCTATAGTTCAGACTGATCTGTCTTCGCTTCCAGTGCTCTAAAAACATTGCAGCTAAAAGAGAGTGAGATAGAGAAATAGAGTAAATGAGTGCTGACAACAAATAATACTCAAAAGTTTAAAATCCTAATGGAGGACAAATCACATCTACACAACAATTAAATGGTTAGTTCACCCAAAGATTTAAATTAATTAAAATTCTCACCCTCATTTTAATTAAAACCTGTATGACTTAATTTATTCAATGGAACACAAATGGTGATTTTTGGCAGCAAAAAAAAAAAAAAAAAAAAAAAAATATATATATATATATATATATATATATATATATATATATTTCTTATCGTGCATTTCTATATATACTTATTTTTTCAATTAACTTTTTATATATATATATATATATATATATATATATATATATATATATATATCTTATCGTGCATTTCTATATATACTTATTTTTTCAATTAACTTTTTTATATATATATATTTTTCTTATCGTGCATTTCTATATATACTTATTTTTTCAATTAACTTTTTTATATATATATATTTTTCTTATCGTGCATTTCTATATATACTTATTTTTTCAATTAACTTTTTATTTATATATATTTTATATATATTTTTCTTATCGTGCATTTCTATATATACTTATTTTTTCAATTAACTTTTTATATATATATATATATATATATATATATATATATAAAATATTGTCTCTTGTCTTGTTTGTGCACTGGAAACTTCTATCACCAAGACAAATTCCTTGTATGTGTAAGCATACTTGGCAATAAAGCATATAGTGACCAAGGACTTTTAAGCACCAAAAAGTATAAAAACTAGGGATGTAAATTGATTCATATTTTTAATCAAATGAATTACATAATATACAGATTAATTAATTATTCGTATAATTGCAGGAAAAGTCCCCCCAAAAGATAATTCAAAATATAATCATAAATGTGTTTCCACCTGTGTATAAATACATTTGTATAATAAATACAATAATTTACATAATTCATAGAAAAAAAATCAGCTGTGTTTTGCCTATACAGCTGAGCTTACTGCCCCCTGCTGAATGAGACTCGCAAAAACATGAAGTGAATTGCTTTGTTGGTAGGACAATTACAGTGGCAGTTAATTGCATTTATTTATTTATTTTTTCCATTCATAATTTATCGAATTAACAAAATAAATCTACGACCATAAAAAACATTATGTAAAAGGATACACAACTGATTTATGTGGAAAAACATTCATGACAGAATTTTCATTTTTGGGTGAATTATTCCTTAAAATCCACATCAGGCCAAGGAGCAAAGTCCTAGACAATGTCATTGCATGACTAATTAATACATAATATCTCAATACCTACATAAAACAGATACATTCTCTCTGCACACTGCTGGGGGTCTCTGTATATGTAAAAGTGTATAGCTTCTGCTACCCCACGCAAGTGTGAATGACAGGGCAGTGTCAGGGATTGAGCGGCCATAATGCCACCATCAGGTAGGCCCAGGAACAGAGACAGTGGCACAAAGAGGTAATATTACTCTCTGGCCATTCAACATCTCTTCATCTCCATCACTATGGAGACTGCAGCACTTCTGTTCATTAATACTACCCCGGCTTGAGCTACTCTTAAATTTAACAAGGCAGAATAACACATATGAGCCAGCAATCCAAGTCAATAAATATAGTACTAAAGTGGGTAGTATCTAAACATTTTTACACACCTGTTCATGGTTTATTATTACTAATTTCTACATTTTAGAATAATCCAGCCTGATCTCATGAAAATGATGCAACTGTGCCTTTTAAAGGTTAATGCTCTGTTGAGTTTTGTTTAGATTACAGCTCTGCACACTGGGTATTCTCTTAACCAACTTCATGAGGTGCATAATGAGATGCTTTATAAACAGTTTTGAAGTAGTTCCTATGTATCTTGGGCATTTATTGTCTGCTCATCCATTACAAAATAATAAAAATGTTAATAGTTTTGTGAAGCAATTTATACCATTGTCACTGGTAGTGTTTGTGAAAAGAATTGCACATTGGATATTTTGGTTGGCAACTATGAAATAAGACAATGCAGGGGAAAATAATCAAATATGAGGGCTTTCAGGCTGTACCCCAGAGAGACATGAAGATGGCAAAGAACACAGTGGCCGGGTTGTCAAAGAGATGGCTGGCACGTGCTGTGCCACACACTGTGCTCAGATACCAGTAGTCACATGCCCGGTCGCAGAGAGGACACATGGTGAAGTTCTGATCTTCGTAACACATCTCCTGGCTGGCAGAAATGCACACAAAACACACACACACATACTCAGACATGGCTGTGGCACAACCCAGCTGAATTAATTAATTATGCACTTTGATATGGCACAGAATGTTCATCTATCAACCCAATGTCTAAAGTATCAATTAAAAATGCAACACTTTTGTATCTTGCAACGTTGGAAAACTGCACTGGACAGAACGGTTCAATCGCAGTCTCAAAAATAAAATCTTCTGGCTCACCATATACATAAACCACTACTGAAATTAAACCACACAATATTCACCTGTGTTTCCTCTGGGGCGTTTTCAGGTAAAAAATATACTTACCTTATTCCCTACCATTGCCATTCAAATTCCAATTCAACATCCTGTGAGATGTAGCCAATTTGATTAAAATTCCAGTTCATGAATTAAAAGGGAATCAATTCTTAAACTCATAATTTTAACAAGCCCTTCTAATCACAGTCCGGTGCCACTCTAAACCTGGCATGTATTATGTCCACCTACAGTAGTGGCACCTACCTGGGTATGTTTGTTTCCATAGTTGCCCAACCGTAGAAAAACACAATGATGCCCACCACAGATGCAGGGATCAGCAGTTGAGTATAGAGACCAAGCCAGGCAAAGTAGAGACCAATCTTCTCCCCAAAGTACTTCCTAAAATGAAAGATCATAACACAAGGAAAACATGGAAGTGTCTAGGTATGTACTGCATGCTGCGGTTAATCAAATGTTAAAGGTGCAATATGTAACAATTTTCATGTAATATTTGCCTTTTTTTGCCAATGTGTGAATGGCTTGTAACGCAACTTTAAAAATGAGCTCTTCCCGGACTTCCTAGTTTGACTATTAAAGCCTGTAGCCTGATTTTCATGTGAAGGGAGCGGGTCGCTTTTGCCGGTAAAATCCAAAGGATGTGACTGTTATGCGCGCTCCTGAGAAGCTTGCCTCAGTGCTCCTCATCCACGTCAACAGATACTCTGCAACATTATGTAACATTATCTTAGAGATGGAATCCAGCAAACGCCCGGCTCCCAGCTCAACACCGACTCCTACATAAACTCAGAGTAAGCAAAAAAAAAACGAAGGAAAAAAAAACCCATTTATCTTCTAAATCCCATCTGGCTAAGCGTGAATGTGAGCAGGGCATTTGATTCCTGGAGGGAACTTCGTTCAGTTTTGGGAATCAAAACCGACCCTGAATTGGTGTTCTTATTGGACAGGTAAGCTTGCATAACTGCAAAGCATGTGAAATATAGTGCCATATGGATTGATCTGTGTAATTTTAGCTAACTTGATCTTGCCTGCACAGTAACTGTCATAAACTTAACATAAATGTTCATCTGTAATTATTCAGCCAGTTAAATTACAATAACACATGAAATGAATGCTAGAAAATGTTCAAGATAATGCAAAAAGCTCCATTCATTACTGTAACGTAATTTGGTTATACAGAAAATATATACATTCTATTATTATAAAACAATAGCACATCGATATATCAAAATTATTGTTGTGATGGAATCACATCAATACTGAATTGTGTCAACATATTTATAATGTACAGTCTATTTTATGAACAGCAACTGTCATCATCCACCAAATTTAGCTAACAGCTATTGATAAAGCTGGCTAGCTAGCTAACGCTGACATTGACTGCATTTATACGATAGCCTATGTATCATGCAAAGAAAAGTGATTACTTCAAACTACAGTCTTGCATAGTCAGACCTATATCCACACATTGTTTTAGCCCTGTTCCAGCACTGGAAAGTCAAATATAATATACAGTCTCAAAGTTTGTATTAAAACAATCATAACTGTGTAATTTTAATTATGCTACCTCATCTGTCAGCCTGATGCCGGTGAATCATGGTGTCTCTTTGTATGTCACGTCATTGTTTTGGCTGATGCTTGCTCACGTCCCTATGGAGTGTGTGCACGAGCGTGAGCACGTGCAACAGGTAGCTAACTGCAGTTCACTTAGCAGTCACAGGTGTTATTAATAACAAGGTTTTCTGAATCTTACATACTGCACCTATAATGTGTCAAAGTGATTTGAGGTTTACCTGATAAGATTAACAGGCTGATACTTGTAAAAAGCACCGTATCTTGCCCATTCATCATGTAACAGCTGAAACAATCAACGAAATACAGAATTTAATCAAACACTACCTTGTGATTCATAACATGAAGCAAGCGGAAACACAATAGCAGCGTACCTGTCTGTCGTTCTTTCCCTCAGCTTGTCCAATGGGACGAAAGTCACCCTGAATTCACACAAAACAGGTCAAACAAAGGTATTTGGCTCAGAAAAGAAAGGGGAGGTAAAGGAATACAGAAAAATAACTCACATCATGCAATGGGAACGCTGAATCATAAACACCATTAGCTATTAGCATGGTGATACCTGGAAGGCAAAAAGAGAGCACCTTAAAATACTCCACCACACAACTACATTTACATTTATGCATTTGGCAGACGCTTTTATCCAAAGCGACTTACAGAGCCCTTATTACAGGGACAATTCCCCCGGAGCAACCTGGAGTTAAGTGCCTTACTCAAGGACACAATGGTGGTGGCTGTGGGGATCGAATCAGTGACCTTCTGATTACCAGATTACCAGTTATGTGCAACTGGGAATAATGATTGACTGCTATGACTTAACAGTGACCCAACTTCATTGCTTTTGGAAAACCGGCTGCTTGAGGCAGAAGACAGCTGACATGTGGAACACAGGCTTTAATCAAAGTAATTAATCAGTCATCAGAGGAACGACATGTTCACTCTGGTGATTATCCCACAATTAATAAAGTAGCTCCACTGCAACAAGCTGGAAAGTCCATTACTACCCATCACAACCCTCAACACACACACACCTCAATAGACCCATCTTCAATTCGGATCCCAATCCTAGAACTTTTTGACCCAATTTACTGTTCAAAACTAAGAGAAATGGAAAGAAAAAGGGAGCGGTACAAAGAAAGAGGAATGGAGCACATGAAGCCATCTTTTCTACTAGATAGCCTAGATCACACAGTAGCCCCTGGTGGGTCCGTCTGTATGGTGGTACGGTTCAAGAGAGCATATGGCATGGGCTTGATTTGCACCATGCCACCATCTGAAGACTATCTTCAGGATTCCCTCAACACTGCTCTGTGCTTACTAACCCATGGTTTGGCAGGTCCGTGTGCAGGCCGTGCGTCTGAGGATTTCATACACCTGGGAGAGAAGAGAGAGAGAGAGAGAGAAAGAGTGAGAGAAATACAAGCAAACAATAAAGCTGATAATTGTTCCTGGAAACCTCTCTGAGGAATTGGTTTCCTAGAGCGTCGCCTAGTGATGGATATCTCCTGCTGGTATCAAATAACTTTTATACCCTCTTGTATACCATGTTCTCTGCAGAACATGTATTACATTGTAACAGACCATGTATCACATTTGCACCAGGCAAAACACACTCACTATTCGGCTCCTTGTGGCATTGTTGAAGAACGTGTCCTTTGAATTAATGTTGTACCTAAAAAAAATAAAAAAGCCCAAAGTCCATGAGTCAGAAATGGTAGATACAGAAATTTCTTTGGAAATGAATAACAAATTATTCTTTTATCCTTTAAGGACAGTAAATCCCAATTGGCCCTGGTCAACATTTAACCCCAAATCACCACAGCCAAGCAAGGTTCTCACAGATGGAGCTTGTCCCGGGAGAAGCAGTGTGAGAGAAATTTGGTCCGGCTGTGCTCTTGCTCCTGGTGGGGGACGTTTGGTTGTAATGGTTGATTTATCTTACGCCACACTTCATTCATGGTGGCAGTCAGACCTTTATCTTCTCTCAACTCAAAACTCTGATTGAGACACAATATCATATTTCACAGTAAAAATAATCAACAGGGACTTTAGCACAACAAATAGAACCAACAATTAGCATTGTACATTTCCCTCTCTCCCTTAAAAACACCACAGACACACTAAATAACGCATACAGGGACTTCTGAGGGCTTGTGGAGAAAGCACACAAGGATATCCCAAGAGAGTCAGGTCTGTCTTGAGACTAGCAGAGGGCTCTGCAGTGCCTGCTTCATCTCACCTTCTTTGTGGGCACCTTGATTTTGAGAAACTCTGCTTCTCTGCTCAACACCTGCCAAGGCGCATGAAGCCTGATGAAGGCATGACCATGGATCTTGTTCTGGGGAAAGAATTTAGGAAAAATGTCTTCAAAAGTCAAAGTCCTGCACCCATGTAGAGTTGGCATATTTTTATGAATAAAAGCACAGTTATAGTTACAATAAGTGAATTTTAAATAATGCTACCTGTCGATTTATCAATATTACAATCAAAAGCAACAGACATACTTAACCTCAACTTTGGTTGCGTTCAATAAAGACAAGATAAAGTTTTAATCACAAATATTACAAGCATCTCGCATGACAATCGGTAAGATTAAAAAGCATGCATAAAATAAGTTATTTTCTCATCTCTCTGTGTAAAAGTGTGCTTATTCTGTGGATTTCTAGAAAGTAAAGTCTCTTTAAAACCTTTTTAACTCTCATCATTTTTTTTTCGTCTACAGTGTCCACTACAGTGACATTTCCACCACGACTTAAATTCTGTGTTTCGTTTAATAGGATTCCATGGTGGACGTGACGGTGATGGAAATGACATTTTAGCATTTTTTTGTAATAAAATGACACTGTCTTGCTAAGGCTACTTTCATATCTTGCATTTTATCTATCCTAAAAACACAAAATTAGACTATATTTTCACACTTTTTGTGTAATTTGTCAAAATTACAACTAGAGGACACCCAAAATAATATTCTGCTCAAAAGTAATATCTACCTTGAATATTCTTCAAATATAACTCATATTTCATTTTAAGCATGCTCTTCACAGACACTTTTGTCATCTTGGTTAACATGTACACTTACTTTTGAAAAAAACTGTAAGAGGGCCAAAATTGTTCGGTGTGGTGGAAATGATGTCACAACTCTGGGACAATCGTAATTAAAAAACTAAATGGACAAATCATTTTCACACAATAAATATTTAAATACTTTGTTTATGTCACTCTTTGTTTACATTATCATAGTTTTAAAAATTTAATAATTTGTATTTTTATCATGGATGGTCATAGTTTAATATTGAAAGGTCTGGGTAAACCGAAAAATCTATAAAAATAAGTCATTTCAAAAGTACCAAAATAAATGACGAAGACCTGGTAAAAAGTTTCCAATTCAGTTTTAATGCAACTTTAATATATATAAATATATAAATTGGTTCATTTGAATGAAAATCAAACCCCTGGAACATCAAAATGCCAGAAATTGAAGAAACATTAAAAAACGAATGGAATATGAATATGGTATGCCCATTTATTTTGCAGTCCTAACTATACACGGTTATATGGTAAGTTGCAAATGTATTAATTTTTTTTGCATTTAGCATTGTTGGAAATGACCACCAGTTGAGAACCACTGACAAATCATCCTTTTGAGGTTGGACAGTTAATGTATGACAATCGTCATCAAGACCATCAGAGAGTCCCTAAAGAGGTAATATATATATTACAAAAATTGGAGGGTATGGAAATAATATCTTTCTGCAAGTTGTAGCCATGAAGCCAATCACAAAGCTCTGTCCAGTACATAGAGTAACTGTATCTCTTTGACAGTGGTCAGCCAGGCCATCTAGAGAAGCATGTGTTAAGAAAAGGAAGATGAAACTGAAAGAGAGAGATAAGATGAGAGTGATGAGTCAGAAAGAGATGAAGGAAACATGAGGACATCCACAACATGTGCCCCCCTCTACACACACACTCACAAAGGAGAGATAAAAAATAACGTGGATCTGAGAAGGTTAATTAGGATAAGATATTATAATTAGTACTTCATCTCAGCAGTGAGGCAATTAGGTCGATTTGAGCACAGACTGAGCGGGAGCCATTGCTACAGAAACCGGCTGAGACTGACATTTAAGGGCATTTGAGACGAGTGTTGGGTGTAATGCATTGCTAAATAATTAATTACAGTAATTACATTACTTTTTCATTGAAAAAATTTAAGTAAGGGATTATTCTTAATTTTTCAGTCATTTAATTACAGTTTCTTCTGATGTACAGGTGCTGGTCATATAATTAGAATATCATCAAAAAGTATATTTCAAGTGTTCATTCCTTTTCATTTTGATGATTATAACTGACAACTAATGAAAACCCCAAAATCAGTATCTCAGAAAATTAGAATATTGTGAAAAGGTTCAATATTGAAGACACCTGGTGCCACACTCTAATCAGCTAATTAACTCAAAACACCTGCAAAGGCCTTTAAATGGTCTCTCAGTCTAGTTCTGTAGGCTACACAATCACGGGGAAGACTGCTGACTTGACAGCTGTCCAAAAGACGACCATTGACATCTTGCACAAGGAGGGCAAGACACAAAAGGTCATTGCTAAAGAGGCTGGCTGTTCACAGAGCTCTGTGTCCAAGCACATTAATAGAGGCGAAGGGAAGAAAAAGATGTGGTAGAAAAAAAGTGTACAAGCAATAGGGATAACCGCACCCTGGAGAGGATTGTGAAACAAAACCCATTCAAAAATGTGGGGGAGATTCACAAAGAGTGGACTGCAGCTGGAGTCAGTGCTTCAAGAACCACCACGCACAGACGTATGCAAGACATGGGTTTCAGCTGTCGCATTCCTTGTGTCAAGCCACTCTTGAACAAGACACAGCGTCAGAAGTGTCTCGCCTGGACTGCTGCTGAGTGGTCCAAAGTTATGTTCTCTGATGAAAGTACATTTTGCATTTCCTTTGGAAATCAAGGTCCCAGAGTCTGGAGGAAGAGAGGAGAGGCACAGAATCCACGTTGCTTGAAGTCCAGTGTAAAGTTTCCACAGTCAGTGATGGTTTGGGGTGCCATGTCATCTGCTGGTGTTGGTCCACTGTGTTTTCTGAGGTCCAAGGTCAACACAGCCGTCTACCAGGAAGTTTTAGAGCACTTCATGCTTCCTGCTGCTGACCAATTTTATGGTGATGCAGATTTCATTTTCCAACAGGACTTGGCACCTGCACACAGTGCCAAAGCTACCAGTACCTGGTTTAAGGACCATGGTATCCCTGTTCTTAATTGGCCAGCAAACTCACCTGACCTTAACCCTATAGAAAATCTATGGGGTATTGTGAAGAGGAAGATGCGATATGCCAGACCCAACAATGCAGAAGAGCTGAAGGCCACTATGAGATCAACCTGGTCTCTCATAACACCTGAGCAGTGCCACAGACTGACCGACTCCATGCCACGCCGCACTGCTGCAGTAATTCAGGCAAAAGGAGCCCCAACTAAGTATTGAGTTCTCTACATGCTCATACTTTTCATGTTCATACTTTTCAGTTGGCCAACATTTCTAAAAATCCTTTTTTTTGTATTGGTCATAAGTAATATTCTAATTTTCTGAGATACTGATTTTGGGGTTTTCATTAGTTGTCAGTTATAATCATCAAAATTAAAAGGAATGAACACTTAAAATATATCAGTCTGTGTGGAATGAATGTATACATTATACAAGTTTCACTTTTTGACTGGAATTACTGAAATAAATCAACTTTTTGATGATATTCTAATTATATGACCAGCACCTGTAATTGTGCTATACTGTATAGACTATAGAACAATTCTATATAAAACAACAGTGAATTTAAAATAGAAATTTAACGTAAAATGTTAAACATTAAAATGTATGTTTTGTAATTTAATGCAGCTCCCTTAAATTCTTTGGCCAGTTCATGAATAATTTATTTGATTTGATTTGAAAGAATAACAAGAACAATTTCATGCCTATTCTTTTTTATCTGGTCGAGGTTGATAAGGGTTTTAGAAAGTAATTTGTAATAAGTAATGCAATTACTTTTTATGCAGAGTAATTAACACAGTAATCTAATTACACTGTAATTAATAGTTTGTAATGAATTACTTTTGTAGAGTAACGAACTGTGATGAGGAGGAGGGCTTGGCCGGGCCGTGAGGGTGCATGGCCAGCGCTAAGTCACCTAATCAGAGGAAGAGAGTGATAAAGGGGAGCCAGAGACGCCAGTTAGAGAGAGAGAGAGAGAGAGAGAGACATGAAGTTATGTTATGTTCAATTATTTTGTGTCATTAAAGTTATGTTGACTGTTCTGCTGGTTCCTGCTTCCACCATGCCCATCCCTTACCCATTACATTTACCCAACACTGTTTGAGACCCCTGAACGTCCTCCTTATGGCAGGGTGAACCCTGTATTTGACATTTGGCATAAAGCAAAGAGCTAAGAAATAATATCTCAGTGTGGCAGCAATCTCAAGATGTGGATCTGGATTTGGACATCCTAAGAGGTAATGATGATTCTGATTGTTTTTATTGACTGTAGAAGAAAAAAAAAGTCTACACAAAATGCACACTTATCAACTTTTTGGGGGGGGGGACAAAAAAGAGTAAATGGCACTAGAACGCCAAGGTTGTGGATTCAATTCCCAGTAAACCTACTGATAAAATGTATCCCATGAATGTACTTTAAGTTGCTTTGGAGAGAAGCATCTGCTAAATATATTAAAAGGAGAACTAGACACTAGTTAAACTAGTTGTTGACAAATATATTTGTCCAAAATTATAAAAATAAGAAATCTTTAAAAAATGTTTAGGCCAATTTTTTTCAAATATTAATAATATTTCAAAAACAAAATTGTTTCACTTGCTATTTTTAAGAAAAAAACTAGGGCTGTCGATTTAACAGGTTCATTTATTGTGATTAATTATATAAAAAATAAAGTGTTAAAAAATTTACGGCAATTAATCATGCCCCCTGATGCGCACATGAATTCCGTAATAAAAGCACAGATTTTCCTACCATACTAGCAATTAGGGCTTGTAAGTACATCCGTAAGTACATCCGTCAATAGGTGGCAGCAACCCTCATCAAAGCAGCGCAGCCACAGAATGGGAACCACACACTTAAAGGGATAGTTCACCCAAAAATTTTAATTCTCACATGATTTACTCACTCTCCTGGCATCCCAGATGTGTATGACTTTCTGAATTACTGAACAAACTGAATTACAATCCTTATTAAATATTTACTATAGGCCCAACATATTATACTTAAAAACATTTGAATAATTATGCATTTTTATATTAATAATCTTTATTTGGGGGGGACTTTCTCAGCAAATAATGATGTAAAGTATGTGGTTAAATGCGATTAATCATTTAATTAGTCGGAATGCCATTTAATTAATTAGAATAACATTTTTTATTGATTGACAGCATTAAAAAAAAATTAACCAATATTTGGTTAATATTGGTAAATATTGGTAAATATTATGCCAATATTTACTTTTTTAAAGAATTTTAGCTTTAATGAGACTTATTATTACTGTCTCCTGACAGTTACACCATTTAAATGAAAAATACTTTAACCACCAGAAAAATATGAAGATTATTTTGGACTCATATTAGACATGTATTCAAGTGATTGTTTAGTTTGAATTGCATTTTTCATGTATTTTCAAATAACTTAATAGATCTGTGCAAAAAAAAAAACGTATTGACCTTAAACGGTGCAAATTAATGAAAATTACCCTATATTGTAGGACTTCACAACATATTTCCACCAGTTTAATTGAATGTTTATCACCTCCATAGAAAAGCCTTGTTATCCATCAGACTGGACTGTTACGACAAAAAACATTGTTAGCACTGCCACTGAAACATGATGCCAGCAGCATTGAGCGTCCCCTTGAGCATTCAATATTTTCAAAACAAAACTTCACTCCCAATAAAATTAATCCTCCAAGCAGCTCAGGCATAAGACACCAACATGAGGCAAAGCATATTCCACAAAGGCTGAATACTACCAAAGTTATTCATGACAGTGTATCTGTTAGAGTGTCAGTAAACTGCAACAATGTGCTGAGATAAGAGTGTGAAGACTGCCAGATGAGACGTGCTTCGAAGGTGTGACTTGACCCCGTACCCCTGTTCAGACTGTCTGCAATCAAACTTCACTAACTTGCTCAATAATTCACAGAGTCTGAACACAGGTATTTGTAGCGGTAACAGAGCACACCTCAAAGGTACTGCCCCAGGCAAAAGATTACAGTTGAAGTCAGAAGTTTACATACATTTAGGTTGAAGTCATTGAAACTCAGTTTTTAACCACTCCACAGATTTCATATTAGCAAACTACAGTTTTGGCAAGTCATTTAGGACACCTACTTTGTACATGACATGAGTCATTTTTCTAACAATTGTTTACAGACAGATTTTTTCACTTTTAATTGACTATATCACAATTGCAGTGGGTCAGAACTTTACATACACTAATGGGGCTTTTCCACTGCATGGTAAAACTCGACTGGACTCTGCTCGCTTTTTGGGTGTTTTCCAATGTCAAGTCAAGTGGATAGAACCTGGTACTTTTTTTTAGTACCACCTCGTTCGAGTTTCCAAGCGAGCCGAGACTAAATGTGACATCAAAATCCTGCAGACTGGGAGAATCGTCATTACCAGCATCACTGGATTTGCAACACGGAACATCAACCCACTAGTTTTAAAGTTAGCTACAATGATAGCAGTATCATTTGTTCATGCAACTTTCGAATTGTATAAATAAATGGTTGTGCGCAAAACCACTCTGTGGTCATTAAACGAGGTGCAGACGTTCCTCGTTTTTGGCAAGCAAAACGAAAATGTCTTTCAGGAAGTGTCTCAGTTGTTGGTCACACATGGCTACCACCGGGCCTACAAAGTGGAAGTGGTTCAACCAAATGGATGCTATCAGACTGGTGAGCAATAGGAGAGAGAGTGCCAAAATGCCTTAAGGTACAACGTTCATCTGTACAAACAATAGTATGCAAGTATAAACACCATAGGACCGCAGCCATCATACCGCTCAGGAAGGAGATGAACATAGTTTGGTGCAAAAATCCCAGAACAACAGCAAAGGACCTTGTGAAGAGTCTGGAGGAAACAAGTAGACAAGTATCTACTGTATATCCACAGTAAAACAAGTCCTATATCAACATAACCTGAAAGGCTGCTCAGCAAGGAAGAAGTTACTGCTCCAAAACCGCCATAAAAAGCCAGAGTACAGTTTGCAAGTGCACATGGGGACAAAGATCTTACTTTTTGGGGGTATGTCATCTGGTTTGATGAAACAAAAATATATAGGCCATAATGAACATCGTTATGTTTGGAGGAAAAAGGGTGAGGCTTACAAGACGAAAAACACCATCCTTACCATGACACATGGGGGAGGCAGCATCATGTTGTGGGGTTGTTTTGCTGCAGGAGGGACTGGTGCACTTCACAAAATAGATGGCATAATGAGGAAGGAACATGATGTGGATACATTGAAGAAAAATCAGCCAAGAAGTTAAAGCTTGGTCGTTATTGGAGTAGCCATCACAAAGCCCTGACCTCAGTCCGATAGAAAGTTTTAGGGCAGAACTGAAAAAGCATGGAGTCCTCAAATTCTGACTCGGTTGCGCAAGTTCTTTCTAGAGGAATGGGCCAGAATTCCAGCAACTTATTCTGAGAAGCTTGTGGAAGGCTACCCAAAATGTTTGGCCAATTTAAAACAACAATTTAAAGGCAATGCTACCAAATACTAACAAAGCGTATTTAAACTTATGACCCACTGGGAATATGATGAAAGAAATAAAAGCTGAAATAAATAATTCTTTCTACTATTATTCTGACATTTCACATTCTTAAAATAAAGTAATGATCCTAACTGACCTACGACAGGGTATGTCTTCAACGATTAAATGTCAGGAACTGTGAAAAACTGAGTTCAAATGTGTTTGGCTAAGGTGTATGTAAACTTCTGACTTCAACCATATGTAATGACACCAATGAGCTCAACGGTTTATTTAGGCTTGTGAATGTGATTTTAAAAATATCAGTTATGCATTGGCATTCAGACAAGACAGATGAAGATCTGAAGTGCTTTTTTGTAGTGATGATGATTATAGAACATGGAACAAGTAAGCAAATTTGTTCAAAGACATTTCCTTTCTAAAAAAAATAAAGAGTTGGATGGGAGGCTAGCCACAATTTAATGCCTGTATTGTATCAATTTGAAATTTGGTTTGTTGATTCGTTGGTCTCTATATGAATAAAAGTCAAACATTTTCGTGTCTTTCAAATTCGCCATCTCGTACAATAGATACGAGATGTCATGAGATCGAAAAAGGGTTGCAGGTCTGTTCTGATGCTAAACAATGCCAAATGCAAATAATAAAGAGCAACTAAACAACTAGCCATGGATAGATATGATAGTAAAACAAATAGGCTCATTGACTTTTAAAAGGGAAAAGAAAACACTAATCTAAACTCTGTATATGGCATTAATTAATCTGTCACTTGGTATTATGGCTAATACTAATACAACATTCTACCCAGTATTTGTTCAATGTGTTAGGCCTTTAAATCACTTCTGCTGTTGTGTATTTTCAAATGTGCCTTATGTTTCAGCTTGTCATTTTGGTACTTTTGCATCTTCTTGAAAATACATTTCATGTTTGAGGTCATTTTTGGTAGTTTTTGTTCAATAAACCATTTTGGTACTGTATTCGTCACTTGATGTTCAGTGTAGATTAGACAGGAATGAATGTCAATTACTGTAGCTTTAAGGACTTTGAGAGTTCACCTGATTCCCCAGATGGAAGATAAAAACAAGTTCACTAGCAACAGATAAAGAGTTCATTTGGGAACATTAATCTGTACAAATGCACTACAATTACTTCATAATGGGCCATCTTTAAGAGTAATGGCTTACATAAGAAAACAATGATACTTGGATGATGCCCTGTGAAATGGTAACACTATCCAATACAATAATGCATAGTGGAACCTGGAAAGACTCCTGGTTTACACAGAGAAGAGTAGCCCACACACACATACACAAAGTCAACTTTGATACAGTGACTAGTGATCAACCGATATGGGTTTTTTAATGGCCGAGGCAGATATCCAGAGTGCAGGGTGGCCGATAGGCTGATACAATGCCGATATATCACACAATTTAATATAGAAAATAACAAACATATAATTACAAAAAAATTCTAAACTTTTATTTAGCACTATATTTACTCAATTTCACACTAAACTTAAACTTATAAAAATATATATATTGTATTTTTTGTATTGTATTCTCTTTAGTCATCAAATTTTAGTAATAAATTTGCACATGAAGAAATTGTTAATATATTAGTAAGAAGGAAATTACAGTACACACAGTAGTCCAGCAACCATGGATGGCATGTCCATGTTATCAATCGCATTTTCTAAAAAATCAAATACTGAATCAAACCATTAGTACATACGGTGCATATATAGTAAATAAGAGATTTAATTATAGTGCATGTGAAGCAGTTATACCTTGAAATTGTGCTCACGCTCGTGCAGATCCAGCGTGAGCAGCAATCTCCTGACAATTTAAATGGCCGCCTGCTTGGATTGTCATGGACTGACCATCATGATTTGTGAATCAGAGGAACTTTTGATCCTGATCCTAGCAGAATAGATGAGCGCTCGATGGGAAGAAGAAACTGGATTTTCGTGAGGTTCGTGAATTACATCTATACAGCATATTTGCAGATGGTGTATATTAGAAGTTTTATTGATATTTGCCTTTTATCATTAGAAAAGTTACAGGGAACTGTTAAGGAGAGACTTCTAGAACGTGTGCTTCAGTGGGAGATTAATGAGCGTAATGCTGGATCTGCTGAAGTTGTGTGAGGTTGGTTTATTACATCCGTTTAAACGAGATATGCACATATGATATTAGTTTTATTGATATTTGCCTATTTATCATTAGATGAGACAGTGAAAATTTACAGGGAACTTTTGAGGAGAGAGAGGGAAAATTAAGTACATTATTAGCTCAAACGCGTCTGCAACTGCTCTGATATGCGGACCATTTAAATTACACTGTGTTGTAGTAACACAATGGTATGTTTTCATTTATGCATTTGGCAGACGCTTTTTATCCAAAGCAACTTACAGAGCCCTTATTACAGGGACAATCCCCCCGGAGCAACCTGGAGTTAAGTGCCTTGCTCAAGGACACAATGGTGGTGGCAGTGGGGATTGAACTAGCTACCTTCTGATTAACAGTTATGTGCTTTAGCCCACTACGCCACCACCACTCCGTATGTAACAACAAAATGTTCACATGTCTGTCACTTCACATGCAAGCAGGCGATTCTCAGCGCCCTCATGAAATAAATCGGCCAAAAGTGGAAAATTTATGGGCCAATGCCGATAATTAACAATTTCAAGAATATCCGCCAATTTATCGGCCTCAGCGATATATTGGTCAAACACTAACAGCAGGGGTGGAGCCAGGAGTTTTTCAAAGGGGTGGCCAGGCAGGGGTAAGCGATCAGTCCGTGGTGGCACAGAAATGTTCGGGCAGCATTTTTATATCGTCGGACTGCGGGTGGGGGTTGAGTGGATACAATGACACCCGGAACGGAGAGGTGCGGCGACATTGATGTTAAGTTTGTACATTTGTACAGAGAGGATTTCACCTCTAAAGGACTAGCAAACAGCTCAAAACAGCAATTGCAAGTGGGGTGGCCAATGGGGTGGCCAGGCTTTGGTCCATGGTGGCCACGGCCACCCTTGCCCACACCCTAGCTCCGCTACTGACTAACAGTGACACACAGATGTAAATAAGAAATCAACCCTGAACTGCTCTGATAAACCAAATTATATTTATGAAACCAAAATTCAGTCATTTTGCACTATCACAATCCTTCTTTCCTAAGATTCCTTGTCTAAGGGTAGCAACAATCACACTTAAAGATCACAATTGATCTGATCTAAATTGACAACTTTGTGTACAATCTAAAACAGATGTGAACCTTACAACGATCAACAAACCAAATTAGAGGCATATGTCAAAAGCAAAGTCATGTGCAACAAAACACCATTAAAAGCAGATCAACAGCACAATTCCACTAAATTGTGGATTGTAAATTCCACTAAAAGCACAAATAAGATCTGCTCATTTTTCCCTCACCTCTTTATCACGTTCTATTTCCAGCCCTGCGTCCTTTAAATTGCCCTCAAACTCCTCTCGGATCATGATCTTCTCCCCATCAGCAGGGTCTGGAGGTCCAATGTCCACCACCACCTCAGTGGGTTCATCCAAGTCTTTGTCCTCCACTCCTAAATGGTAACTACCATTTGAGATAATGGACAGTCTATGTTGACTAGGGGACCCCCTGATAGAGGAACGTTTTTGGTAGTGGTAGACCAGCACATAGTCCACTTTCCTTCGACCGTCAGCAAAGTAGAGCTGTTTGCGAGGGTCCTGCTCCATGTCCATGAGGTTATTGGCCACCTGTGCAGGTGAGAGGAGAATACAATATACCCAGGCTTATTGTTCATCAGCAGTGTGTGCATATCAAATTCAACTCGTGGGGGAGGGGGCAATGGTGAGAATAGATGTAGGTCATACTATTGCTTCTAAATTTGGCTGTTCTCAATACACTTAAATTTAGATCAAAAGTGTGCAGCTTATAGACACTTTGCATTGATAGTTGTTAATTCTGTGTAATGCTTGTTTCAGTCACTGGCTGTAAAACTAATACTAAACTGCCTGTCTATTAGCTGTAGTAATAGCTACAACTATTGATCATTCTTGAGAAATCAAATGCATACTTACGTGTATCTTGTTGTCACTGGTTTGGAGCATTTTGTCACTGAAAAACACAAACGCTCGATGAAACAGCAACAGTTCCTCTGCGTTTCCAGCAAAGTGTGTGTTTTACTGGTGGCATTCAAGCACAACAGAACGCATCTCCACAGAAACTTCTCATTCGTCTCTTGTCCCTGGAGGGATACCTGCACGTCTCCAAGCGCAAGAGCGCATCAATAACATGCCGGAGGTGCGTGCGTGTAAAGATGGGCTCGCCAACATGTTCAAGAGCCAGTGAGATACAAATCCACCACATGCGTTTTTGGGACAACGCTATGGAGCTTTCTCTACCAAACAGCGTTTGTCTTTTCTGGTTTTTATTTTTTATTTTATTAGCCCATTATTATTTTTTTTATGTAATGTTGAGTCATCTATAAAACGAAAACATGTACAGATCACAGCTTACCCTGAAATAATAATAATAATACGTATTAAGATTAATAATAAGAAACAATCAATTCTATTTTGCAAAAAGAGAAATGAAGCTTGTTTTTAGGAGCATTAAGATTTTTGAAATAATTTCCATGACAATTTTTTCTAACCGTAATTCCGTCTGCATCCATAAATGCATCAATAGTGATTATATAAGTATTTCAATCTCATAACCTAATTCCATCTAATTGACTTGTGTAATTTTTTTTTAACAAAATTACATTAATAAAACCTAAGATAGATAGATAGATAGATTTGATAGAATTTTGCTATAAAATTGAGATGCGTAAAATTATTAGCCTACGTTACAATAATTTTATATTGCATTACCTACAATATAAATAAAATATCCCGATATTTATTTTTAATCGCAATAGAGTTAAATAATGAGAGGGAGATTGTTAATATTTTATTTATTTGCGTAAATACAGCGGGGCGGTCCTTAATTGTCACCATTACAGAAAAATGTCACAATCACTGAAAATATGCTTTATTTTCTTAAAGCTAAATGTATTACTTCGCACTTTTGATTTTGGGGTTAAAATGACCGGGACGTGTTCTTGACTTTTTTTTAGATTCACTCTTTGCAGTATCAAGTTGTGTGTGTGCACTAGATCTGTGTTCCCCTTTACAGTATAATTAGCATTTTTGATATTTTAATAGGCTAATTTATTAAAACCGTTTATATTCGTCAGATAAGCTACACATAGCTACAACTCATGAAGAATGAATACAGGCTGACGAGTTGTTTGATACATGGACAGGTTCAACAGGCTCTTTACATGATGCAAGGACTCCATTCACACCACAGTTACGCGCACTTTGAATAGGCTATATTAACCTCCCTCTATTTGATATATTCACTTTGCTAGGCATACACATGTTGTTAAGGGTGCAACTGCATCCCAAAAGACCTCAGAAACTGTCTTAAAGACAATTCAACCCCGAAAAGCATAATAATTTAACCCTTTCATCACACAAGAAAACGAAATGCCCAATAGACCTATGAATAATTGAATACAAAATTAAACAACAAGAACATATTTTAATTAAATTAAAACAAGTTGCTCTAAATTTCTGTAAGATTCAAAATATTTACACAAGTATATAAATATAAACAAATAATTTTTGGTAGGCAAATTGTAGTACAATTTTGTGATGTCATCAGCTAGTTGTTATTCGGGCAGAACCCATCCGTTCGATGCGCTTCATGACTAATGTCGGACTGTTTATAGCCCATGATCTGTGGATAGGGGTTGCGATGACTTACAGGTATACGAAGGATCTAAACACGCCCTGTTAGCGGAAGCGCAATCAGATATGGGAAGATTGCGGACTGTGAAGGCGTAAAATCCTCTACAGTCTTTGGCAAGTCTTAATTTAATACCATGACTGGTTAAGATAGAAAGGGCTTATGATTGTGCCAAACTTTGTCTAGTTTCCAGGACCTTTTGTCATGCGTAAAGCCCACCATAACCACCCTGCACAAGAGGAGATGATTCTCCAAACTATTGGTAAAGTAGCATCCAGCCATCCATCCATCTCATTGTAATCATGATGCACACTACTTGGGCCCATCAGCCTTTAATATGATGCTGTTTCATATTCAGAACATCAGAAGCCAAGCAAAATACATCTGTACGCACAATTACCGTGCTTTTTATACATTTCTAAGCTGCAGATGGTTCATCATCACATATAGGAAACCTACACATTCTGATCAGATCAGTTTTAATTTATATGTATGCATTTGTCTTAATCCATGCTAAATGTAATACACAGTTTTATCCATAAGCAGAATGAAATAATTATCCTTCTGAAGGGCCCTTTTTCATAATGCAAGGGAGTCAAGGCTATGTCTTAATCATACAAATCTGAGTGAAACCAGTAGGTGAATTTTATTGACCCATGTTTAAACCAACATGTTTGCTTTAACTTGGTGTTATTGTGGAGAATATAGTAAAAACGACCATCTAAGTCATTAGCGCCCTCGTGTGGTGATACAAAACTAAATTCAGTCGAATTTTAGCAGTGTGTGCCCTCATGTGGCCAACAACCAACATTGTATCCTTAAATATCACCCTTTTTATTTTTTTTTACCAGCTATTATCTATTCCGTTTGTGTTATATTGTAAAATATAGCTAAATAAAATTAGTATGCCTAAAGTTTGAGAACATATATCTACCAACATTTCATATGGGTATTACTTTTGTCTGAGAACCACAAGATGGCGCTAATGCTGCATCCTGACCCAACAACAACAGCAAAAAAAACTCAATCTCAAAACTATCTTGGTGCCAGGATGAACACACTGTTGTTTTGAAGAGAAGTTACATTAAATCTTTTCACATGTGGCCTCAAATCTGTTTATTTTTCCTTCTCTCTATTTGTGGGAAAGCTGTATAAATGTATCAACGTTACTGCACAAAGTTTTAAAATATTAATCAAATATATTATAAAAAGAATAAATAACTTTGTTAGAAGCTGGGATTTTGTTGTTATTGTGGAAGTGAAACTTTTTGCTACATTCGGCATCTTTTAAGGACCGTTTTAGGACACTTGTCTCACTTCAAGCACTGTGATTTGTAGGAGTGTAAGAACTTATGGGCAATGTGTTTCCAGCATGTCTTTTGTTACTCCAGTGTATGACGAAACGGGATGCAATATGTTTCTTTACCAACGTACAAGACAATGTTTCATTATCTGGTGCAGACAAGATATGTTGGCAAATTTTTGCTCAATATCTCTTGGTTTACTTCTGACAAAAAAATTGCACACTTTCCAGAGTGCGCACATGTACCAAACATGACCCAAAAAAATTATTTAATTAACAAAATCAGACTTTTATTCCGTAACCTCACTCTAAATTAAATTACTGGTGAGATGTCACTCTGAGGTCTTGGGAATTAATTGTGAGGAATTTCATACCTTAATGATTTGGCTCTATTTGTGTGCTGAGTGCCAATTTAATTTAATGATCATCTGAGATACTGAGGTGAGAAATATGCACTGTAAAATTGTTCCTGAGTTGTGACTCGATTCACAGTCATCTGACTCTGATCTGTCCTTCATTCATCTAGTCTTTATTTCTCTCATTCACCACTTTGCCATTTGCAAGGCGAGCAAGCGACACTTTTGAGCAAGACAATGGTCATAGATCGACTTAACAACAGCTTCATAAAGTATATAGTCATTTAGGTACTCTTCATTCCATATAACTGTAATCCAGATGTTTGCGTCCCTGGAAGTGTGATCGACCGGCATTGTGTTCTGGTTACTGAGGGTGACGTTCATCACTGACAGAGATGGATGAATGTCAAAACACTGGGGGTTGAAGGACTGCTCCGACTGTGACATTGGGCTTTATTCTTCTGCACTAAATAGTGATGCTCCAAATGAGACCGTTATTATAACTGTGCTCACCTCACCAGCTTTAGGAGAAATAAAGGAAAGGAAAGAACTTCTATGATTAGACAGAGCTACAAATGCTAGTGACTAATAGATTACATAAGGTGGTGATGCATGTTCATTTCCTGCAGTAGTTTTGGCAGCAAACGCCACATGTGGTGTGTGATATATTCATAAATATGACTTCAGCCCTACTCAAGTTTTGTGGAATTAGCACCTAGACATTATACCCAGTTATTGAGGAAGAAACCGCAATAATGACTAGATGTTGCAACTGTTTAGGGCTGAAATGACTAGCTCATGTGTCACTGTGGGATGTAGACCTCCTGGAAAATTTCTGTCATTTCTGGGAGAGGAAAATATTGTAGGTGGAGTCTGCTGTGCTTCACGAGACTCTGTGTTGATTTTGACAAAGTGTAAGCATTTATCTTACACTAAGCCTTTGATGCATGAGTTAAAAGAATATATAAAAGGACACAAAAAAGTATATAATTGAAAGACCTTTTGTACTTTTTTCTTGGTGCGTGAGCACGTTATGGAATGCGTAGATTAATTTTAACCCACTATTTTGTAAATACTCAAATGGCCCTTAATAGGAAAAAGGTTCCCCATCCCTGTTTTGCGGTTTTAGGGTTTACGGCGTTGTGTCATCATGGTAACAAGGTTGTAAAATCAGGTTTATTTTTAAACACTAAATCATTAAGCGCTTATGTTTTGGTTCCAATCTGCTTCTACTGTAAATGCCTCAGTGTACCAGATCAAATCGAAGCTTCTTCAAGTCAGCATATTTTCTTTGTGATAATCAACATTATGCCACAAATGCTGTCAATTCAGACTAACTTTTTATTAAACCTGGAAAGTTTTCAAACAAGAATATAAGCATACCCAAATATTACATCATAGCACATCTATCCAATGCAAAAGAAGATACAAGTAAATATTCAAGTGATACTTGGTGCATTATTTTTGTTGAATTTATATTTATTAGAAGAAATATTCATTCTTAATCATGCTGTTGTGCTGTCAAAGATATAGGCTAATGATTGATTACCAATTTAAAATTAAAAAGACACAGAGACATGCCACAGAAAGGTTTAAAGTTTCATGTTACAGTAATACTCTGATCACAAGACCACCGACTATTCTTAGCTGTCGGCCATAACTTCTGTGGCACAGTCCATGAAAGAGCTCCACAGTCTGAGAACAAGCCAAGAGGACAAGACGGAGCTTACGACAGGACAAAACAGAATGGCATGGTCTAGCAATGCCAATCAAGCATGAGTTATCTGTCTTTATTTAGTGTATATTATACAGTAGGCTATTAGTTGTCAATCATTTCAGTGCCATTAAAGCATGCCAACATAAGATGAAAGAAAGAAAGAAAGAAGTTACACAAATCTCTTGATCAGCAAGCTGTTGGTGCTGGTTTGGCAACTGAAGTCTAAAAATCTAAAAAACCTTTATGCTCATTCTTCTCATGTATACTATCTGTGCTTATATACAGTACTCCTGGTTTGACTTTGAATTGTGGTCTGTGCTTTTCCGCCAGACCAGTTATTTTACTAAGCAGTTTGCAAGCTCTCATCTGTGTTCTGCCTCAACACTTTCCCCTAAAATAAATCCACCTCCCCTCACTTTTGCCCCTCCTTCTCGTTGGTGTGGCCTGTTGGAATTCCCCTCGCCTTGTCTTTAAGGTGGGAAAGAATCACATTTCACTTCTCGATACTGCACTGAGTTCTACAATTTAGCCATGGCTGGAGGTGGACTTCAGTTAATCAAATATTTGCTCTTTGTCTTCAATTTTATCTTCTGGGTAAGTGTTTTTCCACCATTACCTCAGCACATGTTGATTCAAGTATGTTTGAGGAATATAAATGTAATGAAAGTAAAAGTGACTCCACCTAAAAGCGTGTAAAGCCTGCTAAAGAGGCTTGTTTGGAGGTTTTATGTACTCTCTTTTTTTAGTCCCTTGCCTGAAGGTTTGTTTTGTTTTCAAACTCCATATATAACTCCATATAGCCAAATCAGATGTTGTGTATGACAAACTTTGCTCTTTCAAAGTTACTCAAGGTACTCCGCGATCTTGGTGCCCTGATTGTCTTCAGTTTTCACTTTGAATTAGGACAGGAAATATGTTAAATCAAATACAGAATTATGTAGGGCCTGTTTATCATTTAGAAACCTTTGAATACGCAAAGACTGAAGAGTTTTAGTAGACCTCTTTGTTGGGAACTGTTGAACCTGACTGGCTGAAAATGTTCAAGTCTCCTAAAAGCTTTTAAGATTGAATGTAAGACACTCTGACATGGGGCAGATGATTGAAGGCAGCTGAATGATTGAAGACATTTCAAACTAAATGCACACATGTAGATGTAAAACAAGACTATAAAATGGCAAGCTGATAACTGCATTTATCATTCTGCCACTAGGTATTTTGGGTTAAACAGAGATAGAAAACTTACAAGTACTTGATGACATGTTTCAAAGACATTTTGGTGTTAAGACTTGGTCTGCGTAATCATTGTGGTGAGTTAGCAGACTAGTTAACGCTAAATCCACCCATTACAACTAGTTCCCATTCTGTGTGAATGGAAAAAGGTGGGATCCATTTGGGAATCTTTGGGACAAGCCTCCACAACCCTGTGACTCACAGTGAACTCATGTCTGTGATGCATTTTCCACAACAGAAAAAAAGTTTCGAAGTGGAGGATTGCCTTTGGAAGTGCCAAAGATGCCTGTGTGTGTTTTCACTGCATCACTGGTCAAACCAAAGGAAAAGCACAGCACCACCCTTTGCAAAAATGTATAGCAGGTTGAATGAGAATGAAAAGTTGAGGTAATTTTTCATGTGCACAACAATTGTGAATAAAGGGACATAGTGGTCTCTGACCTGACCTCTGACCCTCATTTACTGTACATAAATTATATATTAATAATTTGAGTTATTTATTAAAGCTGTAAGCTGTGGTGTGCAATACAGTGATTTTTACAGTGAATATAAAACCCACTTAATCAACCTCGAGAAGCTTTTTTAAAATAAAATCAACATGATAAAAGACACGCAATAAAAATGGAATAAACTGTTCTTCCATGAAGTAATGTAGTTTTGATGGACACATCTACACAAATCTGTTTTCGTTGAAGATCATTTTTCAGTTTCCTAAATCCTAATGTCTCCGTTTTCCAAAGTATGCGGTAATTGAAAGTTTTTATAAATGCTCCGTTTTCGGTGGAGGAAAACGCAGATCCAGTTTGGATGAGCAGCGTAAGCATAGGGAAATATATGCATTTTCAAACAAAAATGTATTAGGCCACATCCATGCTTATCATTTGAAGTTTGAAACCTTAGTTTTCAGTTTCCTAGCATCATTGTTTTCTAAAGTGTGCGGTAATGGAGGTCGCATTCGTTGCCATTCTAGTGTGGATGAGAGGTGAAAACATAGTGAAATGTATGTGTTTTCAAAAGAAAGCGTATCATTGTGGACATGACCTAAACCGGAGTTGGAAATATTGTGATTACATATTACGAGCACTTGCATGACCAAGCGAAGTCGTATTTTCTAGTGGGAAACTCTGAATTCTAGATTTTACCCGAATCGCTGACTTGTGATGTTGGAAGCAGCTTGTCGACATGAAAGATGATGGAAAGCAACAATTTAGCCAAATAATTTTATTTTAGTGCTTTATTTCAATAATGTTAATTTGTTTTGAATAGATTATCCATCTTCTATAGCCGCTTGTCTAATATAGGGTCACGGGTAGTGCTGGAGCCTACCCCAGCTATCTCAGGCCAAAGACAGGTGGCCAGTCCATCACAGGGTAACACACACAGACATACACATTCACACACTCTCTCACACACTTACGGGCAATTTGGGTCTCCAATTAACTTAACCTGCATGTCATTTTGGACTGTGGGGGAAACCGGAGCACCAAGAGGAAACCCATGTGAACATAGGGAGAACATGCAAACACCACACAGAAAGGCCCCATTGAGCTGGGAATCAAACCTGGGACCTTCTTGCTGTAAGGTATGGTGCTTTAAGTGTGACATGTCGTAATAATGATTTCAAGCTTTGGAGCTTCTTAGGTGCACTTATAGACAATTTAGTGTAACTGTTGGCCATTTGTGATTACCAAGTAATATTGTAATTTGGCACATTAAGAGACCATGTGCAGTCAGAGGTGTTTATCTGTATTTAAAATCTGGTTGTACAACAGCTTCAAACATTGTTGACCTTTTCAGAATTTAGAGTTGGAACTATCCATTTTATTATACTCCTATTTTAATAGGAATGGATTTATAAAGGGTGCTTTTCAATGAAATCCGGCGTGGGTTACATGTGGTGTGTGTTAGATGTGGGCTGTTGATTAACTTTAGGCTGTGAGAGCATGTAGGAACACAATGATCACAATCTACTATAAATGTTACTCATTTGTGTAAGTCACATTGCTGTGTTCGTGGTATTAATGGAAGAAATGCAAGATTAATTCTAGATTATTCATGGTGTATTTTTCCATATCTCCTCTTCTCTCAATGTTTGCTCTGTGAACGTGAGACACTGCGTTTGTCAAGACTATCACGTTGGTCCACTGCTGTGGTTTCACAGTTGTTTCATGGCATGAATGCCTTTGTTGCATAAGGCATGTTGGACTTCATTCTCTCAGAACAAAAGTGAAATATTTGGTTTTGTGCCTCACTTTCTGTATGTTTGTCCCTTGTAAATGATGCCATTCTTGGCCTGCGGCTATGTTTCCGTTATGTGAGTGTTCAGTTTGAGGATGTCTGTTGTCAGATGATAAAACGCATTCAGTGTAAACCAAAGATTATTTTCTTTGTTTGTTCCATTTTCCAGCTTGCAGGAACAGGAGTTTTGGCTGTTGGTCTCTGGCTGCTTTTCGATGAAAGAACTAAAGGACTTTTCAGTGTAGAAGGTTCTCCGTCTGTATTCTTCACAGGTGAGATCTGGACTCTCAGCACCTTCAGGACTACATTTCTATATTTATGCTCCACATCATGAGTCCTGAATGTTTATGTTTTAGTTTTTTTAGACCGTTATAGGGCACCAGAAATCAACACTTAACTCCAGTTCCAACACATCACATCCTGCATATCTTTCATCATGTCTTTGTTGGCTAGTGTTTGGGTATGATGGTAGTCATGGCAGCAGGCCACTCCCATTTACAGATCAGACCATCTGTGGATCAGATCTTCATTTGAATAGCGCATCATCAACACCTTGATAAATGGAAATGTGAAATTAAATAAAAAATTGGGGTGTGTGAAACAGAGACAAGAGAGTTGTTTAAGGCTTATCTTCTGAATATCAGAGGTTAGAATGTTTTTATGTCTCATGATATTACCCTTTTGATCTAAAGGCTTATGATAAAAGTCTTATATAAACATGACTTTACACAACTAAAATGTATGTATAGGCAATTTATATTAAACCAAATAGCTTGACTGCACTTGACATGTTTTCTGCAGTCGTATATAAAACATGTCCAACATGATGGCATGAAAGGCCATCCTATTCTTCTGTAGGGTGTGTTTGTTTTTATGACAGACTGAATTCCTTCCCAGCTTTGGAGGTTTGCAGAGAAAGACCACAAAATGGCACCCAGCAAAATAAAGTTTAAAATTAAAAGCAACCCTCTAATAAAACACAAATCACTGTAAGAGACTACAGAAGGGCGTGAAACTGGGTCAGGTCTGTTCGAGTTATAATGGCAGTGCTGTTTTGGATGAGGCTGTGTTTGGCCAACACAATGCCAGCTCTCTGCCCCTTTCCATCATCCCTCACTGAGCTGCCTTTCTCCTTTTTGCCACCAGAACCTGCATTGTTTTCTTCCTTCCCCAAATTCTTTTGTTTTGCCTTAGTTTATTATCCTTTCTCAATGATTGCTAGGATGTCCAAGGATGTCCAAATGCTTGTCTGAATAATAGTTTGAGTGACTGTAGGCCGTCCTGCAATGTCAAACATCCTAATGACAGAAAAGCAGCTGGTGTCGCAATGTTTCTATGGATACCACACTACAATTTTTGCATATTTTGCATACTTAGGTCTTATTTAAACCAAAAGAAGTTTTAACAGAAGCTTTAGGGTCAATTTTATGTAGCATTCTCTTTTCTCAAATCAGAATGTGCAGCTTCAGGCCACATCCACACTAATACATTTTTGGTTTGAAAACTCTTAAGTTTCCTAATGTCAATGTTTTCCATAGTATGAGGTAATGGAGAACAGTTTCAAAATGCTCCATTTTCAGTGGAGGAAAACCGCAATTTTAGGGTAAGAGGTGTAAACGTTGGAAAATTTAAAATAATCTGTGGATGTGGTCTTAAAGGAATATTCAGAGTTCAATAAAAGTTAAGCTTAACCAACAGCATTTGTGGCATTATGTTAATAAAAAAAAAGTTTCTCTTCCCTCTTTTTCTTTAAAAAAAAAGCAAAAACCCGAGGTTACAGTGAGACACTTGGAGGATTAAAGACAGAAATATAAAGCTTATCATTTTAAGCACTTGCATGAAACTTTTTTGTTAAAACTTGCAAATTATTTGAGCTGTAAAGTTGTTTAAATCCTCATTTTTGCATTTTTACATCGTCATTTCAACAAAGTTGTAAAATTGGATATTAGTAAGCGACTTTTATCACACTAAAAATTAGTTAACATGCATATTGTTTATGTCTTGTGGCTACACTGTAAAGTATTCGAAACAGCAAGTATCTTAATGTTTATGGATTTGCCCCAATCGCTTCCATTGGAGTTCCTCACTGCAGTAAGTCAAATTTGTGCTTTAAAAGCAGGGACAGGTTGAAATACTTTTTTGTGGTAATCAGCATTATGCTACAAATGCTATTGATTTAGCTTAACTTGTATTGAATCTGGAATATTCCTTCATTGAATTCCAATATGTCCCAAAATCTGAGGATAAAAAGAACTAATCACCACTGATTTCCAAAATACCTGTTGTTCTTTGGGTTAGACACCCAAATAGCAGAAATAAGGATAAATGGTAATAAGTTGTTTGGTGTTTGTATGTAATATTAGATATAATGAACAGTCTCTCTCTTTCCTACTTTAGGGGTATACATCCTCATTGTGGCAGGTGCCATCATGATGGTGGTCGGGTTCCTCGGCTGCTGTGGAGCATTAAGAGAGTCAGCATGCATGCTGGGACTGGTAATTAACATAACGTTTTGCTTCACATTTGCAAAGTCCTTGCAGACCAACATTGCAGTATTTTTTACTGATGTTCTTTAATATCCTTTGTTGTTTACTGTCTCCAGTTCTTCGTGTTCCTGTTGATCATTTTTGTTGCAGAAGTGGCTGCTGGAATCTGGGGATATTCCAATCAGGACAAGGTGGGTGATGTTCAAACTTTATACTGATGCTCTATACATTGGGCCTTTTTTTTTTTATCCTTTTACACATATTCTTTAACTCTTCCTTCTCAGATTGTTTCAGATGTCCGTCAGTTCTACATGGAGACATTCAACAACTACAAAGACACTAAGCAGGAAGCATTGAGAGAAACTCTGAAATTGATTCAGTATGGAGTATGTATCAGTGTTGCAAACTTAAATAAAAATGAAAACACACATCATTGGAAAAACTGAAACTAAATTAAAATATTTATTTTATGATTAAAAAAAAAAATGAAACCCAAATTAAACCTTAAATGTATAGTTGCTTTGTGATACAGTATTACATACCTCGGGTCTGTAGCGACCCAGCATGTATATCTATCACACATGGATTTAAAAATTACCCAGATAGTGTACTTTAAAGCCTTTTCAAGACTATTAGAAAATAATAGAATAGGATATATTGTTACATTTTGATGTTTATTGTTCATGTATCAAAGAGATAATGCAACAAATGACAGAAAGGGGATTTATTACTTGCAGAATAATATGAGATGCAACTGGCTATAGATTGCGATACTATTACATATCCTGGGTCACTAATGTCCCTATGCACTTTTGGTAATTAAGCAATTGGTTGAAATATATTTTTTGCCGTTTTTATTGTTACACTATTCAAAAGAGAAAGATTAAGGAATATTAAAGAGAAGGGTGTGTAACTCCCCATGTTAAAGGGGTTGGAGCTATGTCCTGGGTCACTAAAGACCCAAAGTATGCATTTAAATGTTAATTTTAATGCATACTCTGTGTTCTTTTTCATGGTTTATTCAAACTATAACAGTTCAAACGTTAAAAATAATAATAAATAAATAAAAACAGTGTTCCAAGTTTATCTGAACAACCATTTGCTGTGTCCTTTTAGTTGAAGTGCTGTGGACCAACAGGAACGGTCTTTGATGGAGCTGCTGAAACCTGTCTGAAAAAGGAAGGATTGGAAGTGTTTCTCACTATGGTACCAGAAACTCAGATTTTTCCTCCTCTGAAAAAATTTTGTTATCAGAAATGTCTTTCCATGTACTATATATAGACTTTATTGCTGTTGTTATACCCTAGAGCTGCCCAGATGCCATTAATGAAGTTTTCACCTCAAGGCTTCACATCATTGGAGGAGTCGGGATTGGTATTGGGGTGATCATGGTGAGTATCAATGTAACATCATCAACTGCTCTCTGAATGATTTAAAGGTGTAATGCCCCGCTCCCCTTGTACATTCAAGTAGATTCTGTTCGTTTTGAACCGAGAAGCATTGATGAAGCGCCAGAGCTCATTTTCTTGGGAGGAAGCTGCTGAACTAATTCTGTTTTTCTCTCATTGGCAGATCTTCGGTATGATCTTCAGCATGCTGCTGTGCTGTGGTATTCGACGAAATCGGGACTTTGTATGATCTGTCATTACAACAACAGCCTGTTTTCTGCTATGTATTTATCTGTTTGTGAATGTATATGTGAGTCAGACCCATTTTATCTTCTAACAAAGCCCAGCATTAAACAACCATCCTAAACCTGTTACAGGCTGGGCATATAGCATATATATACAGGTCAATTTTAATTTCAATTAACATTCATATTTGCCTGTTTGAATTTACGTGGAAGCTTCTGACATTTTCCTCTTTATTTTTTTATACATTATAACAATTTATAATAAAAAAGCTTATTTTATGAATGTGTTTATAATTTTCTCTACATACCAACATCAGTGTATATGGACAGGGAGGAACACTTTGAAATGATCAATAAAGTAGTTGATAACCAGTTTCTGACTGAATGATGATGAAAAATGCACCACATTGCTCCATGCTGTCCAATGCTCCATCTTTTTTGGCAAATATCAGTGTGCACCCCTTAGTTAAATTTAGTTTGTAACATTTTATTGCCATAAAACAACATAAAACCTTCGAATGATAGTTTTATTTCAGTGTAGCAAAGGGTAAAAAGAGCAAAATAAGCCATTTCGAATGCATTGGATCATTAAAAGTAGATAATTGCATGGCAGAGAGTCTTTGTGTCATGCTTTGACTTTCTAAGAACAGACATTTCAACAGAATCGTTCACACTTTATACCAAATGTTCATCCTTTTATTAATGGCACTTTTGAGATCAAAGATCAACCAGACAACTTGGTTGATCAACCAGAGAACTGAAAACATTTACTATTTAATCCCACTATGATGAATTTTATACAGTATATATATATATAGGCAAATGTATTTGCAAAATTAATATGCACATAAATAAGCTTGATTGGCACAAAACTAAATATTTTTTTTGCTTTTTTACTTTTTCCCCTTTATCCTTGGTGGCTCTAGGCCAGCCATAGCCTCTGAACTCCAAGCAGTCCATTGCATAATGAGAGATGTAGTAAGTAGGCTTTCTCCATGGTAGCACCTCTGTTTTTGTGGATTTGGCACTGTGTTGTGTGTTATAATCTTAGTCAGTATATATGTGTGTGACAAATCTTAAACAATGTATGCCTGCTAACAAATGATGAATGATGTGTGTAACTAACTAGAAAATGTATGTTAAAACCAAAAATACTAAATATGAAGTGTGATAAACTGCAGCTACATTTCTGACACAGGAATTCTTTAGGCAGGGGGACTTACAAAACAGTGTATACACTGGAAATTATTTAGGCAGGGAATTGATAAGAACCAACCAATAGAAGGAAAAACCAGTAATCCCACTGCAGCAAAAACGAACCAACGGGATGATTGAAACTTATCTCTTAAAATGTTGGAGATGCCCCTGCGGCAAAAATAAGCCAATCAAAAGAGTAAAAACAAAATGAGAACAAAGGGACACACCCTGGGTCAGAAAAGTAGAAAAGGAGGGAACACAGGAGAAACGGGGTCTTTTTGAGCAGAGCTTACGGGTGAAGCAGACTAGATCCCCAGCTGGCTGAATGATTTTTGTACTTATTCTTTGTTGTTAATAAATATATTTTTTTATCTTGAAAACTTGACTTTGTCTCCTCAAAAAAGAACATGACAACTGACAGACCTTTTCTTGGAAGATCACTTCTTTTTGCTTTTGGTGGCAGGTTTGGCACTTTTAGTTCTTGTCTTTTTAGAAAGCTGGAGGCTGTGACATTCACATTACAATGGGAAAATGTAGGTGTATAGAAGATCTTGTGTGATAGATATCATATCTGATTTTCCAAAGATTGTTATCTTTTGGCCTTTTAGCAAAACGTAAAAGTTTAATAGATAGAATACACTTTTGAATACATTGAAAAATCAAATCAGTGGCATCAGTAATGTTTCATATGTGATATCACCCCAATCATTCACCCAAACCAATAAATAAATCAAATTTCCTCTGAACAGATTCAAGTTGTCTGCCCCATGTGATCACGTGATCACTCTATCGGGCACACTACATGCATGCTGTAAGATGGCCCTTTGCAGTAGCTATACATCAGGTTTTGCTGGATTTTAAACTTTAAAACATTATATTACCAGCCGTAAGACAAATTCTACTGAAGGTGTCTTACCAGAGGTGTGCCACTGGTCTCCCTTGGAACCTCTGTTGTGTTTATTTGTATCAGTCATGGCGGCGTTTCCATGGAACTCACACTGGCTTTTCAGGTTGGTCCAGGGACGTCACTAGGATTGGAAGACAGGGGGGGCTTAGCCCCCAGGGTATTTGTAACTTGCGTTTGCAAAATCTTTGCACTCACATCTAGAGCTACACTTATGTCAACAACCAGTCAAGAAACCAAGATGTTAACAAGTAACATGTGACAGA
This sequence comes from Moxostoma hubbsi, assembly GCA_032164185.1. NCBI lineage: Eukaryota > Metazoa > Chordata > Actinopteri > Cypriniformes > Catostomidae > Moxostoma > Moxostoma hubbsi. The sequence continues at coordinate 4,022,209 of JAVLUX010000043.1, forward strand.
CATATCCTCTTCTTCCATTTCTACTCTGTTAAAGAAAAGTTACTGTAATGTTGCTTTTAGACACATCAAAGCTGCATGGGGGAATTTACTTAGGCCAGACTTTGCTCCTGATGAGTTATTCTAGAAGCAATGACTTAAATGCTATCTGTCTGCTCATGTAAATGTATGATAAAGTAATAGCATACTATATCTAATTCCTCTCTATATAAGATAAGTTGTCCACAGAATGCTCTTTAATTACTCCAATTACTGTAACTGCGCTGTGGATTGGTTCAATCAGTGTGTAATTTCGCTGTGTAGTTTTGCTTGCATACAGTTTAACCCAAGAACCAGAATTTTAAGGTCATAGTGAAATTTGACAACACAGGTTTGAGCGTTTCTCAATTAAAGATGATTTATTCTGCCAAATGATGTATACAATGTATGATATAAATCAACAACAAAAAGGCAGTATTCAAATAAAGGAAAATTAAGAATGAAATCATTTTCAAAACCACAGTCAACAGTTACTTTTTGTTTATTGTCTACTTCATTGGTGGAAGCATCAAAAATGCCTTCTGTTTTTAAGGGTTGCTTTCATAATAGTTTCACATGTGTATCTGTAGGCATTTGCTCATCTTTAGCCTACATTTAGGTAACATCTACGTATTTATTTAATTTATCACAGCCAATGAACGCAGAAAGTTAAATTGGTATAGCTAGCATATATAATAAATTATGAAATAATTTAGTTTACCTTATGCATTGTGCCTAGACCTGCCAACAAATGCTTATTGTTAGAAGAACACAAAATCATCATGATGGCACAACGACTCTTTGTACTTCTGTCCAACTTCCGACTTTTCGGCTATTTTTTGTAGCTGGATATATATATATAATTTGTTGCGTCTAATTCTAAATATGAATGAGGATACGGTTATTGATAAATCGAATTGTTATTGTTGTTCTTATTATCATTTAGGGGGGCTTAGGAACATTTTGGGGTAGCTTCAGCCCCCCTAAAATAGGCCTAACGACGTCCATGGGTTGGTCAATTATTATTTTTTATTTTTTTTCGTCAGCCCCACACCATTTAAGCTCTTAAAGCACATACAGAAAAACCCTGATGTAAGTTTACTTGGTATAAATACTTTATATTAAGAATCATGTGGAGCTACTTTCTTGAATACCTTCGAAAAAAGCTTAAATAGAAAGACTTGCTTAAATCATTTTAAATGTTTAGTTTATTAAACTTTTTTTTTAAACAATTTTAACTGTTACTTAATCAAATACGGTGCAAAAATATTGGTCGTTAAATGTTGCTAGCTAACAACCAATCGTTTTCAATTGAACATACAGTTATTGTCCACAAGGGGGCGCGCGGGTGTTCAGAAAGTCAAATCTCAGGACTTTATGACTCCTGATTAAGACATTTATAAACTAACAACTGTAATCATTTAAATCTATTTATTCCAAGGATTTTCAACTTAAAAAATAAAATAAAAATGGCAATATGCCTGAGCATCTGGCTTCTGGGTATCATTTTACACATAACCAATATCAGTGGGAAACATTGAAGAGTTAATATCCGATATTATTTTTTATTCTTATCGTCAGGTGACCTATTTAGCTAAACAGTGACCACCAATTATTTTTCCAATGACAATAAATATATTTTATAATACAATAAATAAATACTTCAAGTTAATCACCCAACTCACACAACTCTGCTTGTAGCTTTTCCCCCTCTTTTTTATTTTATTAATTTTTGTAATTATTATTTTTTTCTTTTCACTTAGTATGTATGTTTGTCATTGGGCAGAGTAATAAGAGAGTATCCTCTGACTGGAGTTTTAGCAATAGAAATAAGTGGCAGCGCTGTTTTAAAATTCATTAGGAGTATTTTATTTTTTGCTGAACAACTTCAACAACAAGCTCCTTTCCTCCTAGTCTTTTGTAAATGTATTTCCAATGCCAACCTACCATCAACTATGACTCAATGATGAACTACTTTGATTCCAAAGCCTAAAAAATATCTGCTTTTTATTAATAAATCTTTTTAACAGCTATTATGTGACCTGCATCTATATTCACTAAAAGAAGAATGGCACTATTATTGATGAATCCCAATCAGGTTTTTATGAAAAATAGGCATATATCAAATAACATAATATTAGTTTTAGACTTATTAGATAACTCCCATTGAATTAATGCAAGTAGTTTTATTTTATTTTTAGATTTTCATAAAGCGTTTGACAGTGTTGAACATGCATTTCTGTTCTCTTTAAAAGTTTTCGGTACTGCCGACTTCTTTTCTATAGCAATGCAAACAGCTCAATAAACATGAATCCAGTTCTAGATTTGATTTAAAAAGAGGCATTCGGCAAGTCTGTCCCATCTCCCCTTCCCTTTTTTTGCTTGCAGATCAGTTATTGTGTGTTTATATAAAAATAAGTCATCTTAAAGAGCTTTCAATTGCAGATAAAGAAGTCATTATTGCTCAGATAGCTGATGATACAACTCTTCTTGAATGATAGTGGTCAAATTCCTGTTGCAGTTAATGTTATTAACAAGTTCTCTAGTGCATCTGGTCTGTGTCTTACTATTAATAAATGTGAGCTGTCAAAGACTGTGATTCACCGAATAGTCCGAACATCCCAGTGAAGGATAATGTTACATATTTAGGAATTATGCTCTCTCGATGTTTACTGGAAACTGAATCATAGCTTCACTCATCTTTCATTAAAAGGCAGAGGGTTCGATTAACATATTCTGTGTTAACTTTATATCTTGACAACCAAACTAGCAAAGTGATGGATCAGATGCTTTTTTAATTTTGTATGGAAAAATTGTAGCATTGTATGAGAAAGTCTGTAGTTATGAATGCATATGAGAATGGTGGGCTTCATTTTTTACAATAGAGATATTTTATATAAACACAAATCTCTCTTTTACAAGAGCTGGTTTGATAATAATATTAATTTGGTTAATCGGTTATACAATAAAAGTGATTACTATTTTATTATGAAGAGTTTCTTTCACATTATACTCCATGGGAGTATTCAATTGTTATTGGTTCAATTCCCTCATGGACTCACATGTGGTTTAAAGTTAATTCAATTAAATGCAATTTCAGTAATAAAAAAACCCAACTTTATGGTTTTACTGAGTGCAGTAAAGCTGTACGTTAATAGCATTAGAGACTCTTTAAACAAAAAAGTGATAAAGACCTTAAACATTTGTTAACTTTACAAAGTATTTGTTTGAATTATACATGTATTTCTATACCTTTTACTTAAATTTACCCTTCCCTAGCACTTTTTTATTTTGTTTGTTTTTTGTTTAGGTTTTTTGTCGTCGGACAGAGTAATAATTAAGTTACAAAAACTTACATTTAATAAAAGAGTTTCCTCTGACCGGAGTTATAACCCATAGAAATAAGTGGCAGTGTGCTGTAATTCACAAAAACGGCCACCAGAGGGCGTTTATATTAGTGTCAATCACACAAATCGCCACCAGAGGGCGTTTATATTAGTGTCAATCACACAAATCGCCACCAGAGGGCGTTTATATTAGTGTCAATCACACAAATCGCCACCAGAGGGCGTTTATATTAGTGTCATTCACACAAAGCACCACAGTTATTGTAAATTCGTCTGACAAAATTTGTATTTATTTATTTACTGTCGTTAGACAGATTAATCATTGTTACAAAACTTGACATTAAAAAAAAAAAAATTTAATAAAAGAGTTTCCTCTGACCGGAGTTATAACCCATAGAAATAAATGGCAGTGCCATTGTTGCCAACTTAGCGACTTTGTCGCTATTTTTAGCGACTTTTCAGACCCCTTTAGCGACATTTTTTCAAAAAAGCTACTAGCGACAAATCTAGCGACTTTTTGGACAAACCTTAGCAACTTTCCAAATTCCAAATATCGCCAGTACTGCAAGCGTGAGGTCTTACTTCCCCGCTGAAAATATGTAATTGAGAACCGTTTTACTGGACATTCGGCTATATACTTATATAAAAACAGTATGAGCACGGTTTAGGGGAGATAACCGTTATTATAAACTGAAGTAGGCTACAGTACCGACAAATTAGGCAGAATGCAAATACGACGCGATGACGTCATTAATATGCTAATGACGCATGACGTCATCTGGCGACATTTAGCTACTTTTCGAGCAGGCTTTAGCTACTTTCCATTGAAAATAGTTGGCAACACTGGGCAGTGCTGTAATTCACAAAAATAGCCACTAGAGGGTGTTTATATTGGTGTCATTTACACAAAGTACCACAGTTTAGTTCCTCTGTGATTATTCTGTTCAACAACTGTGTGTGTATATATATATATTTTAATTTTTATGTGTAACTTGCACGTGAATTTAATGAATGAGTGGACATCTTCTATGTTTTAGTGCAGTGAGTGGAGTTTTCAGACGGTCTCTTACATCTGCGAAACCGGATGTTGACCGTCAAACTTTCCCGCGCTAAATCAGTGAGGCCAACGACATCCAGCTGGATATTGAGTTGGAGCAGGAGAGACGGACGAGAAAGCGGCAGCGGCGCAGAATATTGAAGATATGTTCAGAAAGTCCGTCAAACACGGTACGGTTGTTATACTTTATACTTGATGCATCAAAAAGTGTGCTCGTTAAATTACCAGCAGTCAAGATAAAATCCAGCACAGATTAGTGCATAAAAAGTCACCAACATTAAGTATTTGTACCTCATAATTACAAACAAAATGAGGGGGGAAACTACAAAAAGTTCCACTTTTTTAAAAAAAGAACCCCCCTTTCACTAGGCTGGCTACGGGCCTATATATATATATATATATATATATATATATATATATATATATATATATATATATATATATATTGGCAAAGTTAAAAAATGAATGAAGGCAAAATGATGCTATGCACAGGAGGGCGTTTGCTGTGGTGTAACCAATGGACCAATTTTTTTTATTTATTAGTATTATATTTTTATTCATTAATGTATTTATTTTGTCGTTGGAAAGAGTAATCATTAAGTTAAAAATATTGTAAAGGAATTTAAAATAATTTAATGGGTTATATTTTTGTCATGAATGTTTAATTCGCACAAAGCACCACAGTTGGTCCTCTAACCAAATATTTAACTTTTTTTTTCGATAGACAGAATAATAATTAAGATACAATTTTATGTATTTCTGTAAGTTAAAAAATAATTTGAAATGAATGAAAAACACTTTAATAAAATGTTCTCTTCTCACTGGAGTTTTAGCCATAGAAAGTCGGTGTAATTCACACAAAGCACGACAGTTATTGTAAGTTCCTCTGATACATTTTTATTTATTAATACATTTTCTGTCGTTAGAAAGATTAATAATTCAGTTAAAAAAAACTTTAAATAAATTAAAAATAATACTAATAAAATTATACTAAGAGTTTTCACTGACTGGAGTTTTAGCCATAGAAATAAGTGGCAGTGCTGTAATTCACAAAAGAATGTATGTGTGTAAATCACACAAAACAACACATTTTAATCTAACAAAAATTTTTTTTTTAATTTTTTTTTTATTGTTATTATTTTCGTCGGATAGAGTAATAATTAAGTAAAAAAACTTGACAAATTAAAAATCATTTAATAAAAGTTTCCTCTGACTGACCGGAGTTATAACCCATAGAAATAAGTGGCAGTGCTGTAATTCACAAAAATAGCCACAAGAGGGCGTTTATATTGGTGTCAATCACACAGAGCACCACAGTTTAGTCTCTCTCTCTCATATATATATATATATATATATATATATATATATATATTTTGAACAGAATAATCACAAAGTTAAAAAATAATGAAGGCAAAATAATGTAATGCACAGCAGGATGTTTGAAGTGGTGTAACCAATGGACACAAAGTTTAGCTGACAAAATTATTATTTGTAGTAGTATTATATTTCTATTTATTAATGTGTTTTTGTCATTGGAAAGAGTTGTCATTAAGTTAAAACTATTGTAAATTTATTTAAAATAATTTAATAAGTTAGTTTTTTTAGTCTAACAAAATAATTAATGAGAGAGTTTAATTCACACAAAGCAGTTTGTTCCTCGAACGAAATATATTTTTGCGTTAGAATAATTAAGATACATCTTTTTTTTTTTACTTACGAATTTATGTATTTTTGTTGTTGGACAGAATAATTGCTAAGTTAAAAAAAAATATTTGAAGAACGAAATATATGATATATATATATATATGTGAGAGAGAGAGAGAGGTCTGTTCTCTGTGTGTGTGTGTGTATGTGTGTGTATATATATATATATATATATATATATATATATATATATATATATATATATATATATATATTTATTATCTGTTCTATGTGTGTAAATGAAAATATTCTCAGCAGGTGTCCTCTAAGTGTTAGATTTGTTGGATTATATAGTTTGTTAGATTGATGTTATGTTGGATTAAATGCATTTGCTGCAGTATTATGATGATGCTCACACGCTTTCATGCTCCTCGTCCGCAGCTCTCACCTGCACGGGACTCCTGATGCTCTTCCGGACACTTCACTTCAGAGCCAATAAAAGCTTCTATAAAGGTACATTGCATCTGCTTTTGAAATTATGACCAGTCACGGCATCTAAAAAGTACACTTTCCTTTATACATTCATAGAAATTTAACCCCAAAATCATGTTGGTTTAGAATAAACAAGTATGTATAAAGGTATAGAACAGGCTTTATTTACATGCGGGCTCTCGTCAGACCTTAAAGGTGCTGCTGAGTGATGAAGAATTTTTCCTGATATTTAAGTAGTTTCTCCTATCCTAGCTTAATGTGCAGAGTCAACTATGATTAAGACATTCTTTGGGAGTTCACTGAAAAAGTGTAAACACTGTGGCTCCGTGTTGCGAGTTTGTGTTGGCACAGACAGGTTTGCGTTCAGTTAATTGCATCAGTCTACCTTATTAGCAATGAAAGCAACTTCAATGCTTCATTCTATACTGTTTTACTGTATTGCTTGTTTGGATATAATTAGAAGCTTTGTTTTTTTTTTTAATGGTGAAGCAACCTTTATGATTAAATATTCAAATACCAAACTATTTATTAATGCCCATCCCTAGTCTGAATCCAATCATTTTACAAAGTAGAATAGGTAGAAATGGTCATTCTGATGTTGTTGTCATCTCACTAAGTAATATATATGGATGTTTGATTATAGAATCAGTTGGTGTTGTGGGAAGCACTGAAGTTCTCCTGCCGCTTCATGGTTTTCCTACTTCCAGCAATGACTGGTACAAGGTGAGTTGAACACAGAACAGTTGAAATGCAATTATAAAGTATATATGTTGCAATCTGAGAATAATTTACAACCGTTGTGCATTTAGCTACTGTAGCATAAGCTTGTTCTGTCATTGTGCAGATCTGGGATTATTCACTCTGCTCATAAACCTCCAGCTCTTCCCTAGGGTGAGTCGAGCATTTGGAAAAGTAGTGGTGTATATCTGTATGTTCATAAGTGCACAGTTTGAACTGCTTATCAAAGAATATATATATAAATAAATGTTTGGTGCTGTTGAATTAAACTACCCATGTTTGATAAGCAGTTCAAACTGTGCATTTATGAACAGATATACACCACTACTTTTCCAAATGCTCGACTCACCCTAGGGAAGAGCTGGAGGTTTATGAGCAGAGTGAAATAAACCCAGATCTGCACAATGTATATACGTGAACAATGAGGTTACGTCTTTATGAATGATCTATAAGACACTGCAGTTTATTTTGGATTAAGCAACAGAATAGCTTGTCTCAGCTCTTTAATTAGTGTTTCACAAAACCTTGTCATATAACCTCAACAGAGAATAAGACACAAACAAATAGATAAAAATGAATTGTTAAAAACCAGCACCATTTAATTAGTAGTGTGGGTGACGGTAAAGTCACCAAGGACACTTTAAATGTGTTTTTGTGTGCTGTGCTACATGTGGAGTGGACAAAAAAAGTAGTGACTGGCTCCACTCAACATAATACCACTTTTGACACATCAACTCTGGAGGATTATCTTTTCCAGAGAGACCCTGCCTCAAAATTACAGTAACCGGTAACAAACTTCTTTATACTTAAATTATGTGTAAGCACAAACCATTTAAATAAATCTTGATAATATCAGTATAGTATTTGTTACATAAAGTGTGCTTCAGTTATTGAAGATATCTTTCATTCAATAAAAGGATTTCATATACATTTCAGTTTTTACCCAGTGCAGCAATGAACCATGCTCCTTACACAGAATTACCAAAGGAGGGTCACCATTACATAGTGTATTTACAAGCAATCATTTACAGAACACGAAAGGCCCAATGCTTTGAGTACTTGTGAGCCCACAGTATTAGTATCAGTTTATTACAGAGTGTCTTTCCCACAAAAACAGTACATCCTTAAAGGGATAGTTCACCCAACAATGAACATTTGGTCATTATTTACTTACCCTCAGCTCAAAAGGGATTAGACGAACATGAGTAATTGACAGTATTTTTGGGTGTCTCTGTAATAGTTGTAATCACTGGGCCTGTAGCAGACCTTCCCACTTGATTGACTGTGAAAACACTTCTCTTTCTAGCCACATCTCGTAGCTGTAATGGAAGTCTTCCGGCAGGTCCACACGCTGACCCAAAACACTTTGGAGGCAGTTGTCTACTGGTGTAAACTGGCTGTTCTGACTCTTATCGTAACGGCGTGTGTTGAATTTCTCTATGCTCTCCCGAAGTGCACACTCCTCTGCCTGGAAGTCCCATGGCCGAGCATCAATGTCTGTCAAGAGAATGAAAAATACAGAGATAAGTAGGAGCATCTGAAAGCTTTGAAGTCGTTTAATGACTCATGTATCACCAAAGCAATGACTGGCTTAACCAAGATGCCAATTTCTTATTTGTCCTTTATATAATGCTTTTGTACATTTATTACAGTACGTGAAGCATCGTGATAAATGGCACAATGGTAATTCATGGATTAACCCTTACATGGATTAACCCTTATGTACGAGTATCAAAGAACCTGATGTTTACCATTCCCATATGCCCAGTCGTCGTTGAGCCGATGTCGTACTTTCTGATAAATGGCTGACATTGTTTTCATGTTACTCTTTCTCCACTGGCGGCCCAAATACTTAGTCTGGATCTTTAGGAGTTTGAGAACGTAGAGCTGCATCATAGCTTGTTTGACCTTTAGCGCCCTCTTCAGGATTGGAGCAGACTTGAACACCACAAGCATCTGTGAAGGAAAAGATGACTGCATTAGAAAATAATGACAGCTTTAAACTCTCTCTATTCACTCTCCCTTACCATAGTTCTTGAGTGTTTCCACTTGGTGATTTTGTTTAGGATCCGAAGTAGGTTGATGCAGGAGAAGAGATTACGCCAACAGAACTGATTATAGTCACCAGCTTCCTGTTAACACATATACACACGCACCTTCAAAAACAATTATTTGAATATATTCTGGCACCTCCTTTACTGAAGGGTAAAGTTTGAGGAAACTACTGACAACATTAGTGTTTTGTGAATTATTTAAGAAGAAATTACCAGGCTTTCAGCTGTGAGTTCAGGCATTTCATGAACCACACAATGTGGGAAATCCAGGGCGCATATACTGCCATCAGAAAATATGACATGTTTACAAAAAAATCATGTACTGGTACACATGTTGGATTAAGCGCAGATCTCAATGTCCTCTACCTGTTTTTGGCACTGATGTAAGACATGATGTTCTGGTTGAAGAATTTCAGGATGAGTGGGATGCAGTTAGCAAAAACCAGATGTTGTGCCACATATTCAAACTGTTCCCAAACAAAACAAAAAACATATTCAGTACATCTCATCACTTTTATCTAAATCTTTAGTACAAGAAACAATGGTGAAAACAGTCAGTGGAAATGGTTGCAAATACCACTTTAGTTCAAACCTTTAAAGTATATGTAACTGATTCATCCCAAAGGATGAATGTCCCTTTATAGGGATAGTAAATCCTCTGAAGATTCTCTCATAATTTACTCACGCGATCACAGATGTATGACTTTCTTCTACAGAACACAAATTACGATTTTTAGAAGAATATTTCAGCTCTGTAGGTCCATACAATGCAAGAGAATGGGTGCCAAAATTGTGATGCACCAAAAAGTAATCCATACAACTCCAGTGTTTTAATCCAGATCTTCAGAAGTGATATGATTGGTGTGGTTGAGAAACTAGAAATTCTTCTCCCTGCCCAGTTTTGGGTGATATGCATGAAGAATGTGAAAGTGGAGATTGACTGAGACGGGAGGATAATTTATAATGAAAAAGGACTTGAATATTGATCTGTTTATTACCCATCATATCACTTCCAAAAACATTGATTTAACCATGGATTCATTTTATGCTGACTGTTTTGGCAAAAAAAGGGCACCCGTTTTTGGCACCCATTCACTTGCATTGTATGGACCAAAAGAGCTGAGGAAAATCTTCTAAAAACCTTCATTTGAGTTAATTAGATGAAAAAGTCAGACAGATCTGGGATGGCAAAAGAGTGAGCAAATGCTAAGAGAACTCACATTTTTGGGTGAACTATTCTTTTATGTCCAGTGTATTTGCATGGAGCGTAAGTCAGTTTGGACTGCAAAATCTATAATTAACTGCCAAATTCCTGCTTTCATTCATAATTTTTCACAGTCGAGTCAGAGACCCACACTCGAGTGATTTGCTTCTGGATGTACAGCCACTGATTACTGTGTTCTCCGTTTATCACAGCTTTAGACGTTAATGCGCACAGTCTATCAAAGAACAGTACATCAGCTCAGCAGGACATCTGTCAGCACATCAGCAATGCTGACTGTCGTCCTTGTTGTTTAATCTGAGCGAATGAGGGATTGATTTATTGAGAGAGAGGAAGAAAAGGAAGAGATCTCTGATTGCATTTTAGTAACTGATTTTAAATCTTTCACTGGAAGAATGAAGACTTCAGTAACACTTTACAATAAAGTTTAATTCGTTAATGCATTAGGTATCATGAACAAACAATTAACTATATATCATTTAAAATGTTGATATAATCAACATTTAACCCCACCCTCAACAAATATCCCTGGGGTCACAGCTTGTAATTTAATAAAATGTGTTAGTATATGGTGAAATTAACTAATAACGAACAAAGCTTTTAGTTTATGTTAACTAATGTTAATAAATGAAACCTTATTGTAAAGTGTTACCAAGAATTCCTGTCATTCTTTTACCCCTACTCTGAATTAGCCAGGAGTAATACACTGTTGCCTCATGACCTTTTCCAAAAGCAGTGACCTCCTGTGATCCTTAAGGTCAAGTATGCGAAAAGGGAAAAACAGGTCAAAAATAAGTCTCAGTGCACTCCTTTGATCAACACCGTTGACACGGTTATTTGATCACAGTATGGAGTTCATCCCATTACTAAGGAGAGGTGTTACTTGTAAAGATAAACACCTACAGTGATCTTTTCAGCCTCTTCCACTCTCCTCCAATAGCAGGCACTACTATGCCCAACTTAAAACCACAGACAGCAATTTGTCAATCTTTGTCGTGCACATCATACAGGATTAGGCTGAACTGAACTAAGCTGAGCTGACAAGATGAAGCACATCACACTTCGTAACACACTGTTCTTCACAATTATTTCCCAATTTACAATGATTTAACATTTACTGGTTCATAATTGGTTCTCTTTAGATTTAATAAGAGCGTATATCGTTTGATGTAAGAGAGGCATCTGAGAGTTGGTTCTACTGGCTCAGCTGAAGGTGGCAAAATGTTCTCTGTAATGTGAACTTCCCTTTGTACGATACAACAGGAGGGATGTAGGGTCCAAAAGTCTGAGACCACTGGTGAAATTTTTGTTTTGTTTAATGAAAACCTTAATTTTGGCTTGAAACGGTTTTATAAAGCATCTTAATTTATTACTAATGTGAATAGTTTTCTATTAAGTAATCAGAAAATAAATTTGATTGCCGTTTTAGAGAAATATTTAGCACTTTGGAGTAATTTACCAGCACTCTCCACATTATCCACATATCTCAAAATGCAATTTGAGAATGTTCTAAAGAGCATCTTGTGTGCTTCAATGGAAGCAAAGTCGTCTTAGACATTTTGTCCTCACTATTGGTTCAAAACGGACTTTAAATCTTCTCTCCAATTTCAAAATATGAGCGATTTGCCTTTCTTTTTTGACGTATTCAAGCTATCATGTTGTAAAAGCTTTACATGTCTAATTGTCGTCTCTCTCTGGCTATCTCTATTTTGGTTCTCTTCTAATTAATTGTGTGCTTTGACAGTGAGCCTATCAGCAGAGTACAGGGGCCATTGAGTACATAAGATCAGAGAGAGAAGAGAAGAAAAGGAAAATTAAGAGAGACAGAGGGATGATCTGACCTGGTATATGTGATTGAGTTTGAAGTGTTTAAGCAGCAGTAGCAGAAGAGCAGAAATGGCTTTGACGATAATCTCCTTGTGTCTGTTCACATCAATGCCTAGCTTCATGCTTTGGAGGACAGTGATTCTGTTTCAACACAAACACATGAAAAGGTTGCCTGTATGCCTAAAAAAGCAAGAAACAGCACTGATCTTTTCGAACACCATTTTACACACAGTTGTGTGTGCACGAGTAGACTTACGGCATCTCCTCGGGCAGAACATCGGCAAGGATGTTGATAGAATCAGTCTTTGCTTTAGAGGTTGGAGCAGCAGCCAGTAGCAGCTTCAAAAGGGCAATCTAAAAAGAGACTAACTTTAATACAACATGCCAACCAGGTTTGTCTGCAACGCTGCCAGAAAGTTATAAAAACTTGATATAAAATGTCATACCGTTAAATTTTACATGATACATTGATTAATCAACAGAATTAATTGCAAATAATTACATACTGTATATCAATATTTGCTGAGAACTAAAAGACAATTCAAAAAAGGTGGCAGATGAGTAAAGCATTGAAAAAAAGTTGCTTTAGAAGTCAATATATTGCTTGTTTTTTTCCCATATCATTGAACAGAAGCCCATTACTGGCCTACAGTCCTCAGCAATCCATTTTGCAATCAAGTTTACCAATCTGTTCAAGGTAGACAGAGGCTTTTCACACAGGACACGTATATAATGGTGTTTGGGGTAAAGTGTCATGCTCAAGGGCACAATGGGGATGCCTCATGACTCATTACAAACTTTGATTTTACACAAGTTATTGAAAATTTGAAGGAAAAAAAAAAGACAAAAGGTACAAGACTAGCCGTCTTTCATAAGGCAATGAACTACAATTCCATGAAGCTTGGTGAATGATGTAAAATAGATGGAAAAATATACAATTAAAGTTGAGAATATATATAAACAACCATTTTTATATTATTATTTAAATATATGCAAAAATAATTGAGATATTGCATCATTTACAGTGCTTCATGGGAGTGAGTGGTCGCTGCAGTGCTCATTTGGTGCGCTATGTTCACTGCGATTCACTGATTGGTAGGACATTTTCTTCATAATAATGGGTAGTTTAGTTCTTCACCAGAAATTCTGCTATTAAAAGAAGAATTTTTAGACAATTTTTTTTTTTAACCTTTGACCGTCGATCAACCTCAGAGCTCCTGGTAACTTTTTCTTTAAAAGGTATCATTAATAATCAATTCCCCTATGGAAAAAAATTAATGGGGTTTTTATATCTGGAAACAGACTGCTCTATAATAGGGACAATGAGCAATTCAATTAACCAGTGCTATAGTCAAGCACCATCTTAGTGCATAAAAATATATTAAGTGAAGACGACACTTACTACATACTGAGAGAGGCTGGGCAGCATTCCCAAATATAGAACCTCTGCTGGTGTCTCTTCCACTTCCTCTTCCCCCTAGCCAATCAAAAAAGCAAGTGACTTTTTTGGCATCTGAATGGATTAGTAATAAATGCAGATCAAATTTGAGCCACTTACCATAGTCATGGGGCACTGCTGTAGCTCGTCCTCTCTCTTGATCTGGACTTCTGCTATGGAGACATACTTGTGCTTGAGAGTAAAAGAGAGAGTGAATTGCCATGGTGACCAAGGACAGTCTAATCTAGACTTATCTATGATTCGCTAAAAGAGCCCCAATAGAATATGTGGCAGCACAGTTTGGTAATACTAACAAATATAATCCACTTATTGAATAAATAGGCAAAATATCTGAAGCTCAAGTAGTGAAGAGAGAATGCAGTAGTATTATTTTGTTTTGTTAACAGAGATGCGAACAATTATTGGTTAAGTTTCTGCTGAAAATTAGTCTGTTGGTCAACTACAAAAGAGAAACAAATAGGTTAAATACCTAAAATGTTTTTAAAGGAAATGTATAATAGAAATGTTTCCATCCTTACCAGTTTAAGAGTCTTCACACTTTCATGTATGGGCCGGGGTAAACCAACTAGAGTCTCAGTGTCACTGTAAAATAACATAATAAAAATAGAATATACAGTACAGTCTAATTAAAATATATACGAGTTAAAAAATTAAGCTAGATGATGATTAAGGTTGGTAACCGTCATCAATATTATTCTATAACTCAAGACACAAATGGCATAGTTTAAAGAGACTGACTCACTTGCCCAAGGTGAAGCCAATGAATTTATTTCTGCTGGTCTCTAGAAAGTGTTCGATGTCTTTCTCTCTGTGGGAGAAAGTAAGGAATTGCCTGCATGTGTTTGTTCAGTTGTAGACCTTAGTCAGGGCAGATGCCATATTTAAGTTTTTGCAAATGAAACAAGAACTAACATACACACTTCTGCACCCATCACTACTTCTCATCTGCATGCAGCAATGGAGTACAGCATTACATTTTACATGTAAATGGGCAGAAGCTGTAGAGGTAAATACAGCATATCTTTTCAAATAATCAAGAACATTAAATACAATTTTCCACATTCCTCTATTTTTCTTTTTTCTTCCTCCGAGTGCCTCTGTTCATCTGTCTCTGTCCGTTGAAATACATTATTTATGCATGAGGTATGGCAGTCTGAAGACCAACCTGTTTCCAACACCGGGGTTGTAGCAGATTGTTTGTAGGCAGTTAGGTTATTGAAACAACAGAAATGGATCAATTGCGTGAGCATCTATAGTCATGTATACCTGGACCAGCCACAGGAAAAAATAAGTCATTTAGATAGCTATTCGAATTCAGATTTAGACTCAAATTCATATAATTCTCATTGAATCAATAGACCTATGGAAGTAAACAGTCTAAGCAAAAACAGTTTATTGACATTCTGACCATGCTATCGAAAAATATTCCTCCTGAAAATAATATGGTTATATGTGGCCTTGTTCAAACTGCCACTAAAAATCTGATTTTTTTGCATATCCAAATTGTATCCAGATGAGTTTTTGATAGCCTGGACAGCCAAAAAAAAACACATGAAATATGATTTTTCCGAATCTGATTCAAACCACATCGAAAGGTGGTTTCAAATGCGATTGAAATCAGATTTTTTTTCAGATGCGTCTCAGTCCAGATGCTCTGGCAGCTCAATTCTTATTTCAAATGGTCTTTTGCATCACTCTTAACGAGACACAACAATTACATCAAAATCGTGACTGCAGCACGGAACATCACAATATTTACCAGTCTCCTTTACCAGGAGTTCTGCATCGTGACTGGACAGGGCGCTTATTTGGAGAGCGAGATGATGCACCTCCATTTTTCCCGCATCTGTTTTGAAAGCAATGTCACGTGGGTATGCCTACGTCATTACCAACGCAATCCATGCAGATAGGTTGGTCATGTCTGAACGCACAAATCTGATTTAATCACTTGCAATTAATAGTGTGGACCGTCTACCTGAAAAAAAATCTGATTTGCCTTCAGTCTGAAAATAGGATTTGATGCAGAGGTCTTATGAGCTGCATTAGCTACCAAAGCTGCAGTATTCAGGCATAAGCTTCTACCCGTCTCACCTGACTTTGGGTGCCCAGGGCAGTCCCTTGGGGAAGGACACTCTCTCAGTGGGGGGCCGCAGCGGTGGTGGCGGCGGTTGGATTATGACGTCTCTGTCAAGGGGGTCCACCTCTCCCTCGATGCCGCTGTCAACATCCTCTGGGTCGTCATCCTCATCACGGGCGTCATCATTCTTGAAAGGGTCCCGTTCATTGTACGTGTCCAGACTGTCCTGCTTGACCAGGGGCTGCAAGAGAAGTAGGTGGTGTTATAAAATATACATATATTGCTTTGAAACCTGGGGCCGGATTCATGAAGATTCTTAAGAGAATTATTCTTTACTACCATTTTCTTCTTAATTTCTAACTTTAAAAAAGTTCTTAAGAAAAACGTAAGAATTCAAACGTCAAAAAAAAGTTCTTAATAATGCTTGTAAATATCATCTAAAAGGTTTGGAAAACCTCACAGTCTAAATCCTAAAAGGTCAAATGTTTAATGAATTTACGGGTTGTTTCAAACATGACACTTTGTTTTATTTAATTTATAATTAAACCATGTAGTGTTTCCTCAAAATATCAATTTACAAGTGTTGAGGTATTGAATTTGTTCTGTTAGACAAGGCAACCTCATGAACAGGCTATAATAATCACACCATGTGAAAGCCTGTCAGTTCGTTCTTAAGAAAATATTTGAGAACTTTTTAAAGAATTGCACAATGAAACATTCTTACAAACGTCTCATAATTTATCCTAAGAACTGTCCAACAAATTGATTCCCAAGATAATTTTCATGTATCCTTCCCCTGATACTGAATTAGGTCAATAAATAATGATATATTATTGTTATGGTGAGAATCATATTTTGTTATATTTGGCACTATTTAATAATACATATACATTTTTTGAAGACTCGTATCAAGGTCCCACAAAATAATGGATTCTTCTGCCATTTTTAATTTTTCAGTCTGACAATAAGGTTCATAACTACAGGTTCACCATCCATTGCTTAAAGCTCATCACTTAAAACTTACTGTTCCTTAAACCTGTAAAAGATAAGCATCACAAAAGCATAATTATAGGGACTCGCACATTCCATATTAAACACTGCAGCTTTTTTTTTTTTAACATTCCTGCTGTGCATATTCATTTCAACAAAAGGCACAACATTTTTTATTTTACATCGCTAGTGTATGTTCAAACAGATAAATGGCAAGATTCAGAGCAAGCATCAGGCATGAGGTGCATTAGTGAAGCGCCACCGTTTGTTCCAGTGCAGTCAGTGTACGAGTGTGTGTGCGCGGTACTGAGGCCATGAGCAAAGGTGACTCAGCTGTGATTGAGAAGAAGCCATTCTGCTAGCTAGTGGGAGCCAGAGTGTGTCTGTGGATCTCATTGACTGAGAACACGTGGAAATGGAAAGAACAAGAGCAGAGAGGGAGAGAGAGAGAACGAGTCTTGCTAATGTTCACCATGTCCTGTAGCCCTCATGACCATGATCAGCTGCATCTCTTGGAACCCTTCTCTCCCCCAAATAAAGTATAATAAAAATAACATTTAATTGTAATTGTAAAAATAATTGGTGTGAAGGAGAAGAGAGTGGAGGAGTGCAAGGCCAGCCCACAACAAAGAGAATGCACAAAAAGGGGTTTTGGGTAAAGACCTGTTTCTTGGCATAGGGATTGTCTCCTTCCAAGCTATCAACAAAGGCACTCTGTAGGGACACAAGGAAGAGACGGAATGAGCCAACAGGGAAAAGAAAATCCAGAGGGAGAATGTATGAAAAGGGAAGAAAGGAGAAACAGTTATAGAGACCTTACAGAGAGACAAAGCTAGAAAGGAGAAAGGTAGAGGATCGTGTAGGTCAGAAACAGGCACATAGTCTTTTTTGCATGTGTCTGCATTCAGTAGTATTAGTACAGTGAGTAACACAAATTGGACATTTTTAAAAGAATACATGGCTTGTTTTTGAAAATACTATGTTTTGGGTTTCGAATAATGGATGAAATAATTTAATCATCATGAGTGTTTGTGTGTAGTGACCTCAACTCATACTGGTATCTCCAAGTGGTATATGACATTCACTTTTCCTAACGTTGAAGCACACTGAACCACTGTCTGCTGGTGCAACTGCTTTGAAAGATATTTAAATGTGTATGTGTGTTTCTCATACCCTGCGACTCCTGCGTCCTCTCTTCTGCTGCTGCTGTTGTTCGATGAGTTCCATGGCCGAGGCAGGAGGGGAGGCGGCTCGCATATTTCGCACCACCTTAATGCTGTCCTCGGGGAGCGGCGGCAGATTCAACTGCTCTCTCGTTCTCACCTTCATCTCCAGCACCTCCTCGAAACCTCCCAGTGTGAACTGAGCAGAATTGCAACAAACACACACATGCAAAAATCAATGGACAGACCACTATTGGTATGCAAGCAGGTTTGTTGTCAACTAGAAATCTGATTTATAGTGGAAAGAGTACATGATAAACTCCAAAGTTTGGAATATTGTACAGATTTTGCAGTTTCAGAAGGAAAATTGGTACTTTAATTCACCAAATTGGCATTCAGCTGATCAGAAAGTATAGTCAGGACATTACTGATGTAAAAATCAGCACCATCACTATTTGAAAATAGTAATTCTATAAAATCTAGTCTGCAGCATCACTCCATCACCTTTTCCTTGAGTAATCATGCTAAATTTATCATTTGGTGCTAGAAAATCACTTGCCATTATATCAAACACAGTTGAAAGCTATTCATTTTGTTAAAAGAAGCTTAACATTGACTTGCCACAGTATGTAATAGACTGGCATGTCTTAAGGTCAATATTAGGTCAAAAATGGCAAAAAGAAACAGCTTTCTCTAGAAACTCATCAGTCAATCGTTGTTTTGAGGAATGAAGGCGATACAATGCTTGAAATTGCCCAAAAAACTGAAGATTTCATACAAAGGTGTAACTACAGTCTTCAAAGACAAAGCACAACTGTCTCTAACAAGGACAGAAAGAGATGTGGAAGACCAGATGTGCAACTAAACAAGAGGATAAGTACATCAGAGTCTCTAGTTTGAGAAATAGACGCCTCACATGTCCTCCGCTGACAGCTTCATTGAATTCTACCCGCTAAACACCAGTTTCATGTACAACAGAAAAGAGAAGACTCAGGGGGCCTTATGGGAAGAATTGCAAAGAAAAGGCACTTTTGAAACAGAAAAACAAAAATGAAAGTGGGTAAAGAAATTGGACAACAGATAATTGGAAAAGAGTGTTACGGATCTTAACCCCATTGAGATTTTGTGGGATCTGCAAAGCTGTCATTGCTGCACGTGGAGTAGTTTAAGAAGTTTTGAACATATTTTTCTAATTTTAATAGTATTTTTTCACATTATTAATGTCCTGATTATACATTGTGATCAGTTGAATGCCACTTTGGTGAATAAAAGTACCAATTCCATTCCATAAGAGCAAAATCTGTACATTATTCCAAACTTTTGGCTGCAAGTGTATATACAAAAATCTATACAATAAGATTAGAATTAGAAAAGAATAAGCAGTCATCTATGGAATATAATAGAATAGAACAAGCAGGCATCTATTAAATGGGAGAGTACACCCAAATATTAAAATGATCTCATCATTTACTTCACGATAACCCAAGTGTGTATGACTTTTCACCAGAACACATATTAAGAAAAATAGCTTAGCTCCACAAAATGCAAGTGGATAGTGATCAGACTTTTTGAAGCTAGAAAAATTAAAGACAGTCTGCATAAATGTCATTGATAATGATGGTCAGCGGTTAAATTAATGTCTTCTAAAGCGATACGATTGCTTTTAGTGTGAAAAAGATAAATATTTAAGTACTTTCACTGTAATCCTTAATTTTCGGTAAGCTTCATGAGGTCTCTTGCATGTCACATTTACGTTGGCACGTTGCAGACATAATCTCATGTTCTCCTCATGATTGAGACATCCAGGATGAGCACACAAATGCACCATTACTAGAAAAGAAACATACAAATATAGATCTAAACCAAAACCAACACAGTTTCTGAGCAGTGGTCCTCAACTCAGTTGAAAACAGCACTGCTCTTTCATGTGTTCTCACACGCGCATACCTCTGCTGATCGGAAGCAATGATTTAGTTAAAAAAAGCGCTTGTCACTTTAGAAGACATTAATTTGATCACCATCTACTTGCATTTTAAGGACCTACTGTGTAAAGATATTTTTCTATTTTTCTTCAAATGTGTTCTGTAGAAAGAAAGTCATACACACCTGGGATATTATGAGGGTGCATAAATGATTAAATAATATTCATTTTTGGGTGAACCAATCCTTTAACCAACTCTTGACGAACACATTTTAATTGTTATTTTTATTATCCTGTGTGTCATAGAACCATGTGTCACTATGTATATGTAATTACAAGTAATCTACCCAGCCATGTATAAATATGGCATACAAAAAGAATAGAACAAGTAATAAGTCATCTTTAGAATAGGCAATCCTCTATCTATCTATCTATAGAATAAGCAGTCATCTATGGCATTAAACTAAATTAAAAAAAGAATAAAAAGCAGTAATCAAACTATCTATGCAACACAACCGAATAGAATCAACAGTAATTCTGATGTGTGTATAATGAGACTGACCAATACGGTCTTCCATAGTAAGAGCAGCACTTTCTTCATGGGGAAATGGGGTGCATTCATGCTGCAAAACTTGGTTACCATGGTGAAGAGGAGAAGGGTAAAGGGCTCGCCATTATAAAGTGGTGAACCTGAAAGGGGGGAGGGAGGTTAATCACTGCGCAATAGAGAAGGTCAACTGCCAAACACTCCTAATACACACACACACACACATAATATAGTCCATAAGACTTAAAGAAACACAGTCCAGTCTCTCACCCAACTCTGTTTTGAAGGCCTGTCTTGCTGCTTTCCTCTCTGGGCTGTCACCCTCCATTTCCACACGAATGGTCTCCACCATCAAATACATGATGCTCAATAGAATCCTTAGGAACAATGCAAATGCATTTACCGTTCACTCTGTGTGATTTTATATGCATGTGTGTGAGTCTTTATGTTTTACTTTGACTAAGAGGGAGTATTATCATAGTCAGTTCACTTAGCGGTTATATTCGTTAAAGTGCTTTCACAGATTATGTCCATCAAAAAGTCGGTTGGCCCTATTATCTGTAGGGTGGGACTACAGCGGTGATGTTTAGCGTTAGGATTTCTCCCATTCATACGAAAACAATTAGGCTGTATCATCCCTTATAATGTCTCTGCTATTATCACATCTACGATCAGCTAATACGAGCAGCATAACAGGAAAACAACATTTGGATCTTCATTATGTTTCATTTGCCTGCAGCGATTCAGTCTTAGTGAGCAGCTACAGCAAAATGGCAACTAGATATTGAGCCTCAGAGTTAATCACTCAAAGATAGGCAGGTGAGGCTGCCCGGGGTTTCTCTGCAAGTCTCCAACAAGATGCCTAGAACACATTTTGATCTAAATGTGAGAAGTGGATTGTGGGTTGGATGAGGTGAGGCTATGGTATGAGAACTTATGCGTGTCTGTGAGGAAACAATTATCGCAAATTAAGGTTGAATCAGTTCCCATGGGCATCTTACCTAAGTTCAGTGCTGTCTGCCAGGGATATTGCTGGTTTTCTTACCGCACTGCTGCACGCCTGGTTATTACTGGAAGAACAAGCAACAATACTAAATAAAAATGTAAATGTGCACATACAAGAGCACTGTACGGACAGCCTTGCATAACAGCTGCGTCAGTGTCATTACAACCTGCTGATCTTATTACAGACCCACATAATATAAATGGGGAAAAATTAAAATAGTTCTTGAGAGGCAAACAAGCAATGCAATCTAATTCTAAGACTAGTGGTCACCAGATATGGGTTTTTCAATGGTCAATGTTTATCACCACCCAAGACCCTAAAAGGATTAATTTTTGGGTAGTTGACAAAATACTTCAGGAAGTTTTCTTACACATAATTTCCCATATATGCATCAACTATTCATTCATACCATGCACACATAAACTTATTGTATCTAATGAGCTATGAACCAATCAGGTGTGCTCGACTAAATATGAAGCAATGCTCATAGTTGCTCAAGGGCTCAAGATAAATTGTACAAATTATTCTCCATAAACCAAATAGGCTGAGCTGCTGGAGAAGCAGCAGTATGGTCTTTGTGTGGGCTGATGAGAGGATGTACAAAGCCATTCAATCCCCTGGGCAGGCTTGAGAGAGGAGAGTCACGGTGGCCAGAGTGTCTTTGAAGTGGAGATCACAGACAGACCACACTGCTGCTCTCTTAACACAAGAGACATGGAGAAAGAGAGGGGTGGTGGTGCTGGAGATAATAAAATACCTTTTTATGGTAAAATGACAACAGGTGCAAGAGGATCAGCACATTATATCTGTATGTGCATGATGTTGCTTTTAAATTATGATCTTTGCCTTTTATGCAATGGATAAAAAGTGTCTGTCAAAATAATGTTTCAAATATTACATATTATTGTATGCAACTAGAATTTAAAGTGGACTAGACTGAAGGTTGTCCATGCTAAATGCACTGCCACCATGCATGGGTATGGTGGATGATTGCCAGAGAGTTGCTACACAGTCGGTAAGGTTTTCTTGGTGGTTACCAGGGTGTTGCTTACAGAGCCAAGTCAAAAAAGCCCACCCCACGTCTCTCTGATATTCTGGTTATGGATGGGAATCGTAAGGAATTTAATGATTCCAGTCCTGATATCAATTTCTCTTGGCTATCCTGGATTTTAATGGTACCATTAACGATTCTTTTATTTTTGGAAAGAACTGTTTAGAAATAAAAATCCATTTCTAATTGGATTTACTGCGCTCAACAGCCTGATCCCAACTGATTAGATGATTTCATATTTCAGCAGAACATATTTTTCAAAAGGTGGGTAATATATAAATATATAAAATGCCACTAATTGGAACAATACTCATAATGTGTACCTTCAACTGCACATGGTCAAATCATCAACCATCCAGTGATTTCTCTCATATAAAAGTCTCACAAGCCTCAAGTACACAGTAACATTTCTTGGCTCATTTAGAGGCTGATGTTACCAAATGAATGACTTGCAATTTAGTACGTTTTTCATTCACTAAAAAAAGAACCGGCTGGTAAGTGCCATTCGTTCTTTAGGCAGCTCTCAATGTTTCTAGCAGATGATTAAAAATAACTGACTTGAGTCATTTATCAGGAATCGCTCTGGTCACACCCCATGCTGCTGTTTCAACAGTGGAACTGCAGTGCCGCTGAATGGTGCAGTTTTAGCACAGTGTCCCATCCACAAAGCAGAAGAATGCTTGTTTCAAGAACCATTAACATAATGAAATACCTTCATTCTGGCATGTAAAATGGAATCGGTTCTAAATAAGAACCAGTTCTTGGTTCCAAACCCCAATTCTGGTCCCTATATGTAAGTCGATTGGATTTTTCACCTAATTCATCAACAGTCAAAAAAGTCTGATTGCTTTAAAAGGCAATAGCACGACTTTCCTCGACAAACCGTCCAATTTTAGGTATAATTTAATCAGTAGCACATGTATGGGGTAAGTTATGTGTATGTTTAATTATTAAGGATTTGAACAAAACTTAAACTAAGTATGAGCCATAGAAAGTAATAGTGATGCTTGCCTTAGCGTAACAACACAAAAAGATCTGTTGAAACGGAAGTGTAAGTAATGTGAGTAATTAGAGAACCAGCTAGCTGTGCCACCCAGGCAGCTGTTACAGTACCCAGAAGGTATTAAGAAACAGAAAGATGTACATCTCATTAGTACAGTGCCCAGGGGATCTCCAGAAATACAGAACCTCTTAAACACTGTTCACACTCACACAACTGAGCTGTTTCTAACCAGCTCCCTCAAGAGCAAAATAATAAAACATTTAGCGCTTTTAAACACTTCCTCTGCTGTAGATTCAGTGTCTGTCTCTTTCAATATCTAACCCTTTGTCTGACTGTTTGCCCTTACCTTCAGCAAATGGTCAGCCAACGATCTGTACTCAGGGAATAATGCATTCTGGGTACTAAGCACACTCACTCTATCTCCATGCTGAGGAGATCAAGTAAAGCATTGAAGATGCCCATGTCGTAGAGGAGGAAGACGTTATGTCGAGACCAGTAGAGAACGTCCGTCTCTGTGTCACACTCATCAAACACACCTAAATGGATGGACAAATGGACACACACACACATCCTCTTAATTCCACACAATGAAAATCACTTGATTAAAAAGATAAAACTTATTCATATAATCATATAATATAGTGAGGTCCAAAAGTCTTGCTCCAGTAGAGACCACGAGTCAAAATGCTCCTATTTTGCATTTGTATTAATACAGTATTTTTAAATTACAAAGTATATACACTCAGCTCAACAATGTGAGTGAACAGTTGAATTTCAGAATTCCTTAGTATTTGGTATGTCCCCCTTTGTTTAATGGCAGCATTCACTCGACCCTACAAGTTTGCGCAAACCCTAAATATCCATGTTCTCTCAGAATGACCCGATGAACTTTTAAAAGAACTTTTTTGTTTTATAAGGTTAAAAATCCTAAAACTTTGTTTATATGCAATTTTAAATAAAATATGCAGATTTTCAACGTGGTCTTTTGGATCCCACTGATTATTATTCTATTATATTTAGGGCTGTCGATTTAACGCGTTAATTCAGTGATTATTTATATAAAAATTGCACGTAAATAAATAAATGCATGCAATTAATCATGTCCCTGGACCCGGATGAGGAATATTCCTTCTATCTGAGGAAGTCAAGCTTGAAATTCCACCTGTTTTCTCAAGGGGGCAGTAAGCGAATCATCTGCTCTTTGAGCAACACACACATTTATTATTTATTTATTTTATTCATGCCAAACATCTTACATGAAATTGTCATGTACAGAACAAGAACAGTAAAAAAAAAAAGACATATCATAAATACAATAATTAGAAAATAAAAAAACAAAAGCCAGAGGGAGAAAAATAAATAAATCTAAGGTTAAACATTGAAAGCATTTTTTGACTTTAAGGATTTTTTGTTATTTATGGCCATCAAAGACAAAACATAGAAGTTAAAGTGACAATAGTGGATTCTTTCCCAAATATTTGCATTTGTGTATAAAACATTTACCAAATATAATAGAGATTAACAATGTACTGGATACGAGAATTTGCGTCGTTATAAAGAAAAATAATATTATAAGCGTTTATACATGTTTGTTTTTCTGAGGGATGAGTACATAGCTTGTTCCAAAAGGATTTAACATTCACTAAAAAGATGAACAATCGTCTCTTATACGTCACAAAGTGCATTTCTTCTCAATATTTTGAATATACTTATAGAGTTTACTATTACAAGGGTAGCATCTATGTAATATTTTAAACGTGACTTCTTTTATCTTATTTCTTAATAGATATTTATGGGTTAGAAACCCGAGCAATTAACACTGCATAGCATCATCCATTGTAAGGAAAATGCTGGAACAGATTTTCTGTTGATATGATTGCGAACAATGTGGTTATTGAATTTTTCATCAGTAATAAGAATTCTTTGTATTGAAATAGAAGTGTTATTCAGAGAAATTGGATTATAGGGTCGCTCTCCTTTAAGATTTTTATACCACTAGGAATAGCGTAGACTACAATTTTACTCTTTTAATGACACCCCAAAATCTAAATTACAGGAGAATAAAACAGACCAGTCATCTATCAACTGATTAACAATATAGATATTATTTAAATACCATCTCTCAAAAAAATATTTTTTTATTTCTGAAAGTAATATTTTGATTATTCCAAATAAAACAACGGTGAGGTGAAAAATTATGTTTGTAAACCAGTAACCATGACAGTAAGGCCTGTTGGTGAAATCTTGCTAATTTAATGAGTAGTTCACCAATTAATTTTATTAAAAACTAAATTAGGAAATATGTTCCATATAGTCTGTATCTTTTTATCCCATTTACTTTTAAAACATGGTTGAATAGGGTAAAGTCAACAACTCCAAGACCTCCATCATTAATATTATTTTATAGAACTTCTTTTTTGATTTTGTGTGGTTTATTTTTCCATATGAAATTATATAATAATTATCTAATAAGGAACATGATGACTTAGGACAATCCATTACAGAATAGAGATGAGAAACTCTTGCTAGACCCTCTGCCTTTGATAATAAAACAACCAAAATTGAACTTCTTTATAAATCACACCTTTAATGGGAATTAAATTAATTTCTGTAAGAACTGAATTTGAATTTAAAGAAACTTTAGCCAAAATAATTAATTACATCTTTTAAGCTGAATTCCACAAATTGTTGTTTTATCCATATTTTTTTAAAGTTAATATTTCACATTTTGAAATGTTGAGAGAAAGGCCAGAAATCTGAAAAAAATCTTTAATAATCTCTAAAGTTTTAGAAACTTCTGATCGAAAGACAACCGTGGTGTCATCTACAAATTAGGAACTTTCTATTTCTTATGCTGAATTCTAATTCCCTTAATCACATTATTCCGACTGACCATTAAATGTCAAATCTGAGTAACCAGCAGGAAAAGAAAGGGTGAAATGGGGCAGCCCTGTCCTATACCTCTGTGAATAAGAAATGTTGGTGGTGTCCCAGGTGCAAGTTTAAAAACTGTTTCCTCTTACA
Source organism: Moxostoma hubbsi (assembly GCA_032164185.1). NCBI lineage: Eukaryota > Metazoa > Chordata > Actinopteri > Cypriniformes > Catostomidae > Moxostoma > Moxostoma hubbsi. The sequence continues at coordinate 4,048,846 of JAVLUX010000043.1, forward strand.
TACAAAGTTTTCACTGCATTGATCAAATAATTATTAAAATCAAAGCAGCATAATACACTAAAGATGAAATTGTGACTAACAGTATTGAAGACTTTTTGGAAGTCTAAGGACATAAGAGCAGGATCCAAAACCAAATCACGATAATCAAGTAAATCAAGAACTATCCTCACATTGTTGGGTATGTGACGACCCTTCATATAACCTGATTGGCACTCATCAATCAAATCATCAAGGCCATATTCAAGTCTTTGCCAGGACAGATGCCAAAATTTTATAGTCATTATATAATAATGAGATTGGGCGCCAGTAATAACACCCTCTCTCATTGATGGTGGAAGGCATCCATTGGCATCCATTGACATTCTTCATAAACTGACAATAAAAATTTAGATAAAGGGTCACAAAAAGTTTAATAAAGCTCTGATGTCAATCCATCACTCCCAGGAGATTTATTAATCATATTAATGATTTATTAGATCTTATTAGTGCCCTCTTTAACGTCTAATGAAATTTCAGAACATGTAAGATTGAAATCATTGCTAACATTTCTTTATAAGCAATATAATTTAGAATAGGCAAAGGGTCAATAACATTAGAGTCACTATCATATAATATAGCAAAGAAAATCTGCTATACGAGATAAGATTTGTATCCTCACATACAACTTCATAAATTTTAATTTTCCTAATCGCATTTAAATCCCCCCTTCTTTTTTCGAGACTAAAGAAATGATTACCGTTTTATTCTCCCATCTCCAACCACTGTTTTCTTGATCTAATAAAGGCCCCCTTGGCTTTTTCTACATATATTACATTACGTTTATTTTGGAGTTTATTCAGAGAGGCCTGATCCTCTATAGTGTAATTACCTCTCTCTATTAAATTATTAATTTCCCCTGAAATTTCAATTAAGTCTGCCTTTCTCTTAATAGCTAATTGTTTCCCATAGATCCTAACAGCACATTCGATTTCAAATGTTCCCCTTGTTAACCAAATTCACTATTATTAATTGCAGAGATCCAATGATTATAGAGAAGTCTTTCTATAATAGATTTCAAGTCATTATTCAGCTTCCAATATCCCCCATTAATTCTACAATCTTCACCCCCAGATAATGCAACTTTAAGGCTAATTACCTTATGGTCAGTTAATGCAGCAGGAAATATTGTATCTAAAATAATAGATTCTAAGCCTGAAGAAAATCAACCAAAGGTTAATACGTGACTGCAATGAGAGAATTTTGTTGCTTCAAGTAAACTGCTTAATTAAGGGTTTTTTACCCGCCAAATATCAATTAAGTCAAGACTGTAACTGAAATGTAAAAAGATCACTGGATTCACCGCTTGCTCTAGGATGGCATTGGTCCATGGAACCATTCATGACCATATTAAAATCACCACCAATGATTAATTTAACATTCGTATTATTTCTCATGGTAGAGTTGACACATTTTTCAATTTCACCTAATAATACGGTGTTTGCATCCTTTGAACAGTACACATACATATTAACAATAATGAACTTAATCATTTATATCAATCAGTAGTATGATCCAATGATCTTTAGAGTCCCCCCATGCTCCACACACATTTTCCTTTAAAATTGTGATAAAATTGCAACACCACCCCAGTGATTTGAACCATGAGCTAACCATATCTCACCACCCCATTGGTTCTTCCAAAAATTAAAATCCTCAGGGCACGAATGTGTCTCTTGAATCAAAATTAAATCACTTTTGCATTCTTTGCAAAAAAGAAAAAAAAGTTCCTTAAAAACCTCTGGCATTAATAGAACATCATTTTAAGACCATCAAACAAACAAGAACAAATAGAAAATGTACTATGAAAAGAGGGGAAAATAAAGCTCTGCTTTTCTCATGCTAAATTGAAAAATATAGGCAAAGCAGCCATATAATATTTGTAAACTAAACAAACAAAAACAGTGCTTATCTTCAAATACAACCATCCTAGATTTTGCTCCAACACTAGTAACACTCAAAACATCCATTTCCTCAGGATCGATTTAAGTATGCTTTAGAGCCAACGAAGTAAGCCTTTTTCCCTTCGTCGCGTGCACTGTGTACATAAGGCCAGACCAGTTCACGGGATGCTTTTTCTTCTTTTGTCAGCACTCATACGAAGCGTAGTTTGCATTCTTTGAGGTAGTCGCTGTTTTATGCACTCTTTCAGCTGATGTCTCACCCACCGTAGCGCAAATAGATTGATAATGGCCCTCGCGCGACTCGACGCTGGACTATTAACAGGTGTCCCAGAGGAGAGCGCGAGAGGTGGAAATGACTCGCCAAAATCCAGTTCTTTTGCAGGATGCTCTTTACCACTCACACTTTTTTGCTTGTTAGCTTCCGCTGGGTATGAGTGGTCCACAAGTTCCTGATGACCCTTCTTGCGTTTTTCATTTGACCACTCGGCGTCTATCACTGACTCAGTTTTGTTTCCTCTTTAGTTTTCAAGTCGAGTTGCACTTTAAAAATAAGTATTTTCGAGCGTGACAATTATTTTAGCACTTAAACTGGATAATCCGTTTAACTAAGCATTTTGAAGGAGCAATGCCAAAGCCTATATGGATAAACTTACAACACGTGCGTCCCGTCGCCATCTTCCCGGAGTCCCCCAGCAACACACTAATACAGAGAACACACCACTAGGGATGGGCGATACCACTTATTTTTGTTTTCGATCCGACACTAATAATTTTCTATCATTCTATTTAATATATCGGTTTTGTTTTTTGCAATATCTTTGGCAAAAAAATGGGTAATTTAAAATAAAAATTTTAGTCATAATCCAAGTCATTATTTTTATTTTACATGTGTGAGCCTAAAAACAGAAAATTATTAGACTTCTGTTTTGTTTACCCTTACAAAAACTAACCAGCAGTTAGTTCAACTTTAGTTACCACACGATTAACCATGGTTACTACTACAAAATTACTTGTAAAACCAAGGTTAGCTATTTTTTTTTTTTTTTTTTTATACACACAATTATAAGAAATGTCACCTTCAGATGTGTTATTTTATTGTGATTTTACCCGAAAAGCAGTTTCTCTGATTTCCTATAATAACCTCTACAAGGCACTGATCCCTCTTGTTTGAACGAGCCTTGTGACTGCACAAGCGCGTCGAGCGGAAGAAGAAATAGGCTAGTTCCCATCCTGCACACGTGTTTGCTAATATAACCAAAACCTTTTTATTTCCCTTTGAAGCTTAAGACTATTGTTCATGTTAATCAAATGAAAATATCCCTAGTTTTAAAAAGAATATTTATCTAGAACTGCTATTTTTGTGTGAGGATCGATATGTTTGATACAACATCAGTATCATCAGATAGTTTAGGATCGATCCGCACAAAACACACTCACGGACAGCACAAATGAGAACACGTTCTTGCGTTCAAATGCAGCTCGATGAAGCGCAAATACGAACATAGGGATCTCAAGACATGTTTTTCGAAGTTTCAAACTAGTTTAACTTGACACAGCAACCTAAAAACTGTATGTTTATGACGTGACGCAACCAAAACGCTCCATAAGCTTAAGCGGACTTATTGACAAACTCAATTGCAAATGGTAGGCCGATGACAGGCAGATGACAATTTCAATAATATGGAAATAAACAATATATTGCATACTAAAGCCACTTTTATGGCAATTGTCTTTTTGGTGACACTTTACAATAAGGTTTTATTTGTTAATATTGCTTCATGCATTAGGTATCATGAACAAACAATACAATAATAATACATCGTTTACAGCATTATTCATCTTAGTTTATATTAGTCGATAAAAAAAAATTGCTGAGTTCATGTTAGTTCATAATGAATTAATGTAAACCAACACAACTTTTGATTTACATCATCATTTATAATTATTTAATTATTGTTATTTGAGGGACATACCATGTAATACATTTGATTAAAAAAAATGATTGATTGACAGCCCTAATTACATTATATTACATTGTATTGTACTGACTCATGAATGCAATGTTTTTGGTGGACTACATATACTTTGAGTTATTAATTGCATTTTTGATTTTTGTACCTTGGGCCAAATACAGGATGGCTCGGGCGACTTTGAGCCTCTTGTCTCGATCGGTGACCTCCAGAGCATCCAGCAGTCTCATGACATACGCCCTCTGCTCCTGCATACTCAGCTGCATCCACCTCCTTCCCTTCACTTAAAGGAGAAGTGTTTCAGAGAAGAACTGAATCTCTGTTCTCAAAATGTTATTTCTTAGTCATTAATAGCACTCTCATTCTCATTGTCAATGTTAATCATTTCTGTCACTCCTCCCATTCTCTCGCTCACGTTCTTTCTCTCTCTCTTTCACATGTGAGAAAGATCAGTCAGGATTTGTGTTGTTCAAATACCTGTGAGAAAAGCAACATGCATTAAAATACTTGATCATTCTTTGTGACCTCTCTACATCTTCAGACAAAAGTGTTACTCAAACGCATACAGGATTAAGGGACTTATGAATGCAAATGACTGCACATACCCCAGTCTGAACATAATGTGCTCTTGGCAAAGTATTCGCCAAATCCTTAGACAGTTTGTGTGAAGCAGATATCTGCTGTAAAGCCTCGCTGATCTTTGTGTAAAATTAAATCAATGGCTGCAAAGGTTGTTCTTTCAATGATGACTGGGAAGTGAGACAAGTGACAATCAGAGAGCAAGCCAGAAAGAGAGAGAGAGAGAGGGAGAGAAAGGTCTGGCGACCTTGAGGTTACACGCACGCTCAAAGCACACAACGTATCTACACACACATTCATTAAAGCTCTCCCTTTCTCACAGACAGACAGAACGGACGCACTTTGCTGAAATTCATTTCTGTTCTCTCTGGTTGTGCCAGTGACACAGGTCGAAATGTTATACCCACGGGCGTTCATTTAATCAGCTCATACATTCGCTTTCAGCACGTTCACGACACCAGGACACTCCAAGTGCTTTCTCACATTACACACACTGCAATTCCAGCACAAAACTCACGACTTTAACTGTGCGCTCTTATGTGAAGCCAATGGCTATATTACCATGATTCTTGAAGTCTTCCTCAAAATAATCCCTGTTTAGACTGAACTCTGGTTCCTCTGTGTAGCTATACAGCTCTGTGTGAAAGAGAGAGGGACAGAGTTAAAGAGAGAGGGCTTTTGAAAGTAAAACAAGCACAACATTGACTTAAAGCAAAACAAATTCATTAAACATTCATTGCCATTCTGCATTTTTCATGCAACCATGATGACCCATATCTTTAGCAAACTTTACAAGATTTATCCTCTAAAAAACAAGGGCATGGGTTCTTAAAGTTTCTCTAGCCAAGGCACAAATAAAACCATTGACATGTAAACAAATTATTGTAGAAATCATTCATCTTTCAAGAGACCTTTTAACTGAAATTAAACATTCAAACATGCACTCAAAAAAATGTGTTTAGTCTATTTTTAAGATTTATGCTTTGCAATTTCATAACAAAATCCCATCAAATTGAATTGCGTAATTTTAACAAAATTACATTAATTACATTTAATTTTGATAAAGATTACGTAATTCAATTTTATGAAATTTTGTTATGGAATTTGTGTGTTAAAACTGATAAACATCCAGTATGAACTGGAATAAAATATCAAATATGATTCTTTGATATATCTCAAGCATCATATTTTGTAACCCCTACAACCCCCCCCCACCCCCCCAGCTGTGGTTGCCAAAAAAATACAGTAAAAATGTAAACAACTTTATAGAACAATCTGTACATTTTAGTTTAAAACCGTGGTAATTTTCATGACCACAATGGCACTGTAAACAAATAAACAAAAATAAAAAAAATATGTTACATTTACAATAAAAAAAATTAATAAACTTGATATTAATTCTCTGAAACGTTAAAAAAACTGCTTTTTTACTTTATAAGGTATTGTTAATCTCGGTAAAATTACAGAAGGGCACATGATGACATGAGGTTCATCTATAGTGGCTCTTCAGAAGCAATGAGCAATAAATATGTAGTGCTCAGTGTGACTCACACAAACACTAAACACTATCAGGGTAACACATGTGAAATTTAAATAATGCAATAAAAATGAACTAAACTACATCAAATATAACACAGAACACCCCAATGTACTTAACTGATATTTAAAATAAGAAGAAACATAACTTTTCCCATAAAATATAATGAAATATGATGGGTCATGCAGGGAATTGTGGGAACACCCGATTATTGTTTTTTTACTGTAATTTTAATAATAATTCACTGTAAAAAGTAGATGTACTTTCTTGTTAAACAATGTACATTTTTACCATTAATTATACATTATATTAATCTAAAACTTGTTTTTACAACAAAAAGTTTTAGTTTTGTAAAAACTACTGTATTGTCTTTTAAAATATATGATATAATTGTTTACTGTATATTTTGCAGTTAATACTCGTTAATAAATTCATGTTTTTTCTGTAGCATTTTTACAGTCTTTTACTGTCAAAATTACAGACTTTTTTTTGCAGTGTTGGTATAAGTCAGGAAAACACAGAAATATTCTGTAAGCTTCTTAGATTGTATTATATGACTTTTTGAGTTTGTTGTAGGCCCGGTAAAAATAACTACAGTAATATTTCATCTTGATACTCTTATACACTGTCCATTTTATATCTGGACTATATAAAGGATTAACTGCATTACACACACAAAAGTAACTTTGATAGACAGTACTCACATTTCTTCTGTTTATTTTCAATGTTTCATAAATCCTTGTCTATCTTACTTACTGTTGAATAACTGTGTTTCATCTTTCTGACGGGATTTCCACAGCGTGGCACGTGAGGAGATGTCATCTTATTTTGTAATTAAGAGCAACTCATTACTTTAAACTTGCTCACATTCTGGGATATTTTATCTAAAATAAAACCATCATTGAATTTGTTGTGTTTATATATAACTAGTGTACACAGTCACGAGTGACAGTTTGTCGCATGACTGGCCACACAGCTTAAGTAATGCTTTCCTAGAGTAAACACATGTAGCACACCTAACAGCTGCAAAGCAAGTCATTTTCAGAGCCTTGAAACTATTTAAATGGCCTTCTACTTAATTTACAGGAAGTATTCACATACCGCAGGCAAACTGCATGTGTGCATCTGTGTGTGTGTGACCCACCTGAGAGTTCTGCTGTGAAGCTATCCGTGTCCCCATATTCAAACTCTAGGTTGGGGGACTCCATGGACCCCTGCGGGACAGAAGCAAGCACTTAGTTGGCACAACAGAATGTGAAACATCCTGTCAAACATCCTAGAACACTTGCCAACTGCACTTCAGGTCTTTCCACTACCTCGAAATTAGTCTACTGCAGCACATGCTTCTCCATGTTATTATGCAATTTCAGATAGGACAAACTACTCTGGTCTCAAAGACAACAGAGTGATGCCAAAAGAGTGAAAAATGTCAAAGAAATGGGGTGTGGGTCAAAATGGCCAGCATCTCGGTGTTGGTTAGGCATTGCCACTTACACGCACCGGTCTCATCCTGTGATTGCCACGTGCCCAGTGGGAGATCCCTACGTGATAAAATGTACACACGCTCAGACAAACACGCTGTATGTCAGGGAGCATTTCGATCAGCCCAGGATATACCACATATAATGAGAAGGCACATGAATCTAGATATGAAGTAGTGTAACTGCATATTGATTACATTGACACTCATAACCATCCAAAACAGTATGGATAGTATGAATCCATGCAAGTAGAATCAGATTTGATTGTGTCCGAAATCATAGCATGCATGAAAGGGTCCAATTTGGACTGTTTGGACTAATGGACTGTTTGTTTGAGCATCAACATTGGCCCAACCAATGGCATGAGCTTGAGTTGGGACGATCTGTGTTGACCGATGGAGGACATGTTTTTTGGAAACCTTTCTGAAAACAGTAATTATTTTGTGATTTAATTTAGGGACGCTAGTGGCGCATAAATTTAACACCACACGTTTAAGTAATAATGATTTTTACAAGATAATGATTTCACAATTCGATACACTCATGATACTTAAAGCCTGAATCAAGAACGTTTAAATTGAAAATCATTCAAAGCTTTTTTAATACATCTCCATTTCAGCCAAAACAGGGCATGCCAGCTAGTATGAGACAGTTAGCAACTCTCCTTCCATCACAAATTATTATGGTTATGTTACAGTACATAGAGTAATGACGTATTAGGTCTAGGTTGATTACGTGTTTTGTTGTTCAAACGTTTTGTTGGTCAGAATTGGGAGAAATGGATAAAACTAACTCTACGTGTTATATGACAATACATTTTTCATATCCACGCTGCATATTATCGAATTTGTGAATTGCTATCATTGCACCATATATAAACGTTTACCCCTACTTACAACATATTCAAAAGAATGCATTTTTCCATGACCAGCGAAATACATACTTTAAGTGCATATATAGCAGAAGTGAGCATTGGGATGCAGCAACTCAATGCAAAATGGTAACAAGAGATAAGACTGCTGGGTATTCCAGTGTGTGTCCACTTAAAAGGATGTGGCGTACATAAATGACTGCAGTTAGCCCAGTCATTGTTACAATAGTAGCTGTATCTGAGCTACAAAAACCTTCACACTCAATCTCAAAGTTGATGGATTCAAAATATCACACATTCACACTAGCATGATGTTTGCTCGGTCAGTGCCACTGCACACTAAAATCGAGAAACAGACTCTAAAACATGGATTTCCCTGACTTCTCCTTCAGAGTCTCTTGCAAGCTGGAGATGTGTTGCATCCTGGAAGCTGTTTTTTTTTTCAAAGCACTAACAACACCTGGGGAACACTGTGCTGTCAGACGGAGAATGCAGCATGTCAGGGATGTAAAACTGAAAAAGAACATTCCTCATTCTCCCCTTAGGACAACATCAGGTTCTCTTGAATGGTCATATACAAATGCATCTATTCTAGAGACAGAAATTTTGCACATTGTATTTCAGCACAAAAACCTGCATTTTATTGACTAACCACCCACAGTCTAGTTTAAGCAGGCCCAATCAGCACTGAAACTGCTCTGCGTTTTTTTTTAAATTACAGTCCATTTAGAAAGTATTCAGGCCCCTTCATTTTTTTCACATTTTATGTTGCAGCCTAATTCTAAAATGCTTTAAATATTTTTTTCCCCCACATCAATCCACACTCCATAGCCCATAATGGCAAACCAAAAAACTGATTTATGATAACTTTGCAAATGTATTAAAAAGAAAAAACCTGAAATATCACATTGACATAAGCATCTTACAGTGCACTTAATACAGCAACAATTCCCCCGGAGCAACCTGGAGTTAAGTGCCTTCCTCAAGGACACAAAGGTGGTGGCTGTGGGGATCGAACCAGTAACCTTCTGATGAACAGTTATGTGCTTTAGCTCACTACGCCACCAAGTATTCAGACCCATAACTCAGTACTTAGTTGAAGCAGCTTTGGCAGCGATTAAAGCCTAAAGTCTTTTTTGTGTATGATGCGACAAGCTTGCACACCTGGTTTTGGGGATTTTCTGCAGATCCTCTTAAGCCCTGTCAGGTTGGATGGAGAGTGTCAGTGGAGAGCCATTTTCAGGTCTCTCCAGAGATGTTCGGTTGGGTTCAAGTCCAGGCTCTGGCTGGGCTACTAAAGGACATTCACAGACCTGTCCCTAAGCCACTCTTGCATTGTCTTGGCTGTGTGCTTAGGGCCATTGTCCTGTTTGAGGATCTTTCGCCCAGTCCGTGGTCCTGAGCGCTCAGTTCAGCGTCACTTCAACCCTGACCAGTCCCCACCGCTGAAAAGCACCCCCACAGCATGATGATACCACCACCATGCTTCACCATTGGGATAGTAATGCGCAGGTGAGGAGTGGTGACTGGTTTTCTCCAGACATGACCCTTGGACTTGTTTCTTACAGTCTGAGAGTCTTTTAGGTGCTTTTTCTTTTTGCAAACTCCAAGTAGGCTTTCATGCATCTTGCACTGAGGAGAGTACCATACTCTGGCATAAACCCCAGATAGGTGGAGTACAAAGATGAGTACTGCTTCTTCCAGTACCAATGGAAATTTTTCCATTTAAGAATTATGGAGGCCATTGTGCTCTTGGGAACCTTCAATGTAGCTAAAAAAATATTGTAGCCTTCCCCAGAGCTGTGCCTTGACACAATGATTTCTCTGAGATCTGCAGGCAGTTCCTTTGACCTCATGGCTTGGTTTGATATGCATTTTCAGCTGAGAGATTTTATATAGACAGGTGTGTGCCTTTCCAAGTCATGTCCAATCAATTGAATTTGCCACAGGTGAACTCCAATCAAAGTGTAGAAACATCTCAAAGATGATCCAAAGAAATGGGATGCACCCGAGCTAAATTTCAAGTGTCATAGCAAAGGGTCTGAATATGTATGTCAATGTGATATTTCAGTTTTTCTTTTGAACAAATTTAACAAAGTTATCAAAAATCAGATTTTTGCCATTGTTATTATGGGGTATGGAGTGTTCACTGATGTGAATTTTATTATTTTTTTTAAATAATTTTAACATAAGGTTACAACATAACAAAATGTGAAAAAAGCCCATTATTGATTAAGCTTCATCACATAAATCAACCGGTGCAATTTTCATCACACCATTACCACCAGATGAAAGCAGGCAGTAAAATGAATTTAATTTAAAAGAGATGTTTGTGTGTGTGTGTGTGTGTGTGTGTGTGTGTGTGTGCATATACAATTTCTATCGATCATATTGGCACTAATTCATCAAATAATGGCCAAATGATGGAGAAGTGTTATAATTTGGTATATGTTAAAGAGATGATTCAGGTGTCTGGATCACAGCAGTGAAGTGATGCTGTACTGTCCTGGCAGTGTGTGTTAGATCACAGTCTACTGCATCCTCTTCCTCAGTTTTGGCCTGTAAGTTCAGAATTGCACATGCAAATTGCATTCAGCAGTGATTATGTGGAAGCATTTGCACCACTGCCTGATCTGCATAATTTCTTTAGTGAATTGGGCACTAAACTATGCAATGCAGACAGTGCATGCAAATAACTGGCAGTTTTACAGGGCGCAACTGATCCTTAATGAATTCTTATGCATAATGCACAGTTCAATGTCTGTGTGCATGTGTACAATAATGATTTCTTCATATTTACCCCCTTCTCTCTGTGTCTCAACAGCTTTCTTTCCCTCCTAACTCATGCACACATTCACAAACAAGGAGCAAATGAATAGCAGTTTCCAACCCCCTCTTCCTTTTGAAACATACTGAAATAATCCGTAAAGCACATCTCAAATGCGGGAAACAACGTGGTGCCCTATGCCAACATGGAGCTAATCAACTGAACATAAAAGGATGCACCCTCCCCCAGTCAGTATTCACTATTAATGGAGCAAATATATATTTTGCATCAAGTCAAACATATACATCCATATCAACACATCCCAAAAGACCAAGCAGAAATAGTCAGATTAACATTATGCTCTGCTTTAATTACAGACCACTTATAGTTATTTATTTGACCTTTGAGATTCACTGATCTTCTAAAACTCGTGCACATCATTCTGAAGAGTTAACACTCAACCCCACTCCACACCACTGTCTTAGAACATATCTGCGGTGAGGAGGCAGGAGGATAACACGCTCTAATTCCTCCAAAAAATCCAATATGCTCAATGATCACGGTCAAGGAATTCATTACCATAACTTCACTAGGCTGGACAAATTCAAGGCACAAATATTTGTTATTGGAAGCTGAATCTGGGCTGCACAGTGCCAAGACGACAATCAAATATGAATTTGCTTGATTTTATTTTTCATGACTGAATAAATAATAAGCTCATATGTTTAGGATGACACACTGTAGAGAGCAATGAGTATACACCAAGCAGTCTAGATAGATAGATATGGTAACAGGAACAAACTGCACTATACAAATACTGTGTATTATATATATATATACACATACACACACACACACACACGTGTATGTGTGTATATGTATACATACACACATACATACACCACAATTAAATCTCTGTCCCTTTTAAATGAATATTTCAAATGAATGTAAAGGAATGTGTAACCTATTAAAATCACTAACAGGACATTACAATTAATTTAAACTTCAAAGTCAACTGACCCCTAAAACCACAATACCACATACTGTATAGGGTGAATCTCCCTTGTAATATAATTTCAGGGTTTTTTTTTTAAATAACCGTGGATACATATTATAATACATAGGAATTTGATGTGCTCACCAACAAGGACGGGTTACGAATATGAGGGACACACATGTACATAAGGAGCCAAATGCATAAATGCTCAGCACACACACACACACACACGAGAGAATGTCATTTAACAATGTTACATTTTGTATGAATGCGCATGCACATGTCTATATAAAAGAACCATTTTTTCATAGATTGATATATATATTATATATATATATATATATATATATATATATATATATATATATATATATATATAGGCAACGCAACCCAGACACATCAGATCAGATTCATAAGGTGAAGGTATTTTTAGCACCATGCACGTCTCCAAAATAACAACTCAAGGCATTTAAAGCCCCCAGCAACAAACCACCTATCGCACACACACGTACACACACGCAAGCAAACGCACGCACTCCTCTACCCCTGCAAACTGTCATTGCGCCTCGGATTACCTCCGAATCCTTCTGCTGAATGCTGAACCCATCCCTGTCTGGAGCCAAAGACTTCTGTCTGTTACTGTTAGTATCATTAAGTAAAGGTACCTCCATGTCGTCGCCGGCGTGTTGCTGCATCTGTCAGGCTGTGGCACTGGTCGCCGCGCGGAAACACACTGTCACATTGGAACAGATGCAGCTGGATTCCAAGTTCAGAATAATATACGTCCCCGACGCTCTCATTGGCTGCTGACGCACCAATATGGGCGTGACTGGACGTCCGGCGTGCGTGGAGCCACGCCCACACTGCACATTCGACCTCGAATGAGCAAAATGCCACTATTGCGTTTTGGAGAACTGGCTGTATTTCTCTCATCGAGTTCGAAAAGTCTTTTGAATAGCAAAATGTAAGTAGTCTATTAATTTTAATAAGTGCAATTTAAGCAATTAAATTAATTAGTAGGCTTGCAATTGCAAGTAATTTCAGACTGCTTTGACCAATAATAGCAAGGCAACGTTATTCTACCTGTCAACTTCACACACTACCAATACAAGTTTGGACAAACTGACGGAAGTTATGTTTCCCATTTAAAAAAAAAAAAAGGTCTGTAAATTGTATGTTAGTTTTGTAAACGTCTACATATTTATTGCTTTACAAAACAAACATTACATTTTTATTTTTTAAATAAACAAATTTTGACAAAACTTTACAATAAGGGTCTATAGCATTAATGCATTAGGTATTATTATCTTCCAATGCTTTTTACAGCATTTATTAATTTTGGTTCATGTTAATTTATCAACATGCTATTATTTATTTCTTCATGTTAGTTCACAACGCTTTCTTATGCAAAAAACGTATTAATGTTGAAATTAACATGAACTAATATTATTAAATGCTGTGAAAGTATTATTCATTTGATAGTGAACATATTAGTTCTATTAGTGCAGATAGTGAGCTATTGCATTAAATAGTGTTAAAAAAACAATTAAAATATAATGAATAATAAATAATAACAAAAATTACATCCTTATTGTAAATTCTTACCATCATTTCTTTAAATAAATGAGTTGGACCGCATATTGAACAGTAAATGTCCCATGGATGTTAGACACTTTGCTCATGTCTATAACATCCATGGGACATTTACTGTTAAAAATGAATGTAAAGACATTAAAAGTGGATACCTCATGCATTTGCTTCTGAGAATGACATTTTGCATCACTTGAGCTACTTTGAAGCTAAAATGTAAAATAGTTTTATTATTATTCACTATATAAATAACTTCTATTTATTTTATTTAATAGTTTCAAGAACTTTACTTTTATTCTGAAATTTGGGAAAATAGAAATAACTAGAATGTACATTTCCTGAAGAAAATGTGAGTGGTGCTTGCCGTGGCAAAATTTCTTACCACAATGTCCCACCTACTGCCCAAAGTTGAAAGAGGCCACCCCCATGACAGTAGGATGTTCTGGTGCAGAGATATTGGTGTTGTTCCATGGTTGCTAGGGAAACCCATCTGGTTGATATGCAGTTACTAAGGTGACAGCCACCAATGCTACTTACCATCCTGAGTAAAATAAGTCAATCCGGAAGTCTCTACGATTTTGTAGTACAGAGATATGTGATTTGTTTCTTGGTTGCTAGGGTAACCCCATCTGGTTGCTAGGCAGTTACCAAGGTGACAGCCAACAATGCTCCTTGCTCTCCTGAGTGAAATAAGTCAACCCGGAAGTCTCTGTGATTTTCTTGTGCAGCGATATGTGATTTGTTTATTGGTTGCTAGGGTAACCCCATCTGGTTACTAGGCAGTTACCAAGGTGACAGGCAACAATGCTCCTTGCCATCCTGACTGAAATAAGTCAACCCGGAAGTCTCTGTGATTTTCTAGTACAGAGATATGTGATTTGTTTCTTGGTTGCTAGGGTAACCCCATCTGGTTGCTAGGCAGTTACCAAGGTGACAGCCAAGAATGCTCCTTGCCATCCTGACTGAAATAAGTCAACCTGGAATCTCTACGATTTTCTGGTTCAGAGATACGTGATTTGTTAATTGGTTGCTAGGGTAACCCCATCTGGTTGCTAGGCAGTTACCAAGGTGACAGCCAACAATGCTCCTTGCCATCCTGAGTGAAATAAGTCAACCCGGTAGTCTCTGTGATTTTCTTGTGCAGAGATGTGTGATTTGTTTCTTGGTTGCTAGGGTAACCCCATCTGGTTGCTAGGCAGTTACCAAGGTGACAGGCAACAATGCTCCTTGCCATCCTGAGTGAAATAAGTCAACCCGGAAGTCTCTGTGATTTTCTTGTGCAGAGATATGTGATTTATTTCTTGGTTGCTAGGGTAACCCCATCTGGTTGCTAGGCAGTTACCAAGGTGACAGCAAACAATGCTCCGTGCCATCCTGAGTGAAATAAGTCAACCCGGAAGTCTCTGTGATTTTCTTGTGCAGAGATATGTGATTTGTTTATTGGTTGCTAGGGTAACCCCATTTGGTTGCTAGGCAGTTACCAGGGTGATATTTATCAAGTCTACTTTCCATCCTGAGTGAAATAAGTCAACCCGGAAGTCTCTACGACATTCTGATCCTAAGATACACGTCTTAGTGATATTGAATGGATGTCAATGGTGTTTTGTTGCTAGGGTGCTTTAAATGGTTGCTAGGGCGTGGCTAAGTAGTTCACATGATGAAAGATGAAGACTGATTACTCACCCAATTAAAACAAAGCAACTATCATGTCTCTAGGACATTCTGATCTGAAGATATCTTACTTCAATTGAAATCAATAAATGTGGTTGCTAGGGTGCTCCAAATTGTTGCTAGGGAGTGGCTTGGCAGCTGCCAATGATGAATATCCAATGGCTGCTTGTCAGTATGAATGATACAAACCAACTCCCATGCCTCTGTGACATTCAGAATGGAAGATATCTCTCTTTGGATTTTGGTTGCTAAGGTGCTCGAAAATGGTTGCTAGGGAGGGGCTAGGAAGTGTTGAGGGGATTCATGATTGGCTGTTTTACTGCCCCAAGTCAAACGAGACCACCCTCGTGTTTCTATGATAATTCAGTCCGGAGATATCCCTTTGATCTCTTTCAATGGAAGTCTATGGGAGTTGTTGCTAAGGTGCTCTAAATGGTTGCTAGGGCGTGGCTTGATAGCTTCACAATGATCCTGAGAGACTGATTGGTCATCTGAGTAAAATGAGCCCGCCCCCTTGTCTCTAAGACACTGTGATCCAGAGTTATGTTCAATACAAAATCTACCATAGACTTAACATTGGGGCAACTTTGGGCAGCTCATGCCCCCCAGGGGTGCAACTTTTACCCCATTGTGAGGTATGTTCTCACAGAGCCTGTCAGCCTCTTCAAATGTGGTTAATCACACGTCTCTGTGAAATCCTCGATCTGAGCTATGACTCGTCAAAGTTCGGCGCAATGTTAAGTCAATGGGATTTTTTGCCCAATTTTTTGCCCCTGGGGCAATCACCGTACCCCCGATCGATTATAAAAGTCATAGGACACCATTCCCAAATAATCCGCACGATTTGACGCCTCATTTGTGGGTTTTCGACCAAAAAATTTTGAAAAAAATTCCATTGACTTACATTGGGGCAACTTTGGGCAGCTCCTGCCCCCCAGGGGTGCAACTTTTACCCCATTGTGAGGTATGTTCTCACAGAGCCTGTCAGCCTCTTCAAATGTGGTAAATCACATGTCTCTGCGAAATCCTCGCTTTGAGCTATGACTCGTCAAAGTTCGGCGCAATGTTAAGTCAATGGGATTTTTTGCCCAATTTTTTGCCCCTGGGGCAAACACCGTACCCCCGATCGCTTATAAAAGTCATAGCACACCTCTCCTCAATGAGCCGCACGATTTGACACCTCATTCATGGGTCTACGCCAAAAGGTGCGGGACGAGTTAGGTGCCGAAGTTTTGTACGGAAGAAGAAGAAGAAGAAGAAGAAGAAGAAAAACTAGAATGTACATTTCCTGAAGAAAATGTGAGTGGTGCTTGCCGTGGCAAAATTTCGTACCTCAATCTCCCACCTACTGCCCAAAGTTGAAAGAGGCCAGCAACATGACAGTAGGGTGTTCTGGTGCAGAGATTTGGGATTTGTTACTTGGTTGCTAGGGTAACCCCATCTGGTTGCTAGGCAGATACCAATTTGACAGGCAACAATTCTACTTGCCATCCCGAGTGAAAAAAGTCAAACCGGAAGTCTCTTCGATTTTGTAGTGCAGAGATATGTGATTTGTTACTTGGTTGCTAGGGTAACCCCATCTGGTTGCTAGGCAGTCACCAAGGTGACAGCCAACAATGCTCATTGCCATCCTGAGTGAAATAAGTCAACCCAGAAGTCTGTACGATTTTCTAGTACAGAGATATGTGATTTGTTACTTGGTTGCTAGGGAAACCCTATCTGGTTGCTAGGCAGTTACCAAGGGGCAAGCCAACAATGCTCCTTGCCATCCTGAGTGAAATAAGTCAACCCGGAAGTCTCTGTGATTTTCTTGTGCAGAGATATGTGATTTGTTTCTTGGTTGCTAGGGTAACCCCATCTGGTTGCTAGGCAGTTGCCAAGGTGACAACCAACAATGCTCCTTGCCATCCTGAGTGAAATAAGTCAACCCGGAAGTCTCTGTGATTTTCTTGTAAAGAGATATGTGATTTGTTTCTTGGTTGCTAGGGTAACCCCATTTGGTTGCTAGGCAGTTACCAGGGTGATATTTATGAAGTCTACTTTCCATCCTGAGTGAAATAAGTCAACCCGGAAGTCTCTACGTCATTCTGATCCTAAGATACACATCTTAGTGATTTTGAATGGATGTCAATGGTTCTTCGTTGCTAGGGGGCTTTAAATGGTTGCTAGGGCGTGGCTAAGTAGTTCACATGATGAAAGATGAAGACTGATTACTCACCCAATTAAAACAAGGCAACTATCATGTCTCTAGGACATTCTGATCTGAAGATATCTTACTGTAATTGAAATCAATAAATATGGTTGCTAGGTTGCTCTAAATTGTTGCTAGGGCATGGCTAGCCAATGAACAGAGTGATTCTTATTGGCTGCTTACTATCCTGACTCAAGAGTCAATTCCCAAGTTTCTATAATATTGTGTTCTTAAGATATCCATCTGAGGCATTTTGAATGGAAGTGTATGGGGGCTGTTGCTAGGGTGTTGTAAATGGTTGCTAGGGTGTGGCTACTTCATTTCCAAGCTGATAGTTAAAGCTGACTGATTGGTAGCCTGAGTGAAATGAGCCTGCCCCCACTTTTCTACAACATTTTGATTGGGAGATATGATCCAACAAAATACTGTGTATTTTCACTTTAAGGAAAAAACAATTGCTTTCATGGGCAATAGTATGCCTATGGGGCATATTTGTGCCCGTTTTACCCCTCAGGGTTAAATCTTACCCCCAAACTCATGTCATGCTGCACAACTGCTTGCTAGGCCACATTAAATCACATTAAATGTGTCCACTCACATGTATGTACAAAATTTTAGGTAATTACTTATTGCATGCTCAATAAAAGAAATCCTCTGAGGGAGAGAGAGAGAGAGAGACGCAGGGCTGACAGGCCCTTTTTTGTCTGTGTGTGTGAAAACGTCAGTTGGGATTTAAATTTCTGAACATTCCGCAATGTAAAGTCAATGGGACTTTTTTGGCCGCTTTTTCATCCGCTGTGCGAACATCGTACACTCGATCGCTTAGAAAAGTCATAGCACACCTCTCCTCAATGAGCCTCTCGATATGACACCTCATTCATGGGTCTACGCCAAAAGGTGCGGGACGAGTTAGGTGCCGAAGTTTTGTACGGAAGAAGAAGAAGAAGAAAAACTAGAATGTACATTTCCTGAAGAAAATGTGAGTGGTGCTTGCCATGGCAAAACTCGTCAAATAGCATTTTCTAACTTGTTTCTAAGCACTAAAATAAAGGTCATAGAATGTTGCTAACACGTGTTAGCATGATACTAGCACATTTTTAGCATGTTTTAGCACTTCGTTTGGCAATGCTAACATGTGTTAGCATGATGCTAGCACGTTTTTAACATGTTTTAGCAATCCCCTAAGCAATGCTAACATGCATTAGCATAATGCTAGCACATTTTAACATGTTTTAGCACTTTGCTAGGCAATGCCAGCATGTGTTAGCATGATGCTAGCACATTTTTAGAATGTTTTAGCACTTCGTTTGGCAATGCTAACATGTGTTAGCATGATGCTAGCACGTTTTTAACATGTTTTAGCAATCCCCTAAGCAATGCTAACATGCATTAGCATAATGCTAGCACATTTTAACATGTTTTAGCACTTCGCTAGGTGAAGCTAGCATGTGTTAGCATGATACTATCACGTTTTTAGCATGTTTTAGCACTTCGCTAGGCGATGCTAACATGTGTTAGCATGATGCTAGCACATTTTTAACATGTTTTAGCAATCCCCTAAGCAATGCTAACATGCATTAGCATAATACTAGCACGTTTTAGCAAGTTTTAGCACTTCGCTAGGCGATGCTAACATGTGTTTGCATGATGCTAGCACGTTTTTAACATGTTTTAGCAATCCCCTAAGCAATGCTAACATGCATTAGCATAATGCTAGCACGTTTTTAGCATGTTTTAGCACTTCGCTAGGCGATGCCAGCATGTGTTAGCATGATTCTAGCACATTTTTAACATGTTTTATGTTGTGGCTATGAAGATTTTTATTGGCTGCTTGATAAAAGAAATCCTCTGAGGGAGAGAGAGAGAGAGACGCAGGGCTGACAGGCCCTTTTTTGTCTGTGTGTGTGAAAATGTCAGTTGGGATTTAAATTTCTGAACATTCCGCAATGTAAAGTCAATGGGACTTTTTTGGCCGCTTTTTCGTCCGCTGTGCGAACATCGTACACTCGATCGCTTAGAAAAGTCATAGCACACCTCTCCTCAATGAGCCGCTCGATATGACACCTCATTCATGGGTCTACGCCAAAAGCTGCGGGACGAGTTAGGTGCCGAAGTTTTGTACGGAAGAAGAAGAAGAAGAAGAAGAAAAACTAGAATGTACATTTCCTGAAGAAAATGTGAGTGGTGCTTGCCGTGGCAAAATTTCTTACCACAATATCCCACCTACTGCCCAAAGTTGAAAGACGCTACCCCCATGACAGTAGTATGTTCTGGTGCAGAGATATTGGTGTTGTTCCATGGTTGCTAGGGTAACCCCATCTGGTTGCTAGGCAGTTACCAAGGTGACAGGCAACAATGCACCTTGCCATCCTGAGTGAAATAAGTCAACCCGGAAGTCTCTGTGATTTTCTTGTGCAGAGATATGTGATTTGTTTCTTGGTTGCTAGGGTAACCCCATCTGGTTGCTAGGCAGTTACCAAGGTGACAGCCAACAATGCTCCTTGCCATCCTGAGTGAAATAAGTCAACCCGGAAGTCTCTGTGATTTTCTTGTGCATAGATATGCGATTTGTTTCTTGGTTGCTAGGGTAACCCCATCTGGTTGCTAGGCAGTTACCAAGGTGACAGGCAATAATGCTCCTTGCCATCCTGAGTGAAATAAGTCAACCCGGAAGTCTCTGTGATTTTCTTGTGCAGAGATATGTGATTTGTTTCTTGGTTGCTAGGGTAACCCCATCTGGTTGCTAGGCAGTTACCAAGGTGACAGCCAACAATGCTCCTTGCCATCCTGAGTGAAATAAGTCAACCCGGAAGTCTCTGTGATTTTCTAGTACATAGATACGTGATTTGTTACTTGGTTGCTAGGATAACCCCATCTGGTTGCTAGGCAGTTACCAGGGTGATATTTATCAAGTCTACATTCCATCCTGAGTGAAATAAGTCAACCCGGAAGTCTCTGTGATTTTCTTGTGCAGAGATATGTGATTTGTTTCTTGGTTGCTAGGGTAACCCCATCTGGTTGCTAGGCAGTTACCAAGGTGACAGCCAACAATGCTCCTTGCCATCCTGAGTGAAATAAGTCAACCCGGAAGTCTCTGTGATTTTCTTGTGCATAGATATGTGATTTGTTTCTTGGTTGCTAGGGTAACTCCATCTGGTTGCTAGGCAGTTACCAAGGTGACAGGCAACAATGCACCTTATCATCCTGAGTGAAATAAGTCAACCCGGAAGTCTCTGTGATTTTCTTGTGCAGAGATATGTGATTTGTTTCTTGGTTGCTAGGGTAACCCCATCTGGTTGCTAGGCAGTTACCAAGGTGACAACCAATAATGCTCCTTGCCATCCTGAGTGAAATAAGTGAACCCGGAAGTCTCTGTGATTTTCTAGTACATAGATATGTGATTTGTTACTTGGTTGCTAGGATAACCCCATCTGGTTGCTAGGCAGCTACCAGGGTGATATTTATCAAGTCTACATTCCATCCTGAGTGAAACAAGTCAACCCGGAATTCTCTGTGATTTTCTTGTGCAGAGATATGTGATTTGTTTCTTGGTTGCTAGGGTAACCCCATCTGGTTGCTAGGCAGTTACCAAGGTGACAGCCAACAATGCTCCTTGCCATCCTGAGTGAAATAAGTCAACCCGGAAGTCTCTGTGATTTTCTTGTGCAGAGATATGTGATTTGTTTCTTGGTTGCTAGGGTAATCCCATTTGGTTGCTAGGCAGTTACCAGGGTGATATTTATCAAGTCTACTTTCCATCCTGAGTGAAATAAGTCAACCCGGAAGTCTCTACGACATTCTGATCCTAAGATACACATCTTAGTGATTTTGAATGGATGTCAATGGTGTTTTGTTGCTAGGGTGTTTTAAATGGTTGCTAGGGCATGGCTAAGTAGTTCATATGATGAAAGCTGAAGACTGGTTACTCACCCAATGAAAACAAAGCAACTATCATGTCTCTAGGACATTCTGATCTGAAGATATCTTACTGTAATTGAAATCAATAAATGTGGTTGCTAGGGTGCTCTAAATTGTTGCTAGGGAGTGGCTTGGCAGCTGCCAATGATGAATCACCAAAGGCTGCTTGTCAGTATGAATGATATAAACCAACTCCCATGCTTCTGTGACATTCAGAATGGAAGATATCTCTCTTTGGATTTTGGTTGCTAAGGTGCTCGAAAATGGTTGCTAGGGAGGGGCTAGGAAGTGTTGAGGGGATTCATGATTGGCTGTTTTACTGCCCCAAGTCAAGTGAGACCACCCTCGTGTTTCTATGATAATTCAGTCCGGAGAAATCCCTTTGATCTCTTTCAATGGAAGTCTATGGGACTTGTTGCTAAGGTACTGTAAATGGTTGCTAGGGCGTGGCATGATAGCTTCACAATGATCCGGAGAGACTGATTGGTCGTCTGAGTAAAATGAGCCCGCCCCCTTGTCTCTAAGACACTGTGATCCAGAGTTATGTTCAATACACAATTTACCATAGACTTAACATTGGGGCAAATTTGGGCAGCTCCTGCCCCCAAGGGGTGCAACTTTTACCCCATTGTGAGGTATGTTCTCACAGAGCCTGACAGCCTCTTCAAATGTGGTAAATCACACATCTGTGTGATATCCTCGCTCTGAGCTATGACTTGTCAAAGTTCGGCGCAATGTTAAGTCAATGGGATTTTTTGCCCAATTTTTTGCCCCTGGGGCAAATACCATACCCCCGATCGCTTATGAAAGTCATAGCACACCATTCCCAAATAATCCGCACGATTTGACGCCTCATTCGTGGGTCTGTGACTAAAAAATTTTGCAAAAAATTCCATTGACTTACATTGGGGCAACTTTGGGCAGCTCCTGCCCCCCAGGGGTAAAAGTTTTACCCCATTGTGAGGTATGTTCTCACAGAGCCTGTCAGCCTCTTCAAATGTGGTAAATCACACGTCTCTGTGAAATCCTCGCTCTGAGCTATGACTCGTCAAAGTTCGGCTCAATGTTAAGTCAATGGGATTTTTTGCCCAGTTTTTTGCCCCTGGGGCAAACACCGTACCCCCGATCGCTTATAAAAGTCATAGCACACCTCTCCTCAATGAGCCGCTCGATTTGACACCTCATTCATGGGTCTACACCAAAAGGTGCGGGACGAGTTAGGTGCCGAAGTTTTGTACGGAAGAAGAAGAAGAAGAAGAAGAAGAAAAATAAGTATGTGAGATTACAATAGTGTTGCTTTGCAAGCACCACTAACTAGAATGTACATTTCCTGAAGAAAATGTGAGTGGTGCTTGCCGTGGCAAAACTCATCAAATAAAATTTTCTAACTTGTTTCTAAGCACTAAAATAAAGGTCATAGAATGTTGCTAACATGTGTTTTTCATGATGGTAGCACATTTTTAAATGTTTTAGCACTTTGCTAGGCAAAGCTAGCATGTGTTAGCATGATACTAGCACGTTTTTAGCATGTTTTAGCACTTCGTTTGGCGATGCTAACATGTGTTAGCATGATGCTAGCACATTTTTAACATGTTTTAGCAATGCCCTCGGCAATGCTAACATGTGTTAGCATGATGCTAGCACATTTTTAGCATGTTTTAACAATTCCCTAGGCAATGCTAACATGTATTAGCATAATGCTAGCACGCTTTAGCATGTTTAAACACTTCGCTAGGCGATGCCAACATGTGTTAGCATGATGCTAGCACATTTTTAGCATGTTTTAGTACTTCACTATGCGATACTAGTATGTGTTAGCATGTTGCTAGCACGTTTTTAGCATGTTTTAGCACTTATCTATGCGATGCCAGCATGTGTTAGCATGATGCTAGCACATTTTTAGCATGTTTTAGTACTTCGCTAGCCGAAGCCAGCATATGTTAGCATGATGCTAGCATATTTTTAGCATGTTTTAGTACTTCGCTATGCGATACTAGTATGTTTTAGCATGTTGCTAGCATGTTTTTAGCATGTTTTAGCACTTCGCTATGCAATTCTAATATGTTTTAGCATGTTGCTAGCATGTTTTTAGCATGTTTTAGCACTTCGCTAGACGATGCCGGCATATGTTAGCATGATGCTAGCACGTTTTTAGCATGTTTTAGCACTTTGCTAGGCGATACCAGCATGTGTTAGCATGATGCTAGC
Organism: Moxostoma hubbsi; assembly: GCA_032164185.1. Lineage (NCBI taxonomy): Eukaryota > Metazoa > Chordata > Actinopteri > Cypriniformes > Catostomidae > Moxostoma > Moxostoma hubbsi. The sequence continues at coordinate 4,072,566 of JAVLUX010000043.1, forward strand.
ACGTTTTAGCACTTCGCTATGCGATACTAGTATGTTTTAGCATGTTGCTAGCACGTTTTTAGCATGTTTTAGCACTTCGCTATGCAATACTAATATGTTTTAGCATGTTGCTAGCATGTTTTTAGCATGTTTTAGCACTTCGCTATGCAATACTAATATGTTTTAACATGTTGCTAGCATGTTTTTAGCATGTTTTAGCACTTCGCTAGGCGATGCCAGCATATGTTAGCATGATGCTAGCACATTTTTAGCATGTTTTATGTTGTGGCTATGAAGATTTTTATTGGCTGCTTGATAAAAGAAATCCTCTGAGGGAGAGAGAGAGAGACACGCAGGGCTGACAGGCCCTTTTTTGTCTGTGTGTGTGAAAATGTCAGTTGGGATTTAAATTTCTGAACATTCCGCAATGTAAAGTCAATGGGACATTTTTGGCCGCTTTTTCATCCGCTGTGCGAACATCGTACCCCCGATCGCTTATAAAAGTCATAGCACACCTCTCCTCAATGAGCCGCACGATTTGACACCTCATTCATGGGTCTACGCCAAAAGGTGCGGGACAAGTTAGGTGCCGAAGTTTTGTACGGAAGAAGAAGAAGAAGAAGAAGAAGAAAACTAGAATGTACATTTCCTGAAGAAAATGTGAGTGGTGCTTGCCGTGGCAAAATTTCTTACCACAATGTCCCACCTACTGCCCAAAGTTGAAAGAGGCCACCCCCATGACAGTAGGATGTTCTGGTGCAGAGATATAGGTGTTGTTCCATGGTTGCTAGGGAAAACCATCTGGTTGATATGCAGTTACTAAGGTGACAGCCACCAACGCTACTTGCCATCCTGAGTAAAATAAGTCAACCCGGAAGTCTCTACAATTTTCTAGTACATAGATATGTGATTTGTTACTTGGTTGCTAGGGTAACCCCATCTGGTTGCTAGGCAGTAAACAAGGGGCAAGCCAACAATGCTCCTTGCCATCCTGAATGAAATAAGTCAACCCGGAATCTCTACGATTTTCTGGTTCAGAGATATGTGATTTGTTAATTGGTTGCTAGGGTAACCCCATCTGGTTGCTAGGCAGTTACCAAGGTGACAGGCAACAATGCTCCTTGCCATCCTGAGCGAAATAAGTCAACCCAGAAGTCTCTGTGATTTTCTTGTGCAGAGATATGTGATTTGTTTCTTGGTTGCTAGGGTAACCCCATCTGGTTGCTAGGCAGTTACCAAGGTGACAGCCAACAATGTTCCTTGCCATCCTGAGTGAAATAAGTCAACCTGCAAGTCTCTGTGATTTTCTTGTGCAGAGATATATGATTTGTTTCTTGGTTGCTAGGGTAACCCCATTTGGTTGCTAGGCAGTTACCAAGGTGACAGCCAACAATGCTCCTTGCCATCCTGAGTGAAATAAGTCAACCCAGAAGTCTCTGTGATTTTCTTGTGCAGAGATATGCGATTTCTTTCTTGGTTGCTAGGGTAACCCCATCTGGTTGCTAGGCAGTTACCTACGTGATACTCATAAGGCCCCTTGCAATCCTGTGAGAAATATTTCAACCCCTATGTCTCTACGATGTTCTGGTTCAAAGATATTTGATTTGTTACTTGGTTGCTAGGGTAACCCCATCTGGTTGCTAGGCAGTTATCAAGGTGACAGGGAACAATGCTCCTTGCCATCCTGAGTGAAATAAGTCAACCCGGAAGTCTCTACGTCATTCTGATCCCAAGATACACATCTTAGTGATTTTGAATGGATGTCAATGGTTCTTTGTTGCTAGGGTGCTTTAAATGGTTGCTAGGGCGTGGCTAAGTAGTTCACATGATGAAAGCTGAAGACTGATTACTCACCCAATTAAAACAAAGCAACTATCATGTCTCTAGGACATTCTGATCTGAAGATATCTTACTGTAATTGAAATCAATAAATGTGGTTGCTAGGGTGCTCTAAATTGTTGCTAGGGAGTGGCTTGGCAGCTGCCAATGATGAATCTCCAAAGGCTGCTTGTCAGTATGAATGATATAAACCAACTCCCATGCCTCTGTGACATTCAGAATGGAAGATATCTCTCTTTGGATATTGGTTGCTAAGGTGCTCGAAAATGGTTGCTAGGGAGGGGCTAGGAAGTGTTGAGGGGATTCATGATTGGCTGTTTTACTGGCCCAAGTCAAACGAGACCACCCTTGTGTTTCTATGGTAATTCAGTCCAGAAAAATCCCTTTGATCTCTTTCAATGGAAGTCTATGGGACTTGTTGCTAAGGTACTGTAAATGGTTGCTAGGGCGTGGCTTGATAGCTTCACAATGATCCTGAGAGACTGATTGGTCGTCTGAGTAAAATGAGCCTGCCCCCTTGTCTCTAAGACACTGTGATCCAGAGTTATGTTCAATACAAAATCTACCATAGACTTAACATTGGGGCAAATTTGGGCAGCTCCTGCCCCCAAGGGGTGCAACTTTTACCCCATTGTGAGGTATGTTCTCACAGAGCCTGTAAGCCTCTTCAAATGTGGTAAATCACACGTCTCTGTGAAATCCTTGCTCTGAGCTATGACTCGTCAAAGTTCGGCGCAATGTTAAGTCAATGGGATTTTTTGCCCAATTTTTTGCCCCTGGGGCAAATACCGTACCCCCGATCACTTATAAAAGTCATAGCACACCATTCCCAAATAATCCGCACGATTTGATGCCTCATTCGTGGGTCTGTGACCAAAAAATTTTGCCAAAAATTCCATTGACTTACATTGGGGCAACTTTGGGCAGCTCCTGCCCCCCAGGGGTAAAAGTTTTACCCCATTGTGAGGTATGTTCTCACAGAGCTTGTCAGCCTCTTCAAATGTGGTAAATCACACGTCTCTGCGAAATCCTCGCTCTGAGCTATGACTCGTCAAAGTTCAGCTCAATGTTAAGTCAATGGGATTTTTTGCCCAATTTTTTGCCCCTGGGGCAAACACCGTACCCCCGATCGCTTATAAAAGTCATAGCACACCTCTCCTCAATGAGCCGCACGATTTGACACCTCATTCATGGGTCTACGCCAAAAGGTGCGGGACGAGTTACGCGCCGAAGTTTTGTACGGAAGAAGAAGAAGAAGAAGAAGAAGAAGAAAAATAAGTATGTGAGATTACAATAGTGTTGCTTTGCAAGCACCACTAACTAGGCAGTTACCAAGGGGCAAGCCAACAATGCTCCTTGCCATCCTAAATGAAAAAAGTCAACACGGAATCACTACAATTTTCTGGTTCAGAGATATATGATTTGTTACTTGGTTGCTAGGGTAACCCCATCTGGTTGCTAGGCAGTTACCAAGGTGACAGCCAACAATGCTCCTTGCTCTCCTGAGTGAAATAAGTCAACCCGGAAGTCTCTGTGATTTTCTTGTGCAACGATATGTGATTTGTTTATTGGTTGCTAGGGTAACCCCATCTGGTTGCTAGGCAGTTACCAAGGTGACAGGCAACAATGCTCCTTGCCATCCTGAGTGAAATAAGTCAACCCGGAAGTCTCTGTGATTTTCTAGTACAGAGATATGTGATTTGTTTCTTGGTTGCTAGGGTAACCCCATCTGGTTGTTAGGCAGTTACCAAGGTGACAGCCAAGAATGCTCCTTGCCATCCTGACTGAAATAAGTCAACCTGGAATCTCTACGATTTTGTGGTTCAGAGATACGTGATTTGTTAATTGGTTGCTAGGGTAACCCCATCTGGTTGCTAGGCAGTTACCAAGGTGACAGCCAACAATGCTCCTTGCCATCCTGAGTGAAATAAGTCAACCCGGAAGTCTCTGTGATTTTCTTGTGCAGAGATGTGTGATTTGTTTCTTGGTTGCTAGGGTAACCCCATCTGGTTGATAGGCAGTTACCAAGGTGACAGCAAACAATGCTCCGTGCCATCCTGAGTGAAATAAGTCAACCCGGAAGTCTCTGTGATTTTCTTGTAAAGAGATATGTGATTTGTTTCTTGGTTGCTAGGGTAACCCCATTTGGTTGCTAGGCAGTTACCAGGGTGATATTTATGAAGTCTACTTTCCATCCTGAGTGAAATAAGTCAACCCGGAAGTCTCTACGTCATTCTGATCCTAAGATACACATCTTAGTGATTTTGAATGGATGTCAATGGTTCTTCGTTGCTAGGGGGCTTTAAATGGTTGCTAGGGCGTGGCTAAGTAGTTCACATGATAAAAGCTGAAGACTGATTACTCACCCAATTAAAACAAAGCAACTATCATGTCTCTAGGACATTCTGATCTGAAGATATCTTACTGTAATTGAAATCAATAAATATGGTTGCTAGGTTGCTCTAAATTGTTGCTAGGGCATGGCTAGCCAATGAACAGAGTGATTCTTATTGGCTACTTACTATCCTGACTCAAGAGTCAATTCCCAAGTTTCTATAATATTGTGTTCTTAAGATATCCATCTGAGGCATTTTGAATGGAAGTGTATGGGGGCTGTTGCTAGGGTGTTGTAAATGGTTGCTAGGGTGTGGCTACTTCATTTCCAAGCTGATAGTTAAAGCTGACTGATTGGTAGCCTGAGTGAAATGAGCCTGCCCCCACTTTTCTACAACATTTTGATTGGGAGATATGATCCAACAAAATACTGTGTATTTTCACTTTAAGGAAAAAACAATTGCTTTCATGGGCAATAGTATGCCTATGGGGCATATTTGTGCCCGTTTTACCCCTCAGGGTTAAATCTTACCCCCAAACTCATGTCATGCTGCACAACTGCTTGCTAGGCCACATTAAATCACATTAAATGTGTCCACTCACATGTATGTACAAAATTTTAGGTAATTACTTATTGCATGCTCAATAAAATAAATCCTCTGAGGGAGAGAGAGAGGGAGAGACGCAGGGCTGACAGGCCCTTTTTTGTCTGTGTGTGTGAAAACGTCAGTTGGGATTTAAATTTCTGAACATTCCGCAATGTAAAGTCAATGGGACTTTTTTGGCCGCTTTTTCATCCGCTGTGCGAACATCGTACACTCGATCGCTTAGAAAAGTCATAGCACACCTCTCCTCAATGAGCCGCTCGATATGACACCTCATTCATGGGTCTACGCCAAAAGGTGCGGGACGAGTTAGGTGCCGAAGTTTTGTACGGAAGAAGAAGAAGAAGAAGAAGAAGAAGAAAAATAAGTATGTGAGATTACAATAGTGTTGCTTTGCAAGCACCACTAACTAGAATGTACATTTCCTGAAGAAAATGTGAGTGGTGCTTGCCGTGGCAAAATTTCTTACCACAATGTCCCACCTACTGCCCAAAGTTGAAAGAGGCCACCCCCATGACAGTAGGATGTTCTGGTGCAGAGATATTGGTGTTGTTCCATGGTTGCTAGGGAAACCCATCTGGTTGATATGCAGTTACTAAGGTGACAGCCACCAATGCTACTTACCATCCTGAGTAAAATAAGTCAATCCGGAAGTCTCTACGATTTTGTAGTACAGAGATATGTGATTTGTTTCTTGGTTGCTAGGGTAACCCCATCTGGTTGCTAGGCAGTTACCAAGGTGACAGCCAACAATGCTCCTTGCTCTCCTGAGTGAAATAAGTCAACCCGGAAGTCTCTGTGATTTTCTTGTGCAGCGATATGTGATTTGTTTATTGGTTGCTAGGGTAACCCCATCTGGTTACTAGGCAGTTACCAAGGTGACAGGCAACAATGCTCCTTGCCATCCTGACTGAAATAAGTCAACCCGGAAGTCTCTGTGATTTTCTAGTACAGAGATATGTGATTTGTTTCTTGGTTGCTAGGGTAACCCCATCTGGTTGCTAGGCAGTTACCAAGGTGACAGCCAAGAATGCTCCTTGCCATCCTGACTGAAATAAGTCAACCTGGAATCTCTACGATTTTCTGGTTCAGAGATACGTGATTTGTTAATTGGTTGCTAGGGTAACCCCATCTGGTTGCTAGGCAGTTACCAAGGTGACAGCCAACAATGCTCCTTGCCATCCTGAGTGAAATAAGTCAACCCGGTAGTCTCTGTGATTTTCTTGTGCAGAGATGTGTGATTTGTTTCTTGGTTGCTAGGGTAACCCCATCTGGTTGCTAGGCAGTTACCAAGGTGACAGGCAACAATGCTCCTTGCCATCCTGAGTGAAATAAGTCAACCCGGAAGTCTCTGTGATTTTCTTGTGCAGAGATATGTGATTTATTTCTTGGTTGCTAGGGTAACCCCATCTGGTTGCTAGGCAGTTACCAAGGTGACAGCAAACAATGCTCCGTGCCATCCTGAGTGAAATAAGTCAACCCGGAAGTCTCTGTGATTTTCTTGTGCAGAGATATGTGATTTGTTTATTGGTTGCTAGGGTAACCCCATTTGGTTGCTAGGCAGTCACCAGGGTGATATTTATCAAGTCTACTTTCCATCCTGAGTGAAATAAGTCAACCCGGAAGTCTCTACGACATTCTGATCCTAAGATACACATCTTAGTGATATTGAATGGATGTCAATGGTGTTTTGTTGCTAGGGTGCTTTAAATGGTTGCTAGGGCGTGGCTAAGTAGTTCACATGATGAAAGATGAAGACTGATTACTCACCCAATTAAAACAAAGCAACTATCATGTCTCTAGGACATTCTGATCTGAAGATATCTTACTTCAATTGAAATCAATAAATGTGGTTGCTAGGGTGCTCCAAATTGTTGCTAGGGAGTGGCTTGGCAGCTGCCAATGATGAATATCCCATGGCTGCTTGTCAGTATGAATGATACAAACCAACTCCCATGCCTCTGTGACATTCAGAATGGAAGATATCTCTCTTTGGATTTTGGTTGCTAAGGTGCTCGAAAATGGTTGCTAGGGAGGGGCTAGGAAGTGTTGAGGGGATTCATGATTGGCTGTTTTACTGCCCCAAGTCAAACGAGACCACCCTCGTGTTTCTATGATAATTCAGTCCGGAGATATCCCTTTGATCTCTTTCAATGGAAGTCTATGGGAGTTGTTGCTAAGGTGCTCTAAATGGTTGCTAGGGCGTGGCTTGATAGCTTCACAATGATCCTGAGAGACTGACTGGTCATCTGAGTAAAATGAGCCCGCCCCCTTGTCTCTAAGACACTGTGATCCAGAGTTATGTTCAATACAAAATCTACCATAGACTTAACATTGGGGCAACTTTGGGCAGCTCATGCCCCCCAGGGGTGCAACTTTTACCCCATTGTGAGGTATGTTCTCACAGAGCCTGTCAGCCTCTTCAAATCTGGTTAATCACACGTCTCTGTGAAATCCTCGATCTGAGCTATGACTCGTCAAAGTTCGGCGCAATGTTAAGTCAATGGGATTTTTTGCCCAATTTTTTGCCCCTGGGGCAATCACCGTACCCCCGATCGATTATAAAAGTCATAGGACACCATTCCCAAATAATCCGCACGATTTGACGCCTCATTTGTGGGTTTTCGACCAAAAAATTTTGAAAAAAATTCCATTGACTTACATTGGGGCAACTTTGGGCAGCTCCTGCCCCCCAGGGGTGCAACTTTTACCCCATTGTGAGGTATGTTCTCACAGAGCCTGTCAGCCTCTTCAAATGTGGTAAATCACATGTCTCTGCGAAATCCTCGCTTTGAGCTATGACTCGTCAAAGTTCGGCGCAATGTTAAGTCAATGGGATTTTTTGCCCAATTTTTTGCCCCTGGGGCAAACACCGTACCCCCGATCGCTTATAAAAGTCATAGCACACCTCTCCTCAATGAGCCGCACGATTTGACACCTCATTCATGGGTCTACGCCAAAAGGTGCGGGACGAGTTAGGTGCCGAAGTTTTGTACGGAAGAAGAAGAAGAAGAAGAAGAAGAAGAAAAATAAGTATGTGAGATTACAATAGTGTTGCTTTGCAAGCACCACTAATAAGTATGTGAGATTACAATAGTGTTGCTTTGCAAGCACCACTAATAAGTATGTGAGATTACAATAGTGTTGCTTTGCAAGCACCACTAACTAGAATGTACATTTCCTGAAGAAAATGTGAGTGGTGCTTGCCGTGGCAAAATTTCTTACCACAATGTCCCACCTACTGCCCAAAGTTGAAAGAGGCCACCCCCATGACAGTAGGATGTTCTGGTGCAGAGATATTGGTGTTGTTCCATGGTTGCTAGGGAAACCCATCTGGTTGCTAGGCAGTTACCAAGGTGACAGGCAACAATGCACCTTATCATCCTGAGTGAAATAAGTCAACCCGGAAGTCTCTGTGATTTTCTTGTGCAGAGATATGTGATTTGTTTCTTGGTTGCTAGGGTAACCCCATCTGGTTGCTAGGCAGTTACCAAGGTGACAGCCAATAATGCTCCTTGCCATCCTGAGTGAAATAAGTCAACCCGGAAGTCTCTGTGATTTTCTAGTACATAGATATGTGATTTGTTACTTGGTTGCTAGGATAAACCCATCTGGTTGCTAGGCAGTTACCAGGGTGATATTTATCAAGTCTACATTCCATCCTGAGTGAAATAAGTCAACCCGGAAGTCTCTGTGATTTTCTTGTGCAGAGATATGTGATTTGTTTCTTGGTTGCTAGGGTAACCCCATCTGGTTGCTAGGCAGTTACCAAGGTGACAGCCAACAATGCTCCTTGCCATCCTGAGTGAAATAAGTCAACCCGGAAGTCTCTGTGATTTTCTTGTGCAGAGATATGTGATTTGTTTCTTGGTTGCTAGGGTAAGCCCATCTGGTTGCTAGGCAGTTACCTAGGTGACAGGCAACAATGCTCCTTGCCATCCTGAGTAAAATAAGTCAACCCGGAAGTCTCTGTGATTTTCTTGTGCAGAGATATGTGATTTGTTTCTTGGTTGCTAGGGTAACCCCATCTGGTTGCTAGGCAGTTACCTACGTGATACTCATAAGGCCCCTTGCAATCCTTTGAGAAATATTTCAACCCCTATGTCTCTACGATGTTCTGGTTGAAAGATATGTGATTTGTTACTTGGTTACTAGGGTAACCCCATCTGGTTGCTAGGCAGTTACCAAGGTGACAGCCAACAATGCTCCTTGCCATCCTGAGTGAAATAAGTCAACCCGGAAGTCTCTGTGATTTTCTTGTGCAGAGATATTTGATTTGTTTCTTGGTTGCTAGGGTAACCCCATCTGGTTGCTAGGCAGTTATCAAGGTGACAGGGAACAATGCTCCTTGCCATCCTGAGTGAAATAAGTCAACCCGGAAGTCTCTACGTCATTCTGATCCTAAGATACACATCTTAGTGATTTTGAATGGATGTCAATGGTTCTTTGTTGCTAGGGTGCGTTAAATGGTTGCTAGGGCGTGGCTAAGTAGTTCACATGATGAAAGCTGAAGACTGATTACTCACCCAATTAAAACAAAGCAACTATCATGTCTCTAGGACATTCTGATCTGAAGATATCTTACTGTAATTGAAATCAATAAATGTGGTTGCTAGGGTGCTCTAAATTGTTGCTAGGGAGTGGCTTGGCAGCTGCCAATGATGAATCTCCAAAGGCTGCTTGTCAGTATGAATGATATAAACCAACTCCCATGCCTCTGTGACATTAAGAATGGAAGATATCTCTCTTTGTATTTTGGTTGCTAAGGTGCTTGAAAATGGTTGCTAGGGAGGGGCTAGGAAGTGTTGAGGGGATTCATGATTGGCTGTTTTACTGCCCCAAGTCAAACGAGACCACCCTCGTGTTTCTATGATAATTCAGTCTGGAGAAATCCCTTTGATCTCTTTCAATGGAAGTCTATGGGACTTGTTGCTAAGGTGCTGTAAATGGTTGCTAGGGCGTGGCTTGATAGCTTCACAATGATCCTGAGAGACTGATTGGTCGTCTGAGTAAAATGAGCCCGCCCCTTTGTCTCTAAGACACTGTGATCCAGAGTTATGTTCAATACAAAATGTACCATAGACTTAACATTGGGGCAAATTTGGGCAGCTCCTGCCCCCAAGGGGTGCAACTTTTACCCCATTGTGAGGTATGTTCTCACAGAGCCTGTCAGCCTCTTCAAATGTGGCAAATCACACGTGTCTGTGAAATCCATGCTCTGAGCTATGACTTGTCAAATTTGGCTCAATGTTAAGTCAATGGGATGTTTTGCACAATTTTTTGCCCCTGGGGCAAATACCGTACCCCCGATCACTTATAGAAGTCAAAGCACACCATTCCCAAATAATCCGCACGATTTGACGCCTTATTTGTGGGTCTGCGACCAAAAAATTTTTCAAAAATTCCATTGACTTACATTGGGGCAACTTTGGGCAGCTACTGCCCCCCAGGGGTAAAACTTTTACCCCATTGTGAGGTATGTTCTCAGAGAGCCTGTCAGCCTCTTCAAATGTGGTAAATCACATGTCTCTGTGAAATCCTCGCTCTGAGCTATGACTCGTCAAAGTTTGGCTCAATGTTAAGTCAATGGGATTTTTTTGCCCAATTTTTTGCCCCTGGGGCAAACACCGTACCCCCGATCGCTTATAAAAGTCATAGCACACCTCTCCTCAATGAGCCGCACGATTTGACACCTCATTCATGGGTCTACGCCAAAAGGTGCGGGACGAGTTAGGTGCCGAAGTTTTGTACGGAAGAAGAAGAAGAAGAAGAAAAACTAGAATGTACATTTCCTGAAGAAAATGTGAGTGGTGCTTGCCGTGGCAAAATTTCTTACCACAATGTCCCACCTACTGCCCAAAGTTGAAAGAGGCCACCCCCATGACAGTAGGATGTTCTGGTGCAGAGATATTGGTGTTGTTCCATGGTTGCTAGGGAAACCCATCTGGTTGCTAGGCAGTTACCAAGGTGACAGGCAACAATGCACCTTATCATCCTGAGTGAAATAAGTCAACCCGGAAGTCTCTGTGATTTTCTTGTGCAGAGATATGTGATTTGTTTCTTGGTTGCTAGGGTAACCCCATCTGGTTGCTAGGCAGTTACCAAGGTGACAGCCAATAATGCTCCTTGCCATCCTGAGTGAAATAAGTCAACCCGGAAGTCTCTGTGATTTTCTAGTACATAGATATGTGATTTGTTACTTGGTTGCTAGGATAACCCCATCTGGTTGCTAGGCAGTTACCAGGGTGATATTTATCAAGTCTACATTCCATCCTGAGTGAAATAAGTCAACCCGGAAGTCTCTGTGATTTTCTTGTGCAGAGATATGTGATTTGTTTCTTGGTTGCTAGGGTAACCCCATCTGGTTGCTAGGCAGTTACCAAGGTGACAGCCAACAATGCTCCTTGCCATCCTGAGTGAAATAAGTCAACCCGGAAGTCTCTGTGATTTTCTTGTGCAGAGATATGTGATTTGTTTCTTGGTTGCTAGGGTAAGCCCATCTGGTTGCTAGGCAGTTACCTAGGTGACAGGCAACAATGCTCCTTGCCATCCTGAGTAAAATAAGTCAACCCGGAAGTCTCTGTGATTTTCTTGTGCAGAGATATGTGATTTGTTTCTTGGTTGCTAGGGTAACCCCATCTGGTTGCTAGGCAGTTACCTACGTGATACTCATAAGGCCCCTTGCAATCCTTTGAGAAATATTTCAACCCCTATGTCTCTACGATGTTCTGGTTGAAAGATATGTGATTTGTTACTTGGTTACTAGGGTAACCCCATCTGGTTGCTAGGCAGTTACCAAGGTGACAGCCAACAATGCTCCTTGCCATCCTGAGTGAAATAAGTCAACCCGGAAGTCTCTGTGATTTTCTTGTGCAGAGATATTTGATTTGTTTCTTGGTTGCTAGGGTAACCCCATCTGGTTGCTAGGCAGTTATCAAGGTGACAGGGAACAATGCTCCTTGCCATCCTGAGTGAAATAAGTCAACCCGGAAGTCTCTACGTCATTCTGATCCTAAGATACACATCTTAGTGATTTTGAATGGATGTCAATGGTTCTTTGTTGCTAGGGTGCGTTAAATGGTTGCTAGGGCGTGGCTAAGTAGTTCACATGATGAAAGCTGAAGACTGATTACTCACCCAATTAAAACAAAGCAACTATCATGTCTCTAGGACATTCTGATCTGAAGATATCTTACTGTAATTGAAATCAATAAATGTGGTTGCTAGGGTGCTCTAAATTGTTGCTAGGGAGTGGCTTGGCAGCTGCCAATGATGAATCTCCAAAGGCTGCTTGTCAGTATGAATGATATAAACCAACTCCCATGCCTCTGTGACATTAAGAATGGAAGATATCTCTCTTTGTATTTTGGTTGCTAAGGTGCTTGAAAATGGTTGCTAGGGAGGGGCTAGGAAGTGTTGAGGGGATTCATGATTGGCTGTTTTACTGCCCCAAGTCAAACGAGACCACCCTCGTGTTTCTATGATAATTCAGTCTGGAGAAATCCCTTTGATCTCTTTCAATGGAAGTCTATGGGACTTGTTGCTAAGGTGCTGTAAATGGTTGCTAGGGCGTGGCTTGATAGCTTCACAATGATCCTGAGAGACTGATTGGTCGTCTGAGTAAAATGAGCCCGCCCCTTTGTCTCTAAGACACTGTGATCCAGAGTTATGTTCAATACAAAATGTACCATAGACTTAACATTGGGGCAAATTTGGGCAGCTCCTGCCCCCAAGGGGTGCAACTTTTACCCCATTGTGAGGTATGTTCTCACAGAGCCTGTCAGCCTCTTCAAATGTGGCAAATCACACGTGTCTGTGAAATCCATGCTCTGAGCTATGACTTGTCAAATTTGGCTCAATGTTAAGTCAATGGGATGTTTTGCACAATTTTTTGCCCCTGGGGCAAATACCGTACCCCCGATCACTTATAGAAGTCAAAGCACACCATTCCCAAATAATCCGCACGATTTGACGCCTTATTTGTGGGTCTGCGACCAAAAAATTTTTCAAAAATTCCATTGACTTACATTGGGGCAACTTTGGGCAGCTACTGCCCCCCAGGGGTAAAACTTTTACCCCATTGTGAGGTATGTTCTCAGAGAGCCTGTCAGCCTCTTCAAATGTGGTAAATCACATGTCTCTGTGAAATCCTCGCTCTGAGCTATAACTCGTCAAAGTTTGGCTCAATGTTAAGTCAATGGGATTTTTTTGCCCAATTTTTTGCCCCTGGGGCAAACACCGTACCCCCGATCGCTTATAAAAGTCATAGCACACCTCTCCTCAATGAGCCGCACGATTTGACACCTCATTCATGGGTCTACGCCAAAAGGTGCGGGACGAGTTAGGTGCCGAAGTTTTGTACGGAAGAAGAAGAAGAAGAAGAAGAAGAAAAACTAGAATGTACATTTCCTGAAGAAAATGTGAGTGGTGCTTGCCGTGGCAAAATTTCTTACCACAATGTCCCACCTACTGCCCAAAGTTGAAAGAGGCCACCCCCATGACAGTAGGATGTTCTGGTGCAGAGATATTGGTGTTGTTCCATGGTTGCTTGGGAAACCCATCTGGTTGATATGCAGTTACTAAGGTGACAGCCACCAATGCTACTTACCATCCTGAGTAAAATAAGTCAATCCGGAAGTCTCTACGATTTTGTAGTACAGAGATATGTGATTTGTTTCTTGGTTGCTAGGGTAACCCCATCTGGTTGCTAGGCAGTTACCAAGGTGACAGCCAACAATGCTCCTTGCTCTCCTGAGTGAAATAAGTCAACCCGGAAGTCTCTGTGATTTTCTTGTGCAGCGATATGTGATTTGTTTATTGGTTGCTAGGGTAACCCCATCTGGTTACTAGGCAGTTACCAAGGTGACAGGCAACAATGCTCCTTGCCATCCTGACTGAAATAAGTCAACCCGGAAGTCTCTGTGATTTTCTAGTACAGAGATATGTGATTTGTTTCTTGGTTGCTAGGGTAACCCCATCTGGTTGCTAGGCAGTTACCAAGGTGACAGCCAAGAATGCTCCTTGCCATCCTGACTGAAATAAGTCAACCTGGAATCTCTACGATTTTCTGGTTCAGAGATACGTGATTTGTTAATTGGTTGCTAGGGTAACCCCATCTGGTTGCTAGGCAGTTACCAAGGTGACAGCCAACAATGCTCCTTGCCATCCTGAGTGAAATAAGTCAACCCGGTAGTCTCTGTGATTTTCTTGTGCAGAGATGTGTGATTTGTTTCTTGGTTGCTAGGGTAACCCCATCTGGTTGCTAGGCAGTTACCAAGGTGACAGGCAACAATGCTCCTTGCCATCCTGAGTGAAATAAGTCAACCCGGAAGTCTCTGTGATTTTCTTGTGCAGAGATATGTGATTTATTTCTTGGTTGCTAGGGTAACCCCATCTGGTTGCTAGGCAGTTACCAAGGTGACAGCAAACAATGCTCCGTGCCATCCTGAGTGAAATAAGTCAACCCGGAAGTCTCTGTGATTTTCTTGTGCAGAGATATGTGATTTGTTTATTGGTTGCTAGGGTAACCCCATTTGGTTGCTAGGCAGTTACCAGGGTGATATTTATCAAGTCTACTTTCCATCCTGAGTGAAATAAGTCAACCCGGAAGTCTCTACGACATTCTGATCCTAAGATACACATCTTAGTGATATTGAATGGATGTCAATGGTGTTTTGTTGCTAGGGTGCTTTAAATGGTTGCTAGGGCGTGGCTAAGTAGTTCACATGATGAAAGATGAAGACTGATTACTCACCCAATTAAAACAAAGCAACTATCATGTCTCTAGGACATTCTGATCTGAAGATATCTTACTTCAATTGAAATCAATAAATGTGGTTGCTAGGGTGCTCCAAATTGTTGCTAGGGAGTGGCTTGGCAGCTGCCAATGATGAATATCCCATGGCTGCTTGTCAGTATGAATGATACAAACCAACTCCCATGCCTCTGTGACATTCAGAATGGAAGATATCTCTCTTTGGATTTTGGTTGCTAAGGTGCTCGAAAATGGTTGCTAGGGAGGGGCTAGGAAGTGTTGAGGGGATTCATGATTGGCTGTTTTACTGCCCCAAGTCAAACGAGACCACCCTCGTGTTTCTATGATAATTCAGTCCGGAGATATCCCTTTGATCTCTTTCAATGGAAGTCTATGGGAGTTGTTGCTAAGGTGCTCTAAATGGTTGCTAGGGCGTGGCTTGATAGCTTCACAATGATCCTGAGAGACTGACTGGTCATCTGAGTAAAATGAGCCCGCCCCCTTGTCTCTAAGACACTGTGATCCAGAGTTATGTTCAATACAAAATCTACCATAGACTTAACATTGGGGCAACTTTGGGCAGCTCATGCCCCCCAGGGGTGCAACTTTTACCCCATTGTGAGGTATGTTCTCACAGAGCCTGTCAGCCTCTTCAAATCTGGTTAATCACACGTCTCTGTGAAATCCTCGATCTGAGCTATGACTCGTCAACGTTCGGCGCAATGTTAAGTCAATGGGATTTTTTGCCCAATTTTTTGCCCCTGGGGCAATCACCGTACCCCCGATCGATTATAAAAGTCATAGGACACCATTCCCAAATAATCCGCACGATTTGACGCCTCATTTGTGGGTTTTCGACCAAAAAATTTTGAAAAAAATTCCATTGACTTACATTGGGGCAACTTTGGGCAGCTCCTGCCCCCCAGGGGTGCAACTTTTACCCCATTGTGAGGTATGTTCTCACAGAGCCTGTCAGCCTCTTCAAATGTGGTAAATCACATGTCTCTGCGAAATCCTCGCTTTGAGCTATGACTCGTCAAAGTTTGGCTCAATGTTAAGTCAATGGGATTTTTTGCCCAATTTTTTGCCCCTGGGGCAAACACCGTACCCCCGATCACTTATAAAAGTCATAGCACACCTCTCCTCAATGAGCCGCACGATTTGACACCTCATTCATGGGTCTACGCCAAAAGGTGCGGGACGAGTTAGGTGCCGAAGTTTTGTACGGAAGAAGAAGAAGAAGAAGAAGAAGAAGAAAAATAAGTATGTGAGATTACAATAGTGTTGCTTTGCAAGCACCACTAATAAGTATGTGAGATTACAATAGTGTTGCTTTGCAAGCACCACTAATAAGTATGTGAGATTACAATTAGTGTTGCTTTGCAAGCACCACTAACTAGAATGTACATTTCCTGAAGAAAATGTGAGTGGTGCTTGCCGTGGCAAAACTCATCAAATAAAATTTTCTAACTTGTTTCTAAGCACTAAAATAAAGGTCATAGAATGTTGCTAACATGTGTTTTTCATGATGGTAGCACATTTTTAAATGTTTTAGCACTTTGCTAGGCAAAGCTAGCATGTGTTAGCATGATACTAGCACGTTTTTAGCATGTTTTAGCACTTCGTTTGGCGATGCTAACATGTGTTAGCATGATGCTAGCACATTTTTAACATGTTTTAGCAATGCCCTCGGCAATGCTAACATGTGTTAGCATGATGCTAGCACATTTTTAGCATGTTTTAACAATTCCCTAGGCAATGCTAACATGTATTAGCATAATGCTAGCACGCTTTAGCATGTTTAAACACTTCGCTAGGCGATGCCAACATGTGTTAGCATGATGCTAGCACATTTTTAGCATGTTTTAGTACTTCACTATGCGATACTAGTATGTGTTAGCATGTTGCTAGCACGTTTTTAGCATGTTTTAGCACTTATCTATGCGATGCCAGCATGTGTTAGCATGATGCTAGCACATTTTTAGCATGTTTTAGTACTTCGCTAGCCGAAGCCAGCATATGTTAGCATGATGCTAGCATATTTTTAGCATGTTTTAGTACTTCGCTATGCGATACTAGTATGTTTTAGCATGTTGCTAGCATGTTTTTAGCATGTTTTAGCACTTCGCTATGCAATTCTAATATGTTTTAGCATGTTGCTAGCATGTTTTTAGCATGTTTTAGCACTTCGCTAGACGATGCCAGCATATGTTAGCATGATGCTAGCACGTTTTTAGCATGTTTTAGCACTTTGCTAGGCGATACCAGCATGTGTTAGCATGATGCTAGCACGTTTTAGCACTTCGCTATGCGATACTAGTATGTTTTAGCATGTTGCTAGCACGTTTTTAGCATGTTTTAGCACTTCGCTATGCAATACTAATATGTTTTAGCATGTTGCTAGCATGTTTTTAGCATGTTTTAGCACTTCGCTATGCAATACTAATATGTTTTAACATGTTGCTAGCATGTTTTTAGCATGTTTTAGCACTTCGCTAGGCGATGCCAGCATATGTTAGCATGATGCTAGCACATTTTTAGCATGTTTTATGTTGTGGCTATGAAGATTTTTATTGGCTGCTTGATAAAAGAAATCCTCTGAGGGAGAGAGAGAGAGACACGCAGGGCTGACAGGCCCTTTTTTGTCTGTGTGTGTGAAAATGTCAGTTGGGATTTAAATTTCTGAACATTCCGCAATGTAAAGTCAATGGGACATTTTTGGCCGCTTTTTCATCCGCTGTGCGAACATCGTACCCCCGATCGCTTATAAAAGTCATAGCACACCTCTCCTCAATGAGCCGCACGATTTGACACCTCATTCATGGGTCTACGCCAAAAGGTGCGGGACAAGTTAGGTGCCGAAGTTTTGTACGGAAGAAGAAGAAGAAGAAGAAGAAGAAAAACTAGAATGTACATTTCCTGAAGAAAATGTGAGTGGTGCTTGCCGTGGCAAAATTTCTTACCACAATGTCCCACCTACTGCCCAAAGTTGAAAGAGGCCACCCCCATGACAGTAGGATGTTCTGGTGCAGAGATATTGGTGTTGTTCCATGGTTGCTAGGGAAACCCATCTGGTTGATATGCAGTTACTAAGGTGACAGCCACCAATGCTACTTACCATCCTGAGTAAAATAAGTCAATCCGGAAGTCTCTACGATTTTGTAGTACAGAGATATGTGATTTGTTTCTTGGTTGCTAGGGTAACCCCATCTGGTTGCTAGGCAGTTACCAAGGTGACAGCCAACAATGCTCCTTGCTCTCCTGAGTGAAATAAGTCAACCCGGAAGTCTCTGTGATTTTCTTGTGCAGCGATATGTGATTTGTTTATTGGTTGCTAGGGTAACCCCATCTGGTTACTAGGCAGTTACCAAGGTGACAGGCAACAATGCTCCTTGCCATCCTGACTGAAATAAGTCAACCCGGAAGTCTCTGTGATTTTCTAGTACAGAGATATGTGATTTGTTTCTTGGTTGCTAGGGTAACCCCATCTGGTTGCTAGGCAGTTACCAAGGTGACAGCCAAGAATGCTCCTTGCCATCCTGACTGAAATAAGTCAACCTGGAATCTCTACGATTTTCTGGTTCAGAGATACGTGATTTGTTAATTGGTTGCTAGGGTAACCCCATCTGGTTGCTAGGCAGTTACCAAGGTGACAGCCAACAATGCTCCTTGCCATCCTGAGTGAAATAAGTCAACCCGGTAGTCTCTGTGATTTTCTTGTGCAGAGATGTGTGATTTGTTTCTTGGTTGCTAGGGTAACCCCATCTGGTTGCTAGGCAGTTACCAAGGTGACAGGCAACAATGCTCCTTGCCATCCTGAGTGAAATAAGTCAACCCGGAAGTCTCTGTGATTTTCTTGTGCAGAGATATGTGATTTATTTCTTGGTTGCTAGGGTAACCCCATCTGGTTGCTAGGCAGTTACCAAGGTGACAGCAAACAATGCTCCGTGCCATCCTGAGTGAAATAAGTCAACCCGGAAGTCTCTGTGATTTTCTTGTGCAGAGATATGTGATTTGTTTATTGGTTGCTAGGGTAACCCCATTTGGTTGCTAGGCAGTCACCAGGGTGATATTTATCAAGTCTACTTTCCATCCTGAGTGAAATAAGTCAACCCGGAAGTCTCTACGACATTCTGATCCTAAGATACACATCTTAGTGATATTGAATGGATGTCAATGGTGTTTTGTTGCTAGGGTGCTTTAAATGGTTGCTAGGGCGTGGCTAAGTAGTTCACATGATGAAAGATGAAGACTGATTACTCACCCAATTAAAACAAAGCAACTATCATGTCTCTAGGACATTCTGATCTGAAGATATCTTACTTCAATTGAAATCAATAAATGTGGTTGCTAGGGTGCTCCAAATTGTTGCTAGGGAGTGGCTTGGCAGCTGCCAATGATGAATATCCCATGGCTGCTTGTCAGTATGAATGATACAAACCAACTCCCATGCCTCTGTGACATTCAGAATGGAAGATATCTCTCTTTGGATTTTGGTTGCTAAGGTGCTCGAAAATGGTTGCTAGGGAGGGGCTAGGAAGTGTTGAGGGGATTCATGATTGGCTGTTTTACTGCCCCAAGTCAAACGAGACCACCCTCGTGTTTCTATGATAATTCAGTCCGGAGATATCCCTTTGATCTCTTTCAATGGAAGTCTATGGGAGTTGTTGCTAAGGTGCTCTAAATGGTTGCTAGGGCGTGGCTTGATAGCTTCACAATGATCCTGAGAGACTGACTGGTCATCTGAGTAAAATGAGCCCGCCCCCTTGTCTCTAAGACACTGTGATCCAGAGTTATGTTCAATACAAAATCTACCATAGACTTAACATTGGGGCAACTTTGGGCAGCTCATGCCCCCCAGGGGTGCAACTTTTACCCCATTGTGAGGTATGTTCTCACAGAGCCTGTCAGCCTCTTCAAATCTGGTTAATCACACGTCTCTGTGAAATCCTCGATCTGAGCTATGACTCGTCAAAGTTCGGCGCAATGTTAAGTCAATGGGATTTTTTGCCCAATTTTTTGCCCCTGGGGCAATCACCGTACCCCCGATCGATTATAAAAGTCATAGGACACCATTCCCAAATAATCCGCACGATTTGACGCCTCATTTGTGGGTTTTCGACCAAAAAATTTTGAAAAAAATTCCATTGACTTACATTGGGGCAACTTTGGGCAGCTCCTGCCCCCCAGGGGTGCAACTTTTACCCCATTGTGAGGTATGTTCTCACAGAGCCTGTCAGCCTCTTCAAATGTGGTAAATCACATGTCTCTGCGAAATCCTCGCTTTGAGCTATGACTCGTCAAAGTTCGGCGCAATGTTAAGTCAATGGGATTTTTTGCCCAATTTTTTGCCCCTGGGGCAAACACCGTACCCCCGATCGCTTATAAAAGTCATAGCACACCTCTCCTCAATGAGCCGCACGATTTGACACCTCATTCATGGGTCTACGCCAAAAGGTGCGGGACGAGTTAGGTGCCGAAGTTTTGTACGGAAGAAGAAGAAGAAGAAGAAGAAGAAGAAAAATAAGTATGTGAGATTACAATAGTGTTGCTTTGCAAGCACCACTAATAAGTATGTGAGATTACAATAGTGTTGCTTTGCAAGCACCACTAACTAGAATGTACATTTCCTGAAGAAAATGTGAGTGGTGCTTGCCGTGGCAAAATTTCTTACCATAATGTCCCACCTACTGCCCAAAGTTGAAAGAGGCCACCCCCATGACAGTAGGATGTTCTGGTGCAAAGATATTGGTGTTGTTCCATGGTTGCTAGGAAAACCCATCTGGTTGATATGCAGTTACTAAGGTGACAGCCACCAATGCTACTTGCCATCCTGAGTAAAATAAGTCAACCCGGAAGTCTTTACGATTTTCTAGTAGAGAGATATGTGATTTGTTACTTGGTTGCTAGGGTAACCCCATCTGGTTGCTAGGCAGTTAACAAGGGGCAAGCCAACAATGCTCCTTGCCATCCTGAGTGAAATAAGTCAACCCGGAAATCTCTGTGATTTTCTTGTGCAGAGATATGTGATTTGTTTCTTGGTTGCTAGGGTAACCCCATCTGGTTGCTAGGCAGTTACCAAGGTGACAGCCAACAATGCTCCTTGCCATCCTGAGTGAAATAAGTCAACCCAGAAGTCTCTGTGATTTTCTAGTACAGAGATATGTGATTTGTTTCTTGGTTGCTAGTGTAACCCCATCTGGTCGCTAGGCAGTTACCAAGGTGACAGCCAACAATGTTCCTTGCCATCCTGAGTGAAATAAGTCAACCTGCAAGTCTCTGTGATTTTCTTGTGCAGAGATATATGATTTGTTTCTTGGTTGCTAGGGTAACCCCATTTGGTTGCTAGGCAGTTACCAAGGTGACAGCCAACAATGCTCCTTGCCATCCTGAGTGAAATAAGTCAACCCAGAAGTCTCTGTGATTTTCTTGTGCAGAGATATGCGATTTCTTTCTTGGTTGCTAGGGTAACCCCATCTGGTTGCTAGGCAGATACCTACGTGATACTCATAAGGCCCCTTGCAATCCTGTGAGAAATATTTCAACCCCTATGTCTCTACGATGTTCTGGTTCAAAGATATTTGATTTGTTACTTGGTTGCTAGGGTAACCCCATCTGGTTGCTAGGCAGTTATCAAGGTGACAGGGAACAATGCTCCTTGCCATCCTGAGTGAAATAAGTCAACCCGGAAGTCTCTACGTCATTCTGATCCCAAGATACACATCTTAGTGATTTTGAATGGATGTCAATGGTTCTTTGTTGCTAGGGTGCTTTAAATGGTTGCTAGGGCGTGGCTAAGTAGTTCACATGATGAAAGCTGAAGACTGATTACTCACCCAATTAAAACAAAGCAACTATCATGTCTCTAGGACATTCTGATCTGAAGATATCTTACTGTAATTGAAATCAATAAATGTGGTTGCTAGGGTGCTCTAAATTGTTGCTAGGGAGTGGCTTGGCAGCTGCCAATGATGAATCTCCAAAGGCTGCTTGTCAGTATGAATGATATAAACCAACTCCCATGCCTCTGTGACATTCAGAATGGAAGATATCTCTCTTTGGATATTGGTTGCTAAGGTGCTCGAAAATGGTTGCTAGGGAGGGGCTAGGAAGTGTTGAGGGGATTCATGATTGGCTGTTTTACTGGCCCAAGTCAAACGAGACCACCCTTGTGTTTCTATGGTAATTCAGTCCAGAAAAATCCCTTTGATCTCTTTCAATGGAAGTCTATGGGACTTGTTGCTAAGGTACTGTAAATGGTTGCTAGGGCGTGGCTTGATAGCTTCACAATGATCCTGAGAGACTGATTGGTCGTCTGAGTAAAATGAGCCTGCCCCCTTGTCTCTAAGACACTGTGATCCAGAGTTATGTTCAATACAAAATCTACCATAGACTTAACATTGGGGCAAATTTGGGCAGCTCCTGCCCCCAAGGGGTGCAACTTTTACCCCATTGTGAGGTATGTTCTCACAGAGCCTGTAAGCCTCTTCAAATGTGGTAAATCACACGTCTCTGTGAAATCCTTGCTCTGAGCTATGACTCGTCAAAGTTCGGCGCAATGTTAAGTCAATGGGATTTTTTGCCCAATTTTTTGCCCCTGGGGCAAATACCGTACCCCCGATCACTTATAAAAGTCATAGCACACCATTCCCAAATAATCCGCACGATTTGATGCCTCATTCGTGGGTCTGTGACCAAAAAATTTTGCCAAAAATTCCATTGACTTACATTGGGGCAACTTTGGGCAGCTCCTGCCCCCCAGGGGTAAAAGTTTTACCCCATTGTGAGGTATGTTCTCACAGAGCCTGTCAGCCTCTTCAAATGTGGTAAATCACACGTCTCTGCGAAATCCTCGCTCTGAGCTATGACTCGTCTAAGTTCAGCTCAATGTTAAGTCAATGGGATTTTTTGCCCAATTTTTTGCCCCTGGGGCAAACACCGTACCCCCGATCGCTTATAAAAGTCATAGCACACCTCTCCTCAATGAGCCGCACGATTTGACACCTCATTCATGGGTCTACGCCAAAAGGTGCGGGACGAGTTACGCGCCGAAGTTTTGTACGGAAGAAGAAGAAGAAGAAGAAGAAGAAAAATAAGTATGTGAGATTACAATAGTGTTGCTTTGCAAGCACCACTAACTAGAATGTACATTTCCTGAAGAAAATGTGAGTGGTGCTTGCCGTGGCAAAATTTCTTACCATAATGTCCCACCTACTGCCCAAAGTTTAAAGAGGCCACCCCCATGACAGTAGGATGTTCTGGTGCAAAGATATTGGTGTTGTTCCATGGTTGCTAGGGAAACCCATCTGGTTGATATGCAGTTACTAAGGTGACACCCACCAATGCTACTTGCCATCCTGAGTAAAATAAGTCAACCCGGAAGTCTCTGTGATTTTCTAGTAGAGAGATATGTGATTTGTTACTTGGTTGCTAGGGTAACCCCATCTGGTTGCTATGCAGTTACCAAGGTGACAGGCAACAATGCTCCTTGCCATCCTGAGTGAAATAAGTCAACCCAGAAGTCTCTGTGATTTTCTTGTGCAGAGATATGTAATTTGTTTCTTGGTTGCTAGGGTAACCCCATCTGGTTGCTAGGCAGTTACCAAGGTGACAGCCAACACTGCTCCTTGCCATCCTGAGTGAAATAAGTCAACCCGGAAGTCTCTGTGATTTTCTTGGGCAGAGATATGTGATTTGTTTCTTGGTTGCTAGGGTAAGCCCATCTGGTTGCTAGGCAGTTACCTATGTGACAGGCAACAATGCTCCTTGCCATCCTGAGTAAAATAAGTCAACCTGGAAGTCTCTGTGATTTTCTTGTGCAGAGATATGTGATTTGTTTCTTGGTTGCTAGGGTAACCCCATTTGGTTGCTAGGCAGTTACCAAAGTAACATCCAACAATGCTCCTTGCCATCTTGAGTGAAATAAGTCAACTCGGAAGTCTCTACGATTTTGTAGTGCAAAGATATGAGATTTGTTACTTGGTTGCTATGGTAAACCCATCTGGTTGCTAGGCAGTTACCAGGGTGATATTTATCAAGTCTACTTTCGATCCTAAGTGAAATAAGTCAACCCCGAAGTCTCTGTGATTTTCTTGTGCAGAGATATGTGATTTGTTTCTTGGTTGCTAGGCTATCCCCATCTGGTTGCTAGGCAGTTACTAAGGTGACAGCCAACACTGCTCCTTGCCATCCTGAGTGAAATAAGTCAACCCGGAAGTCTCTGTGATTTTCTTGGGCAGAGATATGTGATTTGTTTCTTGGTTGCTAGGGTAAGCCCATCTGGTTGCTAGGCAGTTACCTAGGTGACAGGCAACAATGCTCCTTGCCATCCTGAGTAAAATAAGTCAACCTGGAAGTCTCTGTGATTTTCTTGTGCAGAGATATGCGATTTCTTTCTTGGTTGCTAGGGTAACCCCATCTGGTTGCTAGGCAGTTACCTACGTGATACTCATAAGGCCCCTTGCAATCCTGTGAGAAATATTTCAACCCCTATGTCTCTACGATGTTCTGGTTGAAAGATATGTGATTTGTTACTTGGTTGCTAGGGTAACCCCATCTGGTTGCTAGGCAGTTACCAAGGTGACAGCCAACAATGCTCCTTGCCATCCTGAGTGAAATAAGTCAACCCGGAAGTCTCTGTGATTTTCTTGTGCAGAGATATTTGATTTGTTTCTTGGTTGCTAGGGTAACCCCATCTGGTTGCTAGGCAGTTATCAAGGTGACAGGGAACAATGCTCCTTGCCATCCTGAGTGAAATAAGTCAACCCGGAAGTCTCTACGTCATTCTGATCCTAAGATACACATCTTAGTGCTTTGAATGGATGTCAATGGTTCTTTGTTGCTAGGGTGCTTTAAATGGTTGCTAGGGCGTGGCTAAGTAGTTCACATGATGAAAGCTGAAGACTGATTACTCACCCAATTAAAACAAAGCAACTATCATGTCTCTAGGACATTCTGATCTGAAGATATCTTACTGTAATTGAAATCAATAAATGTGGTTGCTAGGGTGCTCTAAATTGTTGCTAGGGAGTGGCTTGGCAGCTGCCAATGATGAATCTCCAAAGGCTGCTTGTCAGTATGAATGATATAAAACAACTCCCATGCCTCTGTGACATTCAGAATGGAAGATATCTCTCTTTGGATTTTGGTTGCTAAGGTGCTTGAAAATGGTTGCTAGGGAGGGGCTAGGAAGTGTTGAGGGGATTCATGATTGGCTGTTTTACTGCCCCAAGTCAAACGAGACCACCCTCGTGTTTCTATGATAATTCAGTCTGGAGAAATCCCTTTGATCTCTTTCAATGGAAGTCTATGGGACTTGTTGCTAAGGTACTGTAAATGGTTGCTAGGGCGTGGCTTGATAGCTTCACAATGATCCTGAGAGACTGATTGGTCGTCTGAGTAAAATGAGCCCGCCCCCTTGTCTCTAAGACACTGTGATCCAGAGTTATGTTCAATACAAAATCTACCATAGACTTAACATTGGGGCAAATTTGGGCAGCTCCTGCCCCCAAGGGGTGCAACTTTTACCCCATTGTGAGGTATGTTCTCACAGAGCCTGTCAAACTCTTCAAATGTGGTAAATCACACGTGTCTGTGAAATCCATGCTCTGAGCTATGACTTGTCAAATTTGGCGCAATGTTAAGTCAATGGGATGTTTTGCACAATTTTTTGCCCCTGGGGCAAATACCGTACCCCCGATCACTTATAGAAGTCATAGCACACCATTCCCAAATAATCCGAACGATTTGACGCCTCATTTGTGGGTCTGCGACCAAAAAATTTTTCAAAAATTCCATTGACTTACATTGGGGCAACTTTGGGCAGCTACTGCCCCCCAGGGGTAAAACTTTTACCCCATTGTGAGGTATGTTCTCAGAGAGCCTGTCAGCCTCTTCAAATGTGGTAAATCACACGTCTGTGTGATATCCTCGCTCTGAGCTATGACTCGTCAAAGTTCAGCGCAATGTTAAGTCAATGGGATTTTTTGCCCAATTTTTTGCCCCTGGGGCAAATACCATACCCCCGATCGCTTATAAAAGTCATAGCACACCATTCCCAAATAATCCGCACGATTTGACGCCTCATTCGTGGGTCTGCGACCAAAAAATTTTGCCAAAAATTCCATTGACTTACATTGGGGCAACTTTGGGCAGCTCCTGCCCCCCAGGGGTAAAAGTTTTACCCCATTGTGAGGTATGTTCTCACAGAGCCTGTCAGCCTCTTCAAATCTCATAAATCACACGTCTCTGCAAAATCCTCGCTCTGAGCTATGACTCGTCAAAGTTCGGCTCAATGTTAAGTCAATGGGATTTTTTGCCCAGTTTTTTGCCCCTGGGGCAAACACCGTACCCCCGATCGCTTATAAAAGTCATAGCACACCTCTCCTCAATGAGCCGCACGATTTGACACCTCATTCACCTCAACCAAGGTGACAGCCAACACTGCTCCTTGCCATCCTGAGTGAAATAAGTCAACCCGGAAGTCTCTGTGATTTTCTTGGGCAGAGATATGTGATTTGTTTCTTGGTTGCTAGGGTAAGCCCATCTGGTTGCTAGGCAGTTACCTATGTGACAGGCAACAATGCTCCTTGCCATCCTGAGTAAAATAAGTCAACCTGGAAGTCTCTGTGATTTTCTTGTGCAGAGATATGTGATTTGTTTCTTGGTTGCTAGGGTAACCCCATTTGGTTGCTAGGCAGTTACCAAAGTAACATCCAACAATGCTCCTTGCCATCTTGAGTGAAATAAGTCAACTCGGAAGTCTCTACGATTTTGTAGTGCAAAGATATGAGATTTGTTACTTGGTTGCTATGGTAAACCCATCTGGTTGCTAGGCAGTTACCAGGGTGATATTTATCAAGTCTACTTTCGATCCTAAGTGAAATAAGTCAACCCCGAAGTCTCTGTGATTTTCTTGTGCAGAGATATGTGATTTGTTTCTTGGTTGCTAGGCTATCCCCATCTGGTTGCTAGGCAGTTACTAAGGTGACAGCCAACACTGCTCCTTGCCATCCTGAGTGAAATAAGTCAACCCGGAAGTCTCTGTGATTTTCTTGGGCAGAGATATGTGATTTGTTTCTTGGTTGCTAGGGTAAGCCCATCTGGTTGCTAGGCAGTTACCTAGGTGACAGGCAACAATGCTCCTTGCCATCCTGAGTAAAATAAGTCAACCTGGAAGTCTCTGTGATTTTCTTGTGCAGAGATATGCGATTTCTTTCTTGGTTGCTAGGGTAACCCCATCTGGTTGCTAGGCAGTTACCTACGTGATACTCATAAGGCCCCTTGCAATCCTGTGAGAAATATTTCAACCCCTATGTCTCTACGATGTTCTGGTTGAAAGATATGTGATTTGTTACTTGGTTGCTAGGGTAACCCCATCTGGTTGCTAGGCAGTTACCAAGGTGACAGCCAACAATGCTCCTTGCCATCCTGAGTGAAATAAGTCAACCCGGAAGTCTCTGTGATTTTCTTGTGCAGAGATATTTGATTTGTTTCTTGGTTGCTAGGGTAACCCCATCTGGTTGCTAGGCAGTTATCAAGGTGACAGGGAACAATGCTCCTTGCCATCCTGAGTGAAATAAGTCAACCCGGAAGTCTCTACGTCATTCTGATCCTAAGATACACATCTTAGTGCTTTGAATGGATGTCAATGGTTCTTTGTTGCTAGGGTGCTTTAAATGGTTGCTAGGGCGTGGCTAAGTAGTTCACATGATGAAAGCTGAAGACTGATTACTCACCCAATTAAAACAAAGCAACTATCATGTCTCTAGGACATTCTGATCTGAAGATATCTTACTGTAATTGAAATCAATAAATGTGGTTGCTAGGGTGCTCTAAATTGTTGCTAGGGAGTGGCTTGGCAGCTGCCAATGATGAATCTCCAAAGGCTGCTTGTCAGTATGAATGATATAAAACAACTCCCATGCCTCTGTGACATTCAGAATGGAAGATATCTCTCTTTGGATTTTGGTTGCTAAGGTGCTTGAAAATGGTTGCTAGGGAGGGGCTAGGAAGTGTTGAGGGGATTCATGATTGGCTGTTTTACTGCCCCAAGTCAAACGAGACCACCCTCGTGTTTCTATGATAATTCAGTCTGGAGAAATCCCTTTGATCTCTTTCAATGGAAGTCTATGGGACTTGTTGCTAAGGTACTGTAAATGGTTGCTAGGGCGTGGCTTGATAGCTTCACAATGATCCTGAGAGACTGATTGGTCGTCTGAGTAAAATGAGCCCGCCCCCTTGTCTCTAAGACACTGTGATCCAGAGTTATGTTCAATACAAAATCTACCATAGACTTAACATTGGGGCAAATTTGGGCAGCTCCTGCCCCCAAGGGGTGCAACTTTTACCCCATTGTGAGGTATGTTCTCACAGAGCCTGTCAAACTCTTCAAATGTGGTAAATCACACGTGTCTGTGAAATCCATGCTCTGAGCTATGACTTGTCAAATTTGGCGCAATGTTAAGTCAATGGGATGTTTTGCACAATTTTTTGCCCCTGGGGCAAATACCGTACCCCCGATCACTTATAGAAGTCATAGCACACCATTCCCAAATAATCCGAACGATTTGACGCCTCATTTGTGGGTCTGCGACCAAAAAATTTTTCAAAAATTCCATTGACTTACATTGGGGCAACTTTGGGCAGCTACTGCCCCCCAGGGGTAAAACTTTTACCCCATTGTGAGGTATGTTCTCAGAGAGCCTGTCAGCCTCTTCAAATGTGGTAAATCACACGTCTGTGTGATATCCTCGCTCTGAGCTATGACTCGTCAAAGTTCGGCGCAATGTTAAGTCAATGGGATTTTTTGCCCAATTTTTTGCCCCTGGGGCAAATACCATACCCCCGATCGCTTATAAAAGTCATAGCACACCATTCCCAAATAATCCGCACGATTTGACGCCTCATTCGTGGGTCTGCGACCAAAAAATTTTGCCAAAAATTCCATTGACTTACATTGGGGCAACTTTGGGCAGCTCCTGCCCCCCAGGGGTAAAAGTTTTACCCCATTGTGAGGTATGTTCTCACAGAGTCTGTCAGCCTCTTCAAATCTCATAAATCACACGTCTCTGCGAAATCCTCGCTCTGAGCTATGACTCGTCAAAGTTCGGCTCAATGTTAAGTCAATGGGATTTTTTGCCCAGTTTTTTGCCCCTGGGGCAAACACCGTACCCCCGATCGCTTATAAAAGTCATAGCACACCTCTCCTCAATGAGCCGCTCGATATGACACCTCATTCATGGGTCTACGCCAAAAGGTGCGGGACGAGTTAGGTGCCGAAGTTTTGTACGGAAGAAGAAGAAGAAGAAGAAAAATAAGTATGTGAGATTACAATAGTGTTGCTTTGCAAGCACCACTAATAAAGAATAAGTTGGTGTGTCCAAAGTTTTAACTAGTGAATATTGTCAATATTGAATATTGTCCAGATGTGCAATCACTCAACTTTGTAATATAGTGCAAGACCTTGCATTGGTTAGATGTTGACAAATAAAATATCCACCTGTAATTTAATTAAAGACATAACACCTCATAGTGCTGCCAGGTTCTATTGTTTATAGACAGAGTGCTATTATTCCCATTAAAGAGAACAGAGAGAACACATTGGGTTTAACAGCAATAATAAGGCACATTGTGACGTGTTATGTTAAAACATCTTGTGTTACCTCGTTCAGTGAAGACAATGAATTATTGATTGTGGAGAGGGGGATGGCTCCGTCAAAACAGTGTTCACACAGACAGTCAAGCCAAGTGAGGACGACACGTCAACGGATGTTTTAAAATGTGAAGGATGCCCACTAGAAAACTAAACAGGCAGTGAAAGAAAAGAGGTTATGATGTCAAATGATTTCAGAAAGTCTAAAGTGATGGTAAGAAACTGTTGAGGAAAAAAAGGGCCCTTAATTGGGTGACCCAAAGAAGAGCAGATATGCCTAAACAACTCCACACAGAAGAGGACATTAATGATAGACTCTGGAGTTAAACACGAATTAGTAAATATAACACTTCTATGTGCATTTGGTCAGTGCAACTTACCCTCTTTCATAAACATTTAGAAGCTTGAAACGCTGATAATGGATCAAGGATTACAGGACAACTTCTTGAATGCAGTTAAATTAAGTTAAATTCACCTTTAAACAGGGCAATACTGGAAAACATTACAGTAGTATTACCAGTGAGTCAGCCTCACAGTCTCTTTGTAAAGTTGACAGTAAATTATTATCATCACATGAGGTTATGCATTAAACTTCTTCATTTCATGATCTGCATACAGCGGTCAAATTTCGAGACAGCTAGACGAATGTGTAATGCATTACGTGGCACAGACCCATGCTGACCTGAATTACATTTCTATATTGATTGGATCCTATGCTTGATATTGTTTACCTCAGTTAAAAGAGTGTAAGTGGCAACAGCAGCTGTTGTCATTTGTACATGCACACATACCCTCAAACCATCATGTGGCCAGAATAAACACGCACTATTAGTTCACACAACTATAACCCCAATCTATGACCTCAGTAGCAGGGAATATGCAAAACGGCTACGCTTGCTAAGAATAACTTAAGCAGCATTCAAATACTTTGACTTCTTTTTAGGCATCAACTTCCTGGTCACTAGCACGATTGTTTTAAAATGATCTCTGCATATTTCAAATACATTTATAATCACAAAGCTGTATTAACAAAGTCATTTGAGATCATTTCCTAAAGGCATAATAACATCTTCACCCAGTGCATTCATGTGTTTGCCAGTGGAGTGATATCTGAGCTTATAGACGTATTGGATTAACTAATTTTACTTGTCACTGGCAACGCATAGACATATATCCATTTTTAACATAAAATGAGTACTGAATCAGCTTAAAGGAAAAGTTCACCCCAAAATATATATTCTCTCATTATTTACTCACCCTCATGCCATCCCAGATGTGTATGATTTTGTCTCTTCTGCAGAACAAAATTAAGATTTTAAAAATAATATTTCTGCTCTTTTGGTTCCAACAATGCAAGTGAATGGTGACCAGAACTTAGAAGGCCTAAAAGGCAGTATAAAAGTAATCCATAAGATTGGTTAAATCTATATCTTCTGAAGTGATATGGTAGGTGTGGTTGAGAAACATCAATATTTAAGTCAGTTTCAACTGTAAATCTACACGTTCCCCTTCTGGTTCAGTTGCATTGTAAGAACAAAAAGATCCACGATATTCTTCTAAAAATCTTCATTTGTGTTCTGCAGAAGAAAGTAAGTCACACACATCTGGGATGGCATGAGGGTGAGTAAATAAGATCATTTCTATTTTCGGGTGAACTATCCCTTTATGCCAACAACACATCATGCAAACCCATTACAAAAGTGCTTATCTTTATCAATGTCACAAACAAGTTCAGCCAAAATCGATCGGCACACATAGATTTTTGTCCATTACACTAATTATGTCGCATGTAAACACCTTTAGCAACAGCTTTATGAGTCAACAATGAAATATCAAAACCATCAGCCACATTAATAAAGAATTTAGTATAGAAAGTATATAACCAAATAAAAGTATGTTTGAACTTTAAGGGATATTCTGGGGTCGGTACAAGTTAAGCTCAATTGGCAGCATTTGTGGGATAATACTGTTTAATGCAAAAATGAATTTGGACCAGTCCATCCCTTTCTTTAAAAATTCTCTATTGTATAGATATGTCTATAGTTATATAGCTCAATTACTTCATAAACTCAATACTCTCAAATACACTGAAAATTGGGGAATTATTTGAGTGCTAAACGTTGTTTTCAAACAGATTTCTGAGAAAAAAAGAAGATTGTTCCGCCTTAAACTCTTGGCATTGCTTTGTTGAGCCTGCATGGGTCACTCAAAAGAACCAGTTCACACTTTTCGGGGAATCAACCTACTTATTACATACTTATAATTACACACATCATCTAATTTCTGAAAGAAAATTATACCAATTATACAACTGTAAAAGTCAAAAACTAAATATGTGAACAGAACTGCAAAAACAAAAATACAGCAGTCGGTGATGCCTGCAAAAATAATTTTTACACTTGGGATTTTTATTTTTGTTCATCAAGATTACAGATTATTGCTCTTCTACCATCACTTGCAATATTTAAACAGTTTTGACAACTCAGAGATGTTCTTTTTCATTGTGAATATTTAAAACAATAAATACAGACGTTTTAGTTCCTTTATGTCAACGCTCATTCTCAACAAGAGGTGCTGGTGTTGATGCCATGCGCTCGATGTCGTTACAAGACCATCCCGACAAATCCTCAGGAACGCACTGGCCTGAAAGTATTGTCAACTGCGACACCGCAACGAAGCCCTGGCCTTCAAAGATATCTGGTTTTTGCACTCATGAGCCTCTTTAAAACACACTAGCACGGACACACACACACATATCCTTGCGGACAAGTATTTAAAAAAAAATTAAGACAATGGGTTTAACATTTAAACAAGATGTACACTAACTGATGTGCTTCAGTAGGGAGTGTGTGTTAAAGGTTAGAAGATTGCAGACACTGATTGATGGGAACATGGGGTGTCAATACATTTACATTAATACTAGTGTAGACTCCGGACACAAAACTATAGCAGAGCAGCACATACTAACAATGCAATAGGAACAATAACTTAATTTGCTTTGTGTTTGTAAGGAAAGTTTAAAATACTGTAGACTAAGTTTAAGACACCTCGAGCCGACCAGGTAGTCTCATGAAAAAAATGCAACACTGTTATATGCCTTTAGGGGTTGAAGTTAAAATAAGCAACCCAGAGTTTAAAAGTGTTCCGGTAACTGTAACAAAAATGTGTTGTGCTACAAAGACTATAACTTTGCAGGCATTCCTTGGGCTACTTCACATGTTACCAACACAACAGAGAAATTCCTGAGCAAAGGAACACGATACCACATTAAACAGCAATAGGAAAAAGTGATTTTGATTCCCTTTATGACAAGCACAGATGACAAAGAGGAGAGAAATATCTGCCGTAAAAGCAGAAATATAGTAAAATAAAGGTCCCAATTTTATTATATTTGAATATCCCAGTTGACAAAGGTAGATTTAGCTCCGCAGACCTGCATAAAGCAAAACCAAAGCACTTCCTTCAAGATCTTTCCTTCTAACCTCTGAAATGAGTACACAGTTGGTCTTGGCTTTAGTTAACACACACATTTCTCTCCCATTTTGTTCCAGACTCAATCTGCATAGGACCTGGAAAGAAACTTGGTACCGGATTAACTGTACATTTGGTATCTCATTGATATAAGCTCTACTTCACAGTATATAAAACAAGGGTTTCATTAAATGTAATTTTACACTAGAGAATCATAACATTTAATTGCTTATTTTATAATGACAGGAGAATGAGTTCATAGAAACAAAAATTAAATGGCAGAAGATAAATCATATTTTTTGTACAAATATCTCAATATACACAGCATTGTTTCAGCAAGAATTGAGTCCTTTCTATCTCAAACAAGAATACTGGCATCATTTTAGCAGTTGAAAACAGTGTTGAAAGAGCATGTTGCATTTGGGAGTTTTGTTGCTGATGCCTAAGCCAATAAGGCGATTCGCTTCCAGTCTGAGTGAACAGTGGGGATAAACCCCGCCCTGAATCGTTCACAATCCAGTTAAATGTCAACAGCTTTTTTTTTTTTTTTTTAGAACAGAGAGCCTTTAGAACGGAAAGTTAAAATTTGTTGTAAAAATTAATACAAGTTTTAAAAAACAAACAGCAAAAGAAATCTTTGAATAGAGCGATCAACTAAAAGAAAAGAATGATTTGTACCCCTGCGCCCAACCGTAATTCTGTCCCACCCACCATTTCATATACATATTTATTTACGAAAATAATGACAGGACATGTGACGCGTCCATAACTGAATCATTAGGTATAATCACGCATTTTCTTAAGATGTCTTTTTTTTTTTTTTTTTTTACCACAGCTTAATATTAGTTAAACAATAAGAGATCTAATAAATGAATTACAACTAATACATGAAGCTAAGAAAAGATGAAATGGTGAAATCTCCATGGAAACGTCGCTAGGTTGCACCACTGGCAGTAGCAGCTTGTAAAAGGTTAGTTATTCTAGCGTAAAATAAATAAACACTGCCGTAGCACTAATTAGCCACGCCCCTTCACCCTCAACCAATCAACTCTGAGCTTCTCCCTCCCCTCCAAGGGCAGACTGTGTCACAGGTCTGTCTTGCCTTAGTCTGTATGGATAATGGAGTCTTGGTCAATTCTTTTGTCTTCGTTTACCATCCGTGAATGTGTTTAGTACCTACAACAAAATATTACAAGCAATTAAAAAAAAAATTATTCTTTGGCAATGTTAGTTTACAAAAATACATTTGTTCATTGTCAGTTCATAATGCATTAACTAATGTTAACAACTTTTGATTTTAAAAAAATGTGTTAGTATATGTTGAAATTCAATCACCCAAGATTAATAAATACTGTAAAAGTATTGTTGATAACTAATGTTAACAAGTGGAATCTTATTGTGAAATGTTGCTATTTAAAAAAAAACAACTTTAACATGATGCCTTATTAATTAGCATCTGACCTGTAGTAGTTTGGCTTAAAGGGTCCATTCTTGTTCAGGCCGAGGTATTTGGCCTGTTCATCAGTCAGTTCAGTCAAGTGTGCATCAAATGTAGGGAGATGAAGGCTGGCCACATATTCATCTGCAGAAACATAAGTTCAACATTTATACTTTGCTTAGAGGAGAACTACTCTTTTGCAGGGTATTACTACACACCACGCAGCAGGAAAAGTCACAGCATCTTGAAAAAAGTTAAATGTGCACAGAAAGTACAGAATTCGACAGACAAAAGCTTCCTTAAACAGTATGCTTGTTTTATCTAATGGTGGGTTACCGTCTTTATCCAAAGTGACTTACAGAGCCCTTATTACAGGGACAATCCCCCCGGAGCAACCTGGAGTTAAGTGCCTTGCTCAAGGACACAATGGTGGTGGCTGTGGGGATCGAACCGACAAACTTCTGCTTACAAGTTGAGTGCTTTAGACCACTAAGCCACCACATGTTTTCAATAAAGCCCCGAAGGTTATCATCTTCATGCAGTCATGTCAAAAGTACCAGAGCTTCGAAACAACCAACTCAATTCATGACCCACGGGCAGTCTTGTTGGCAGCTGCTCTGTATGCAACATTATCACAAGGGAAGTCAGGATGTTGTTTCTGAGAGTGCCAGTACCCTAGGATCGGCCACATGATGCCGACTCACTGACAAGCACCATTTCTTATCAAACATTATTGCATCAGGGCCAGAGGGTTTACCTACTCCTGTGGAGCGACCAGAAGCCCATTGCGTCTGCAGCGTGGAAGACCCGGGTTCAGATCCACATTGAAACCAGGACGTTATCGCGTTTATATAATCAGTGACGAGCGTGATTTGGAGGTTGCATTTTTTCCTCGAACATTACATTTTTACTCCAATGAAGGTTTAGGGTACAGTTTATAAAATATGCAGTCCTCTTCACAGTATTGCAGCCTGTACAGCAAAAAACAACTCACTTTACAGCTCACTTTTGGCGTGAATATTGAGGGAGTGTTTCACATTTTGGTAAGTACAAACCGATTTTAGCTTAATTAAAGTCAACCTACTGTTTCCGATTTCACTGTGAGAAGAGTGCCTGCGACTCACGATTGCGGTAAGATACGGGAAACTGTGTTGAGTTCTTACATCCAGATGCAGCATGTACCAAATATTTAGATATAACCATGAAAACAAAGAGTATTACTCAGATGTGCTCAAGGAATTTTGCGATTTTACGTCACAAGCCAGGTTGTTTGTGTTTCTGCCAAATTTCTTTATTAAAACACAATAGCATATTTTGCCACCTAGCAAACTTTGGCAAAACTTGCATAAGCTCCTACTCACAGCCTGCTTTCTTCTAAACTAAATTAAAGCATATGAAGAATCAATAATAGGCTATGATTCTGTGAACTGTACACAATGCGATGATTAAAGTACATACTGTAGTGACATTTGAACATATCTGGCACTGAGACAAAAGGTAGTAGGACCATTTAGTTTTAGTTTCAGTAATATTTCAAGATTTACTACATAAATAACACCTTACAGATGTAAAATATAAACTATATTTCAATGAAAGAATGGCCCCCATATCTTTCCACAAAGGTCTTGGTTAAGCCCCAAATATACACTGACCCTAAAACCACCCCGGCTATCTAATGTTAAAATTACTTGTAAAATTCCAGTTTAAAAAACAAATAGAAAAGTATTTTTTGAATAGTGTGATCAACTAAAAGAAATGAATGACTTGAACCTCTGCGGCCAACTGAGAAACTAAAGAATTTGCACTTTCCTGTTTATTTAGATGTTATGCACAATTCAGCGGTCACATTTAGAAGTCAAAAGACATATCAAAGGGACAGTTCAACCAAAAATGAAAATTCTTTCATCATTTCTCACATCTGTGCCATCCCAGATGTGTATGACTTTCTTTCTTCAACAGAAAACAAAGATTTTTATGAGAATATCTCAGCTTATCTGCTTATCACAAACAAAGATTTTAGAAGAATATATCTGCTCTGTAGGTACAAACAATGCAAGTGAATGGTGACCATCTCCACTTTTACATCTGTTTAGTTTCACTTTCACATGTGGAAATGTGGAAACACTTGGACTTACATTTTGATCTTATTCTCACCCACACCTATTATATCGCTTCTGAAGATATAGATATAAACACTGGAGTCATATTCAGATTACTTTTTTGTTTACTTTAAGTGATTTTTGGAGCTACAAAGGTCTGATCACCATTCACTTGCATTGTTTGTACCTACAGAGCAGATATATTCTTCTAAAATCTTTGTTTGTGATAAGCAGAATAAAGAAAGTCATACACAACTGGGATGGCATGAGGGTGAGAAAATGACAAGAGAATTTTCCTTTTTGGCTGAACAGTGAAACTTGAAACAGTGTGCTTGCGCTATCTAGTTAGTGTAATTATTCCCCCAAATTTACACAAAAATTAAGCAGTGCACTTATAATCTTGCTTCTAATACAATACCATTATGAATAGTTTGCCAAATTAGTCAAACTGGTGTAATATACTGTGTCTTATGATGATCAATACTGGCATACTTAAAAGATGCATTCTAAATTAAACTGCCCCTAAATATGCAGCAACTTCACCCTTTTCTACAGTCCAAAGGTTCACAATCAGGTTGATTTTTACCTACCCCTCATTATTGACTCAAGTTGAGTTCTCAAAACCCCTGCAGGCATTCACAGAGTACATAAATGAGGTGCTTTGCATTTAATGGAGTTTAAATGCTGCCCTTTTATTCCAATAAGTGTTGTTCTAACTATGACCAACTTCTCGTCTCTCTCATTTACCTGATGAAAACTGAGTTTTACTGACAGGCCCCTACAGAGCTCGCTTTTACTTATTTTTTTTATGTTTGTGAAGGTGAACCGCAGGTTTGAAAGGAAAGATCAAGACTTATGGAGATAGAAAGAAAACAATAAGATGAGGATGGGCAGAAGAAAATGACAGAATGGTTCAGTCAGCAGAGAAAAATGGCAGACGTTTGTGACAGCATGACCTATTTTCAGCTGTCTCTAGTTCACTCCTCAGTGTCTGTGCAGGATCCCACATGGATAAACTTGAATCTTTCAACAGGCTGTAGCCTGCTGAAAACATGCTTTCACAGTACAGACTAAAACAATTACAGCGATTACTCTCCTGGACAAACAGGTATGAAAATACAACATTTGAGGGTTTGAGTCAGTTACTGTGTTTACTGCATGTGACACCCATCTAGGTGAAAGGGAAGCACCAGAGAACTACAAAATAAGTTGTTTAAATGAACAGATGTAATCATGCCCCCTGACCCATATGTAAACTCCTAAGCAGTCTTCCTTATTTTCAATTAGGTGGGCTGGATTTGTGTGTGTGTGTGTGTGTGTGTGTGTGTATGTGTGCCCATGAATTTATAAAAATAGGGTCTATATCATACCCATTTTCTTGGGCAGCAGGTACACGTCCTGCTTGTAGCGGCCTTCAGGAGCATTATACAGCTCTATCAGAGCCAGAGCCTGGGGGACAAGAGTGAAAATCAGTCACCATGACAACAGCAAGGCTGTAAAGATACACACACAAAATGCCTGGGGTACATACACACTCACTCAGAAAGCGACGCAGTCTCTGATAGGACCATAGAGTCAAATTGTACCCACACAATAATATATATTATAATAACTGTTTTAATAAAATACTTTTTTTCCCCCACCTGGGTAGTAGCAGTGATGGACAGCACAAAGGTAGGAACAGTGGAGCAGCTAAGATTAAGGAGGCGACCCTGGAGAGACGTATAAAGTAAATGGACATAGTCATTTTCATGAATTTGCTCCAATACATCAATACATTGTAAAAAAATAACAATATTTACATATATATATATTTTTTAATAAAACAGGAAGGGCTAATTTTTTAAGTTGCGTTATAAGCCGTTCACACATTGGCAAAATAAAAAGGCGAACATTACATGAAAATTGTTACATATTGCACCTTTAAATAACATTTTCAAGGTTTGCCCGTAAATTCCAGCACATATTAATTTGCACACAGGAGCCTCATACTTATGCAGATAATAATCATAAGAAACAGTGAACAAACTGATTTGATTATATTAGAATGCTGATACACATCTGTATGTAGAACCAAGCACTGTCAGGATATATATGCATAGGGATGTTCAGTGACACCTCACAATCTGTTTACGAGCAGTTTAAAAGTTGTTGGTTCATGTTTTGGAAAGGAGTGTAACTGAACAATACCCAGACAAACTTAAACACGTGTGCTCCTCTGCGATTTTATAAAAATAATTTGGAAGGTCAGATAAAAGTGATTGGCAGGCCGCATCAAATCACTGACTGACATAAAGACATTACATTGTACCGGGAGACTCTGAGAAGTGGCGGTACACAAGAAAAACTGCCGGTTCTAAGCAGACAAATTAGAGAAGTGCAGGTACTGCATACCGGTGAGTACCTACCCACTAAGCACTGATTACGGATTTTAAACTTCAGTCTTAAAACTCAAATACTTTTGAAACTAGTCTAATGACATTGCCTCATAAAATTGCACATTCAAATCCTTAGCTAATATACACAATGTTGCTTTAATTTATATTGCCAGAAAAATAATCACAAATATACTGTGAATATTCAAAATATCAGCCAGTCCTATTTATTATCCAAGTTAAAATAACTTCAATTGACCATTTACATTTTTTTTATTTCTTCTTTCCAAATTCATCCATTTATGTATTTTTTTTATTCATATTTATACATACACTGGTGGCCAAAAGTTTGGAATAATGTACAGATTTTACTCTTATGGAAATGAATTGGTACTTTTATTCACCAAAGTGGCATTCAATTGATCACAATGTATAGTCAGGACATTAATAATGTGAAAAATGACTATTACAATATTACATAAACTACTTTATAAGGCTCTCATCAAATTATCCTCCATGTGCAGCAAAGAGAGCTTTGCAGATCCTCGGCATTCAAGCTGTTAGTTTGTCCAGATACTCAGGTGACTTTTCACCCCACACGTCTGTCGATATGTCTGTCTTGTCAAGCACTTCTCACGCACCTTACAGTCCAGCTGATCCGACAAAATCTCAATGGGGTTAAGATCCGTAACACTCTTTTCCAATTATCTGTTGTCCAATGTCTGTGTTTCTTTGCCCACTCTAAACTTTTCTTTTTGTTTTCTGATTCAAAAGTGGCTTTTCTTTGCGATTCTTCCCATAAGTCCTCCTGAGTCTTCTCTTTACTGTTGTACATGAAACTGGTGTTTAGCGGGTAGAATTCAATGAAGCTGTCAGCGGAGGACATGTGAGGCGTCTATTTCTCAAACTAGAGACTCTGATGTACTTTGTTTAGTTGTACATCTGGTCTTCCACATCTCTTTCTGTCCTAGTCAGAACCAGTTGTGCTTTGAAGACTGTAGTTACACCTTTGTATGAAATCTTCAGTTTTTTGGCAATTTCAAGCATTGTATCGCCTTCATTCCTCAAAACAATGATTGACTGATGAGTTTCTACAGAAAGCTGTTTCTTTTTTTGCCATTTTTGACCTAATATTGACCTTAAGATATGCCAGTCTATTGCATACTGAGGCAACTCAAAAACAAAGACTTCATTTAAGCTTCATTTAATGAACCAAATTGCTTTCAATTGTGTTTGATATAATGGCCAGTGATTTTCTAGTACCAAATAAGCCATTTAACATGATTACTCAAGGATAAGATGTTGGAGCGATGGCTGTTGGAAATGGGGCCTGTCAAGATTTGTTCAAAAATTAATTTTATAAATAGTGATGATGCTATTTTTTACATCAGTAAAGTTCTGACTATACATTGTTATCAGTTGAATGCCACCTTGATGAATTAAAGTACCAATTTTCTTCCAAAACAGCAAAATCTGTATAATATTCCAAACTTTTGGCTGCCAGTGTATGTTAATTTTGAAGACATTCATATGGATAGCAGAAGTTCCAGAACTGTCACAGCTCTTTAGAAAATCAGCATCTGTCTAATCTGAAACTGAGTGGATACTGCCTTTAGGAAACTTAATGACCAAATAAAAAGTGCATTAAAACCCTTACAAATTCACAATGTTGCTTAATTTTATAATGCCAGAAAAATCATCACAAGCATATTGTGAATATTCAAAATATTGGCCAGTCCTATTTATTATCTGAAATAATTTTCAACATATTTGACTTCACTTTAATTGAGTTTCAATTTATGGCTATTTGTGTGTTTATTTTCGTCTTTCATGAATTTAAGAATGTTTATATATTAATTACAATGTAAATACAATTGTTACTACATTCACAGACATAGTATGTACTTCATACAGCAAAATGGCCAGAAGTCACAACGCTGACATTATTTTGTGAAGAGCAATCACTAACCTCTGCCAGCAGCACTATTCTCTTTCCATCCGGCCAGATCACATGGTCCACCTGCGACCTCACTCGCTCCCAGGTCAGCTCAGGGGTCCGTAGACTAGCCTGAAACATTTGAAGAGGAGTTGAAGAATAAAGTCATACAATCCACAAATATATGCACATTCCTATTCAGTAAACATCAACTATGTGTACTGTCACTCATATTTACAGCTACACTTGAAAACGTTTTGATGCTCTTAAAGCTGGTTGATGAGGTGGTTTGCTCACCACGTCAATCTCAGTGTTGGAGTGGCCCATGTTGCAGACGATACAGCCATTCTTCATGCGGTCCATGTACTCTCTTACTACCACGTTTTTATTGCCTAAGAACATAAAAACCGCAACCATAAATGAGAAACAGTGCACTGATATCAGTTCTCTAAAAACTTCTTGGTTTAGATGAAGAAATAAATATGGGAAAGACTGCTCTGAAAATGCTCTGAGAGCGCCACAAAATCAGCGAGTCATATCACTCACTCTATTCACTCTGTTTATTCCAACTTAACAACTAAATAGATTAAATGTCCAAAGAAGTCACTTGCTAATCAGTCAACATGCAATTACCACTGTAGATGCAGTAATTTCATCTGCAACAGCAAATGAACCAGCAAAATAAAATGTGATTTATTAACTACTTGTCTTCTAGTTCTTTACTGGAGTGGTGAATATTTGCTTATCACAATCCTTGTAATTTTCAGAAACTATCTTGTCAAACTGCATTTAATTGAAATTCAAGACTGACAGCAGCTCAGGAGAAACTCTGCAACGGGCATAATAACCTGAAGTGTGTCTTCTATGCCAAAATCACTCTACTAATGACAAGTATTTGTATTCTGTGTGTGCTAAACAGTTCCCCTTATTGTGCAATGAGAGTTAAAATGCAATTATAAAAACCCTGAATGCTGGCTTGACCAAAACTGCTTTAAAAAAAAGCCATTAAGTCTAACAGTTTTGGTAGTCTTCATGTAGTTGAAAACTTTGACAGTATGAAAATTAGACTGTTTTTTTGAAGGTATTTTGCTGCATAAGCCATTGCATATCTAATGTAGGTGGTTGCTAGGGTGTTCTGCATGGTTGCTAGGGAATTGCTATATGGCTGGTAAGATGCTCCTTATGTTTACTAGGCAGTTGCTAAGGTATTTGGGGTTTCTCCTAGGGTGTTGCTCAGCGACTGCTTAGGTGAGTGGTTGCTAGGGCATTCCTAGTAGCTTTCCAATATGTTGTGCAACAGAATGAGAGAGAGGTCAATCAATAGATAGATTGAACGGCAAAGCATCAGACAGATAGAACAATATAAAAAAAGACAGACAGACAGACAAGATGATAAATAGACAGATAGAGGCAATGCAGTCAGTCTTGTAAACACTGAGGTAAATTCACCTGTGCAGGTTATAATGATGTCGACCTGTCGAATGACTTCATTAAGTTTAACCAGCCTGAAGCCATCCATGCTGTGTGGCAATACAAAACACGGATTAGAGAGAGGTCATGTTTAAAAAGGA
This sequence comes from Moxostoma hubbsi, assembly GCA_032164185.1. NCBI lineage: Eukaryota > Metazoa > Chordata > Actinopteri > Cypriniformes > Catostomidae > Moxostoma > Moxostoma hubbsi. The sequence continues at coordinate 4,114,620 of JAVLUX010000043.1, forward strand.
ACAAACACCTTTTAAAAAAAGAGCTGCCAATTCATGAGAAAAAAAAAACAACAAAACTAAATGGTGTGCCATAAATGATTACAGAACAACTGAAAACGGATATCTGCAGTGAAATCATGCTGTAGAGAAAATGCAGATTCAGGGAAAGTTCCTGAGGGCTCACCAGGCTTGTAGGGCACAGATAGGGTCAATCTCAGTGACATAGACAATGGAACCCATCGCTTTGAGAGCAGCACAGCAGCCTTTCCCCACCTAATAACACATAACAAATCTGTGAGACACATAAGGGTCCAACATGATTACACAGTGTTCCAAAAAAGCTATTAATATCAACCAATTAAATAAATCTTGAAGTACAGTGCCCTCTATTGGATGTCTCTGGTCTCTTCCTAATTATGCAGTAATGCAGCAGTGCAGTGGATGTGTGATCACCAAAAGAGATTGACAGTATCTCACTCGTTGCAATACAACAAGCAGTTTGAATGGCAAATAGAATGAAGCAGGTCCTAAAATTGGCAGGGCTTAGCAGCTTGTCTTTAATTGGTCAGGTACAATGGGTCTTCAGTATGGCGTATTTTCAATGAAGTTCAATTTAAGGCTATTAAAGTTTCTCAGTGTCATTCCAGTGTTAATGTCCAGACTGCTGCAGCAGCAGCACAGTGATGGTGTGTTGCTGGTTATTTTGGCCTCTTTGGTCAGGATGGACAAATGAACAGTTTGTGATTACTGCATAAGGTTTTCATTCAATACATTTTGCATGGCCAGGTTGCCATTTATATGTTCAACAACTTTGTAATTCTGTGGCTATGTCCAAAATCTTTGTAATTAATACATTTACACTCCAGTAAGATCAAGAATATTCTGGCATTTAAAAGTCAAATGAAGCAGGTCAATACTGCGTATCATTGGAAACAGTAGTAAGAAAGCCACCAAATGATCTCACCTCTCCATATCCACACACCACCACCTGCTTCCCTCCGAACATCACATCTGTGGTTCTCTTTAGACTGAAACACAAAAGACATTCAGTAAAAAAAAAATGTACACACACACACACACACACACACACAACATTAAAACCACCTGTTTAATATTGTGTAGGTCCCATTTGTGCTGACAAAACAGCGCCAAATCGCATGTCAGAATAGCATTCTTGAGACGCTATTTTTCTTCACCAAAATTGTACAGAGCGGTTATCCGAGTTACCGTAGACTTTGTCATTTTGAACCAGTCTGGCCATTCTCTGTTGACCTCTCTCATAAACAAGGCATTTCCATCAACAGAACTGCCGCTCACTAAATGTTTTTTGTTTCTGGCACCATTAGGAGTAAATTCTAGAGATCTAAAATCTGCCTGATTTTATGCACTGCACTGCTGCCACATGATTGGCTGATTAGATAATCACATGGATGATCGTTGGTGTCAGATGGGCTACGCTGTACAACTGTGGGGTTGGTGCTGTTTGGAGGCACGAGGGGGACCTATACAAAATTAGACAAGTGGCTTTACGTAATTTATTCAGGAAAAAAGCCATTATGATTGACAAACCCATCCAAGATGGACTCCCGGCAGCAGTACAGGTTGTCAAATTTCTGCTTGGTCACAGAGTCATTGACGTTCATTGCGGGCACACACAACTTGCCAGCCTTGGACAACTGGTATAGCCTGGAAAAACAAATTATTATTAACATATATAATTTTAAATCAAACCGTACAATTGATCTATACTCACCATACATTTTCTTTAAATAATTTTAAAAGTTACACATGTCATTATGTACCTTATTAAACATAACATGCTTGTCTGAATATGTGAACATGTGCCAATTCCACTACTTGTCACTAGATGGAGACATGCTCATGTGATAAGGAGATATAGGGTCTCTAAATTATTGTCCAGTAATTATAGTCATTAAACACAGAAAATTTAACATTTTTAATTTATAGCATGACTATTGAACTGATCTTGACTGATACAGATATCAAATAAAACAACTGGTGAAAATCATGAGCTCATTGTTGGTTTCTCACCTGTGAACTCCAGTCACACTCTCCTCTACAATGCCTTTGATCTTCTTGAACATGTTGGGATATTTCTTATAAATCCAGTGGGTCAAATCTCCTCCATCATCTAAAATCTACAAGACAGAATCTATTGAGACTCTGAATGGTCTTAATATTTCACTTAAATCAAGTCTATCAATGTAAAAGTAGAGGGGGGCCTGGGTAGCTCAGCGAGAAAAGATGCTGACTACCACCCAAGGAGTCACGAGTTCGAATCCAGGACGTGCTGAGTGACTTCAGCCAGGCCAATTCTCCTAAGCAACCGAATTGGCCCAGTTGCTAGGGAGGGTGGAGTCACATAAGGTAACCTCCTCGTAGTCGCTATAATGTGGTTCGCTCTCGGTGGGGCACGTGGTGAGTTGTGTGTGGATGCCGTGGAGAATAGCATGAAGCCTCCACATGCGTTATGTCTCCTCGGTAACGCACTCAACAAGCCACGTGATAAGATGCGCTGATTGACAGTCTCCGGTGCGGAGGCAACTGAGATTGTCCTCCACCACCCAGATTGAGGAGAGTCACTACTCCACCACGAGGACTTAGAACGCATTGGGAATTGGGCGTTCCAAATTGGGGAGAAAAATGGGAGGAAAAAATTTAAAGTAGAGGATACGGGTCAAGTTTTGTTACCATGTTGGGCTGCCAGCCCTCCACATTAACACAGCGATCGATACACCACCAGAAATCATCCTCTGACTCGCCCTTCCAGGCGAATACTGAGAAACCTGCCAGAGAGATGATAGAGGGGTTATAATCAGGCCCAACAAAAGAGATAGAGATGAGCAGATGAGGAAGTAAAAGAGGCATACCTCCCTCAGCCAGGGCAGCTGCTACCTCGTTTTGGGTGGAGTAGATGTTACAGGCAGCCCACCTACACTGAGCGCCCAGAGCAGAGAGGGTTTCCATCAACACCTAGAAAAAAAGAAAAAAAATAAGAAAAAACCCCCACAAACTTTAATATGTACTTTGGAAATATAAGGGTGCTGCTTCAACTTCAGGCATTTTGAGCACAGTGGACTTCTAGAAAGTAAGGTCTGGTTGACAGATTTCACACTCTCGCTAGTTTATTTAATTTGACTTAATTTGAATTTTTTTTCTGAAAGTCATTAAAATTCCCACCAGTGTCATTTCCAGCACATCTCAAATTCACTGTTGTGTTTAATAGAATTCTGTCATTAAATGCAGATTCCCTAATTATTTTTTAATAATGTTTTTAAAATAAAATAGCTGATTCCTTGGTCTTGCTAAGGCTAATTTCATGGATAACATTTAATGCATGCTTAACACACAATTAAATAATATTTTAACACTTTGTGTCCGATAAAAATATTCTGCTCAGAAGTGACCTTGAATATTTTTTGTTTTCATCAAACATCACTTTCATTTCGTCTCATATTTCATCTTGCACATGGTCTACACTCACACTTTTGTTAACTTTGTTAACAAGTACAATCATTTTTGTTAAAAACTTATTAGAGGCTAAACTGTTTGTTTGGTGTGGTGGAAATTGTCACAACTCTGGAAGTCCTAATTTTGGAAAAAATTATAGATGCCATTTTTTTTAAATCATAAATATTGTAATAGTTTATGCTTATTTCTAGTGATGTCAAAAGTACAGGTACTTCGGTACCAAGTCAATACTAAAATAAAACAAAGATGTCACAATACCAGTGTTTCTGTAGTAATGAACGGCAACTTAATTCAGTTCAAGCGTGCTGTCTGACTGAAACACGGCTGCTGAAAAATGCTCATAGCATATGCTCAGTTACTCCTTTTACACTGACTGAAATGGACAATAAATCAATTTAAAATAGTAATATGTCCTAGTGTGATAAGCTACCTGCTTTAAATGAATGTGTGATGCTGACCGCTCATCCACTGGAAAACTCTACAGACATTGAGAATCATTAACACTGAATGAGATGACTAAGCAGTAGTGATGGGACGTTCATGAACGATTCGTTCATTTTGAATGATTCTTTTATGTGACTCATAAGAACGAGTAGTCTCAGAGAGCGATTCGTTCATTTTGTGTTGGCCACGCAAGTGCATTGTACAACCTCTGTTCGTTTGTTATGTGAAAACCGCATAGGCGCTGTACAGGAAACAGAAATGATTAGTTCACCTAATTCTGTTTCTCATCATTTGTCCTTGGCTGCATTATCAATTTTTCCTTATTGGGACTATAATCTAAGTTTGCGCAAGTAGACGTGTTGGAGGGGGATTTGGCTATTGAAAACGTAACATTTTAATTTAATTCTGCTCAAATGAATGAAATGACGATTAATTTTGCTCAATGTGACAAAGATTCAAGTAAGTAAAATGATCCGATCTTTCAATCACTACAAAGCAGAGCACTAATCCACTGTGATGCACATAGCAGACTATAGACTATATATATATATAATTAAATCACAGAATTTGCACTTTAATTATCACACTGGGCTGTGTACCAAACTGTATATCTGTTCAAGTGAAGCTTCTGCCATAAAACCAAAAATAATCAAAATAAAAGCATGATTCAAAATAAAAGCTAGACACCCTGAAACTGTATAGTAAAATGTCATTTTCACTGCAGTAATAATAATAATAAATTATTAATATATCACAAGCAAGAGTTGTACTAGTGTTGTCACGGTACCAAAATTTCAGTTGTCACTACCAATACCAGTGAAATTTCACGGTTCTCGACACCAATTTCTGTACCACAGCATAAATATGCTAATATGCTAATATGACAATATGCTATTGTGCAAACCCGTTCAGCATATTTAAAAAGTTACATTTCAATGTAAATAATAATTTAAATAAATGCATATTTCCTTCAAGTGTTTCAATCAAGGATGCATTGCATAAGAGTTTTTATTTAGCACCCAACTGAAATCTGTTTTGTTCTTTACCAAATCATGTTTTCCATTTTTTTTAAATCAGAACCCTGTTTTAGAGTTTAATTTAATTCATCATCAAAATGGTGTCCAATCAATTCATTCTTAAAACTTATAACAAGTGTAAATAGAACTTTTCAAAATGTCATTGCATTTTTCTGCCAAACTTTTATTCAACAGCTATCTTGCTTGAGATACATTGCTTAATTATTACAATTATGAGTGAATATAACATTTTATATACAGTTGTAATATATTTCTGTAACAACTACTTCAATTTCAGGGCTCTAACTTATAGTTTGAAATGTGCTTTTATTATGATGTATATTTTTTACCTGAATCTTCACTTTCCGAATAAACAGTTTGCGACACGGCGACTTTTAAGTCATGTATGAAATCTCATCCCTTTACGCTGGCCTTTAAATCTGACAAATGAAATGTAGGACACAGTTTTGGAGTTTTGTGTTTTAGATTACTGGTGTTTGTGCATGTTTAAATGTTATTACTGTGAAGCACTTAAGTCAACTCTGTTGTTTTAAATGCTATATAAATAAAGTTGAGATTAAAGTGAAAATGCTGTGATTTAATTATATAAATATATTGTTTACATGTGCTGCGTGGTTCACAGTAGATTCGTGCACTGCTCTGTCATCTGATACATCTTGTGAATGATTCTCAATGTCTGTGGAGTTTTCAGTGTTTGAGGGGTCGGACTTATGCATTCAAAGTGTGCATCTCTTCCACAGTAAGATTGCAGCCTTTAGCGATTTAATAAATCACACTATGACATTTCATGATTTTAATTCGATTAAATGTCCATTTCAGTGTAAGGAGTAACAGAGCACATGCTCAAAACTAGTGTCAGTCATACGGCGTGCTGGTACTGGATTGAATCGGGGCTTGGTACTGCATAAACACTGGTATCTTTACATTTACATTTTTATTGTAGTATCGACTTGATACCGAAGTACCGTTACTTTTGACAACACTATGTTGTACTAAATAAAAGTTTGTTCAAATGTTTTGTTATGTTGAAAAGTATTATGTATAAAAGTAAGTTGTTCTATTTTTACTTGTTAAAGTTGTTTTTTAAAGAAATGGTAAAATTGCTAAAAATTAAGAATTAATTTGGTTAGATAACATTTTGTGATGAAATTAAATGGAATTCTGTATAAAAAAAAAAAAAAAAAAAAAAAAAAAAGGAAAACAAAAGATTTGGGATAAAATTACATTATTTTAATATAGGGCCCTACTTAAAAACACTTAAGCAATGCATACTTAATTGAGAAACATTTGAAGGAAACATGCATTTCTTTTCATTTATTATTTATATTGAAATGTAACTTTAAATAGGGTAAAGCAGTGTGTTCAATGGCACATTAACAAATTTGCTGTGGTATTGAAAATTGGTATCAAGAACCATGAAATTTCACTGGTATCAGTACAAATCACTGACATTTTGGTATTGTGACAACTAATTATTTAATTATTTTATTATTATTATCATCAAAGGGTGGGGATAGGGGTGTGGTCATGTGTCTGTCTGTGGGAGAGAGAGTGTGGTGAGGGATCATCACCTGGCTAGCATAATGACTAACAGCTGTTTCTTGTTGGGGGAGGGAGACTTTAAAACGCCCCAAAAAACACCAAAGAAGAGAGAGCAAACTGAGAAGCGATGTCTTGTCTTTATGTTTAAAGAACTGTGTGTTTATGGTAGTGGCCCAGAAGAGGCAATTTTCTGTTGTTTTTGTGAGAAAGAGGGAAAATAAAACCCAGCCAGAGACTGTTCCAATGCCTCCCGCCTCCTCCATTCTTTGATGGAACCTCTTACCGTATCACACATAGTTTTAAACATGTAATAATTTTTATTTTAATGTTTAATATTGAAATAATTATGTGTCTGGGACAAGGCTAAAACAGTAAAATCAATTACCAAAAATAAATGCTGATGGCCTGGTAAAAAGTCTGATTGAAAGTCAGTTTTCATGTGATCTTCATATAACAAAAAGCTGAAATCTGTTTTAATAAAAATGAAACCCTGGGACCTGAAATTGCCCAAAGTTGAAAAATTCCCATGACTGTGCTGTCAGAATAAGAAATGTGTATGTTTGTGTGTGTGTGCTTTTTTTACTACACTTTTCTTCAACATTCCCATAAATATAGTACAAGTAAAACTTCTAAAACTGCCTTGTGTGGTCCTCACCAGTAAACAAAGTTCATAAATTGGCCAAATAATTATTTACAATGTCAAAATGCAATAAGGAGTTGGAATGATAGTGTAATGCAATTCAATTTAATTAACTTAATAAATAGCTAAACAACACATCAAGAGTAGGCACAAGTATATGTATGTGTGTGTGTGTGTGTGTGTGTGTGTGTGTAGGACACTTACAGCAGTCTGTGCAGTGATGTGCGTGCAGCCCACAATTTTGGCTCCAGCCAATGGCTTCTCTCCCTGAGCTCTCTTCCTCAATGCCATGAGAGCAGGCATCTCTTAAAAGCACAAACACACACATACATCATTAACAAATGGCTGTAATGGGTTAATCTACAGCCCATGAAAGACTCATAAACCTCATAAACACAAAAAAGCAGGGTAATTTTGAGCTAAAAGTGGCATATAGGCAGGCTAACAGTGTGTGTGAGTGCACATTAAATTTATGGCCATGTGGTTCCGAGGAGCTGAAGGGGGGAGACCTGCTGTCTCACTGTGCACACTGAACATATGGCCCCTCAGCAGCACAGGAAGAACATCAAAACATGCCTCGCTCAATCTCACCCACACTTTTACTTCACACATAAACAAACATAGTGGCTTAATGAGTTGACATGCAGACAACACACAAAGAGTGAGCAGCCATGCAAAATCAGCTGACACCCTCGAAAAGCGTTACAGCTTGTTGGCAAAACATCAAGGGCAACAGGGCTTTTCCCACCTTGCTCTGCGATCTCAATCTCCCTGCGTCCGAAATCGGCCTGTTTGATGTTCTTAATGCAGAAATCTCCATTGCCCTTGGAGTTCTTCTGCTGCTTGTCGCGGGGAGAGGTCTCATCATCGGAGCTGTCAGTGTACGAAGCGGCTGGGGAATGTAATAAAAAAAATAAAAAAAACATATATATGTATAACATGTCAAATAAATAAAAATGGTATGATTAGAGATGTGCGAAACTACATTAAATCATTTAAAAAATGACTAGCTGGCCAGTCCCCTGAAGGACTAAATAACTGGTCTTAAGGAAGCACTGTGTAATTATGCTTGTTTTCGGGCAACAGACCTCAATTATTTACCTTTCATAAGGGGCATTCACAAAGGACACGTTCTTGTGTACAATAAAAACTAGACTGAGTGGAACGGAATGGAACAGAATGCAGAGTTACAAAAAGTTGAAGTATTTTTAACTGAGCACAATGTCTTGAATGCAACACTTATGGAACAAAGAAGTAAATAGAAAGCCCTAGATGCACCACAACTGCTAAAGACATCAATCTCTATGGCCTGAGTGACCCCCTACAAGACTGTAGATTTTCTGGCTTTTCTGCAGTGTCAATGTAATCCTCTTTAAGAGGCCTGCCAGAGAACCTGCACACAGGAAACTCTTTGTTCACATGACTCACCTGACCACTCACATTAGACCCTTGATGTACTGTGCTAACCTTGCCCACACATTTACAACCTTTGTCACACCAAGCACACCTGACTCATGATTGACAGGGAATGTGCAATGTTCCCTCTAATGTTTCCTGTGTATTTGTTTTCTAAAGAAATTCAAAGCCATCAAATGCAACTAAGGCTACTGGATTATTTACTTTTTTACTAGCTATTGGTCACAATGTTGGTAGAAATGCTATTTGAATGCTTATTGTTGAATGCTTGTATGTAAAATGTATTAAAACTAAAATCATAAATTACAAAATCTGCATACATTGCAAATATTTAGGCAACACATGTCAGGATGATAGTTCTTGGTTATTTATCGAAAGGCCACACTTTACGGTCTTGTATTCTTGAGGAAAATCTCTAGATAACATTTATGTTGAGATCGCAATTTATTTTAAAGATCTCTTGAAAATATGACTCAAAATAAGATTGAATGGCCTCAGTGGGCTTCCACTCTGTATGGAAAGAGTTATATTGCATATTTTCTTGCAGAAGGTTCCCAACATCATTAGTCCCTTTAGAAACATCAATAAATGGATGAATGGACCAGCCATTCCAGCTCTGATTCAAGAAATCCCAAACTTTAATTTAAGTTTAATTTGGAACATTACTGTATTTAATCACTGTGTTTAATGATGTTCGCAACTGGTGCACATGCAGCCACATACCTGAGCTGTAACTGTCAGTAGAAGACTGTGAGATGGAGCGAGATAGAGATCTGCGGCTGATCTTGGTGGGACGTTTATTAAACTCCTGCTTCTGATCTGCAAACTGGATCTGCAGAGAAAAAGGGTGGAGAAGAGAGAGTAAAACAACTCAAAAAATGTATTGTGCAGAGTTGTTGAGATTAGATTACAAAAAAAGAGCTTCCATTCCCCCTTTAGAAGAGCCAAATTATATTTGAACTGTTCAAAGATTTTCAGAGCTGTAATGCTCTGAGATCATGTTCAAAAGCTTGCCTTCTATAAAGTGTTAAAATACCAAGAAGCGAAAAGCCTTTAAGTGTGTAAACAATGACCAGCTTCAACACAATGCTTCAATTTACATATTAAACCGAATACAGCAACATATTCAGGAATAAGCCTTCCGATGCATTACTCAGAAAGTGACAAGGAAATCATTTAAAGCCAACATCCTGCAGGCCTAATCTTTAACTAAATTTGAACTGTCAGGTAGGCCCTTACTGTTTCCCACAGATAAGGTGCGGTCAATCTAGGCTTTGAGCATGCAAAATTAGCTTGGACGTCATAACAAATACAGGCAACCAGATATAAAAAAATTCAAACTATTAAAAAAAAAAAAAAAAAAAATACAAATCTACTTTTCCATCCCCTTTCCCCGCAACACTGTGAACAATGCAGCTTTGAAGTTATTCAGTGGTGTTTTATGATAGTCAATTAGTCAAATGTCTTTGATATACAAATTCGTAAGCTCAAAATTCACCAAACTCACTACTTTTTGATATGCAGTGGGAGACAAAACTTCTACGCTTGTGTTTCTGCTCTATTGCGTTACCATGCATATAAATGAAAGTTAATGAAATGACTGTAATGAAATCTACAACTACATCAGAATCCTTCGAGCGCTGTCACCTACTACAGAGCATCTATGCAAATTGAAAGTCTCAATCAGCAGCGGAAGCCATTTAGAGCTTGCCATGATGCAATCATAGATGTGCTGGTAAACTGGTGCTACTATTAATGGCCTGGCAGCTTGTTGATGGCAATGAGAACGCGCTGCGTGAACCATGAGAGGATTACAGCATGGTGCGGTCATCCCCTGCTCAAGTTAATATCTGAGTAAACAGCAGGAATCAAATCACTCTGCTCCATCAAGAGATTTTAAAAGTGCCACTATTGCATAATGCTGTGACATATTGCAGCCCAATCAACCTCATATCGAGTGATCACAGTGATTAATATTTAGATTGAAGCTATAGGAAGTGGTGTTTTAAGGAAGGATGGATGGATTTTAGACAGCAAGTAAAACACAGTCATGCAGACAAGTGTGAGGTCCTGACTCAGCCTTTCAAAGACCTTGAATCACACAAGGGTGTCGCTGTGCCCCGAGCTGAATGAACCCAAGCGTGATTGTTACTCGGTGGGGTTTTGCAACAATAGCGCTACAGAGAGGCCTTGAGTCATTTTGTGGGGGAAAAAACACTTACAGACCTTAAATCTGGAACCTCTTCATCTCTTATCGTTTGAAACAAAAGAGACGAAGGTCTACTGGAACATTTCAACGTACAGGAAATGCAAACACACATTCTCACAGCACATATTGTGCGTGCTCACAGGAACAAATGAATGATAAACTGGTAGGAGAAACTTTGTGGCACACTTAGAATCAGTGAGAAATGTGGCACATAACCACAATGGCAGGATACACACATCTAACTCTAGTGAGCTGCCTTGCTGTCTATTGCCTACATAAGGAAGCATTCTAAATATGGCCACATCCACACTATTCAGTGTGTTTGATATAACCACAGATGAGAAGCACAAACATCTGATGCTCCTTTAATTCAGGTAATCCACTAAAATGCCGGATAATTCTCCTTGAAATGTTGCATTTGTGCTTGGATTAAATTTCAGCTGCATTTGAGAGAATCAGCATGCTGTTTTCTTTTGAGCTTTCTTTGTCTTTTCTGACTGTGTTGAGCTTAAATGTCATACAGTAACACAGAAACATAGTGCTGTTTATTGTTTTTTTAAAGTTGAAATAAATGTGATATAAGAGTGATGACTTCACAGGAGCATTTACCATCAATTAACATCCTCAGAGATCACAATAAGTCTGTCTTTAAAGGTTTATAAGTTATCAATAACAACCAATTTGCCTTTGGAAAAATGTATGGTATTATTACTTGTGGAACCAGACTTTTGCGCTCTATAAGCATAAATATACATAGCACATGCAAATAATACTCGATAAAATAGTCAATTGTTCTTCCAGAGACACTGAACTTGCACCTTCCTTACAGAGGTCAGCAATGCTTTAAAGAGATTATTATGGAGAATCTGCTGAAGAAGCCCCTCTCTCTCGGCTTCCCCCTGTTAATCCATGCTGAGAGCACAGATGGCTCGTGGCATATTTTCATTCCAGAAGGTTAAGCATACAGCCCCATCAGGAGAACCTGGAGCGCATCACACCAGCCAAGGGCCCAAAGACCACCCCGTCGCGTTGTCCACTCTTACCTTCTTAACAGAGGGCTCAGCAATCTCTCCATCCCTCTTTTTCTTCAGCATCACAGAGAAGGAAGTGACGAGTGGCAAAGAGGGGAACTGAGAGCTAAAAGAGTTGAACCGGCATGGGGAAACTGTCATCTTATACCTGCTTTACGTGTGGCCAGTTCAAACTTATCCCATGGCCCGTGCAGCACAATGCTGTTTTTCTTTGCGACTTTATTGTCCATCTATATTTGAATTGTTAAGAGTCTGGCATGCTTCTGTTCAGTGTTGGCAAAATGTGTATGTTTGAGGATTTGAGGGTGGCAGTTTATGAGGTGATTACGGTCTCAAGCGCAAGATAAAGAAACATTCCAAAGACACACACACACACACACACACACACACACACACACACCCCCCCAATGGCCCTGACAAAGAGCTCTTTGTGTCTCAGGTCTTAGAATATATGACCAGGAGGAGCAGATCGGATGTACCAGAAAGACAATTACTCAGTAGTGTTCTAGAGTTCTTTAACCCCATATTTATGACTTCAAGCTAAACTGCAAGTATGGACCCTCACTAGTAAAATGCGCCAAGACTTTACAAACACTTATTTTGAATATTGTATTTTTTGATGGCCTATTTACTGTATGAAAACAGAGCCAATAGAAACAATCAATGAGCTGGAGAGAGTCCTCTTCTTGTCTATTCAAGCACTAATGTGTTGGATTTAAAACTTCTCCGTTTGAGTCACTTAAAAGAAAAAAAATATGTATTACATACAAGAAAGCATTTTGATCTCTAATATCTGCAAACTAATTTAATAATTTGGTGGATTGTAAGATTGAAATTTGCACAACAAACCCAAGCGCAACGGTGTATGCACACTTTTTCCAGTCACCTTGGTTCCAGAAGTATTTTTCCCATTATTTAATTCTGTAGGGATTTCAAAATACCTTTCATAAGTGTTCTAGATAGATACAAGATACAAGACAAGAAGTACAATCACATGTGGCACTGCGAATGAAAGGGATCGATTTGAAAATGATAGAAAAACAAAACGATTGCTTTAAAGCTTTGATTATAAATATAGAAACAATAAGTTTGTTTCATTGCAAAATAGTCAGATATATACAAAGTGTATACAAGACCATATTTACAGTGCATCATTGGATTGAGTGGTCGCAGCAGGGCTCTTTTGGTGCACATTGTTTACCACAATTCTCTGATTGGGGGATCTTTCTCTTTAGGATCACGGGAAGTGTAGTTCATCACCAGCAAAAAAACAATATTATTAAACAGTGAAGCAGAAATAACTTGTATACGAGAAGCATATACAATTGATTAACAACCTCTGAGCTTAGAGCAGGTCTCACTTCAAATTTGAATAAGATATCTGTAAAATTAATTCACTTATGAATAGGATTTTACTTCCAGAAGCACACACTATAAACCTCAGCACTCAAGAGGTGATAGTTTCCCTCATGTCTGTGCCAATAAACAGGATCTTATTCACTTAGCTAACCATAAACAAATCAACATGAACTAATTTGTTCAGTAAACTTGTGCTCTGCCAAAGTAGTAACTGATCTGACAGTTAAAATGAACAATGCTAGAGCACCCCTTGTGGCAAGGCTGAGAATGCAACACGTTGTTTTTTAAATTATGGTCTGGCAAATACTGGAAAGGAATGACGCAAAATCAAGCTTACATAGCTAGAAGCGTTTGTGTTTACAAACTTGCATAAGCAATGTTTCGGGCATAAAAACGCATGTGCTTGTAGAATGAAGACTACAGTTGGTCAGGTGCAGTCAGGAACAGAAGATTGCAGATCTGGGTTAGATCTCTCCATCTGGTTGAGGAAATCAGTGTTAATTTGAACAAAAAGCACCAGTATTTTTGTCCATTGCACTGATGTGGCAGACAAAAACACAAACTCACTTGTACTGTCTTGGAGTACAGTGCACTCATAATCAGATATGCCTACACTCTGAGTTCACTGTTAGAACAGCAAGCTTATTCAGAGGAAATCGCATTAGAAGTAGTCTAGTCCCCAGATGGTTTATGAACAGCTATAAAAAGCAGCAATGCGCCTAAAAATTATGCAATATGCATTGGTCATCATCCAAAAAGGACTAGGTTTTAGAAAAGGATAATCATATCCAGGCTGTGACAGAGGCATGTGACATTTTGTTTTCTTTCTAGATAACAATGAACATCGTGTCAAAAGAGAAAGAGATATTTTAATCTTCCAGGTATGATGAATGGATTTTTGCATAAAAATAAATAAATAAAAAAAATAGGCAAAAGGTTAAATTTCTGAGAATGGGACAATGGCCCTACTGTTACTGAGGAAAGATTCAGGCCAAAAGAGCAGCACTTATGTGAAAAAAAAGCCTTACATAAGAGAGAGAGAGAGAGAGAGAGAGAGAGAGAGACAATTGAAGCACGTTAACGGTGCATTTCAGTGCTACTATTAAGAGCTGCAATGATTATAGAATACAGAAGAGAGAAGCAATCAAATTTCCTTTGATCACACATCTAAGCCTTCACAGTCCTTGCATGTTTTTTACTGCAAGCTTCCGCAATGTGAACACAAGCACATTTCAAGCTGCAGGGTGCAGATGACTTGATTAATCATTTGTTAAAATGCTGACTCATTTTGTGATGTATCTCATTAGATTGTGGCTCGGTTTCAACCCTTAGTGAGATGACAATCAAGACTATTACTTTACTATAACGGTGAATTAATGCAGTGATGTAGTAGCAATGCTGTCCTGTCATCAACAACAAAGCTGCACTTGGATCTATTTTGACATTGAGTAGGGGTGGATAAAAATATAGTTTTTCCAGATTAATAACGATCTTCATTTGAACAATCTCAATATCGATCTTTCATTCAATGCACAACCCTCTACAACAATGAGAGGAAATCACACTCATTTGCAACCAAATTTCGCATTAAGCTAAAATTTATATTTTTTGGCAACTAGCTGGTAAATGTTTACATTTCACTCATCAGTAACTGTAGTTTAGTCGTGAAGTCTTAAGCAGCAAGATCCTTTCACAACATGTTGAGAGTAAAAGTTGTTCCGTGTAATGTGTCCAAGACGAGGTCCACGCAACTCATGTCATTGAATAGTCTCTTTTAATACCCTTTCTGTTCTTTACAGTCAGTTGTTGATCAAAAACAACTACAAAAAAAGTTTCAATTTTAATCATGCATTGCACAGACGAGGTAAAGCCATTTGAGTCCTCTCTAGTTAACATGCGCTCATTTAATAAATAAATGCCATTTTTGTTAAAGAGACAGTACCAATTTTAGCACGTTTCGCAAATCAATGTAAATACTTGCAAATAGTACAAATTATGCAATTTAACAATAAATATGTAACAAAAATAATATGAAATATTAGATCTTATTTATTGATTGAATACATAATTTTTTTTTCATTGTTATAAAGCCAAAATATGACCAAAATGCTGAAAAAGTAATAAAATATAATTTGTAAATTTAATATTAATATTTCTACCTAGCTGCAATGTCCCCTGTACAATTAACAGCATTAGATGGGAGATAATTTATTTTATTTTACAGGTGTAAATGGGGTACAAATCGTATAGAGATTTGGCCACTTCAAACACATTCAGAGGTGGTTGTAAACATATGTGACCACATTGGACTCGTAGTGTAAACACATCTGTTGGGATGCATTTGAACAGCAGCAAAGCACTGCCTATTCATCTAAAATAACTGAGATTGTATCTCTATACATTGCACTTATGCAAATATAATTAAGAGAAATGGTGCACTAGAGTTTCAGGTGCTTACTTTTTCTTGTTTTACGCTTCATGCATATTAGTTATAAACAGTGATGTGATTCGCTTGCCCTCTTATGATCAGATTACCTCGCCGAAATGGGAGTTGAAGGTTTCTGCACGAGTTTCCAAGTTAGAAGTCTGACATAAAGTGTCATTCCGTTGCACTTTCCCCAGTTGAAAGGTGGAAATTGCGACTAACTAAATTGTAGGCAGCTGACTTGCTAACTTCCTGCCTAAGCAGTTAATGGCTTAACTGACAGCTGTTTTGAATGAATGGAACTCTTAAGGAAACTGGTCTCCAACCAGTTTGAAAAGCGCCTTATTTTCATCGTACCTCAATATACATCCACCAGAGGTAGCAGTATCCTAGTTTGATCTGCTCAAGTTGTGTGAGGTTGGGTTACTACATCTGTTTAAACGTGATATTTACATATTTGCAGACAGTATATGATATTAGTTGTATTGATATTTGCCTTTTTATCACAAGACAAGACAGTTAAAAGTTACAGGGAACTGTTTAGGAGAGAGAGGGAGAACAAAACAGGCAAGCACATTAACATTATGAGCTCAAAAGCATCTGCCGTAGCTCTGATATGTGGACCGTTTAAATTACACTGTGTTGCACACTGGTCTATTATTGTAGCAACATGATGGCATGAAACAACAAAACAAACCGTGACTGGTCGTTTACATGTCTCAGTCCCTTCACATGCAAGCAGGCAATTCTTGGCACCATCAAGAAACAAATCGGCCAAAAGGGAAAATGTATTGAAGAATCGTTAGCTCTTGCTAAACAATGTCTGTTCATGGTAGGGTTGTGCTGTACTAACGAAATATTGCGATATCAAAAAAAACTAAATGGTACAATGTTATACTGTTGCTAATTTTGGTACCATTTTACAGTATGTTGCCATTAGCAAAATGTTATGAGATGTTAAATTTTGCGATGAAATCATTGATAATTTAAAAAAAAAAAAAAAAAAAAACTCAACATGGCCAAGTGTGATCATTAAACAGCAGATAAGGTGTCATTTAAATAAATAATATACAGTCCCATTCACTGCATGCAACAGAATGAATGAGAGGTGCAACTCTGCTCCTCCATCTTCTCACGCACACGCGCACACACACACACACACACTCTCTCTCTCTACACTGGTGCTTGATTTTCATGCAGCGTGTTTAGTGTATAAAAGGTTGTGAACACTCAAATCTCCTTCTCCGGAACAGCTCAGAGATTTACAGCATTAATGTGAAGCTTGATTTAACTAACCCGTCAAAAAAAAAGGACACAAACGTCTGTCAGAATAAAAGTCCTGCTAAAATGAAATTAATATAACTAGTTTATAAAACTTTTATATCCAAAAAAATAGCAATAATACTCATAATAATAACAGTAGTATAATATTAAATGGGTGTATTATGATTATTATCATCTGTAAGCAATATTAGAAAAGTATACTGAATATCAGCATGTTGTGATTCAGCCATAGCAGCCTTGTGTCTGAGCCAATCCGATTTTTTTCTTTTGTTTTCATCAATACTGTAAAGCTCTGTTATGCAGCATTTTATTTGACCAAAAATAAAATGTACATTTGTTAAAAATGTATTATTATTTTTTCATTTGTGTAAAGCTGCATGTATTATTCATAAGATTTAATTAAAACATTTAACATGGAATCCAGAAAAATGTCAATGAAAAACACAGAACCTGTAAGACATTATGCAGTACTTTTACCGAGGTACCAGGGCTGGCCATATATTTGGTATCGGAGCAAACCTAGTTCAGGAATGTGCACAAGAGGTAATGGTATGCTGAAAACTTTGGTTAGAAAAATAACAGCATACACCTTGCGATCAACAAAATGTTCATTTTTAGGTGAACTATCCCTTCAACCCTACACAAGTTAGTGCAGATCCGACTGGTTTTGTTGTTTTTTTTTTTGAAGGGGTGTTCTCCATTTCACATCATCTGAACATACGCTGCTGGGTAGAGCTGCACAGCAACTCCAGCAAACAACGATTCAAAAAGCCCCAATCATCCAGTCGAGCTTAGAGACAATAAACAAGGACACTTGTAATGGAAAATTCACAAGACAAAACAGTTTGGAATTTACTCCTGGACAAAAGGTTGCACATTTACACACATTCTTACACAATCACAGTAAGGAACAAAGAAATGTTTCAGCAGTGATGTTAGAACTAATAGACATAGAAGAGGTGAAAATATTACTGCTGGTTTATAGCAGATGAATGGAGAATATCTGCACAGGAAATAAATAATGCTGAATAAAAAGGGTTCAGAATTGACAAACCATATAAAATAAAATGGCTTCCTCTGACTAGGTCAAGCATATAAAAACGCACCCTGTTCCTGTGATGAGAGCCATCGCTTCTGTAATGGAGCCACTTGAATGTCAAAAATCCAATAAATTGATAGAAAGCTTTTACTGCAGATGTCAGCCATGAGGAATAGCTCTCTTGAAAAAAAAAATTAGGGATGGGTCTTCATCAATTTGGTATTCAAATATTTAAGCTAATAATAAAAAATAAAAAAAATACTCAAATATTCTATTATTTAAATGAAGGTAATTAATGAGAAAGAGAGGTTGTAAAATTGTTTTAGTCAAAGTTTGCATCACCATTTAAAAAAAAAACAAGCTTCTAATTTCATCCAAAATAAGCTTATATTATGTCCTGTGTTTTTTCTTTTTGTGTGAAAATATTTAAACAAGAAATGCATGACAACAATAAAGTACAGAATGAAAGCATTTAAACTCATGCAAAGCGAAGAAATAGAAATTGCTAATAAAGTAGACAGACGCAATTAACTTACAGGATGACTCTAAACACTCGGGATATAATAGTTATGTTTATATTGTATCTCATGTCATGTTTTTGTTGAGAAAACTATACTCATTTATACACACCAGTTTAAATGATGGGATGTCCCTTACCTCATACAAGTCTTTCTCGGATGCCATGTTTGTTGTTTACAGAAGCGTTGCAGGGATTATGTTGTATCAGGGACGCTGCTTTCTGACGTGCTGCTCATATATGAGTGTAAAGTTTACACCGCTTATCCAGTACATTTAAACAGGAAACCAGCTTTCTTGAGGTAAGTCACATTCTCACAATAACCCGCTTTTTTGGTGTCCATCTGAACGTACTGACAGAACGGTTTTCACATCAAATGTGATCAACATGTGTCCACACTCAACAGCGCCACCCAGTGCATTCTGTAATAACTGTGAGTTTTAGTTTGTGCATCTCACTATATTGAAATTCGAATAGTATTTTTACTTTTCGAATACTTATTGCAAACGGATACTCGAGTATTCGACTACTCATGCAAATCCCTCTATCTCACCCTGAGCTTTTTATTTAAGGAGGGCTGTATCGTCTGTCAGTCAGAGGCATTGAATGTCTCTGGTTGATCATTACATTAATTATTCATGGGAAAATGTGCGTACAGAGATTCACCAGTCATTTTTTTTTCATCCAGAGTACTTGCAACGACTGAAGCAGATTAGTCTAGGATATCTGACATTCACGTCACTTTGAATATTCACAATTTATCTGCACTTCATTTGCTGCCAATAAAAAATAAAGTAACACTTAGAATCTCATTATGATTTTAATGTGCTTTTTATTTGGCCATTAAGCTTCCATTAACAATGTCATTAGACATTAGATATTGTATTCATCCTTGTGTTCATCTCGTGAAGAAAGAGGATCTAAAACCAAATCCTCACAAAACAATGTGTAAAACATGCCTTGATTATCCTTTAATGCACCACTGCATCACAAAAACAGCTGAATGAACTTGAGTCAATATTCTTTTGCAGATGTTTCAACTGTTAAAAGTCAATTGCTTAACTTGGACGTGCTCTGATATCACTGTGGCACTGTGCTCTCTCACTCTGACATTTTATAGGTTCAAAGACATTTCAACCACTCTAATGACATTTTCACCAATAAGCCACAGGCTTTACAAGTCATAAAGAGACCCTTACAGCGACAACACTTTTTACAGACAGAACAGACAGGGATTTGGGTACAATTAGCACGGGCAATGTGATACAAAATGGTGAACCGCTCTGACTAATGATGGCAACAGAAATAAAAGAGCCTGGAGGAACAGACACCGAAGATCATCTCAGGATACTTAAAATAAGAAAAAGCTTTCACATGGCTCAGCTAGTAAATCACACATGTTGGCACTATACTAGAGTCAAAATACTAAAAGTTTCATTAAAGACATTAGGTTTAACAATGCATAGGTATTAGGGCTGGTCGATATAAAGAATATTTATGATTTGCCCTGATTTTGCTGGTGAAATTATGCAGCACAATGTCAATTATCGGTCATCACGAAGTCTCATTTTAACACATATACATATATATATATATATATAGCTGCGGTAATGAGAATGTTGTGGTAAGAGAATTATGAAATAAAATCAGACATTGGCAGATAGATTCAGAGTTTAATGGAGTTTATCACCCAAATATTTAATTAAATAAAAATAATCAAGGCATGTTTTTCACACTCTTTTCACCACATGAACACAGGGAAGAATAGTATTTGATCATTTTCATTGACAGGCACCAATACAGAACACTGTAATGAATAAGAATGGTCCAAACATATTTCCTGATCCTTTCAACAAAGTCTCTTTTTCAAGGCCATTTTTGGAACGCTCTTGGGCAGTTAGGGCAGATATTTTTCAATGCAATCTAGCGTCATGACAGTGCAGCTCCTATCTACTTGAATGGGAAAAGGCTCCAATTCATTTTAATAGAAGTGGCCTGTCTTTGCTAAATGTTCTCTGTTTTGACAAGCAGGAAATGTTCATGGAAAAGTGATGTCACTTGACAACCCCAAAGAACAGTCCTTGAAATGGTCTAACAACACATAAACAACATTTGCCTAAATATATTTTACATGAAAAAAAAAAAGTACCAAATGTGAAATGTTACACAAATACATAAGTGGAAAAAAGTGATGACACAACAAGAATTGTAGAATCAGAGTTTTGAACAGACTCATGAAAATGAATCGAGCTTAAATCTAACAGGTGATCAGCTGCTACATGGCCAAATTCAGATTCTTATAAATGAGCCATACCATACCCAGTCCTGTTAATAACAAAACACATTTATTCTGCCTTTAGCTGAGACAAGTGCCTCTCATAGCTCCCATTGTACTTCGGTAGGAAAAATGCAAAAAATTAAAATAAATAAAACACACAAAAAAAATCTAGATTTCTGGCAAACTAGCCGCAAATATTCCACAATTTTTTTTCTCATTATTTTCACATGCAAATTAACTTTGCACATGTTAACAAAAAAAAAACAAACAAAAACAAATTAACAGCTGCAAATGTTTAACAGAAATTTGCAGCTCTTCACCAGTTTTGGTGAATCTGAAACAAACCTTTGGCATAATGGACAATATGCAGCAAGTTTGCCGGAAAGCTAATTTGCATGTGAAAATGATCAGTGGCAAATTTGCCATGAACTCTTGATATTTGTAAGTTGTACTGCCCTCAGTTATGAACTGGACTCTAAAAATCCCAGCCAAGAAAGCTGTGGTTGCAATTGTGGATCCAAAAATGTGGTTGCAGAGAACACATCCTCACAGAAACATTACATTACTTTGCAATATTACAAACGAAAACCCCCATAAAGTGGCCAAACACAGGCTTAGACTCCATACTAAAAGCTGGAGTACATTCAGTGGCCTTTATGGAAGGCTGTGGATATGTATGTTTTGTATGAATGCCTTTGGTCTTACAGATGAATATAGAGGAGTAGACTGCATGCAACAGTCTGGAACAATGAAAGGAGATCACATCAAAAGAACAAGTTGCTCACTTGAAGGGCTCGCATCTAGGCTCAGGCGACAGAGGTCACCATTTGGACTTTAATTGAAGCAGTCTCTGTCATACGATCAGTGTTCCCCCACCAGTATGAACCTGTTTCAGCAAGCCCGTTCTGAAAATGTCTGTGTTCCAAGGGAAGTGCCGAGCGGCAATAATTGTCTCGAGGTCTTTGGATAAAAAACTTCTATTTATGTGCCAGATGGTGGTGTTCTGACTAAACAGAGAGCGTGAGTGCAATGTTCTCTCAGATCTCTTCGTATTTGATTTTAACACAGATGCCCAATGTGTTCTTTCACAGTGTGCTTATGCTGAGCACATTTGAGGGGAAAAGAAATTAACACACATTTTATCTTCAATAAAAGAACACTACTGTGAGCTCTAGAATAGAGGTCTTCATGGGTCCCCCCTAACTCGAGGACCAACCCGGGACCAGTTAGGGCTCGGATCCACGTTTTATCAGCTCAGCCGGGTCCAGGTCAGGCCCCATTACTGTGGTCTGTTTAATATTGTGAGTAATACCTGGCCGTGATCAGACATTGTGAGTAATACCTGGCCGAGATCAGACAGCGCTGATGATGTGAAAGTAATGTAGTCTGTTTCTCCTGTCATTACAAAATGCAGAATTCATTAATTGAGGAGACACCATCAATGCTTACAATTATATTATTTAGCTACGTAACCTTGATATAATTTTACATTAAGAAAAATGAAATACAATATTTCTAGTTAACACATTTTTTGTTTCACAATAAAACACCATTTTATTTATGTGCCATAACTTACATGAATACTAATACAATATTTACAGTAATCACATCAGAGACCTAGTATCTGAGCAGAAGCAGCACATTACACTCCGCTTCTCATGTGAATGGAAAACACCAGTACAAACAAAAAGAGGCAAGATCGCAAGCAAAGCCTGCCGCCCAACACGTCCCATGTAAAACTGCCTATACGCCTATATACAGGACACAAAGCCTTCAATACGGGATGTATCACTGCCCACTCTAATATAGGAACATCATAAATTTGGCCACGGTGTGGGACATCAAGACTAAAACGGGACAGTTGTAAACCCTAGCAGAAAATAAAACATGCCACTTCTCCCGTTTTTAAGCCGTTGTCTGTGATGAAAGCGTTTATCTTTGGATACTGCCCTCATGAAAAAGTAACAATGGCAAAACATCCATTGCTAAACTCTCACGCATGGTGAACATACCCATATTTGTATGGTTACTATAACAACTAATATGGATGTGCTAGCAAAAGCGACTGCAGTCTGAACAGACAAAAATCAGGACTGTCAACATAAAAACTGCATTCTAAAAAAGTCAGTCTAAAAAAATGGATTTGACAAAAAAAATGTTTTATTTAAAATCCGATTTTTCCAGCATTGTGTACAAAACCTTATTGCTGAACATTACAGGTCTCTTCACAAACAACCATAAATGAAACAAATAGATGTGTCCTTGATCCCTGTCCGCCAATTGCAACAGTTTGATTTTGATGAACGTAAATACAAATGCACGCTTCCACCTTGAATTTGTTAGATATTCTACTCATCCTGTTAAACTCATCCTAATTGGTGTGCGTTATTAACTACAGCAGGTTTTGGGAAAACAGTGTTCCAAGATTTATTTTCTACACCTAATCTTGCAATTATCTTGAAATGATTTACTGTGTCTACGCGGTCAGCATTGTGATGTAAGACTACAAAAACTCAAATATGGCAATCACCTGAATCACAAAGGCTCATATAACAGCTACGGCCAAACAGGAAAGGGCTTGGATGACTCTTTCCGTTAGCACATGGAATATTGGGTGTAGCATACAATAACTGAGATCCTATTGTGAACCCCTTGAGCTCAGCTGCATTTATTGGCTGTCAGCTGCAATTTTTCACCACCCAATTTAAAAGCTCACCTTACACACATACAGTGGACTAACTGCAAAATAATGTTCTCATTTAACAAAAAAAAAAGAGGAAGAAATCCAATCATTCAAAAATATGAACATAATTTAAGATAGACATTTTTATATTTTTATTATCCCTTTGAAGACATATGAAAAACAGTTTGTTTCATTAAAAATTAAGATAAAAGTACTGTTCTTTAAAGTGATAAATGATCCATCAGAGATGTACTGGGACTACAAATCAGCCCAGAACAGGTCAACGTTGACACCAAATGGAAATACTGGCTAATAATTCTGCTTACTGAAAAAAATGAAATATGTTACGCTTCTTACAGTCTACATACATTTCAAATACTTCAAATTTAAACTGTATTTTTGTAAAATAATATTGTCTCTGATTACATCGAAATATTCTTCAAATATACATATTTAAAGGAAGTGCATGTTTAGCCAGATAAATAATTATTTAATGATGAAATCAAATCAGACGAGACATTTGACATTAGGATTATATTCCCACATAGCATTATTATGCATAAAAATCATCATTATATATAGGAAATTACTATGGCACTATCATTAAACCTCTGTAAACTTACATTTTCTCTCACGCAGTCAGAGCAGATCATTCTCGTGATTCAAACAGATATTCGATCCCTCGTGGGGAAAAGACGCCCTCTCTTTAAGCATATTTTAAGACCCATTGATATTATTAGTTCCACATTACCGTAATTAGTTTTTTTGCATTGTAATAATGAGAATTGGGTTGGAAAATGCCCTCGTCCTGAAAATACTATAATGCAAAACATCTCAATGATATAAACATTTTCTATAAGAAAATGTTTTTAGTTTTTTTATGGGGAGAGATGACCTGGACATGTTCTTGATGGTTTTCATACCAGTAGTAATAACTGCAGTCTATTAGTCGCATTGCAGCCTTTACTAAACATAATTCAACAAAACCTCAAAGCTCTCAGTGCAGGAGCCTCCGCCTTGCTAATTTTGGGATTGACAGCAGATGGTGGAACCCTTTTTAGGATCATCAAAGTGTCTGATGATTAATCACTCCTGTTTCTCTCTCTGTCAAACTAAATGCAGCTCGAGAGAGAAAATGAAATGAAAATGAGAAGGATCTTATTACTCCTTACATATTCCTCAATTCCTAATTCAGAAGCATACAGGAAGACAATCTTCCCTACCTAAAAGGCAAGACAACACTGCTGAACACTAACAAGGCCACCATCTCTTCTCTCAAATTGATTATAGCAACAAAACATCAAAAATAGAAGCCATCTGCCATTTGCTAAACAAAAACACACAGATCTGGTGGTTGAGAAAGGCAGAATCCACTTGTATGAGCGCTGAGATATATGTACTGGACTTAAGTACTTCAGTGCTCAGAGACATTTTGAAAAACGTTGTCATGAACTTCGTCACTTAAACTGCATGGTTGCGGTCATTCCAATCCATCCGTTTTATTAATCTACTTTAAGTTATACTGTAAAAGAAAGAAGGCATTCAATCTCCAGTGATGTGGAGAAGGAATATCCCTCATTTAGCAACTGTTGTAGGTGGGCCAATGGAGCTACTGGAGCACGAGATGAGCGTTAAAGAGGCCCTCGAGCTGAAATACTAGAAAAGAAATGCCTTGATACACTGATTTATTAACACAGACAAGTGCTATGGCATATAAGAGCAGTGCATGCAAACTCCATTTTGAGTGCCACACTTTAACCCGGATTCTTTCTTTTTTTAAAGAAAAGGAGGGAAAAGTCGAAACACATTTTTGTGATTACCAACATAATGTCATAAATGCGGTCATTAACTTGTATCGAACCAATAATATTCCTTTAAGCTTGCTACCTGTACGCAGAGTCAGAGAAGATGGAAATCTCAATGCAACGATGGCTTTTCCCTTGATGCACAGTGCTATTGACACATACCATTAGGAGAAAGGATGACATCATGGCTTATGATGCTCATTGACAGGCAAGCAAAGGAAATCGACAATCAGCTAATCAATCCAATCACAAAGTCATCTCCGAAGTATTGTTCTAGCTAGGTCATTGGTCTGTTCAAATCAATGAAATCACCCTATTCTGGTGATGAAACGCTCTGTCAATCCCCACTCAAACGCTTTCAGACCAGTAGTCATGAACACTGTACGATCAGTCTGACCACTCTGTCCTGAGATCTTTGATCAGAGTTGTTCGGTAACAAACGTTTGACCTCTTTGAGGGAATAGTAACAAGCCACAGCAACTCCAGAGAACAAAGTATTTTCATCCTTTGACTAGATCAGAGGCATTAAACACAGCATTTGGGCTCAACTTCTTTGATCTAGAGGTGGCTGTGGTCCCCTTTTCCCCTTTGATTTGAGCAAAACTACAGGTAACAAAAATAACCTTAGAAAGTTGGCAGTGTCCTTATTTTATTTTTACATAGAGAAAGGTAGGACTATTAGTAAAATCAGTTGACTTCAGCATCCCAAGTAACATTATATGACAATGGTAGAGAGACATTTTATGTTGTTTTTCCAAAGTTGGATTGCCTTTAATTCCAGAAGTATTAATGACATCTAACTACCATTTTAGATTATGGTTTAGAACAGTCCAGAATCTAAAGGTAGGGCTGAACGATTACTCTTAAAATAATCGAAAATCGCAATATAACTCAAATAAGTGCGATTATCAAATCATGAGAGCTGCGATTAAATCAAATAAACAGTCTGAATCCGCTGCCAGCTGTGCTGCATTTATGGGTGCAGCTGTTTAGTCTGTGGTATCTAGTGCTTTCTTAAACTTGTAAACGGGGTCAGTATATTAAACATATGGCGTCAGAGTGGTTATGTGCTCGATACACACAGGATCTATCTACCTGGTGCCCTGAGTAACTGATATGCTTCCGAGTTCGGCTTGGTGTGCTAATGTGCACTGGGCGCATTAGGGGTTCTTGCTCTCAATTGGGCACATGGTAAATTGTGCATGGATTGCTGAGTGTAGCATGAGCCTCACATGCTGTGAGTCTCCGCGGTGCCATGCACAGTGGGCCACGCGATAAGCGCGGATTGACCGTCTCAGAAGCGGAGGCAACTGAGACTTGTCCTCCGCCACCCTGATTGGGGTGAGTAACTGTTGACTGGGTTTAAAAAAAATAATGATGAAAAGTGAGCAAATCTTTTCACAAATTGGACCAAAAATATGTGGCTCCATCCATAAATTAGTACATTTTAGCCATTTTTAATTATCAAAAAACACATTGATGTCCAACTAAACAAAGGCACAAATACCAAAAACCAGAAATATACCTTTATTTATTCACATTATAACAATGTTGTCAATACTATTTCACTATTGTCATTGTAATGTAAAATTAAAAAAAATGCACTTTTACTAGAAATAAGCAACAGCTGTGGTGCTTAAGTCAACTAGTTTAGTCAAACAGTAGACCTATTTGTCTCTGTGCATATATAGTAGACCTATTTATGCTTGGGTTTTTTTACCGATAGATTTACTCCAAAATCGGCGACAAAAAGAATACACAAAATAGGCGACGACATTCATTATTAACCCCATCTAAAAATAATTGATTTCTCTAAAAAAAATATTGTTCCAGAGAAAGTATTAACAGAGAAACTTTCCAGAGAAAATATTAACAAAATCAAGAAATTTCAGCCAGGGAAATTTTGGAAATTTGGGTGATTTGGCATGGAATAATCTCATTACATGTAAATATCAATATGATGACTGAAAAAAACAAAGACTGCAGATTACAAATAATAATTAAATTCTTAATAAAAACTCAGATTGCAATGGCTAATTTCACAGGTTATGATGACAAATCCAACAGTATGTGATGATGTGAAGTTTGAGGCTATCTACAGGTACATCGCTAAAATCAGAGTAATGGTCACAATGAAGCAAATGCTAACAGAAGCTGTTGTCTGATGTTTTTTGACTGATATAGAAAGGAAATGGAAGAGTGAAGAGGGTGGCTTTTTCTTGCCCTTTTGTAAGACTTCTTTGTGATGCAGCAGTTTTTGAACACAATGATGGTTCTTTGTGAGGGGCTGGTGCAGGGGGTCCGAGCTGCATTCCTTCGATGTGGATCTTGAATGAGTGTCCATCGAAGGGTTAACCAATTGAAAGTTAGTACCTCTGCATGGAATGTACAGAAGGATTGAGTTATACAATTTCATTCATGCTCCATTTTTTTCCCCATTATTTTCATGACTATATAGACAAATGTCATTCCATTTCCATAGTCTTGATATACTTGGAATATTGGAAAGACAACATAATCCCACATGTTGCTATCAAATGTTCCAGTACCTTGACGACACCATTCTTCCGAATTACTGACTAACGTGGTGCTGCTGATAACATGTTGTGTGACTAACCTCAGAGACATAGGCTCTCTCTGTGTTCAAGTCCTCCTGGGAAGTTCATACAACGAGGTCGGAGATTGTAAATATGTAGTTCAAGTAGTTTCAGTTGAAAAGAATGGGCCCATTTTGCAATTTTATATTTCTCTCATTTCCACTTACTGGCAAAGACAGGAAGCTTTTTAGCACTAATGCTTAAAAAATGGTCTAGCTTTTTATCACTAAAGACAATGATGGGCAATGTCATGCCTCAGGGGTGTAATTGTTGTTTTATCTATTTTATCATACTCGTTTTGTTGCACAGGCTTTCTGCTTCATAAACCAGCTAATTGGGTATTATTTTAGGGCAAGCTTTTTCGTTATTGTTCATTAACTATACATAAAATGCATAAACTAAACTGCACAGTCAAAATTTCTAATTTCAGTAAGCAAAGAACGATTTCAGCTGGAGAACTTTCAATACAACACAATACAAGAGATAAAATATCTTTCAAATTCTGTAAATGAAAACATGTTCTGTTAACACAACATCTGAACACAAACAGCTTCAGAAATCATTTACAAAATTTCAAGGACCACAAATCAATCCAGTCATCAGTTGTGAATTGAACGGCAATTTTGTCAATGGAAAAGCTGTGGTCCATTCATTCAGTAGCACATTCCCAGCAAACGCCTGACCGGTGGTTTAATCTTTCACTTGTACTGCTTGAACAATTGATACGAATTCACTCCTTCACTCAACATCACGCAAATCCAAATGTGTTCAGTAAGCAAATGTATAAACCATGGATTAAAATGTTCTTAAAGGGTTTTATTTCACAATCACTCTAAAGCGCTAACATGCAGTAGCAGGAATAAATAACCAACTGGCAGGCACACGGCTTGGACCTGGTGTTTTTGCTTCCGACGGTTTAACTAAGCCAGCCATGCAATCAGACAACAGCTGGCTCCCACCAACAGAATTACCTCCCTGATGCATATTTTGACTTGTCTTTAGCCTTGCTATTATGAAGCTTAGTCATAATAAACCATGACGAGCAAGTCACAGATTGCACTCCAACGACTTATCAAGCCACGTTATGGAAACAGCAATCTCTTGCGCAGGTTCACTGGAAAATGGAAGCAACATATGGCAGCATTCTGTACATTGCGCAATCCCCTAGTGCAGTCTGAGGGAATAGTACAAACAATGCTTTTATGCCAAAAAGAGACAAATCTCTGGGAGAGGTCTGACACAAAAGAGTCACATCCTCTTAACAGAAGCAGCAAGCTGGCACATTCATGTTTGTTTGGTTGGTTGGCAATGACTCATGCTCGCTGCAATACATGTAGTTATTAAGGCACTTGAGCAGATGCTGGGTGATTTCAGGTGAGCATATCCTGTTGTGGTGCGGCTAAGGCTGCCTGAGGGAAAGGGAAATCTCAGCTATGCCCTTTAAAGTGATAGTTGGTCCTGCTGAAGTGCACCATTAGGGTTGCTGCCAAGGACACGGAGATGAGTGTTTGAAAGCATGAGATGATTATTTAAGGAGTGCACTGTTTTCTGTTTGATGTCAACTGTACAATATGTGCAGTTCACTGTCCTGATAAAGACAACATCACTCCCTCAAAGCTTCAGTCACTATGACCATCATGTTCATGATTGCTTGATTGCAGTGCTACTTTCCTCAGAGCATCATCCAAGTTTTATATCAAGTGTCATCCTTTTGTTTAAAATTCTTTAACAATAAGTGGCACGAACCAAATATATTGATAGTGGCCCCCATACTGCATGGTTTCAGACTGCAACAACAACAAAAACACTGCAACAATAATTCAAAATGTAATTACCATTGCTGACAGATGGGAAAACTTTGAGTGGATATGCGTTTTTTTTTTTTTAATCAAAATAATCTGGTGAGGAAATGTTAAGGAACATGTTTACATACACATTCTTACATCGACGCTCAATAAGCAGACAGCATGTAAGGTCATGTAATCCCCTTTAGTGGTTTCCTTTATCAGGGTAATGTCATAAACATTTTAAGCAAAACAAAAAAAACACCTTGCACTTTGGGTGGCTAAAAACAACAGCACATGCAGATTTTTGTCCATTAACCCGATCTTGCTTTGCATAAACACCTTTACTTTTACTGACTTATCCAATTTGCGCAAGTGTTGTGCGCATTACTGTTTACGTTTTGACATCAATGCAGATAAAAATTAGATGATTTGAAATCTTTGAAATCCTACTCTGTGGTTTAGACTAGAGGAATATGCAGATTTTTCATAGTTCTCTGGTGATCAGGAAACCTTACATTTTCTGTTCCCCTCTACTCCAAAATCAGAAGATATGCATATAGAAAATGAAATATTTTAAGGGCGATTAAGATTACAATTAAGATGTTTTACATTATGATATCATGTTCATGAAGTTCTCACATTTTTCCGCTCAATTCTCATTATCTCAATGCGAAGAGATGAACATTACGATATACTACTCATTACCACAACATGGAAAAAAGTCAATTATTTAAATAAGTACAAGAGGGGTTGGCAATATACCAGTAGACATGATAAACCTGTATATTTGCCAACCGGTATACATTTTGAAATATCATCTCTATCGCGGTAACGCAAAATTGCCACACAAGAAATGTGTACAGCACATAACACGTACGGCATTACACACACTGTCAGATAAATGGAGGGAGGCAGAGGGACTGCTTGTTCCTCAAATTCATTTGAATGAGAAGATGAGGAGATTATGAAGGAAAAAGTGTTTCCTCCATGGTGTGGAATTGGTTTGGCTTTAGAAAACGCAATATCGAGCAGAAAACAGCGATTTGCAAGGCATGTACACTGTGCATGTCGATATATCCATGTGCACATATATGTCAGTGGTCAGGGCTTCACGGATGACTGATAGAAATACTGAAACACAGTTTTTTACTGACACCTGCACATCATTAGAAATGACACTGAATCCGCTTCTGTGGAATTCAATTTCGCTTGAGCCACCACCAAAGCAAATTCAATGACATTCATCCCATCCACATGGAGTGTTTTGTGCGAGTGTTGCACACACAGTCTGAAACACGCAAGTGTGCGCGAGTATTGAAGTCATCCTAATCTCGATGTCAAGTGTGTTTTTAAAATACACATCAAAACCCTTTCTAAAATTCTGTTCGAATGATGTTTGACATCAGGAAACAAATCAGCCATACAAGTTCTTTATAGAGATTACTAAAAACACAAAGAGCCTAATAACGTTTTTTTATTGATAGATATTTTTTTATGTTATTGAAATTTTTGCATTGCTTTAAGATGTTAAGTTTCTTGAGGAAAGTTATAACAATAATCGTAATAATTTTGTCCTGCCTTTTATTTTTGCTGATTTTAATAATTTAAAAAAATGATTGCACAACAGTATGATTGTTGAAAAAAACATTTAAGAGTTTTTTTAAACTCTTTTTAAGAGTAATACAGTAAAACAAATATGGTTTTATGGTAAAGAGACCCATCATTGAAAACAATGGGAATAGTAAAACGTCTAGCATCTGTATAACATTGGTAACTGAAAAACCACCTCCTAAATGAGTCCAGATAAACACAGGCAGGCTATATAGATCCAGCTGTTTCCATTCCACCATTAATCAAAGTCACCAAACTTAACAGCATAGTGACAAATATTTCCTTGTCAACCGCTTTCACAGAGTGCAGGCTGAAATCTCAGCAGACATAATGTGAGCAATGAGAAACATGGTACAGAGTGGACTGCTACAGAGACGCAAATCACAGTATGTAGCCAACCACAGGTCTCATTGATATTGATTTCAAAACAAAAAATGAAACTCTCTCAGAAGAGAAACGGAGGAGTAAACATGGATATGGAGGACAAAAAAAATGAAGAGTCCAAAACAACTTAGCAAAACGCCAATGAAATAAAAAGCAAACTGTATTGGTTTGCCACGTACTTGGGTGTATCAGAATGTTGGCTGTTGACATAATGAAAGAGACATTGGTGTCATACAAACTCCGACTCATGGAAGGCCTCTCAAACAAAGAGCATCTTAAAAGTTGGGGAACTTTGCAAGTTCTGGCAAATGGAACACCATACTGTATATCAGAAATATCAGCAAGATATCTCGAACACACTGTCTCTCCATAGTGATGAATGGATAAAACTGGATGACATTTAATGCATCCAACAAAAAAAAATAATCACCAAAGTAGCATTCAACTGATCACAAAGTACAGTCAGGACATTACTGATGTAAAAAACACATCACTATTTGAAAAACTCATTATTGATCAAATCTAGACTGGCCACATTTCCAGCAGCCATCACTCCAACACCTTATCCTTGAGTAATCATGTTAAATTATAATTTGGTACTAGAAAATCACTTGCCATTATATCAAACACAGTTCAAAGCAATTTTGTTCGTTAAATGAAGCTTAACATTGTCTTTGTGTTGGTTTTTGAGTTGCCACAGTATGTAATACTCTACCTCTTGATACCTCATTGGCCATATACAGTGCATCCGGAAAGTATTCACAGCGCTTCACATTTTCAGCTTTTTGTTATGTTACAGTCTTATTCCAAAATGGATTAAATTCATTATTTTCCTTAAAATTCTACAAACAATACCCCATAATGACAACGTGAAAGAAGTTTGTTTGAAATCTTTGAAAATTTATTAAAACTAAAATACGGAAAAAAAAAATAATAATAATACAATTATCACATGTACATAAGTATTCACAGCCTTTGCTCAATACTTTGTTGAAGCACCTTTGGCACCAATTACAGCCTCAATTCTTTTGAGTATGATGCTACAAGCTTGGCACACCTATATTTGGGCAGTTTCTCCCATTCTTCTTTCTCCATCAGGTTGGATGGGGAGCGTCAGTGCACAGCCATTTTCAGATCTCTCCAGAGATGTTCAATCGGGTTCAAGTCTGGGCTCTGGCTGGGCCACTCAAGGACATTCACAGAGTTGTCCCATAGCCACTCCTTTGTTATCTTGGCTGTGTGCTTAGGGTCGTTGTCCTGTTGGAAGATGAACCTTCGCCCCAGTCTGAGGTCCAGAGTGCTCTGGAGCAGGTTTTCATCAAGGATGTCTCTGTACATTGCTGCATTCATCTTTCCCTCGATCCTGACTAGTCTCCCAGTTCCTGCCACTGAAAAACATCCCCACAGAATGATGCTGCCACCACCATGCTTCACTGTAGGGGATGGTATTGGCCAGGTGATGAGCGCTGCCTGGTTTCCTCCAGACATGACGCTTGCCATACAGACAATTCCTTGGACTTCATGGCTTGGTTTGTGCTCTGACATGCACTGTTATCGTGGGACCTTATATTAGACAGGTGTGTGCCTTTCCAAATCATGTCCAATCAACTGACTCCAATCAAGTTGTAGAAACATCTCAAGGATGATCAGTGGAAACAGGATGCACCCGAGTTCAATTTTGAGTGTCATGGCAAAGGCTCTGAATACTTATGTACATGTGATTTATTTTTATTTTTATTTTTAATACATTTCAAACAAACTTCTTTCATGTTGTCATTATGGGGTACTGATTGTAGAATTTTGAGGAAAATAAAGAATTTAATCAATTTTGTAATAAGGCTGTAACATAACAAAATTTGGAAAAATTGAAGCGCTGTGAATACTTTCCGGATCCACTGTATTTCTTTCTATAAAAGCAAAATCTGTACATTATTCCAAACTTTTGGCTGCCAGTGTGTGTGTATACTGGCACAGTATAGATCTGAAGGCATATTCGTAAATGTTTCAAATTAGTTTTGTAGACAAAAATATTATTGTGCCAACATTTCATTACAAAACTAAAATTGTATTTGAAAAAAAAAGTTTTTTTGAAATGGATGACTTTGATCGATAATAAAGAAAAGCAGACAATAATTGCCAGGCATAGATGCTAACTCCTTCAATACTGTTTAAAAATCATCCCAGGGTGATTCCACAAGAAGTTTGTTGAGAAATTTTGTAAGTTTCTGCAAATTCTAGGCAAAGGGTGGCTACTTTTAAGATGCTAAAATATAACAGAATTTATCCCTAAACTTTTGACTGGTAGAGTGTGTGTGTGTGTGTGTGTGTGTGTGTGTGTGTATATATATGTAATATCCGCTGCGTCTTTTTAAAGATGTAAAGCAAGTGTTCCTTTGAACGATACATCGCTCCGTCAGACCGCCATAAGAGCTGCATTCGCTGCCTGGGCCACAATCACGCCGAAGCAGCTCTCATGGGGAGCGACTGCCCTCACTGTGAGGACATGAGTTTCAAGACAATCCACTCTAGGGTCGCCCATGCTCCAAGGATCAATTCTGCCTCCCGCACGCTCCCAACCACCTACTCTGTGTTAAGTCTTGAGAGACCACACGAGGAAGCACAGCAGGGCCGCAAGGTAGAGATGGAAGAATCCGAGGAGGAACGTGATGACCTCCGGCCCTCTATGAAGGAGCATGTTGTTGTCGTATTCGGTGGGTCAGATTATCATAATGATGCCGTGTCCCTCGCAGCATCGGACATGGGAGAATGATCCATGGAGGATGTTGCAGCCCCTCCCCCCAGAAAGGGTGAGGAGTGTGCACTGGCCATTTACACGAGTTACTCAGTGTCATTATGCAGGCAGTCGAGGAGCTCGATCTTGAGTAGTCGCTTCTTGTTGAGCCGGAAAATTCTTGAATGAATGATTCCTGCACATCATCCTTGGTCAAAAGACCAAAGTTTGGAAAGCAGTGTCTTCTTCCTGAGACCTGACACGCACCCTACTCTGCGCATGACAAATAGTGCCTGAAGAATCCCCCTGGAAGTATAGTGTTTATAGGAATCTAGAGCTCCTACCTTTCCTATCATGTTTCGACTCCCCTTCCCAGCTATTAACTCCCCTCAATACAAGCACTCGCTGCCTACCCGCGCATTATGCGGTCACGTGGTGTGCATTACAGAGCATTTCTCAGTGTGTTAAAAAAAAACAGTAGTGTGCGGTTATGCATTCCGGTTCACGACATGGCCACCTCGCTTAAACAGCATCCTATCCTCCACGTTACAGAGCAGGACATGCCCATTCTACGCTCCGAGGTAGTAAATCTCCTTGTGAGAAACAATGCAATGTCTCGTTCCCTTCGTCTCAGGGAACCAAGATTACTACATTTGTACCCAGAGATGTTTTACTTTGTTAATTGAGAAATCAAACCACCTTATCTCCAAATTTTTATGTACTCTATCTATTGCATTATTATACCCAACCAGTCAAATTTTGAACACAATGGACTTACGTTAGTTATGTCGACAAATATAAATGAAATTTTTTTTTTTTGTTCAATGGATGAGTCAGACCAGATAAAAAAAGCAGCCAATAATGCCCTGCATATTGGAAAAAAATTGTGTTTAAAAACCAACTAATAAATAAAATAGTTATTTAGTTACACATTTTGATCACTAAATAATTCCAATCGCTCCATTTCATGGGTTTGATGACTTTACTATTAATCTAATATGTAACAAATAGTAATATTAAAGAACAAGTAGGTTCAAACATTTCACTGGTGATGTATAAACTATAAAAAAATTAAAGAAAACATGGAACGTTCCCAGCATTGCAACATGCAAGTCATGTAAAGGGCTTCCCCCACATTGTTTGCATCACAACATAAGCCTGTTAGGAATAAGCATCCTGAGAATAATAGCTTAGTGATATAACCTCACAACAGTTCAAGGCATGCGCAAACCTCATGTCTGATGGCAAAGTAACAACAGTTTACCCACCGCAACAATAAAAAGGGAGCAGTGTGAACACTTGTCTATTGGCACCCTCATTTCCTCTATATACCTTTGAAATATCTCGACTCCACTAAGTGTGAATTTCACAGCAATGCCTGGAGTTCACAGAGGTCATTATAATCCTTAGTCAAACTACAGGTCATACGAACCTACATATAGCTACGCTGGGAAAAGGCGGTATGGACAAGCATGGATTAGTGACATCCCACTGCGTAACAATTTGCCATCCTCCCCCTCTTGTCCACTTCACCAAATTAACATAGGCGTGATGTAACAAACTCTTCCAGAACAACAGTGAACATGCTTTATGGGTGGCTAAATAGACTAGAGATGAGATTTTCTTAGAAAACAGGATGACAACAGTTAGTCACAGTAAAAAAAGAAAAAAAAAAAAAAAAGGCATTTGCATTGAAAGCATCATTCCTTCAGGACAGTTGAGTGGTACAACTGTGTCTGTGCAAAGGGCGCTTTTGGGATGGTGCAAAATGCCAAACCCACTTCAAGGAAAATTCCAAGTTCAATATAAGTCAAGCAAAAATCGACAGGATTTGTGGCAAAATATTGATAATGATACCACAAAAAATATTTTCTTGCAGTTAGTAGTAAGTCTCTTACAAATGGAAGTGAAGCGGTCCAGTCCATAACTTGGCTATATTTAAGTATAGCCACATACCATAAATATTATACATGTTTACATGATTTTAGTGTGATAAAATCACTTACCTTATCAGTGTAAAGTTAAATATTAAAACTTTGTTGCCAAGACAACGCAACAACAGCAAACCCAAAGTACTTTTCAAGGCAAGTAAGTCCACTCGGCAGCCATCTTTGTAATACTCCTGGGCAGGCTGGGGAAATTAGGATTGTCACGATTATGAAATCTGGCTGACGATTAACTGTCAAACAAATAATTGCGGTTATGACAAGTAATTGTCTTTTTAGTGCCCACACGATTAATTGTCACATAAACCATTATATTTCTTAAGGTGTATGTGTGCTTCATACAACATAAGAAGTCATTTTTACATATTTAACTTCAAATATATGAATCAAATAATAAAATATGTATATATACACGATTTCCTTTTAAGGCTTTAAAAGTGTATGAATGACATGAAAAATTATGCTTTAAATATCAAAATATTTCTTAAAAGCACTTAAAATCTCTCTCTTTCTGGTCAACTTTTGATTGTCAATTTTACATTTACACTTGTTTTTTGAACTTATAGTTTATTATTTTTTTTATAAAAATAAAATATTTTTTTTTTATATATATTTTATATTGTATTATATTATACTATACTATACTATATTATGTACTTTTAAAATTATTCTCTCCTAATTTCTTCACTTTCACACATTATTTTAATGCTCCTTGATTAAACCCATGATTGCCTTATTTCTCATGAAGCAAAATATTTGAGGTTTTGTTTGATCATTTTATCACTCCACATAAATAGAGTAAGTGTGCGTTTCCTCTGTTTCACTGCGTGTATGAACACGCTATGACCAGGAATATTTACCTGTGAAGCCAGTGTGCTTTACGTTCACTATCAAAGCGTACATAGAGCTGTTCAGCCGTGACATCAATTTGTAGGCAAACCAGGAAGTCTAATTTGCCATGGGTTCCCTCTGGATTTTCCTATGGTGTTTTGTAATGGCGGTTTTCAACTTATAAGTAATATGAGATCTGTGGTAAGCATTACTTCACGATATGTGAACATATATTACACACTTTCATACCTAAAATAGGAATTAAGCCGCCATGAGATTAAAAAAAAAAGTATGCCATTGATACAGCTTCAAAATTCACATTTGAGGTTTACAAGTGTGCAATATGTTGTAGAACAAAACAACTACGTATCATCAAGTAATGTTTACCACAGTTCTTATTTTACTCATAAATCCAAAACCCCTTTATAAAACCCCCTAGGTAAATCCTAAGGGAACCCATGGCGAATTCTCTTCTGGGTTTACAAACTGAACAGTTTATATTTTTCACGGGAGTTTGGCACGAGCCTCTGCTAACGGTAGGCATATCAGAGTCTTGAGAAGCGCTTCACGCCCTCTTCTGGACTGGAGCTTCTCTGGTTGACGTGGTGCGGCTCAGTGACGCTCAGACTTCATCTGAATGACACACAAACGTGCCGTTGATGGCATTTATATATTAAAATTTTTATTTTACTCTTAAAATTCCCTTATTTGAGCAATAAAATGTGATTGGAATTTAAAGTGCAAATAACCACGGTTAGATCAAATAACCACGATCAGATGATTTTTTAATAATCATGACAGGCCTATGGGTAACTATTTAATGTAAACAAGCGGCATAAAAGTACAGCTCCTACCTAATTGAATGGGGAAAGACTGAAATCCCCAAAACGGTTGGTCAAGATTACCATAAAAGAACACAATTCAAATCAGCAGTACAATCAAACAACAATGGTATCATGAATCGTGCTTCTTTAGCTCAGATTCTGCACTAATAAAATGCTATTTTTCAGGCTGGTTCAGCGTGCACACTTTCTCTAGCTGACTGACAGGCGATGTCTACATCTAAAAGGTGATTGGCCCTTCTAATTTCTCCCATTCATTTTACTACCAGTGAACCGTCTCTGCTATACTGTCTCTGGGCATACCCTATTAGCTATTTTAGCACACAAAAATCTTGTAGAACAGAGATTTCATCGCATGTAATGTTTACATCTTGTGGCAATACTATTGAAAAAGTGTGCATTTCAACATTTATGGACTGGTCCAATTCACTTCCGTTGTAATTACTCTCTGTAACCACGATTTTTAAATAAAAACAGGACGAGTCAAAATAATTTTCTGTGGTAATAAACATTATACTACCAATTAGTGACGTCAAAAGTATCGGTACTTCAGTACCAAGTTGGTACTACAATAAAGAAAGATGTAACTCAATTCGGTACCAGCGTGCAGTTTGACAGACACATGACATCACATGCTTATGTTGAGCACTTGTTCTGTGACTCCTTTTACACTGAAATGGACAATTTATCAAATTAAAATCGTGACATGTCCTAGTGTGATTTATTAAACCGCTAAAGGCTGCAATCTTACTGTGGACGAGCAGCATAGTTTACATAAATCCAACCGCTCATCCACTAAACTAGAAACTCCACATTCATTGATGTTGTATGAGATGACAGAACAGAGCACTAATCTACTGTGAACCACGCAGCACATTTAAAATATTTATTTATATAATTAAAATCATAGCATTTTTGCTTTAATCTCAACTCAGCTTTATTTATATCACATTTAAAATAACAGAGCGACCAAAGTGCTTCAAAGTAGTAACATTTTAAACGTAACATTTTGAATTAACCGCATACACATAAACCAATCATCTAAAATACAAACACTCCAAAACTGTGTCCTACATATCATTTGTCATACTCAAATGCCAGTGTAAACAGATGAGATTTCAGCCATGACTTATAAGTCTTCAATGGTCACACTGGATCGTGAACGCGACATCGTTTAAATAATCTGATATATAGGATTTATCTCATCAAAATCTTCGCCTTGAAATATGGACCATCTTTTATTTGGCTGCCACGTTAAGATTGCAGTTCTTTTATTGACAAGAGATTATTCCGAACACAGCCCGTGCCAAGATATTCCAAGGAACAGTTATGGCAGATAAGAGTCAGAGGCCAAGCCAGGCATCACTCTGACAAATTCCCCCAAGCACCTGATCTATCCCTGGCCACACTGCTGATGATAGAGAGAAGGGTCAAAGGTGACCGGGTCTTGACCAAGGTTGAGTATCATGCCATGCGGCACAATCTGATTTA
Source organism: Moxostoma hubbsi (assembly GCA_032164185.1). Classification (NCBI taxonomy): domain Eukaryota; kingdom Metazoa; phylum Chordata; class Actinopteri; order Cypriniformes; family Catostomidae; genus Moxostoma; species Moxostoma hubbsi. The sequence goes on from JAVLUX010000043.1 coordinate 4,154,020, forward strand.
TCCTTACTGACACATCACAGCAGGGTAGAACAGGCTCACGTTTTTTGAACAGATATCGAAAGTGGCAACCTTACAAAACAACACAGTAGAGCAACAAATATAATATTAAATAGAATCGAAATCATTTGTATTTTTTCATCACATACATTTTGACATTGCTTTTGAAGGAGGAACAAAAAAAAAGTAGACATTTCAAACTGAGAAGATAAATCCATATACAGTACACGCAGTGTTTCCAATGTCACACTCTCAATCAGGACACGTCGACAAAGCAACCTTAACATTATTTTCCAACAGTTAGCAACAACCAGTATTATCAGCCCGTCTGTACTGGCTTTTCTCTTCAATCTCTTAATGAGAGCCCAACATTGCCACCTTTAAATGTGTTAAATGACAAACCGACCTGCATACACTGAACCAAGAGCTTTTTCTTTTTTGAAAGTGAAAACCAAACCCATAGATGTGTGTTTATGTTGTAAACACCTGCACAGGAAACATTGTCTTTATGGTAACTTAATATTATATACCAACTATAAATGAGTTTAAGTGGATGCTGGCATGTATGTGACCAATACGGCAAGAAGAAAAAACACAGGAGCATATAATCATAAGAACCATGATCAACAACATAAAGACATCAAACCAGAACTACAAACATATTAATGTCCATTCATAGCCCATCACAGACATACAGACAAATCAACCTGCTGGTGTTTCACGTTGCCCTTTTATCATCTCATAAATCATACTGCAAATGACACTGCTGCACACTAAAACAAACACACATCGTAATAACTTTCATTAAGATCAATAACAAACATTTTGACATTATATAATGCGTAACAACACATAAATGTAAAATTAACTGACGTGAATCTTTCAGTTTCATGTATTAGAATGGACATCGACTCCTCAGCTGTTATGTTACTTATCTGAAGCATTACATAATGTTAGTTAATGACTTATTGATGAAAGTTATTACAAAGTGCTTATATTGTAAAACTGTTTTGAAACATGAAGCGCCACGACACACGCACTGCGGGTCTCTTTCAATCGTTAGAAACACAACAAACGAACTGGGGTTTCAAATCAAACACATCGGCGAAGCTCTTCAGTATGTCTGTCAGACCTCGTCATCAGTTCGTTAGGCGACAAATGACCGTTAATTTACAGTTGTTACGATGCTGAGGGACGTTTGATAGGCCAGAATCATCGCCACACAATGACACACCGCGGTGGACGGAGGCTACAAAACGAGTTCCATCACGGTTCTCACGGACTGGCCTGTATCGAATCACGTTACCTTTTTCATCCGCGGGGCCTCGGCTACCGTGCCGTCGCAGTTGACGAACGCTTCGCCGCCGTTCTGCTGCGGGTCCGACCGCTTCATCGCGGACGCCTGCGGCATCTTCACGGGGTTCGGTGCGGTGGTCAACGGGCTCGGCTCACCCGCCGCGGCCACTGAAGATGATGATGATGAAGAGTTAGTTTCACTCTTTTTCTCCTCTACCTTGGGTGTCAGCGGAGAAATAGCTAGGGGAGAGTCTTTACCGGCCACGTCTTTTAATTCGACCTCGGCCATTTTCGCTGCCACAGCTTGGACTGACATCGCTGCGATACGCACGGGGCTTTTTTCCAATACAGAGAGAAGTGACACACGAGCGCATACGCACGGTGCGATGACGCTAAGCGCAAGGCATTGTGGGACGTGTAGTTCACCGCTAGTAGCGTGATCACGTATCATTGTGTCTTACCTTAAAGGAAACACAAACGAAGATTTGTTGACTAGAACTCAGAAGGTGCAAAAAGGACATAAAAGCAGCATAAAAGTAATTCATAAAACTCCAGTTGTAAAATTAATGTCGTTAAAAGCATTATGATTGGTGAGAAACAGATCAAGATCAAAGTCTTTTTATTTTATTTTATAAATCTCCAACTTTGACCAGCCCCAAAGTCTGTGGCAAAGAATAGGTTTATTGTAAATAAGGAATTTAATATTTATCTGTTTCTCACCTACACCTATCATATTGTCTATCACAGATTATATGGATTTAACCGCGTTTTACGGGGAACTTTTATGCAGCCTTTATCTCCTTTTTGGACCTTTTGAGTTCTGGTCACCATTCACTTGCATTGTGAGGACCAACATAGCTGAGAGATTCTTCTAAAAAGTCATACACATGATGGCAAGTAAATGATGAGAGAATTTTCATTTTTGATAAAACAATCCATTTAAGTGCTCATGGAGTATTATAATATTTAAAATATGTAATTAAATAATCTAAAAAATTATTTGATCAAAAGTAATTGATATATTTAATTAGCCTACATTTAATACTAATAAAATCAGAAGCCAAGTTTATTCCAAATATTTCATGTAAATGTTTTTCATACATGACAACAACCTTGCCCTTACATTAAAGTACTGTGGCAAAACTATGGTACAGTAATGGCATTTACTCTGGCACTGAATGCGAAACATTTATCTTCTACTGCACTTCAAAGAGTGCCATTGTGCTACTATCATGGCACATGTCTAAAAACAGGGTAGTACCATAATACGTGTTTTCATGCTATTAAATACAGGTAACTTTTTGAAATCTATTCCAGTTGCAGCACTGTAGAAGCCCAAGAAGGTTTACAGCAGTGAGCTATAAAAAAAATTAAAAAAAGCATATTTACATTAAACTTACTGCAACCATTAAGATTCCTCTGTAAGGGAACAGCACTACCATCCTGTGGCTAAATCTGAGAATTGAGTTCAAGGTTTTATTTGGAGCCAAACGCAAGAACACTGTCAGGCATTTATTAATTTAAAAACCAAAGACAAAGAGCAGGGTCATTGCATGTCAAGTTTTATTTCAGGCACAATACAATGTACAAAAAATTACAAATATATATATATATATATAAAATAAAAAAAGTGTTGATCATGTCACTTGGCATTCAAGATCAGGGTCACTGGCTTTCAAACTTAAAAGAGATGAATCATGAATGTTCACGTGTACAGCTACTGAGTGTGGATGGCCTGGTAGAGAACAACAGCAACAGTGCAAACATCTACTGTATTGCATTCAAAGTTAAACAAAATCAATGCAGTGTCCACCAAAATTCAGCTTGCCCTATTACAGTGTACTTTTCACATATTAGTAACATTCATTTCAAAAAGCAAAATTATTTTTTTTCCATTTGAAGCTTTTATGAAAATGCACTAGAAAAACTATTTACAAAACACAAAATCAAAACTCCATTTTGACTGTTTAAAGCCATAAATATTTGTGTGTTGAAGTTTAAAAATCTTTTTGTACAGATAAAAAAGTATTTTGTGCTCATCTGTATTTGCATTCAGGTTGCAAGTTATGATTATACAGTCCAACGCATCTCAAAACCATTGAACAATGTAAACGGAAGGAAAAAAATCAGTCATTATCATATACAGAGGTGACTGTAGTGTTGTCCTCTCATTTGTGCCATGACAACCTCAGTCTCCAAAGATCCAGAGCATGTTCACTCTTGAAAGACCTAGGTTCACTCTCCTGTTCCAATAAAATAAATAGGAAAAGTTTATCCATTTGACTTTTCATACTTTTAAATGTAAGAACACAAACTATCAAGATCCAAAAAATTGCAGGTAGACACAAGTAGAAACAGCTTCAATCTAATCATTGAGATGACCACTAAATAAAAAAAATAAATAAATCGACACTCACCCGAGCATGCCAGATTCCTTGGTTTTGATAATGTAGAGGAACATGAGGATGGTGTGGAACAAGTTATTTCTGCCCTGTGAAAACACAAATCGTTAGTTACACGAAGCAGAAGCATTACACATCTGTAATTTTGTTTGGAGAGCATCTAATGTACCTTAGGCAAGCTGTAGATGTGGCCCTGGTAAACCAGCTGATAATGAGGGGGGGTTATGCAACTTTGATGAATGCAAAAGAGGTTCTCATTGGACACAACTGTTAGAAATTTTTAGACATATGTTAATTTCGATGTCAGAGTCATATATTAAAGATACTGTGTAATACTCTTGCCATCTGGTTTTGCTTTAGGACCCAGATTTTAATTGGCTTTTACATCAAGTGGCGACCCAACATAATACCAATATGACAATGGTACAAAAGTAAAAATGTCCTTAAAATCAAACATCAAATGTATTATTACGATGAACTGCATAGGGTCACAGCTATACACAACACCGTTTCTGAGCATACCTGGTTTGTCTGGTGTCTGAATAAAATGCTGAGATGTAAATGTTTTCCCATCAGGATACTTAGGATGTGGAGGGAGTCTGGAGTCCAGGTATGTACAAAGCACATGCAAAAGGATCTACAACAAACAGCAAGTGGAGTAATATAGATTAAGTTAACATGATGACACAGAGACAACCACGCTTCGAAGTTCCATAAAGCAGCAGCTTTTTAATAGTGGATATGGGCAGCACTGGGGTTTCAATAGTCTGTTTATATGTGGTTTATAGTGAAGACATATGTAGATTATTTTTGAACTACAACCCCAATTCCAAAAAAGTTGGGATATTATGAAAAATATGAATAAAAACCTAAAATTGTGATTTATAAATTATTTTCAGCCTTGGCTATATTGAGAAGACTACAACTACAGATTGTATGATGTTTTACCATGTGAATTTCATAGTTTTTATGTAAAGTAATTTCAAATCAGATGAATGCAACATGCTCCAAAAAAGTTGACAGGGACAATTTAAGACTAACAACAGTTTGACAAGTTAAAATAACAAGACTATGTGATACAGGAGATGTTAAACAGGTGAGGCAATCGTGTTATAGTATATAAGGAGCCTCCAAAAACAGCCAAGGATCATTCAAGAGCAAGAATCATTTGAGATTTGTTAATTTGCCAACAGATGCTTCAGCAAATAATCCAGTACTTTGAGAACAATGTTCAATAAATACAAACAGGAAGGATTTGGGGCATTTCACCCTCTACACAGTGCCCAATATAGTTAAAAGATTCATGGAATCTGGTAAAATCTCGGTGCGTAAAGGGCAAGATGAAAACCACTTCTGATCCCTCAGAAATCTTAAATCAGAAGTCTTAAAAAGCACCATTCATCTGTAATGGATATCATGAACATGGGCTTGGGATTACTTTAGTAAACCTTTGATAGTCTACACCATTCGCCGCTGCATCCACAGATGCAAGAATCCATACATCAACACTGTCCAGAAGCGCTCTCAGCATCTCTGGGCTCAGCCTCATCTTAGATCGAAAGTAGAACAGTGGAACCGTGTTATTTGGTCCAACATTTCAAATGTTTATTGTGTTCTCCGGGCCAAAGAGTAAAAGGACCATCCAAGCTCTTTTTAGCGTCAGGTCCAAAAGCCAGTGTCTGTATGGGCCAGGGGTGTGTCAGTGCCCATGAGATGGGTAACTCTGTGAGGGCACCATTAATGTAGAAAGATATGTAAACATTTTGGAGAAAAATATACAGTCATCTAGAACAGTCTTTTCCAGGGACATCCCAGCATTTTCAGCAAGACAACTTCAAACCACATACTGACCAAATAAGCAGAGAGTGCGGGTGCTAGATTGGCTTGCCTGCAGTTCTGACCATCATCAATTGAGAATGTGTATTATGATGCGCACAATACAACGAAGACCCTGTACAATTGTGCAGCTGAAGACCTGCATAATGGATGAATGGGGGACAATTCCACTTTTTAAACTTAAACTTGTGTCTTCAGAGCCCAAATGCTTAATAAGTGTTGTTAGAACAGTGGTGAGGTTACACAGTGGTAAACACTCGACTGTCCCAACTTTTTTGGAGCGTGTGGCAATCATCCGATTTGAAATTACTGTATATAAAAAAAGTTTAAAAAAAAAATAATTTACAGGGTAAAATATCATAATGTGTAGTTGTAGTGCTTTCGATATAAGAGTTTATAAAATTTACAAAATCACATATTTTTGTATTTATTAGCATTTTTCATACTGCCCCAACTTTTTTGGAATTGGGGTTGTATCATCACCATTTATAAAATCAATTTAAAGGGATAAATTACCCCAAAATGAAAATTCTCGCATTATATACTCACCCTCATGCCATCCCAGATGTGTATGACTTTCTTCTTTTGACAAAAATAAAGATTTTTAGAAGAATAGCCCTGTAGGTCTATGCAATTCAAGTGAATGGTGACCCAAACTATTTTTGGAGCTTCAAAAAGGTAGCATAGAAGCAATCCTCAGGACTCCAGTGGTTTAATCCATGTTTTCTGAAATCATTCAATCGGTTTTGGTTTAATACAGACCAAAATGTGACTCAATTTTCACTATAAATCTTAACATAGCGATCATGATTTCAAGCTTGGAGTGTTATCGAGCTTGAAATCATGATCATGCCTAGGGACTGCGATGGCAAGATGTACAGTGAAATTGTTTTATATATCTTGGTCTGTTTTCACCCAAAACTGATTTGATCACTTCAGAAGACATGGATCAAACCGCTGGAGTCTTTTATGCTACCTTTGTGCTTTTCAGAGCTTACAAATATTTGGTCACAATTCACTTGCATTGTATGGACCTACAGAGCTGAGATATTCTTCTAAATTCTGTGTTCCGCAGAAGAAAATCATACACATCTGGGCGAGTAAACAATGAGAGAATGTATTTTTGGGTGAACTATCCCTTTGAATCTGTTACGTTTTAACCTCATTCAATATGCCTGTATGATTTTGTCAGACATGTAACAGGTTGATACACATTCTCATATGTTAAACACACTTCTAAAGCCTGAGAAATGTACCATATACAGTAAGAATGAAAACTACCATCTGAAATGCGATTCACATCTTTACTGCTCAAACTGTATTTACACAAAGTGCGAATAATAATTTATATACAACCTATACAATATATGAATCCTTAATAATAGCCAGTTTCGATTTTACATGTTACTTACTGCATTCAAAATCCTACAATATTTTTATACACACATCCTTTAACAAACAGTATACAATGCAGTGGTGGAGATGGGGTCCGGTTAGATCTTGCACAGTGGTATTAGATCATCATTAGATCATATTTGGTATCAAATCAGTCACAATATTTGTGCTTTAGAAATGTAAAACAACCATCGGAGTTTGTGCGATTCCTTCACCATCACCAGCTGCGGGGCAATTGGGTTTTATTAGAGCAGAGGCAAAATTAAGCACAAATCTTAAATAATCTTTTGGAAACAGGTGTTTCAACTTGACAAATGGAACGTTTTGGGCATTTTCAGCTCAATTTGCACCAAAGGGTCGACAGACAAGTGTATTTTGTAGACACAAAATGGAAAAGGCTGATAACTGATGAATCGTCAAGTTTTTAAAATTGATCGCCCATGGTTCCTTTCCGTGGTGCCAAAAGAACTCGGCAGTGCCGCTGCCCAGCGTTTGCTTGTAAACAGTAACTTCATCTATAGGATTCTTGTGAAATGTAAAAATAAGGCCAATGCATCTATAACGTCAGAACCTATGCTCTGCAACAGGTATGCAAATAGCATTCAAATGATGCACATTTTTTGAAGGGACTCACAGCTGAGTCTGTTGGAAGGTCTGTGTCCCATTTCCGATTTTTAAAATCTCCTCCTCCATTCCAGCGGAACGAGCTCATGCAGCCACTGTGGGCCAATTCTGCAAGACAAAAACATCAGGACACTGGTCATCAAAAAACTACAATTACCAATCTCTGAAACAAAATAAGTGTTCATAAAATAAGACACCATGTTTTGGGAATACAATATGTGAATTGTGATCTCCCCTCACCCTTGATTCTCTCCACCAGATACTCTTGATTAGGTGTGATGTCCAGATATTGTACAATCGCACTGAGAGTGGGGATTGCAGAGGCTTTGACCACAGCAGCTTGTTTGAGACTGCTGATACTGGCCTCTTCATGACAAAAGAACAACAACTGTGAGAGCAGCTCAAACAAACATATCGTCAAATATCTTTATAGACGAAAAGATAATTACCACCAATCTGCAGCTCAGGGCAACCAATTCTCCTGAGTTGACTGTTAACAGACTCCATTTCTCTTACCAGATGTTCGAGAATGGTGTCGTTTATCCACTGGAATGGGTATGGTGAGTAAAAAGAAATGTACTTGAATGACCTTGTTCTCTAAAAGTAAAATCTTCACAGATTTCTCTTTTATGATATAGAAAATATCATATTGTTGGATGAATGACTGAAAAAAACTCTAAAATGTGCATTTAATAAATAAGCTGCTCACGTTTCTCAGTTTAGCAGTCCAGCTGTCAATACTATCGGTCACCACATGACTGGTTGTGATTCTCGCCCAGACCTGTAATAAAATGCAAAAAACTTAAACAACAGGATATTTAAATAAGCATTTACTTTAAAACACATAAAGAACACAAAAGCGTAAAAAATAAAGACGATTTCAAATCTTGCTTTTCATTTTATACACACTTCTTCAGCAGCTTGTTTGGAGCCCAGCTCGGTGTCATCTTTCAGGGCAGATGGGGCTTGTGACCGGAAGGCTGGTTGGTATTGGAACTTCCTCAGGCTCTGTGCGTAATCCCTCACTGTACGACTGTAATTCCAGAACGTTGGACTGTTCCTCTGAGATGTTAACTCTGGACTTCCTAAAAATGAACCAAAATGCTTGCAACTTAGGCTAGTCCTTAGGACAGCCAGAGCTTGTTGCAACTTCCTCTCCTCATAAGACTCTTACCTAGTTGACTGTGATGGCTTTTCTCCTCCTCGAGGCATAAAAACTTCTCCAAAGTCTTCAGATCATCAATGTAGTCCTCCTTACCTCCGGGGGAGCTGAAGACAGATGGGGATGTGCGGTAACGAGCGCGGAGGATGGTGCCCTCAACCGGTCCGAGGTTGCTTGTGTATGGAGAGGAACTCGGAGATGGACTATAGTTCAACACCTGCACATGTTTAAATGATACATGAGGAAGCATTTTGAGTGGGTGCTTGAACAGAACAAGAACAATTGAAGTACAATTTCAAGAAGGATTTCAGTCATCAGCAAAACACAAACCTTGCCAAAAGCCATGGAAGATGAAAAGGGTCCTCCTGATGAGGAGGGGCTGCTCAGAGGCGGACTATACCCAGACACACAGATGGGGGAAAATTTGGGGCTGGTGCTTGAAGAACGTGAAGGGCTAAAGCAAAGCACGTTCTGTCCCTGCAGAGGTGACGACTGGACTGAGACAGGAGCTTCCTTCTTTTGTTTCTGAGGTGGAGAGGCCTGAATCCCTAATAACACAAGGATGGGTCGGTCTAATGGAACAGCTTTTTAACAGCAAAACTGATTAGTTTATTATAAATGTATGCATCCATTAACCACTTAGTGGTTACCACTAACACACCTGAGCTTGTGAGCCCCAGAAGTCGATGTTGCTCTGGACTGACACCGATGGTGGAAAGGGACATGGTGTACTTGAAGTACTTCCAGAAGTCAAAAAGCGCATTAAGGCTGAACAGGGAGGCCAGAGCGAGCTCTGTCCAACAAAATCACAATTTAAAAGATTAGTCATACAATACAACACCTTCACTGACATCAGACCTGCCTCTCCAGTACATTTACTTACCGATATACCAGATGGGACCATAGGTTATGTTGTAGTATCTGCTGAGAAGCTTTCCAGACCTAAACATCAAAGTTACTTGGTTGCGTTATTATCAAATCGTAAACCATTGCCGACAAACGCAGCACAGGACAGTGCCTTGGAAGAGTTGCTTAAAGGCTTCAGAGCCATGCAAATGTGTAACACATACATGTGTGAACTCACATTTCTGTATAGATCATCCCTGCCAATGACACATTCAGCACTGCCCAGGCCAGAACCACCTGCCGTGCCTGTTCCTCCCTCCTCATCATCATGGTCTTGTCGATAATGGAGGACATGTCTTCCTTTGATGGGGTCATCTCTGCACTGCTCCTCTACAACCTGGCACACACCATAAGCACTTATAATTACAAAAAATAGAAGACAATAATTGCATTATTTTATACAGTGAGTCACACCATAGAAATCAATGCAAAAGATCATTTAACAATGTTTAAGTTACTCAAATAATAAGGGGGAGGGGGGTAGTTTGGTAATATTAATAAGAAATGTTAAGTTACACTATGAGCCATTCAAACAATGAAGCACATGTACACTACTTCACTAGCAATCTCAACAACTAGACAGCTGGATAACGTGCACGATTTTAAACAAAACAAGTAAGCATATATTTGTTTGTTAGGTCTAAACCACACCTAAATTCCACAAAAATTCGTTTCTGAAGTATAAAACATACTTCCTCGTTCTAGTTCTCCATAAACGCGGTAAAGTCAGTTGTGTGAAACCAGACATTAGAGAAACAGAATATCAACAGAATGAAGAGAGCAGCAAATTAGTGACTCGAAGAATTTAATTTCAAAATAAAAGTCTCTCGCGTTCAGCGTCACTCACACAGCCAACGAGAGCCCACAACAACCACATTCATGAAAATTTGCTCCGTGGTATAATATATAATTTTTTAAAAAGAGTTTATAATCTTCATTTGAATTTGTTTAAAGGGATGTTTGAATTTTGGACTTCAAAAATGACTTAAATTTATGATGCATGAGACACAAGCGGTTAAATCTATTTCTTCTGAAGATAGGTACGTGAGAAATAGATCAATATTTAAATCCTTTTTAGAAGATAGAAAAAAACATTTTTTTATTTTTTTTATTGTTTCATCTATTAAACAAAGAAAAGCAAAACATATACAAATAGTATCAATACTACCCAATAGAATCTATTACCCCCAATCCCCGACCCCCAACAACACCCCAGTGGTCACATGATTATAGACACACAGACAAACATAAAACCAAAACAAAAAATATAATAAATCACACACATTAACCACTACACCTCTCTCTCCACTGTCCCTCCAAATACACCAGATACTTGCCCCATTTCCCCACAAACAAGTCTCAATTCCCCAGTCTTCTGATAACCCCTCTTCAAAAGCTGCCCCCCTGCCCCATCTCCAAGCACCACTCCAGAAATGGAGGCACTCCAGCCGACTTCCATCCCCTTAAAACTATCTGTCTGGCGATCAACGTTAGAGCAAAATACAATTTGTATGCCCAATACCTCACACATAAAACTCTGAATCTCCAACCAAAGTTCTTCACACACCTCCAAAAGACATGGGTTGTGTCTCCATCTTCTGATTGACATAGCCAGCAGGTGGGTGTGTCTTTAAGACCAAGCCTATACAATCCAGAGGGGGTCCAATAGAATCTATGTAAAATCTTGAATTGCATAAGGCACATCCTTGCATCTCTAATTAATCTCTAATAAGAGTGTAATAACCCCCCCTCACGGTCCACTCTGACCAGCAAAAAGTGGACTTATTAATACATCATTTAGGGTTCAGCCACATGCTCGAGGCAACATTTAAATAAATGTCTGAATTAAACACTCTGGATGCTTTTGTCCATACCGAGTGCAAATGCAAGATAACGTGGTGCAACTTAACTTCTCTGGTTAGTTTGATAGAAAGGCTTTGCAATGGCAACATAGGGGTAATAACTTCCTGTACAATACAAAACCAGGGAGGGGCTCTCTCAGGTGGAAGTAACCAATGAGCAAAATATCTGAGACCGAATGCATAATAACAAAAACAAAATCTCGGGTAGGCCTAGCTCAGCTTTGTCAATCAGCCTATGTAACTTATTGAAATGTAATCTGTGATGCTTACCTTTCCAAATTAAGGACTTGATTCCAGTTTATTCCAAATTGCTTGAAATAAGAGAGGGGACATCTACAGGGAGAGACTGCAGCAGGTAGTTACATTTTGGAATACAATTCATTTTAATAACATGAACCTTCCCAATCAGAGATAAATATAATGAAGCCCACCTACCCACATTGCTCAAAAACCTTTTTATTAAGGGGTCAAAATTAATTCTAACTAAATCAGACAAATTTGCTGGGAATAAAATGCCCACGTACTTAATGCCCTGTTTGGCCTCGTATAAACCCACCTGATTATATGTATAAGAGATGTCATAACTTTACTCAATCGGTTAGCCAGAATTTTTGACAATATTTTAACGTCTAGCTGGATCAGGGAAATTGGACGGTAACTCTCACACTCGATTGGACCTTTGTCCTTTTTAAGTATCAGGCTGATCCGGGCTTGTGTCATGGTTGGCAGAAGCTTTCCATTCTTTAATGATTCCGTATAAACTTCTAACAAATGTGGAGCCAATTCTGTAGCAAAAGATCTAAAAAAAAATTCAGCAGCAAAGCCCTCTGGCCCCAGAGACTTGCCTGTAGTCAAGGCCTTAACTACCTCGCCAAACTCCTTCAAGATTATCTCAGAATCTACAGAATTTGTTTGCTCTGTCATCAGCTTAGGGAGTTCTAATGGTTCCACAAAGTTTAGAATATCTTTATCAGTAGACGAAGACGTGGAACTATAAAGATCAAGATATAATTCTTTAAAAGCATTATTAATATCAATGACCAAGGTAAACATTTCACCACCTGCAGATTTCACTGACGGAATGGTAGAAAAAGACACTCTGATTTATGTATCTTGCCAAATGCTTCTCTGCTACGTCCCCCAACTCAAAGTACGAGTGTCTTGGCCTGAATAGCCAAAATTCCACCTCAGATGGCTAGCACCATCTGCATTTAGTCATCATCAATCAGAGAGACACATAGCAGTGGAGTCCGATACCAAGCAGAAACGGAGCTGGATCTGGCCGGCTCTGATAAACATGGGATATGAATCCTGAGGTTGAGACATGGAAACAAATAGAATAATATTAGCATAGATTTCATTCAATTTTATGCAGAATTATAGATCATGATAGAAGTTTCTGGTTCCGGCAGACCTAACTAAAGCAGCCTAATTGTGAGTTGATGGATAATAGAGGAGTCTTAAGTTTAGACTTAAACTGAGTGAGTGTGTCTGCATCCCTGCAAACCCTATCAGAGCACCAGAGGTCAGTAAAACACAGTGCAACTCATTTTTTTTAGTAGAATAAGAATAAGAGCAACTGAGATGCTGATTCTTTTTTACTATTCAATAAACATCAACATTACGATTTTTTTGTAAAATTACAAATGTTAAACATAATACAGAAAATATATATATATATATATAAAACTTCTATGACACAAGAACTTATAATAAAGGAAAAAACAGAAAAGTGCCAGAGGGAGGTAATATATATATAGAGTACAAAACAAAATAATGGTACAAAAAAGTATATATAAAATTCAGATTAATACTAAATAAAGCTCACAAATATGTAAAGTCATAATAGCTTTTTTAGTTTTATTTAGAGAGCCTCTTATATTGTCAATGTATAGCCTTGCTTCACTCACTGAAACCATGAAGTTTGGCTGTTAGCCTAAATTTGCATTTATGAACACAAAATTTGGTCAGAATTATAATAAGATTATTTAAACAACATTTTTCATCTTGTTTTGGATAACCAGTGCAGTCAAAAAGTAAATTTTCCCACAACAGCATAAAAGGTCCTGAACACCGAATACATTTCTGTGCTGTACATTACACCACAATGTAACTGAATTAATGCAATGCCAAAATAAATGCAAAGTAGTTTTCTAGTAGTCATTGCAGAAAACACAGTTTACAGTATATTTAAATATGCTAATGACTTGCTGGACAGACAAGACACCTCTTTAACCTCCTTACCATACCTTTTTAACATATCACCTTTCCATATAAAAAAGAGCTCAAATGAGGGAAAATTCGGAAGAACAGTATTCACCAACACCTTCAAACAACATGAGAGGGGATTGACTGTCGTGTTTTTGTCATAAGATCTTTACAGGCCACTCAAAGACACACCAGGCTACTCAACACAGCTTTAAACTTCTATATTTGATGATAAACATGTACTCTACCCCGTGATAAATGCCATGGTACCCCGGCTGTACCAAAGGACACCATTAGGCCTCACCTGAAGCCAAGGTGGCCCCTCCTGACCTGGTAATTTTAAGTGCATGGATTTGAATCTAAACATTTCACAATGTATTGAATGACAGCACCAAATCTTCAGTGACGTATCAAATTGTATCCTTGATATGTGTTCTCTATAGTTTATAAGCCTATCAATGTTCTTTGATTCAATATGAGCTTCCTGCAAGAGTAATGACTTCCTGATTGCATCTATCATGGTATAGCTTGGTCTCTCTTAACATCTCTCAAGCTATCATTTGTGTGCCTGTGGCCTAAATATGGCACGTGCGATCTTCAGTTTTGCACAAACACACCACAAAACCCATGTGATTCTGGATAGACAGAAAAACTTACCTCAGTGTTTGCCCACCATGCCTAGTGTGTTGTGGTTGATTGTGATCAATTTAATTTAGCTTGTTGTAACAACATTTGTAAGAATAGGTCAAACTTGTTTTGTGTCATCTGGCTGAACATAATTTAGAGCTGTAAGTGTGGTTTCCTGTGTCTTTGTGTTTTTTTTGAAGGGATGAAGTGATAAGAAACATCATTGTATCTCCAGACTTTGACATGGCATTTCAAAGTTTAAATACACAATGAAATCAAAATTGAAGTTTTAAGTCTTTTAGTCCATGTCGGTTAAATGAACAGCCTTCTATATGCTACTGTTAAAGTCGCCAAATTTTCAGCACTTGAATACGGGACACTTGAGTATTTTGAACACTTTAACACAGGGCTGAGATCCCCCTTGAGTACCTTGCCACTAAAATAAGGGACAATATAAAGATCTGGCCAAAATATGGGACATCTCAGCTAATATCGTACATTCGGCAATGCTTACTAATGTACTTACAGTTAAAAAAAATGCACTGTTTGAAGATATGCATATTTAAAATGCACATTTTTACAAGGAAAACAAATCTAAAATATTGATGACTCATCCTGCAAACAGGTGTGTTTACAATTGTTTGTCCAATGAAATGCTCTCTAGCACGAGAATGTCCCTTCTCTCTTATGCCAACAAATCTAAAATCAGTATGCAAACCATGGATCATGTGATCAGCCTATTGACTATTTAAAAAATAAAGAAGCTGTGCCAACTTCCAGTTTCATGTGCTTTTCAAAAAAATAGAAGCATCCAGGGAGCACCTTCATCTGAGAAATAGGCCTTAAGGAAGTAAATAGTTGCAGTCTGTAACCCAGCACCCTTGCAGGACATTGTCCTCAACATCCCTTTGATATCCGTTAACATGCTTGCATGCTATTACTCACTGCCTCAGTGAGATCTGCATGCATATGACTGATAAAAAGGACTATTCTGGAGTCGAATGGAGATCGAGATCGGGAGATGAGAACGGTGAGGATCATCACCTGTCAATGACTGTCTCTAACAGCTGCATGTCATTGCAGTGAGAGTTGGAGACAGATTAAAGGGCGAGCCAGATACCAGCAAAGGGAGAGAGAGCTACCATGTGCCCAAAGAGTCTTGTGTGCATACGAGTAGAGCTACATTTTCTTTTTGTTGAAAAATAAATACCTTTTTGTGTTGGAATTCGCTGACTCCCCTTTCCTCCTTGCACCCCATCACGAACATGCTACAATCTCTTAATGTGATATTCATGCAATTACTTTTTAAATTGAGAACACAATGCTTTTTTATGTGTGTACCAAACTTTTATTTGCCCATTTCAATTTTGTTGTGTCATCAATTCACTGCAGATACTGTGCTATCTCTCCTTATGAGGCACTCGGTCTCATCTGTAGTCTGTTATAGTGCAGTTAGGAGGGTGTGTGTGGGGAATGACATCATATGTGTCTAAGTCCTCCGTAATTGGCCCGTTTCCTTCACCGGCGCGGAACACACAAGTGGAGCCAGACACATGCTCGCAGGGATTTTCCAGAAAGACGAGGGGCCCTGTTTTAGGGATGCCGAGGGGCCAGGCTGAAACGACTGTAAATGTCACAAATGAATGAAGGGTTTCAACCCAAAACGCAATCTGATCCAGAGTGCCTCTGGGCAGCACCGTTTGATCTGCCTCGCATTCCACCTCTGCTGCCCGAATCAGCCAAGACAACAGACATTACACAGTCTCAATGTTATGACATTATCAAAACCATCTTCACATGTTCCTCTATGTTGTTAAAAACTCTGTTTTGTTTTGGTGCTTTTTTTCAGGTTTGGCTGGCGCTTCCCAATAGTTATTTCAACTGATCTGCAGGCAAACGCTAATTCCACATTCATAAACTGATGCTTTTAAAATAGGCCTCTTGGAGTTAACAAAAACACTCTTAAGATCGTTGGCACGATGAGTAAAGCCTTTAGGGGGGAGTGCTTTCAGAAATCTTTTGCAGACAATAAAGATTTACAGGATGGATTTCTGAGGTCTAAACTGCTTTTAGATAATCAGATGTCTTTACAGAGCTGTCAGACTATAATTGAATGGCATGGGGCTAATCTATAGACATTTTCCTACAGATTAGTCTTGCATGCCAAGACTGTGATGAGACCAATCAAACACAGCTCTCGCTATTCACATTCATTTTTGTGCCAGTAGAGCTGCACATGCGCTCACATGCGTGTCATCACAGCACAGCACATTACCTCACTGAGGCAACATTTGCCAGTGTCTCTATCTGCATCTGTTGGTTTGTTTAGCAGATGGACACTGCATGGGCGGCAGTCACTGCAGTGATGTAATGCAGCTGACCATGGGAAAGAGCCGTCTCAGCTTTGCAAGTTTACTCCTAACCACTGTTAGATCTAAACACGCATGTTCTTGGAGAGAAATGTCTAGACAGGTGCAGTGTAGCTGCAGCTGCTGATATTAGATAACTAACTTAAAGAAAAAAACTCATGATACAGTGGCATATAAAGAACATAATATTATTGTATGAATGTGCAATAAAATTTAGATTATTATCTAAAACTCCATCCATCCATCCATCGTCAACCGCTTATCCTGCATACAGGGTCGCGGGGGGCTGGAGCCTATCCCAGCTAACATCGGGCGAAAGGCGGGGTACACCCTGGACAGGTCGCCAGTCCATCGCAGGGCCACACATATACAAACACACACTCACACTCACATTCACACCTAGGGTAATTTTTGGAGACACCAATTAACCTAACCTGCATGTCTTTGGATGGTGGGAGGAAGCCGGAGAACCCGGAGAGAACCCACGCAGACACGGGGAGAACATGCAAACTCCACACAGAATGGCCGGGGCAACCGGGGTTTGAACCCACGACCTTCTTGCTGTGAGGCGACAGTGCTTATCTAAAACTCATATCCTACAAAAGATGTCTGATGAACAAAATATGAATGGGATTGAATCTGCTGACGGATCTCAAAGGTAATGCAATAATGCATAACGTGCTGTTTATCCAAATATCTGGGAACGTGTTGTCAGCTAAATTTTAAGCATGTGTGTTTATACTGTACATTAAACTTGCTCTTGATCCAGTTTGGAAATGGATGACCGTGTCAATCTGTGTGCATGATTCACACAGTTCCTCTTCAAAATGCCATGATTCATCAACTGATTCATCAACTCTCTTCTGTTTTATACCTAGCTGGACTCTCAGTGCATTTTAGGTAGGCAGAATTTCCTTCACTTTTATTTCATACAATAGTTGGATTGCTCTACAGAAAGCCTCCCAACTTCCTCCAACTGCTGCTTATGCGGAGTAGCTCCCACTGTGTTATGGAGTGTAATACACAAAGCCTGGTGTCCACCCATGCTGTTGGAAAATTGGAGGGTGTTCAGGAAACAAGCAGGTCCAAACCATTATAATTTTACAATTCTGTTCGGTGCAACTAGTGGTGCAAAAATTCACAATTATCGAAGCATCTATAAGTGTAACACTATTGCTCTTAAGCCTTCAGTTTGTACTATCATTTTTGGATGTTCCTTCAAATTCAGGCCAGTATAAAAGGCTCCCAAAAGGCTTTTTATGGTCGGACTTTTATTTTGATCAGATTTAGTGGGTTGCAATTCCTTATACTTCCTGTAGAAGGCAGTATATTGTTAGTTTGCTGCCTGTTGAGTCCTGAGAACTTCAGTGATGTGGATGAAAAGTTTTCCTGCCTGTTATTCGAATGTTTATTGGTGATTTGGTGTTCATAGTGTTAGTACATGACGATAAAGTAAGTGTTATTGGTTTTCTTTATGTTTTAACCATATTTGTGTATTATTTAACTTTATGCACTTGCCCGAGCATGCACAGACATGCCATGATTCACATGTGATCGCATGATAGATAACTATTAATATGGTTTTGTAGGAAGAAATTCGTAAATGGTGTTTGTTCACCTGTTTTTATAGCAAATAGATTTGTGCCAAAACAGGCAGGACTCAAATACCATAGCTAACATTATTGTAGAGAGGTTTCAACTAGGTTGTGTAAGAAGGCACTCCCATATACATTACTACGCAATGTCTAGTGTACTGAGTCATAAGGGAACTATTAATCTGGTGTTTTTGTTTATTGTTTTTAAATTTTATCCCCTTTTTTTCCCGAACTTGGTATGCCCAATTTCCACTGGTTACTATTTCCTTGTGGTGGCACTGTTACTCACCTCAATCCGGGTGACGAAGACAAATCTCAGTTGCTTCTGCCTCTGAGACCAGTGGTGGTGGTGTAGTGGGCTAAAGCACATAACTGTTAATCAGAAGGTTGCTGGTTCGATCCCCACAGCCACCACCATTATGTCTTTGAGTAAGGCACTTAACTCCAGGTTGTTCCGGGGAGATTGTCCCTGTAATATAGGCTCTGTAAGTCGCTTTGGATAAAAGCATCTGCCAAATGCATAAATGTAAATGTGACCATCAATCTGTGCATTTTATCACGTGACTTGCTGTGCACGACACTGATGAGACTCAAAGCATGTGGAGGCTCGTGCTACTCTCTGTGATCCACGCACAATGTAACACATGCCCCATTAAGAGCAAGAACCACTAATCATGACTAATCAGGAGGTTACCCCATGTGACTCTACCCTCCTTAGCAACTGGGCCAATTTGGTTGCTTAGGAGACCTGGCTGGAGTCACTCCACACACCCTTGATTCTAACTCGCGACTCCAGGGGTGGTAGTCAGCATCAATACTCGCTGAGATACCCAGGCCCCCGGTAATTATTTATGTAGTGTAACTTGGTCTGTGATAAATACTGAGCTAAATATTACAGTTTACTTTGTAATCTGCCTGTAACCTGTACATTAATGATAATGCAGAAGGGTTAATCTGTATTATGTTAATTTGATTACATTAATTTGGATCATTAGAATGTTTATACATTGATTTGGATTTATTAATAATAACCTATCAATATTGAAGTCATTTCTGTTGACCTTAATTGCACATTCTGTATGTATATGGAGCTTTTGACTGTTATGTAAAAGCTGAAGTGAATATGTTTGTATTCTGGATTGAGCAGTGACATTTAATGGAAATATGTACACATTCATAATTTATTTGAATGTGTCTGAATGTTGTTTTCCAGACTGAATCACACTGTGATTCAAAACACTTTGGAAAAGAAGCTCCAGTCTCCTCATTATTCATGCCATTACTGACACACAGGATTGTTTACTGCTTATATGAGTAGAGTGAAAACCTAACAGTCCATTTGCCTCTCCAACAAGGCCATTTCACTTCCCATGGGTTTATTTTAGCCAAAATGAACAGATGTAAACTTTTTCTTTTCTTTTTTGTTATTTGAGGGTCTCGTTAAAATTGAATTGGAAACTAGTTTTTACCATGCTTTCATCACTTATTTTTGTACTTTTCAAATGCCTTATACTGTATGCACACTACAGATTTGACTGTTTTAGCCACGTCCCAGTCTATCAATAGTAAACTCTGAAAATGCAATCCAGATTGTTTCAATTCACTTTAAGTTTAAATGACTTCATTCGCAAGTACTCAAATTCGAAATCACAATCGACTCTCGAATTTAAGTGCTTGACAGTTCGATCTAAGCTATGTATATACCAGAGGATACTGGTCAATGCAATGATATATTTCCTGATGTGGAGCTTGTGTCCGGAACTGGAAAGAAAATGTGATCCCACAGGGGCCACCACAGTCCTGGGAAGAGCTGCCCAAAGATCAGTGAGAGCATGACAGCAAAAACCATCTTTGTCTCTTTTCTGCTAATCTTCCTTCATTCCCTCATTTATATGCGTAGGTCTAGGTCAATGCAGACTTTTTTTCACAGACTTTAAGCAGTGATATAATTAACAATGGAAGAACATCTCTGCATCTCTTCACCGAATCAGTTGGTGGGAAGGGTCAAAAACCTTCTCTAGCTTCACCCTTTGGAGAGGTCAAACAAGATTTTCCAAGGGGCATCAGTTATTATTAGACTAGCTGTGAAGATAAACTCAAGCAATCTGTGAAACTGTGTGGGAATGGATTACAGTCCTTCTCATCAGCTCAGTGGAACACTCGCCAATTTTGTTGTAACTTCTAATGTTGAATTTCTTTAGATCAAGATGTGATGCTTAATGTGAATGAATATGGCATGGAGAGTTTCTCTGTGAATATTTCCAAAGTTATTTTTTATCTCTATGCCAAAAAACATCAGTATATTTAATTTAACCATGGAAAAACCAAAACTGCCCATTTTGGTGAGAGTGTGGGTCGGGCGTTGTAAAACCACCATCACTCCTACTTTGAGTATAAAGTAATTTTTCTGAATGTGTTTCTTATTTTCTTAGTGAGATATAAGCAAAAATAGTAACTACACCAAGAAAGAAACTGCAAAAATGGCTTCAAAATTGTTTGCTTTAAGTGTGGAATTTGTATTTGCTGGAATTTTCATAAGTTTTCTCCAAATATGAACAGCTGAGCCAAACTCTTGTTTGCATCCTGATCTCACAGAATCATATTACCATACCTACATGTTTTCCAAATGATTTTATGTGCCTCATTGTACAGATCGCAGCAGTTTCTTGTTGAAATGAACACTATTCATGGGCATATTATCAGTTTACACTGACGTGCACAGAACGGGGGCAGCAGGGGCACATGCCCCTTTCGTTCACAAATCTAAAGGTGCCCATTTAGTCATTTAGAAATACGGGAGAAATGTTAAGAATGAAATAAAAATTGTTCAAACTAATTCAAATTCTCATCATAATATCACAAAAACAGTAATAATATGTTATTATGGGATTTCTTTGTAAATCACGGGCGTATAAAAGAAAATTAAGCGGAGGTGCCTTTAAGTGTGTATGCTACAGCAGATCGGGGGCAGATTCCAATCGCAAGTGATCCTCCCTATGCCCTATACTCACACCAAACTGCAGACCCTTGAAGTGGGTACTCTAAAGGAAATGGCATTACTGTATGAATGTACCCTTCGCTAACAGTCTTGTGGAAGGGCCCTCTGAAAAAAGATTCATTTTCTCTTTTTCGTATTGAACTAGCTTTCGAGTGGCATCCCCTCCCGCAGGAGTGCCCTTCAAGGAAGCAATAATGCAGTTTTGTATTTGCCCTGGAACATTGAAGTACAGATACCTCAGATGAGTAACAGGTCAGATAAAAAGTCCACTCCATGTACTGTGTTGTAAGTTCATCAGAAGAATAATACTTGATTGCAGCCACATTTCCAACACCGCATACCACTAGTGTAGACATATTTATTAATTATAATGGAAGTGGTCGCGGAATTGAAACTTTTATAGAATATTCACATAAACTGAATGAGCTGTCAGGTTCAGCCAAAGCCAGTTTTGTTTTGTTGAAACTAATAAGCCATTAGACTAATCACTTTCAGAAAAATGCCTTTAGGCTACCACAGTACTGCAGCTCCCTATATGCATATTTACATTTACATTTATGCATTTGGCAGACGCTTTTATCCAAAGCGACTTACACTAACTTACACTTATTACAGGGACAATCCCCCCGGACCAACCTGGAGTTAAGTGCCTTGCTCAAGGACACAAAGGTGGTGGCTGTGGGGATCAAACCAATAACCTTCTGCTTAGCAGTTCAGTGCTTTAGACCACCACCACCACATATTATGCAGTCTGCGTAGGGCACCAACAAGGGGGGCACTGTCATACCCTAACGGGGCACCAGAAACACCACTGGCTGCCCTTACTCACATGTTATACATTATTCAAGGACCCTGTGGCATTAACAGAACACAGTCAATCGCCTCTTGTTCAAGTTTGATCAATTTACGCAGTTGCTCAACTGAGCCCCATATGAAGTGTGAGAATGGTCTGACTTGACAGCACTTAGCATTGCACTAGCGATGCAAAGGACCGTGGAGTGGAAAGTGTTATAGAATCACCATAAAATTACGTGTTTGCTTTAACAATCATGTCACATTTCCTTTTTAAGAAACTATCGGTTTGGTTAAGGTGTAGGGTAGGGAGGTAGGTTTTGATGATTTTAAACTTGATTGAGCATTAACCTTAAAAAAACCTCATCTGTTTGAGAGTGAATTTACATGCAAGGAAACATTATAACATAATTTTTCAGAAATGTCATGACAGTTATGTAATTTAGAACAGATCATAGTCTAAGAGACCTGATTTCATGAATTTATTCACTCAATTTTGACAAAAATGTGTAGTTACAGTGACTTGCATGACGTTATGGCACACACTTTTGAGACCCCTGTGTTGTTTCAGGTTTGGAGTTCATTGGTCCACACTTTTCTAGTAAGTGCTTACCAATGAATCTGATCTTCACTGTGGAAAACATGAATCCTCCAGTTTCTTGCTAAATAAAGATCAAAACCCTGTGGACATGGTCACCAACATCTCATCTCTGCTGATTATGTTCTTGTACCATTTCCTGTAGATAAGGCTGGAATGTTTGAATAGAATGAATGATTATGTAATACCCAGGAACAAAGCCCAATACCTACAGCAATGTGAATTTGAATTAACATGTGGCAAGTAATAAAGCCAAACACAGTGGATTAAAAGTTACTGGGAGTTTTCTTAATGTCAGTGGGGAAGTGTTAGGGAAACCTGTTTGAAAACAAGTTATTATTTTACCAGTTCCAATAAGTGATCCTTCTGGCAGAGAAGGTTTTAATAAGATTAACCTTTAATCAGTTTTAATGAGGGATCCAGGTATCACTGAGGGCCAAAGTATACTTGGTGTGTCTGCATTGCTGATTGCTCCGTGCACAGTATGCGTGACTTAAATTTAGTCATAATACAGACAGTGCAGCCTGGCGGCATGCCGGTGTTGTGTCGAACTCTGTTTCCCCATCGGGATCTGTTTCCCTCCAGCAGAACTGTTTGGAGGGAACGGTATCTGACGGTAACATTCTCCGCTGTCAAAATGCTTTCCCCCATGCACAAACCTAAGCCTAACCCTTCCCTACCCTAACCTACACTACCCTACCTACCATAACCATAACCATAACCATAACCACATACCCTATCGGGTCTAGGAGGAAACAGATTCCGATAGGGAACACAATTCGATACAACACCAGCCAGATTTCAGGCTCATTTGAGATGAGCAAGTTCTGTGCAGAACCGATCACCAGTGATCAGTGGCAGGTGCATACCAGTTATAAATCTCTCCAACTTGCTGTGATGTCATGGAGAAATATGCCAAAAAAATCTTTTTAGAGCGAGGCCAACAGCTGAGACACTTTCTGAAAGACTTTTTTGTTTTGTTCGTCGCTAACGAGAGGAACGTCTGCACCTCAATTATTGACCACAGCTTGGTTTTGCGCACAGCCATTTCTTTTTACAATTAGAAAGTTGGGTGAACAAATGATACTGCTAGCGCTGTAGCTAACTTTAAAACTAGCAGGTTGATGCCCCGTGTAGAAAATCCAGTGACATTGGTAGTCACTATTCTCTCTGACCAATCAGTGATCTGCAGGATTTTGACGTCACATTTAGTATCAGCTCGGCTCGCTTGGGACCTCAACAGAGGTGGTACTACTATCCACAGTGGGTGAGTGGACTATCCAAAAAAGCGAGCAGAGTCGAGTCGAGTTGTACTGTGCAGTGGAAAAGCCCCATATGAAATGTGAGAATTGTCTGACTTGACAGCACGTATTTCACTCCTCCCCTAACTGCAGCCATCTACTGTCGTCTACTTTCAAGGCGAGGCGTTTGGCATCTTAAATGAGCCTTTTCTTGACATGATGTAGTGAATCAAAATCAGATGTAGTGGTTATGTGTCAAACGCGTTCGCATTCGCTCATGTAGAAGAATATACTCACAAAGGTAATGCAACCGACCAGACACGAGGCAATCCTGAACACGTCAAAAACAAAGTCCACATGCTGTCATAGTCCTTTTAAATGGCTGCTAACTATCGTTTTAAAGACTGAATCACAGTTACAGTGTATATAGGCAATTCCGACCTACGGATTATGTCAATATGAAGAACCTAAAGAAATATTCCGAGTTCAATACAAGTTGAGATCCATCAACAGCATTTGTGGCAAGAAGTTGATTACCACAAAAATAACTTTCAACTCAGGGTTACAGTGAGGCACTTAGAATAGAAGTTAATGGGGCCAATCTATAAATGGCAAAAACTCACTGTTTAAAAATTGTATCCATAATATTTCGACAAAATGTGCATTGACATGATTTTTATGTGATAAAATCACTTACTAACCTTTTCGATGTAAACTTTTATAAAATTTTACAACTTTGTTGCCATGACAACGTTATGCAGTAAACTCTTAAACCCTAAAAAGTAAGAATTAATGTGAGTGCTTTAATAAAATTATAAGCATCAGATTTCTGCTTTTAAAACATCCAAATTGTTTTTTGCCTTTTCTATTTTAAAGAAAAGGAGGGACAAGTTAAAAAAAAAAAAAAATTGGCATGCTGCCAAATACTGTTGATTGAGTTTAACTTGTATTGAACCCAAAATATTCCTAGCAGTCTTCTTCCATATTTGGTTTAAATAGCACATAACTCTGAAAATGCTCTACGATGCCTTTTTCTAACTGTTCTTTTTCAACTGGGAGTGGTGACTGGCCTCTCCTGGTTTGTGGCTGTTGTCAACACAGTCCTCTTGAATTCAATTAAGCAATAAGACAATCAGGAGTATTAGAAGCTAATAGCTGTAGCTGGTTCACAGAGGGCGCTTTATACTGACAGAAGAATTAAGAGACCTCATTACCATCACACACAGGCTGGGAAACTTGTACCCTCTGCTCCAACCTATTGACCAATTTGATGTCTGTGACCAAGGGCGTAGATTTGGCCTGGGGGGGTTGCAATGTGAAGCATTTACATATTTCCATTGATCATGGTATAAATATCATGTCGGGAGGGGGGTAAAGACTAATCAGAATTCTGCTTTGATCCGGGGCTGTTTAGAAGAGTCAGTGATTGGTGTTTTTTGTCTCTGTGTTTTAAGGTCAGACTAATATGTTCCTGGTCACTTCCTTCTGTCATTGAGACAACTGCTGTTTACTGTGAGACTAAATTCCAAAGTGCTGCATATGACCAATCAGCTTCTTTGCTACAATGGGACAACACCCACGTTGAAGTCTGTGACTAATCAAATCTTTCCAGCTGTAAAGTATCCTTCACATCCAAAGGGGCTTCTGCTCAGAGCACAGACATTTAACTTTACATGAGCGCAATATAGAGACATTATATTTGTTTGGTCTGGACAGAGTGAATACTTATATGGTCTAAACGGCATTCAAAAATTACCAACGTTGTGTACGTTTCTACTGATGAGATCTTCCTCTGTTTGGAGATATGAGGATGTGATCTCACTCTCCAGAAATCCAGCCTATGTAATGCTTTGCTTATGACAGAAGCCATGCTTTCCTTTTATACCCCACCTTGTTCCTTTCCACCCTCCATATCTCAATCAGTGTAATATGCATCATTACTCCAGGTGGCTTTCCATTGTGGTCTTATCCCATTAATACCTGGTATAATATTAACAATTGTAAGTGAATATGAAAAATTCTCATTTTATGACTTGTTTTTAAACTTTAAAAAAATCTTGGGGCACAATGCAAAAGGCATCAAATTTACTTTAAAACTATAATATGCCATATATCATAATAAAATAATTGTGAGCACTTATAAAACACTGATAGAAAACTTTTCTGAAACCTTTACAAAGGGTTTACTACTCTTTAGCCTTGTACTAGCAATATACAGGACATCTAATTATTTTGTAGGCATGAATGGCAAACATATCTTGACATTCATTGATTGTGATTAACAATTGTTTGTAAAAAATAAAAAAATAATAATAGTAAATATAACTATTATTATACAGTTAGTACTTCCCTGCACATGATGGTTTATTGTGCAGAAAACAAAGAAAAATGCATTTAGTGTCACAAGCTTTCCATATTTTTCCGTTTCTATGTCATGCCATGCTTTAAGATATTCTCAATGCTTAGGCAACCTGGTCTACACAAGTTTTTGAATGAAGAGTGAGAAAAATGTTAGAACTCAGAAATACTGGAACATATCACAATGTTATAACACAATACAAACAAGATACTAATCGCATACTTAAAGAGCAGTATTTCAGTGCTGCATTTCTCTCCAATTCTCTCTCTCTCTCTCTGGTCTAATGGCATGCAGGTATGCAGCAGCAGGAATCTTTGGATCAAGGTGATTTCATGCTTCTACTCATTTTCCCAGGCGGCTGAGCATTCCTTTACCTTTGTGCCACTTTTGAGTGTGATGTGGGTTGACATGTTATCATAAGACACACACACACACACACACACACACACACAACAAAGTAAATTCACATTCATACCTTATGTAAATCCGTCTCTGAAAATGGTCCAAATCAGAATAGAAAAGATCAGATTCCATGTGGTTTGTGCCGTTCACACTGTTATAAAAAAAATCAGATTTGAGCCACTTAAAATAAAAGAACAATGTGTATGTGCATATATATATATATATATATATATCAGTGCTGTGCAAAAGTATTCAGACCCCTGACCAATTCTCTCATATTACTGAATTACAAATGGTGCAATGAGATTTCATTCTGTTTAACATTTTATTTCAAAACACTGGAACGCAAAATCAATAATTGTTAGGTGACATTGGTTTATGTTGGGAAAGTGAAATATCTTGCTTGCATAAGCAAACCTGTGTGCTGTGGAAGCTACCAGGTTACACCGATTAAATAAATTGCCCAAACGAGGGCACAATAACTTTACCATTGGCATCCACCTTTGAATCATTAAAATTGCAATCATATTTTCTGGATAAAAAAAAAAAACCCAGGAAAATGAAGACCAAAGAACATTCCACAGAAGTTAGATACAAAGTAATAAAAATGCATAAATTAGGGAAAGGTTACAAAATAATATCCATATGTTTGGATATCCCAGTGAGCACAGTTGGATCAATAATCAGGAAGTGGAAGCTGCACCACACCACCAAGGCACTCCCAAGAAAAGGCTGTCCCTCAAGCCTCAGCACTCTAACAAAAAGGAGACTTGTGAAAGAAGCCACAGAGAGGCCAATAATCACTTTGAAGGAGCTACAGAGTTCAGTGGCTGAGAGTGGAATAACGATGCACCAGTAAACCATATCAAGAGCACTGCATAACGCTGGCCTGCATGGGAGGGTGGCAAGAAAGAAGCCTTTACTCAAGAAGAACCATCTGAAAGCACATCTGGAGTTTGCCAGAAAGCATGTGAGTGACCCAGCTGCAATGTGGGAGAAGGTTTTGTGTGAGTCCAAGATAGAGCTTTTTGTCCAAAACTCAAAGCGCTATGTGTGGCGTAAACGTTACACTTCCTATGCCTCAAGACACAACATCCCTTCAGTTAAATATGGTGGCAGCATCATGCTGTGAGGATGCTTCTCATCAGCAGGGACTGGGCATCATGTTAGAATTGAAGGAAGAATGGATGGAGCAAAATATAGGGAAATACTGCAAGAGAACCTGCTTCAACTGAAGCTTGGGAGGAAATTCACCTTTCAGCATGACAATGATCCCAAGCTCAAGACCAAAGCAACATTGTAGTGGCTCAAGAACAAAAAGATAAATGTCCTATAGTGGCCCAGTCAAAGTCCAGATCTAAACCCTATTGTGAATTGTGGCACTATTTGAAAATTGCAGTCCACAAGCGTCACCCAACCAACCTGAACAACCTGGAGCAAATCTGCCGAGGAGAAAGGGCCAAACTCACTTCATCACTGTATGCAAAGCTGGTACATATGTGCACCAAAATTCATAAAGCAGTTATTAAAAGGTGGCTTTACCTAATATTAATGTGCGGTGGTTACTTATACGTATGCAAACAAGATATTTCAGTTTTTATTTTTCATAAAAGTAATTAACAACAAAACAACGTCACGTTACAATAATTGATTTTGAGTTTCAGTGTTTTAAAATAAAATATCAATCAGAATGAAATTTCAGTGTACCATTTGTAATTCAGTAATATGAGAGAATTTGTCAGACCAGAAGTGATGCTTGATAGTTAAAAAATTAATTTAACCGCTGGAGTCGTTTGTGCTGACTGTCTGTTCTTTTAGGAGCTTCAAAAGTCTGATCACCATCCACTTGCATTTTAAGGATTTACTGAGCTGATATATTATTCTATTTTTCTTCAAATGCGTTCTGCTGAATAAAGAAAGTCATACACACCTGAGATGGCATGAGGGTGAGTAAACGATGAGAGAATTTTCATTTTTGGGTGAACTATCCCTTTATTGTGGCTGCACTCCTTTTGTGCTGCATGTCTGAGAAAAATTACAGAAATGTCCAGGAATCTCCCTTTTTATGGGTCAGCATGATAGTTAAAGTCCATCATGTCCTGTGGAATGCAGCTGAATTAGTGCTGCAAGTTAATTCACAAGATGTATGCTGTCTTTGGTTTGAATGAAATTCCATTATGTGGAATTAAGTAGAAATCCTGCAAGGTCAAAGCAACTTGTGACTCACTCAATTACAATGCTGCTTCCTGTCAGATGAATATTTAGAAATCAACTGCATGTCCATTTGTGGTTATATGAGTTTTAAATACATATGATTTGTGTTTGTTAGTTTCAGTTCATCTCTAACCTCTGAATAGTGCAACTTATTTCCAGATTCACAGTTTAAACCCACTGATTATACACAGCCACAGACAATATCAATATCTGTGTATATCTCACTGAATTAGGGTACATTTTGTGAATGAGCTGTGTTAGACAAGCAAACAATCCCTGTTATCTCAGCATCTCTGAGTTCTTTCTATTCACAGAGATGGGCAGTTCTGCTTCATTTACAGCATTTGCTTCATGCTCTTTTTTAAAAAGAAACACCAAACTCTTGACATAAACATACAACACCAAATTCACCTTTTCATGAGAATAAGGAACAATTGAAGTTTAAGGTGAAAGTCATCTCACAATGGACTTTCACCTTCATCTGTCACAGACAGTTGCAAATAAATAATTAATGAATGTTTGTATGTATGTATGCATGCATTGGTGTTCTGATTAGAGGCTATCAATTTAGCATAGTTTCATCTCTCTGGGCTGTAACACATATTCAATTTGTCAATTATTTCTCACTTATCAACATCTGCTATAGAGAGAACGACAGACAGACATGTGCTGGGCCATTGGAGGATATGTTTTTTTTTTTTATCATCACAAAGCACAACCTAGCACATTAGTGAAGACTTTTATATCCTGTTAAAGTTGTCCATTTAAGCAATTTTCTTGCAGTCTTATTGGATATTCATATTTCACTGTTATGTAACCCAACAAGCCCAACCTGTCACTTCCCCTTTCAAAAGCCCTATACATTTTGTCTGCCCTATTTTGACATTTACTACCAGAGGTATTGGTAGTTCTTGCACACTCTTTTGTGTGATTTTGCCAAATAATTGTCAATGTAGCCGTCTAATTATGGGAATTTCCAAACCATATCACAAGACATTAAATGCATTTAACTCATTTACATAGGATATTACCAGTTGCAACAATGCATAGATTGTGCAAATAATCTATCAATCTATGCATTGTTGAAACTGGTAATATTTATTAATAGGCTATTTGAATTGTGCATTGAATAACATAGCACTTAAATACAGATCGCATGTTAAAAAAGTAAGCAATGTGTTTACAGGACATGTGCATCTGCATGTGGGGAGAAAAGAAATCATGTAGCCTATGTCATGCATGCATAAATCTAGAATGATTCTTTCCGGGGCTTGTTTCATTGTGTACAAAATTTACATTTGAGGGGGTAATGGGTTGTGTTTTATTAAACGATTGGCTAATATATCATGTGCCATTGGACAGGAAGGAGAGAATTTGAGCATTTTTAGCAAAGTGAACCGAGAGAAATGCACGAGGAGGAGGAGGAGGGACTGACATTGCGTTTGTGTGGTCGTGTAGTTAGAGGAGTGA
This sequence comes from Moxostoma hubbsi, assembly GCA_032164185.1. Taxonomy (NCBI): domain Eukaryota; kingdom Metazoa; phylum Chordata; class Actinopteri; order Cypriniformes; family Catostomidae; genus Moxostoma; species Moxostoma hubbsi. Next base: position 4,184,373 of record JAVLUX010000043.1, read on the forward strand.
ATAATGCAGTCTGATCAACTTCATCTATGTGTGAGAAAGAAACACTCAAGCAGTCTCCGTGATCGGAAATGAAAGCTTTCTCATTGCAAGTCAAGATAAAGCTGATGAGTTAGTTATTTTAATGCCAAAATTACCAATATCACCACCTTCCTTGCGCCGAGTCAAAACTTCATGCACGCGTCACTTTGTGGAGGTGATTCTAATAGATCCGAACGGGAAAATCCCAAAATGGAACTTTTGTGCTTAGAAAAGGACACAAACATGAGAGCTCAGAGGGATCCCAACATATTCTGCGATGAAAGAGTCTTGCAGAGTCTTTTAACAGCGGAGGACAGATATGTTCCGCAGGGACCCTATTTTGATTGTGTCCAGAAGGATATTCTGCCTTTTATGAGGCGGATGGTGGCAACGTGGATGTTGGAGGTTTGTATTTCAAGTTTTATATCTGAAAAAACATTTGGTTAAACTGTTTTGGGAGTACAAACGTTGGCCTATGCCTTAACGGTCATGTAATGTAGGTTATGTTTGACTTAGGGACTTATTTGTCTTATTATATATGCAGTCTGACGTAAAGACCGTTTGTTTACACAAATGGATGTAGCCTTTGTATGCTATTTGTTTGTCAATGCGCAACGTTTACTCTTATAATGTCAATTATAGTTTAAAACCAAGAAATCGCCAGGAAATGCAATGCTGAAACCTCACCATTTCGTGACCGTGCAAGATTTACATGCTAATTTAACAGCAAACACGTTTGGATTTTTCTAAAAGACAATCTTTATTTGAAAGAAGAGAGTCTGTGCTTTATTTACATGTGCAAATGGTGTAGTTTTATGCCTTTGTGTAATTTTCTCGATTTTTTTTTAAAACAGTTTGCTGCCTGCAAAATGGCACGAGTGTGCTTGATGAGAATCCTCGATTACATTAATGTTGCCTATTGCGGTTCATCAAAACTTTAGAAGAACTGTCGGAAATCGTATAATCGTTGCAGGTGATCTATATGGTTGATAGGTTGTCAATGGCCTCCAAAGAGGTCTATCATATATAGCTATATATTATACGTGACGAATCTCCCAAGCAGTCATGTGTGGGCGTCATTGAGTTTCACAGCTCAGCTCACTCAGCTTGAAATGAATGAAGATATATTTACCAAAGGAAAGTTCCTCTTTCTCATGAGACAAGTTAGAAATAACATAGTCAAGTTACATACAGTAAGAGCACAGTTATAGCAATGATGCATGTCTGTAGCTTAGTAAAAGAACTATACAGTAAAAGAGCACATTAAAAGCGTAGTTCACACCAAAATGAAATTTCTCTCATCATTTACTCAACCTTCATGCCATTCAAGATGTGTTTGACTTTCTGTCTTATTCAGAACACAAAGATTTTTAGAAGAATATCTCAGCGTTATAATAGAATGCAAGTGAATGGTGGCCAGAACTTTGAATCTCCAAAAGTCAGCATAAGAGTAATCCATAAGAGTTCAGTAGCTATATGAAAGCTGTGGGTGAGAAACAGCCATATTTAAGTCCATTTTTGTTTGTTTTTACCATAAATCTCTACCTCTGACAGCCCCAACCAATAGGTGGCGATATGCACAAAGAATGTGAAATGCCAAAAAAAACAAAAACAAAAGAAGGATGTAAAATTGCAAGTTTAAACTCGGTCTGCTTCTTTGTAACTTGATTATTTCTTTGTGAGTTAATTGTGTTTATGCCTCTATAGGTTTGTGAAGAGGAGAAATGTGAAGAGGATGTTTTTCCCTTGGCTATGAACTACCTGGACAGATTTTTAGCTGTAGTTCCCACACGAAAATGTTATTTGCAGCTCTTAGGGGCTGTGTGTCTCTTCCTGGCCTCAAAATTAAGAGCATGCCAGCCGCTGTCAGCCAGGAAGCTCTGCATGTACACAGACAACTCCATTACATCTCAGCAATTGCTGGTAAGAACTCATGGGCATGCTGACTTAAAAAAGCTTTGGGCTGCAATTTTATGCAATCTTCAGATTATATTTTTCCCATTGTGAGCTGCTGAGTAATCAAATATTTTTTATTGGAAAAGATCGCAATGACTTCTTTAAATTGTATTTGTTGTTAAATCATTACTTGAAATAAATAGAGGCATTTCGAAACATTCTTCTGTACTTAGTTGAGATGAGATGTTGTTCTGATTTTGGTCTCTGTGGCTGGAGTGAGAGGACATGCCCTGTTTTCTCTGATCAGCATGAGAACGGTTTTGAAGATGTGTTTTAAACCAGACTAAAGGATCCCATAGATGGGCAAGAATTCTGTAATTCCACATCAGACAGTCTCTTCTAATCCTAAATGAGATGGTAAAACACAGCTTTAACAACTTTCAGAGGACTTTAGAAAACATCATATGTATAGATGATTGTTTTGCATCTATGAAGAAGTGGAGATGTCTTTAGGAGTCTTGCCCTTTGTACTTATTTAATGTCGCTTTTTCAGGGACTGTCCCTTCCTGAGTTTTCAGTAACTTTCGGTAGTATTTCACCCTGTGTTCACTTACCTACGTACACAATAAGGGTGTAGAGCTTCTTTCTTTGGTTTGTTTTTTTCCCCTTGTGTCTCTGTTCTTGTGAGCTTCTCAGAAAAGCAGCTACAGTGGGTGAAACAAAGAAAGCCGGGCACGTGCGAGGAAGGAAGTTGAGCGTGTGCAGGGAATGCAGCATCTGGTTGGTGGAGATCAAAGACTAGGGGTGGAGCTCTACATGATAGCTTGATTGATTGCAGCTATGATGTCATGTCACTTGGAGAAGAAATATCCATTTATAAAGAGTAGTCTGACACATTTTGACTCTACACCTTTTTAATGGGGAATGATTTGATTGATGCAAATACAGTGTCAGTAAATCCTGAGGATTTATTTCTCAAATTTGCGCATTAGGGCAGTTTGTGTCTCCATTATATTTGTTTCAGTTTTGAGTAAGTAATGTAATGCTTGTATATATTGCTTCTATTAGTGCTCAACTGGTTATGGATTTTGCAGATATACTGATAACAAAATTGGTGGAAAACCCATTAACCAATAAACTGGCCAATTGGTTTTTATGTGTTAAAAATGTCATTTTCTTTATTGTGATGGGCAGGGCAACAAGAGTCAAAAATAAATAAAAACCCAGATGCAGTTTATGGTGCAGCTAAAATCTTGAAAACCCAGAAAAAAAAAAGATTAACCAGTTAACCTCAAGCATCTACCGCACAATATTGCAATTGTATAGTTTAGACACTGGGGGCAAAAACGAAATTAAAGTTAGGAATTTGCTCTCTTGTAAAGTCAAATACACTTTCAATGACAAACCATTTTAGTTAATAACATGTATTACCTGTAGTTTAAAAAAAATACTGTGGTGGTACAATGGTATCAGATGTTAAGGCTATGTTACTTTGATACACAATGGTACTGAATGTCTACCATATTCATGCACCGTGGTATTAAGATGGAACTCCAAGGCACTGCAAAGAATACCTTGGTGTCAAAAAACGGGGTAATACCATGGCACATTGTATTTTTTTGTTAGTGTAAACTTTTGCAAACACAAGCCCATACAGATATTAATCTGCACCCTTACAACTTTGCAGAAAGCTCCACAGATTTCTGCAGAACTGGAATGGCTATCTTTCACAAAGGCCCCTACATGTTTTTTTTATTAAATGTGCTGGCTAATATCATTATGATTTCAGCTATCAGTACTCTCAGCTGTTTAATGCATTTTAAAAAAAATGTATCCACTCTGCAGAATCCCAAAGATTTTCCCGCAAGGTTACAGAAAACGTGAACCAATTTGCTCATTTTGTGTTGGACTGTCCATAACTGAAAAAAAGACCAAACCTATCTGCTTCCCATGTAATCGGAGCCAAAAAGGTGGTTTGTGAGGTATGCAGTTTATATGTGACACTCATGTGAATTCATATTCATGTCTCTTTTTCTGTTTTCCTCTCTCTATCCCCTATATGAACCTCGATCTCTCTCTGTTGGAGTGGGAGTTGGTGGTCCTAAATAAATTGAAATGGAACATGGCTGCCATCACCCCTCTTGACTTTATCGAACACATCCTGCACAAACTTCCCTTTCCCGAGGACAGACTTACGCTGATCCGAAAACATGCGCAAACTTTCATCGCCCTCTGTTTAACAGGTAGGTGTGCAAGAAATGAAAGTCACACACACACACACTAAACAACCCTACACATTTAGCCCAAAGGCCTTCGGTTGTGACGCAAACACTTTGCTTCTGCATGCAGTCAAACGCTAGCCTTTCAAAGTACAATTAATTTGACTGGGCACTCATACACAGGCATTGCACTCTATGACTGCCATGATATACTGGAGTATTTCTCTTCAGGAGCCCAGACCCAAAAAGAGTCTCGATAGTCTTTATTTTCCTTCAGAATTTAGTTATACACATGCAGGCATCTCCTGACCTCCTCACGCCATGCATGCTCTTGACTTGCACATCCACTGTTGTTGTTTTTACCTTTGTCTCCTGAAAGTTACATCTTCAAGTGCTTCATCCTGACTGCAAAGGCTCAATTGTCTGTGTTGTCACCTTGTGGACCCACAAATTAGTGCAAATAATTTGTACACATGCACTGTGCAGGCACATGCACATTCTGCACGTTCAGAGTATGCACGGTTAGAAAACTCTGGGCACGGCGTTCAGTGCTCAAGCACTCTACTAATGCCGAAATGTAAGTTTTAATTGATCTAAATCAGCAGGAAACCGATGGAGTGCGTACTCCGGGTAGGGAAGGAGGTATTGCCCCAAGTGGAGGAGTTCAAGTACCTCGGGGTCTTGTTTACGAGTGAGGGGACAATGGAGCGGGAGGTTGGCCGGATAATCGGGGCAGCGGGGGCGGTATTGCACTCGCTCTATTGCACCGTTGTCACGAAAAGAGAGCTGAGCCGGAAGGCAAAGCTCTCGATCTACCGGTCAATTTTTGTTCCTACCCTCACCTATGGCCATGAAGGCTGGGTCATGACCGAAAGAACTAGGTCGCGAGTACAAGCGGCCAAAATGGGCTTCCTCAGAAGGGTGGCGGGCTTCTCCCTTAGAGATAGGGTGAGGAGCTCAGTCATCCGTGAGGAGCTCGGAGTAGAGCCGCTGATCCTTTGCGTGGAAAGGAGTCAGTTGAGGTGGTTTGGGCATCTGGTAAGGATGCGCCTCCCTAGGGAGGTGTTTCAGGCACGTCCAGCTGGGAGGAGGCCTCGGGGAAGACCCAGGACTAGGTGGAGAGATTACATCTCCACACTGGCCTGGGAACGTCGCGGGGGTCCCCCAGTCAGAACTGGTTAATGTGGCTCGGGATAGGGAAGTTTGGGGCCCCCTGCTGGAGCTGCTGCCCCCGCGACCTGACTTCGGATAAACGGTTGACAATGGATGGATGGATGATCTAAATCAGTGGCTTTTCAACCATTTTGACTCCAGTGCCCCCCATCGTCCAAGATAATTTTAGAAGGCACTCTGAAAATAGTAGGCCAAGATATTTCCTCTCGTACTTGTTTCTTTTTTTGCATTTTTATGTTTATTTTAGTAAGTTAGATTATTATATTATAGCTTATTAACTTATTTTAAATAATATTTTAGTCATCTTGAGGCCTTCCCCCTGGTTGAGAATTATTGATCTGAATAACTATGTTCACATTGTCAGCTCTCAAAAGTTTTCTTCTAAAAATGTATTGGAGTCTCTTTGGTTATATAATGTGGTTGCCACTCATACAGAACCGCATTTAGCACTTCAGCAGGACTGAAGCTGTTGTGATGCCTTATTTTCTGTGTCTATTTAAAAGTTTTGCATATTTAACTGGGTGTGTTTCTGTGGCTCTGTGTCTGTTCAAGAGACTGAGTCCTGAACACAAGCCAACCAAACAAAATGGTGGAGCTTTTTTGAGAAGTTGATGATTTTTTTGCCCTTTCTGTGGCAGTTACTCACAGGGTGTTTGTTCAAGGCTGACTGTTGCATCCTCTACATCTGTAAACACACTAACACCAACAAAATACATGAAATGAAGCTCTTCCAGCATGAAATAGTGGAGGTTTCCTCCCTGTCTGAAAAGGGTTTCAAGGAGGAAGAGGGGAGTAGCTCCTGGAACCTCAAAGCCCTCAGAGAGATGAAGGGAGGGAGGAATGAGGAGTGGGAGGAAGATGAAGGCTCTCCTCGCTTTCCATTCGCAGCTGCAGGAGGATTTAAGGGAGGTAGTGATGTTAAAACAGCTCTCCTGTCTGAAACTAGAGTGTGTGAACATCAGGTTGAGGTCTGTGCGTAATTTAACACAGATGTTTGAGGCAATGAGACCTCCTCACTCAGACAGTGTCGATTGTGAAATCAGAATAGTTTCCTGGGAAGTTATTTCAAGGTCTTTCACAGGTGAGTAATGCAAGTCACTGAGGATTTGGAATGTGTGTGTGTGTTTGTTTTATTCCTCAGATCAGAGGTTCACCATGTTACCTCCCTCCATGATCGCCACAGGAAGTGTGGGGGCAGCAGTATATGGTCTTCAGCCCGACCAGAGTGACCAAAGTCTATGGAAGGACAATCTGATGGAGCTGCTGGCGAAAATCACCAACACTGAGGTGGTAAGTGACAATGGTCTAACACATCTACATACTGTAACAAAACAAGAAAAAACTACCTGCAATTCTAGCTTTAGACAATTAATTCACATTCTAGATGTTTTATTTACTACCCAGTGTCCAAAATTAACTTTATGCCACACCTGCCAAATGTGGCTGAATTGAGAAAATGTACCAGTTATATACGGAATATTTCTTACCAGTCATAAAACTGTATTTTGCATAAATTTGTGTTCAAAATACATTATTGTTTCTGTGACAACAAAATCATTTTGCACCAATATTGATTTACTTTTTTAACTGATATCGATACAGATTATTTCTGTTTATATGTCCAATAACCGATATGCAGAGCTGGTATTTAATAATTGTTGTATGCATTCCTTTTTGAACAAATTACATCTAAAAAAATTATTAGACTACAACAATAAACATAAAAGCATTAGCCTATGAATATTTTAATAATATGTATAATATTAAGTACAAAGTACCTAAACTTTCTTTTTTCCCCCATTAAAACTCCATGAGGTGACACATAAAAACAGAAACATGAGGAACAAAATCTTGATGTTTCATTATGTGTCATTTCTTATATGATGCTGTGAGTGACACATTAACCTGTGATTTTTGCCACAAATATGCAAAGGAAAAATAAAAAAGGCAGTGAATAAAAACTATATTTTTACTGATATTGAAATGTTCTTTACAGAACTCACCAAATGACTGCATTTTGGTAGATATTCGATTATAAAAAAAATTTAAATAACTAAAACGATTAGACAGAAAAGTGCAAATATCGGTTAAAATCATCTGTAAAAAAATGTCAAAGAAAATGTTCAAATATTTTTTGTTTGTGTCACCACATGTGGTTTTGGAGAAGCAAAATAAACTTCTGATTATAACATATCCACTCTTATGGTAAATGTAAATCACAAAAAGATGTTTTCTTCAGTAGACAATTTGAATGTCTTTTGAATCATGCATGCCATCAGCAAGGGTCAGACTATAATTCGTACAAGTTGATTAAAACCATGTAATATTGCTTTTCCTTGCCGTTTCCTTGCCAACTGGCGAGGGACCCTCTTTAATCTCCTCGCCAAAGTAAATTTATTATTGCATTTGTCGCTTGGCGAATGTTCAGTTATTTTTATTTGTTTAGACAGACTGACAGGGTTAATCACAGTGGGACAACAAGTTCCATAATTTGTCACTGCAAATCTAAATGCTTTATTCCACTTTTTGCATGTTGAAGCTATTTGCATGTTGCCTGTGACACAATTGGCGGGCATGAAAGAGTGGCAGAAATGGAGTTCATATGCAAGCGCTGGATTTCTATTCATGACTGTATGGAAATGGAGAGAGATGTGTCATTTATTGAATGAGTGAGAGTATGTATTCACTGTAGCTACTGCGGTGTTTTTTCAGAACTGAATTCTTGTGGCGAGACACAGGCCTCTCGACCACATCTGTGGATTAAAGCTCACTACTACACAGTTACACTCTTACAAAAACTACTCATATTGCCTTCAGGCTGTTTTGAAAGTCTCACAGTAAAACTTTTTGAATACGATCCAGAGAGTAAACGCCCCATTTAACAGCTTACGCACACACATACACGCTCACACATAACGCTAAACCCATTCTTTGTCTAAAAGTAATGTGTTAATTTTTTTCCATCTTATGTCTTGGAAAAAACCACCACATGTCTCTGTTAACAACCACTCCTTCCTGTGCCTGTAGTTGTCAGGACAACAAGGCCTGTTGTGGCCATCTCAATAGGCTCAGGGAGAGAACCGCCTGTCAGGTTTCAATTATCCTGAGAGAGTTAAGCGCTTTGATACTAGATCATTCTGTCAGACCTCCCACATCACTGCAGAATGTGAAAGACACAAGCTGTTAATGTCTACTTGTTTGATTTGATAGCATTGTACATTGTTTTAGCCAGATTTTTGACTATCAGCATCAAGTCTGTTCTAGTTTGCAGCTTATTCTGGCCAATAACCACCTACTTAGACATAAATGATCTGTCTGACTGACATGAAACGCAGCCATTCGCAGTTTGTTCCATTTTTTTGCCCATTATGCTGCCCCTCTATAGTGAAGCCACTGTTCTTTTGAATCTACAGTGCGAAACACTGACCAGTGTAGTCCAATTCCTGAACTAATGACTCTAATGAGCTGATTCTTTTGAATCTACAACATGAAACACAGCACAACCAGTGTAGTCTGATTTCTGAACGAATGACTCTAATGAGACAGTTCTTTTGAATCTACAGTGCAAAACATTCAACATGAAACATGCAACATGAAACACATACTGTAGCGTCACTTGTGTAGTCCGATTCCCAAATAAATGACTTATGAGCTGGTTCTTTAGCATTTACGCTACAGTGTGAAACATACAGCCAGACAGTGTAGTCTGATTACCAATGAAATTACTCTAATGAGCTGGTTGTTTTGAGTCTTCAGCGTGAAACACAACGCGACCAGTGTAGTCTGATTTTTTTAACTAATGACCCTTATGAGCCAGTTATTTTGAATCTACAGCATGAAACACAGCTCAACCAGTGTAGTCTGATTTCTGAATGATTGACTCTAATGAGCCAGTTCTTTTGAATCTACAGCTCAAATCTTTCATCAGGACTAGGGTCATCTGATTCCCGAACTAATTACTCTAATGAGCCAGTTCTTTGGGATCTAAAACATGAAACACATACTGTAGTGTCACCAGTGTAGTCCAATTCCCAAACAAATGACTCTTATGAGCAGGCTCTTCTGAATTTACTGTACAGCATGAAACACACAGACAGTGTAGTCTGATTCCTAAACAAATGACTCTTAATGAGCTGGTTCTTTTGAATCTACAGCATGAAACACACAGCGCGACCAGTGTTGTTCGATTCCTGAATGAATGACTCTTATGAACCAGTTCTTTTGAATCTGCAGCATGACCAGTGTTGTTCGATTCCTGAATGAATGACTCTTATGAACCAGTTCTTTTGAATCTACAGCACAAAACACAGCCAGCCAGTGTAATCTGAATCCTGAACTAATGATTCCAATGAGCCGGTTCTTTTAAAAAAAAAAAAAAAAAATTACAAAAAAATTTATATCACTTCTGTCATATCCAGCTCATTATTTACCAAGAAAAAAATCTCATTTCCAAATATTTCTTCTACAAAATTAAGACTCATTAAAAGAACTACTAAGGCACCTGAATTGTTTAAAGGAATTGGATGTTATTGTCAAAACTCTTTGCCTGTATGGAAGCCAATGTTATTTGGTCTGTCTCTCTGTTGTAGGACTGTCTGAAGTCATGTCAGGAGCAGATTGAGCAGTTGCTGGCCAATAGTCTCAAAGAGAGTCAACATCAACATACACAGGAGCATGGTGCCACCAAAAAAGGGACACAATCTCAGAATCTGTCCTGCACCCCTACAGATGTCCGTGACGTCAACCTATGATGTCACTTTCATTTCATATCATCACACCTCCTTAACCGGCAAATGACATGTGACTATTATTTTGTTATTGGATTTAAGATTTATTTCGAAGCTACATTAGATGATTGAGACATGTCATAGTTACAGTATATATGCAGAAAATTCAAACACAAGCTTGATGTTTTAGAAAAGGAGCAAAACCGCTGCTGCTTCCGACTCAAATCTGCAGGCAGTGACATTTTACATACTTGAATTTTAATTGAAAAGGCCACAAATCATAATTAAATAATACAGTATATTATATATATATCACTCAACAAATAGCATACACGTGTGTTGGCTGTTGCATACAACTTTATCTCTTATTAAGATTAGTTATGAATTATTAAAATAATTATTTTAGAGGACAGAAAGTATTCATCCAGGTTAATTTTGCTTATCATATAATGTGTATAAATACAACTTAGCAGCAGCTGATCGTAAATTAAAACCTTATTTACAGATTAATGTTATTGCATGCAAAAAGCATAAATAATTATTTAATATGCATGTCATGTTAAACAGTTTCGGTTTGTGCTCACTGACCGTAATAATTTCAGTAACTCACGGGTGATTTCAGATGGACACTAAGTATGTAGTGAAGGTGGAGTAAAGGTGTGGTAGGCAAGGAAGAAAGGAGGTGGATTTAAGGATTTAAGGTGGAATTGGAAAGATGACGCACGTGATTGTAAAATAGACTGATGCGGAGGACAGATAGACTGATGAACGAGGTTCTGGAACATTTAAATAATTTATAGTTTATTAAGAAGGTGCTTTACAAATTTAGTTGCTTTTTACTCATATTTTGCTCATATTATGTTTAAACAGCATCACGCATGGGATGGTGACAATGCTGGAGGGAGTTACAGCAGTTTAATAGTATGGAAGTTTGAAATCTTTCCTAGCAAAAACAATACAAATGCACTTTCAGCACTCACCTCCCACTGGTTGTCCGTGGAAAAGCAAGAGGAGGGCAAATTATTTCTAAGGTTTTTTCTTTAAGTTATTTTTGTTTTGGGGCTGGTTTCCCATATTAGGAGTATTTGCGGGTTATAGTTATAAATTTAGACCAATAAATTTAGACCAAAAACTGATCTAACAGTCAGCGGCCATAAACATGGTGAATTCTGACATTATAAGATTAGTTGTTTTTTTGTTTGTTTTTAGTTGTGTTGAATTCATGTCAGGATAGATGGGACCTCATCAAATTGATATCACTTTATTCTACTTGAAGTTCTCTCATATATTATGGCAATTTCTTTCTCTGTCTTTAGTTAATTCTTGCACTTTCTTTGGAAATCGATTTCTTAAGTCAGTTCAACTTTTATTAGAAGACCTAGAAGTTACTCTGAGGCGTTTGAGAATGTTTACTTAAAGTATAAAATGTATTATGTGACACCAATGTGCCAGTTAAACACAACTGAACTACATTTTTGGGGGTTCAAGTTTGAATGTGTGTTTTGTTCATTTTAGTGTAAAATGTTCATGTATTTTCACACATTTCCCATTCCAGTCAGTTTGTGTGCTATCATACCAATATGTTAAATGTATGTTTTTCGGTTCTTTTATTTCTTGGTCAACTTTTTCTTGTGTTCGAGTGCTGCTAAAAAAACAAAACAAACAAAAAAAAGTTCATTTAAATTTCTGTTTTGCTGCTATATCAGATACGTTGTGTTTTTGTTTCTGCTGGAGATGGTGTGAGCGTGTCTGTTTTCTGTTTGCATTTACACTGTCATTTATTATCAGACAGCCTTTAACAAAGCAAACATACAGTGTATAAAGTGTCTTGGCGGTTACTTGCAGATATTTGCATGAACAGTCTTGCCTCCATTTATGTTAAAGGACTTCTCTTTCTAGCTATTGTATTAATGTATGTTATGAAATGTCTTCTTTGTTTTCAGGCAATGCACCTGCCCACTGTCATGATACCTCACAGTACTTCAGTCAGGAATAACATGGTAGAGCAGTAGGATTTAAAAACGGGTTGGGGGAATCTTCTAACAATATATTTGTTTTTATTATTATTATTATTATTTTACAAGTTTAGCCTCCAGGTTTATTTTTTAATTGGCTTGCCAGATTCACTCATCAAAGCCTAACATTTTACTACTTACTCTGTGTTATCTGGTGTTAGATAGACTGGGATTACACATCATTTCAATAAAATATAATGTCTATTTGTTTTTATATCTATTAATTCTGGAGGCAGACATATGTCCATAGTGCCTTGAGAGGTTCTTCTCCAGAGCCAAAATCCAAAGTCAGCCACGATTTTCACATTTTAACTGTAAAATTGAACACATTTTGGCATATTACAAATTCAATTAAATAAATCTCAATTTCATTACAGAAAAACTGCGTGTATTTTTTTATTGGTATTTTTTTTGTATTGAAATCCGGTACTTCTCTCTTTGAACAGTATTTAAAAAATAAATAAATACAAATAATGATAAAAAAAAAACAGCAGTTTAAATTTATATTCGAAAAATGTTCGTGTCTTAAGCGGATCCCCCTTTCTTCAGTCTCGCGAGATTCTACAGATTAACGGTGTTTGAAGTCTCGCAGTAACGATGAGCGCTAGTGAAATATCATTTTAAACGGTCTGTTTTGATAAATAGTCATTCTTGATCAATTCAAGCTCTAAAATCAATATTTCACATAACACATTTGATAACTTCATCTCTATGTGTACTGCTGTCGATTGAGAAGTACATCAATCAGCGGCAGAAATAGGAGACCGATTGGGTGGTCTAGTGGTAACAATTTCGCCCCGTGTTTTTTTGTATTTTTTTTTAATAATGAATAAGGATGGCATCTGCACCCCAGTGGGTGTATATCTTGAGTGGGACACATTTGTTTGCATTTTTCTATGGGATTTGACTGGAAAAGAGCGCAAACTGTAGCACTTGCGGCAACGAGGAGCCTTCGCCGCCCATTTTCGATTCAGTACATCACTGCGTCACATGTTGCTGTCTTATTAATACGGTACAATTAACGTTTATGTTGTTTAAAATTAAAAGCAGTTCATGAGCATGCCGTTGTTATTTTGCTAGCCACCTTGAACTGATCTTTTAACTTCATATGTCGTTCTTTTGATAAACACGGTAAACTGAGGAATGTAGTTGCACATACTTGGACTATATAACTACATAACCAACTGCGCATGTGCGAGAATTCTTCTTGTTTTTATGGCAGATCGCAACAAAACACGTGCATTACTGCCACCTTCTGTGATCATGAAGCAGAGACTAACCACTATCTCTACTCTCATAAAATAATATATATATATATATATATATATATATATATATATATATATATATATATATATATATATATATATATATATATATATATATACACACACACATACCTGTCCCTTAAGACTTGCCCAGTAGACCACTATCAACTGTTGTCTTCTTATTTGAAGCGGCATTTCACCTACTTATACCTGTAATGCTGAAACTTGAGATGATGGATATGCTCCACAACAAATCCTTAATATTTCTGCTTGAATTTTATCTAATTTAGCTAAATGAGTTTTAGCTGCCGATCCATAAACAATACTTCCATAATCCATGGAAGTTATGTATATGGTTTTTAAAGCCAATCTGTCCATCCCCCAGTCTTGACCGGACACACACACCGCATTATATTCAAAACTCTTTTACATTTCTCATCCAGCTTTTCTATATGCTCCTTCCATGTGAGTCTGCTGTCAAACCATATTCCAAGAAACCTTTCCTTGTTTACCCTTTCTAATGTCTGATTTTACAAATTTAATTTTAACTCGTTATCTATTCTTTTATTAGTGAAGAACACTGACTAGGTCTTTTCCACTGAGAACTTAAATCCCCATCTTAAATGACCATTTCTCCACCTCATTTAATGACCTTTGCATTTTCTGGACAATAAACTTTATATTGGCACATCTAGAGCACCATCATCCGCAAACAATGATCTGCAAATACTTGTGTCCACCCCTGAGAACATCCATTTTCTAATGTTCAATGTTTCTAATCTTTCTTTCTACGAGGACATTTTTAATCCAATTAAACATTCGCCCTCCTATTCCCAATTGTCCCAATTTCACCAGCAATCCTTCTTTCCAAAACAAATCATAAGCTTTCTCTATATCAAAAAATACTGCCACCACTGTTTCTTTATTTGTCAATGCCTTCCTTATGTCCGACTCTATACATAATACTGGATCCATTGTTCCTATACGCACGGTTACTCTCCTATTCTCATCATATAGAGCAGTTCACCTTTACAAATGCCTCCCGAAACATCGTTGCCTTTTCTTCATCCGTTACAGCTAATTCTTCTCTTTATTTTATTTGACCTCTTCAATTGGAGTGTTTTTCCCTATTTCACTACAAAAAGATCTCCAAAAATATCGTTTAGCAATTCTTACCACCCTCCTAACTTCTTCTTGGGCCTTTTTATATTCAATCAAATGTTGAAAATGATGTGTTCTTCTTACTCGTCTAAATGCCTTCCTTTTATTTCTAATAGCTTCATCACAATTTTTATTCGACAATGGGACTATTTTCATCTTCCTACTTACTTTACTTTTGGAATATATTTCCCTGCTGCTTCCTTTATAACAGAAATAATCTCACTATGTATTTCCTCAATACTACCCCTATTTATATTCTCAAGCCGATTCAATCCTTCTTCACTCTCTCTCATAAACTCTGCCCAGTTGGCCTTTTCATATATCCACTTCCCCTTTCCTCTCCATTACTCATAATAGATATTAATATAGGATAACGATCACTTCCCACCGTGCATTTACTTAATATTTCCCACTCAAATACTCCTCCAAACAATCTTGACACCAATGTCAAATCTAAAGCTGATCCTAATCCTGATACCGTATCCACCCTTGTGCACCCTCCATCATTGAGACATACCAAATTCTTTCCATCTATCAATTCTTCAGTTATCTGACCATTTCTATCTACTTTTCCCCCACCCCAAAGAGTCCTACGTGCATTAAAGTCCCCACACCAAATAACCCTCTCATCTCCTTGACCTTCTATAGCTTCTAATTCACTTCAGTTTCTTATATGGATGTAAAAATGTATTATAACTATATAATCTTTTACTTTGGTACCATATCTCAACTACTACATACTCCATTGATATCCCTATTCCCACCAATCTATACGGAATTCCCGATCTTATGAAAGTAACACATCCCCCTCCATTACCCTCAACTCTATCCCTTCTTACTGTTGAATATCCCTTCAAAACAAAATAATATCTAGGTTTAAGCCATGATTCTTGTATACATATCGCATGTGATTTATCCTTCATTCGATTTACATACCCTTTGAACTCCAGCCCATTTGCAAAAAGACTCCTGGCATTCCACTGTAGGACATATTTCTTGACTTGGCTTTAATTCTGTTGTTAGACAATCCCTAACTATCTCCCGTGTCATTCCTTTCACATCTAGAAATCTCTCAGCTGCCCTCATAATCATTTGTATCCTCTCAGTTCTCTTTTCCATCTGAGCTGTGCAATTAATAACTTCCGCCATAAACAGCACAAAGTTTTTCTTACTTGCTCTTAACTCATCTTCCCTGATCCTACCTTCTTCTCTCACTCTTATTGGTTCACTGCTTTTATGATTTGCCCTCTATCATTACCATCTCCTGATTCTCCTTGCTCCTTAATTCTACTACTTTCACTGCCTCAACTTTCAAGTAGACAGTCTACTTTTCTCCCTCTCTTTCTGTACCTCCACTGCTTTCTTCCTAACTTCACAGCCCCCATATGCAACATTATGTGCTCCACCACAATTGTAGCACCTAACCTCAGCATCTGCTTCACACCTACCATAATCATGCTCACCTCCACAACGAGCACATCTCTTTTTTGCCTTACAGACATTAGCAATGTCTATTCACCTGCAAACATCTGGCCTCACCAACTTTCCCTCCCTCAATATTCCTCTTTATCTCTTCCATTGATACCTCCAAGGGTACTCCGGTAATTACACCACTTGTCCATAACCTACCTCCTACTGGCCTACAACTCATTACCTCTTGCTTACACACAGTTTTTAATCTCATCACTTTATTTCTCTGTTCGACATTGCTGCATGTCACCAACAATGCCCCAACTTGCATCACTCTAGCACTGCTAATTTCCCCTATTAACCTTCTCAACTCATTTGTCAAAGCAATAGGACTAATCCCTATCATACCACTACTATCTTTGAACCGGACCATAATTTTAAACTCATCCCTTCTCCCACCCCCTCTCCTTCACTCTCCCTTGTATTACTTACTAACCCTTCCTTGCTATTCTTTTTCCTCTTATTTGTGGATTTACCTCTCCCTTCTCCTACCTGTGTCCATCCTACCTCCATTTAATCTCCTTCTCTCTCCTCCGACTCCTCTCCACCATTCTTAGTCTCTGATTCAGTCACACACTTTTTTTTATTCGTGTTCGAGTCATCTCTCCCCTTCCCAACCGCTTTCACCATGACCAGTCGTCCGAAGACCGACTCAAACTTTTCTGATGTAAACAAACACAAATAAACACTTCATGAAAACACTCTTCACTCACCAATTTTACGTGCGGGAATTAGACGAAAGAGTGATCCCTTCTAGACACGACCGCGAAAAATCGGATACTATCAGGAAATGTATGCCATCATTCATGTATGATCAGAGAGAAATAGCTCCAAAATGTGCAATTTCTCTGCCCTCTGGTATGGCACTTAGCATCATTTTACAGAGATCGTTGGGCGAATTTCCTTTAGTATTAGATGTACACATTTTAATAAGTATATTCAAGCGAATATACTTTGCATTGTAATAATATCTACAAGACAAAAACAAAAAACACCCTGAAAGATTTTAACTTGGCACAAGTGAGAATTCGGCTTTTTGAGCCCTCAATTGTCTCCTAGCAGATGATAACTTTGTGTTTCAAAAGAAATGGTTATTATTATTATTAAATAATTGAATCCAAAGATGCCAGGGGTATATCCTACTAAAAACACAGAAAAGGTGCACAATTCTGTTTAAAACAGGAAACAGATAGCAACATTTGTCGATTGATGTTTACGTTTTAGTAACTAGTCAGACGAATTTAAATATATGGCGCCCTCATGTGGTGATATATATAAATTACAGTTGCCGTGGTATACTTCATACGAATCACCACAGAAGGGCGACAAAACGCCATTACGTCGAGTGACGTCGTTTATCCACAAGACGACGTTGACTCATGAACCGGGAACAGCCGTTTACATACTGTATATTCTCCTGCTACAAACTGTATTATGCTGACCTTTGCTCTAACAGTCGTTCGTCAGTAAGTAATTGTATCTTCTGTCATTCTGTCCGTTTGTATTGTGTTCTGTATACACAAGAATGTTGATATTTTCTTAGTTTGAGATGTTAATTAATTGAGTGTTAGGGGCAGAAGACATGCAAACATTATTTTAGCATCAAATTTGATAATATATATATATATATATATATATATATATATATATATATATATATATTTGTGTGTGTGTGTGTGTGAGTTATGGCATGTCAGCTGTCCCTTCTAAAGTTATTATGTGCTCTTTTTCCTAGTGGTGAAACACAATACAACAGAGATAAGTTACTTCAAGGTAAGTTAATGCAAAGTGCATAGCTAGATTTTACCTTTAAAGTCAGCTGTTCACCTCGGTAGTGTGTTGCTGTGTGTAGGTCAGGGCATTGACACACCACTATCGGACACCGGACATATACAGGCAGCAGAAGCTGGCCGTTATCTCAGAGATCTGCATTTCACGAATGTCTTCGCCAGTAACCTGCAGAGAGCCGTTCAGGTATGTTACCCTGTCACATTTTTTTCTTTTTGAAGTTTTGGGTGAATTATTCCTTTTAAAACAGTTTTTCCCCCACTCCTATTAAGACGGCTGAAATCATTTTAAGAAACAACCTTCATTCTTCTGCGACTGAGATGGTGTTGGATCCTTTACTCAGAGAGAGGGTGAGTGTCCACCAAACATCCATTGGTGTCTCGTGTGTCATTACTAACTTTGTCCTGGGTGCAGAATCGTTTGTCAATGTAACCCCAGTTCAGTTTGTGTGTGATGTATTGTGCAGGGGTTTGGGGTGGCTGAGGGGAGACCAAAAGAAGATCTGAAAAACATGGCTAATGCAGCGGGAAAGGCCTGCCGAGAGTACACCCCGCCTGGTGGAGAGACACTGGAACAGGTACACCTTGTGTTCGTCCTACATGAAATAAAGTGTGAAATGATTTATAATCAGCTATTGCTCAAACGTGTTTCTGTATGTGTGTATTCAGGTGACAACACGCTTCAAGAAGTTCCTTAAATCCTTGTATCAGCGCATGCTAGATGATCACTGCTCACCCGACCCATGTTCTGCGTCCAGTCCTGGACCATCAGAACCAAAATTGCCTGTTATTGCAGGACTAGCCAATGATGGAGTCCAAGGTATACCCGCCCATGCTCTGATCGTCAGTCATGGGGCGTTTATCCGTATTTCTGTGTGCCACCTAGTGGAGGACCTGCAGTGCTCTCTGCCCACAGGCCTGGAAATGAGCCAGGTGTTCTCTCGGTGCCCAAACACGGGCATCTGCAGGTTCATCATCACCCTCAGCAGAGAAAAGAGCAGCCCACGGGCCAGACACATCCAGTGTGTCTTTATCAACAGAAAAGACCACCTGAATGAAAAACTCTGATTAACATTATCTAATGTTCAAAGACTCCTTGATTTGATCTGGTGGGACAACAACATGGCCAGTGTTTGTATTAGTAAGGACTTGCCATGTGGAGTAAAGCACGTTGTGTCTGTGTGATTTGTATTATTTTATTTTAAATGTATTTATCGTAAGTTATTTAAGTGCAGTAATATTTGATATGACGGCATGAAACTCTTCTTCATTAAGAACTTCATCTTAAGTTCTCAGATGTCTATTTGATGTACTCTGGAGTTATATAAGCACTTTATACTCAAATACTGTTGTTGTAGCCTTTGAAACACTATAAAGTATTCACACATGCTCATGTATTTGTAATAAAGAGAATGAGTTCAGTGCATTCAATAGCTTTTTTTTTTTGCATGCACAATGTTTTATTTTGTTGTTTATTTCAGTTAAGTTAAACGTGTTACATGCTTCATGAGAAGTGGATGGAGGTTTTCTCAAGCAGAAATGATGTTGTATGCAGTACTCGTATAGTAATAGTGGGACAATGATTCAGTTGACTTTAAAATTGATGTAAATTAAATCTACATCACAGTCTATTCCACATTTTCACATCTAAGGCCAGTTTGAGATTGGTATTCTCTATGGTTATGATGTTGGTGCACAACTGATTTTTTTTTAATCTGCAATATGTACAGTGGCCCCAAAAATCTGGGCAAGCCATACTTAAAATGGTATAAATATCACTGCATTTGATACAAAATATAAAATTAGCATGTATGCATGTATATACAAACACTTCAAGCAAAACATGCTTTAAAATTGGGTTAAAATCAAAATAGCATACTGATCTAAATGAAGACAAAAAGTATTTTGAAACTTTCTGGTTGTCAAGCATGAGTGGAATTTAAGAGTTGGTATAATAATGATTCCCACATGTTGCTCATTTATATATATATATACGGTTAAAGTAAACTAGAAGTGATTATAGTCAGTCTGTAAACATTCAGTTTCAAAGAGTTTTTTTTTAGTGTGGAAAAAAAAATCACAACTTTTCTGTATAAAGTTATATCAAATTTAAAACTGCGTTATCATGACTACTTAATAGTGGTAAACAAAGTAATATGGTAAACACCATAACACCAGTAAATCCCTGATTCTATGACACCTGAATCATGTTAACATGTATGTTTATGTCTTTACAAACTTTATAAACGGTGCATTTAAAAGTTATGGACTGGCCCCATTCAATGTCATAGTAAGTTCATTATTGTACCTGCAATTTTTGCATATTTTCATTTTTTTTTTTTTTTAATAAACGAGCAATACGTGGACTCAACATTATGCCACAAATACTGTCAATTAAGTTCTTTTGAAAACTTGTTTTGACTCTGGAACAATCCTAATGCTTAATAGTTGTTTTACACAGTAGATGTCGCTGTGCTACTGACCTCTGGACCATCCACGGGCCAACCTGGTGATGGAGAGAAGAACACCACACGTCTTTGCTCGCTGCCGGCCGCCCACTCTGACAGGAAGCAATCGCTAACTTTGGTCCCTTATTTTCTCCATGCTGACCGGCGATGGAAACTCAGTGATCTTCTAAAGGTTGTCATTTTCCTGTTTGTAAGTGGGCGGCAGTCTGGTTGGGTTTGTCATGCAGGGGACCTGGATGGCTAAATGTTCTGACGTTCCGCAGTCCAAGCAGACGATGGACAAGTCTGTGGCTGCACATTCTTCAACTCCTACTGATGCTCTTAAAATATATGTACAGACAAATCACGTACATGTTCTAGCACACATGCATACTGAAGTTGTCCAAACTGCCAGTATGTTTATGATTCCTTAATGCAATGCTGCTTCAGGTATGACTGTGCATGTTATTGTACAGATATGTATACGTGTGTATGACTATTGTGCATCCCTGCTATACTTGTTTCTATAGTCACTGCTAAATATGCAGTACAAAATAAATCCAGCTGTACAAACACCCAAACAAAGTCACATGCTCAAAATATTTTGTTCAGCTTCGGCCCCATTACAAAACCAAACCTAAAATTTGCACACAATAAGAACATTTCATATGATGTTTAAATCAGAAAACTCCTGCATGCATTTTAAAGCATTGTTGTAAGACACATATTGTGCAATAGGCTAGAAAAACTACAGAACACTAAACATGTCCAAATATAATTCTTTGGTACATAAACTTTTAATTTTGTACTTAAGCCTGTTTTGTCCCATAATCAGGGTTTTGTGACTGTAGGTTCTGGGAGATTAAAGGAATAATTCACCCCAAAAATGTAAATTCGCTCATCATTTACTCACCCTCATGCCATCCCAGATGTGTCTGACTTTCTGTCTTCTGCAGAACTCAAATGAAGATTTTTAGAAGAATATTTCAGCTCTGTAGGTTCATACAATGCAAGTGAATGGGTGCCAACATTTCTAAAATCACATAAATCAGCATAAAAGTAAGGTGGTTATATAAATGTCTTCAGAAGCAATATGATAGGTGTGTGAGAAACAGATCAATATTTAAGTCCTTTTATTTTAACTATAAATTCTCCTCCCTGCTCAGTCAATCTCCACTTTCACTTTCACATTGTACGTGTGTTTTTGGTGATTCTTCATGCATATCACCCCTACTGGGCAGGTAGAATAATTTCTAGTGATTTAATCATAGATTTAAATATTGATCTGTTTCTCATCCACACCTAACATATCACTTCTGAAGTTATGGATTAAAACACTAGAGTTTTATGGATTAATTTGATGCTGCCTTTATGTGCTTTCTGGAGTGAGAACATTTTGGCACCTATTCACTTGCATTGTATAGACCTACAGAGCTGAAATATTCTTCTAAAAATCACAATTTGTGTTCTGCAGAAGAAAGAAAGTCGCACACATCTGGGATGGCATGAGGGTGAGTAAATGATGATTTGGGTGAACTATTCCTTTAAAGAGAGATTAAACAAATATGGGCTTTCCTCATCTTGTCACATTAAGAGGAATTTGTAATCGCAAAACTCCCACATTACTGCCTCTATTATAATGAAAGCAGAGTTTTTTAGGTCATATTTTGTTATTTATGCATATTACAACCTTGTAGTCCAAGCAAGCCCTGGGGCAGCAGAGCTAGAGTACAGACTCATAGGAAGGTTTGATGACACAGCAGAACTCTCATGGGCCCTGTGAGATAAATGGTCAATACAGTCTGTTTAGCACATTCATTAATCACACAGCATGAAAACTAATGCAGCATAAAGAAACCACATCATAATAATACTAATTATATCACAATCCAATTTCCCTCGCTGTTTTGTTGGGAAAATGGATTTGGGATATTAGGTATTCAATCAGTGAGTAAATCTCACAACATCTGGCAAGAACATGTCCAAGTCACACCAAAAAGCCTATTTTTAGGACATTAATATTTTATGCATTGCAAACACAAATTGTAAATTATTTGGTAACACTTTAATAAAGCTCTCTATTTGTTAACACCAGCAAATGTATAAGGTATCACAAACTATTCATATATATGAATATGTGAAATGTAACCCGCAGATTGTTTCGTGAGATTCACCCAAATTATATAAAGAAGAGCCCGTTTATCTCCAAAACAGTGTGAGTTATATGTTATCTCGGTTTACCTCAAATATCACAATTAGAAAGGTGGTTAAGGGTTGAAGATGTAAGATAACATCCTGTGTGATGACATGAGCATGATGGAATATGTGGGTGTATTTACAGAGTGACTTTAGAAGCTGTCATGTTAATGCTGATCTCCTCAACTCAACATTTCCAGCTCATAATTAGAGGCGTTTAATACATGGGTATACTGATTGTATTTCCTGTGCTCTATATAAAAGGCCCCGGGGGCTGGACAGGGCATTTCGGAAATCCGGTTTTTGAGGGCTGTGGAACACTCCGGTGCTCCTGTAACCCAGGAATGGCCTGAGGTCAGTTTTCCTCAGAACTAAACCACAGTGTGACCACACTGAATTGTGCCACAGACCTTGTGGGTACAGAAAGCTCTGTGGTGCATTGTGTTCCGGAGTTTATTTTCCCTCAACTTCTGTACATAAACTGTTGCTTTCGAAGACTTTGTTTATGCAGAACATGCACTGTTGGGCAGCCAGTGTGCTAATTGCCCGTATAGGAAGGAGAGAGACCGTGAAACCTGTATGTGTGTGTTTATACACGTGTGTGTGTTCATGAATGAGAGGGTAAAAAGAGAAAGACAAGAGCCATTATCAAAGTATTTGGACACTTATGACACAATTAAAAATGTTTTAATGTCATTGCATTAGGTTTAACATTTCTCAACTAGAACAGTTTGATAGACTTTTCTCAGAAACTAACTAGTTTTGCTTGAAAAGTGTCTCTTTTGATAGTTTATTAGTTATATGATGTGCTTCACACACCTTTCAAATTGCCACATTGCTTTCTTGGACTGCTGTATGGATGGCATTAGTCTCATTAGGAAACTGGACAGTTACCGTGTGTGTGTGTGTGTGTGTGTGTGTGTGTGTGTGTGTACATGTGGGACAGGTTTGTCCATCTTTGTTGGGACCAAATGCCCTCACAAGAATTTTAAAACCTGAATTGATCTGCTTTGTTGGTACCATCAAAGAGTCCTCAAGAGGAAAACGCCTTAATAAAAGGACTAAATGATGTTTTAATTAAAATCTACAAAGGTTTCTGTAAGGAGGTAGGTGTAAGGTTAGGGTTTTAGAAACTATAATTAACTCAACATAAAGAAAACAGTAGTCAATAGAAAGGTGTGTGTGTGTGTGTGTGTGTGTGTGTGTGTGTGTGTGTGGGGAGAAAACTTCCCTTTGCCGACATTCGAGATGCCCTCTATTGGAAAATCAATTCATTCAGTCTAGTTATTATAAACAGCTTTTTATAAAAACAATAGAAGTGCCCATTTATAAAGTGAAGTAAATATGTGTGAGAGTGAAATTTCATAACTATGTTTATTATTATGTATATGTTTACTCAGACTTTGATACTCAAGAACTGTGAGTTTACAGAATATATTGCATGTGTGTGTTCTGTGCAAGCTAAACTGCCAGTTTCATCCTGTAACTTCAGTCTTAAACACACACACACACACACACACACACACACACACACACACACACACACACACACACACGTTGGTATTTGTGGTTTACAAGGACTCTCCATAGACATAATGGTTTTTACACTACACAAACTATCTATTCTATACCCCAACCTCAACCCTTCCCATAAATCTAACCTTCACAGAAACCTTTTGGCATTTTTACATAAAAACACAAACAAAGACCAAGCGGTGTTTAGTATGTTTTTTAAGCTGGTTGAATTATGGGGACACTAGGGATGTCCTCATAACCCACCTTTATAGCATAATACCCTCATAACTACTAGTGTATAACCTAAAACAATGTTCTCTTAAACCATCAAAACCAAACCACACACGCGCACACACACACTGGATGCAAAAAGAATGGAAATATAGCTGATATGTTTTTCAACCATGAACATGCAAAACAACTGACTTATTGAGAAATTTTGTTTTTCAGTAAATTTTCCATATTTCTGAAAGTTAGCAATTGTTCATGGTGTATTGCAGACTTTCTTTATTCAGAAAAGTTATGCTCAGTGTTTAATATTTGTCTATGAGACCTACAACAACCTTTTTGTTCCTTCCATAGGATGTTATCTGTGCAGACACCATGCCAAAATGAGTGACAATGTCCCAGTGCTGCAATGCAGTAAATTACTAGCCATTGCACAGGACAGGGGACTTCCACTTTTACACCAGCAGAGGGCGATGATTGTAATAAAAGCTACCTCACGTTGTCTAAGGGGGTCATATCTTCAGGAGTAAAATTATTCTTGAGATTTTGAAATAAAAGATCCTGATGTGATCCTGAAGATTCTGTGTTCCACAGAAAAAGTCATACAGGTTTGGAAGGACATGAGGTTGAGTAAATAGCTACGTGTAAGGTCTTACTTAAGTTGGGGTATAAAGTTCAAGGCTTCGTAATTACTAGTTAGTTTGTAACTAAGTCGGTGCTTAATTTGGTTGCACCACCTGTTCTTAAGGCAAGTCTTAACTAGTAAGTCGTAAACTCTCCGTAAAGTGATGCGTAGTCGCATAATATGACATTTACCTGCATTGATCCAATAAGCTTCATATTTGCACACAGAAGTATTAAAAAGACAGATTTTGTTACGGTTGATGTTCAAACCTTGTTTGCTCACGTAAATGTCACCGCGGACGTCACAAGAGCAGCTCTCTTGAGAGACATATGTTGATAATTAAAATATTATTTTAATTATTTAAAATGTTATACTTTTATATTTGACTGTCATTCACAAGTTTTTGAAGCCTGGAAAGGAAATCATACCCTTATTTTATTATATGACCAAAGTTAAATCTGTATAAATGACTTAGTGAGTTTATATGGTAATTCATCATCATATTCATGAAACACCTAAAACAGGCAATTAATTGCCATAATCACAATTATTTGTTTGACAAGCCAAATCTCACAATCGTGACCCCGAATTCTCATTATTAGGTTCCTACCTTGTGAATTGTTTTGTTAAAAATGTGTATGAAATTTCAAAAAGTAACAACAGCTTGTATCATTATTAAAAATAAGGTTTCATGACGTCATATAAATTGATAAAATGCAAAATTTGTACATTTTTAAAAATCTAAAATTATATTTAAATCATAATGGAAAATATATTAAAAAAATTGCAATATACTATATTGCGTGAATATATATGAAGTGTCCCGCCTCAGTTTCTTAATATATTTTTTTAGTTATATTATGCTTACATGTTGTCAAAACTCTGGCGAGTAAAAACTAAAATGTATTAGCCAATGACGCTTCTTTCTCCAACATATTAGAGGGCTGAAAGGGTCTACTTAAATGTACTAAAACTGCAAAATGCTGCATTTTAAATTATATTATTACATGCGGATTAATGCAGAGAGCACAAAATCTACGGATAAAACTAAAATTGCCAATCAGAATTGAGTAATTACAATGATTCGTATTTTGTGTGGCCAAATGAGAAATGGGGGGTTCGGTTCGCTGGGGTTGCAACCTTCTTTTTTGTCCTTTGCTGATCACATGCCTGTGTGTTGAAACTTGACACTGGGCGACGCATCCTGAAAACTGCACTGTTTGAACGGTTTCATGCTGGAGAGACGCTTAAAAGTAAGGTTTTTTCTCTCTTGCATATGTCAACATCATAATATATGTCAATATGATTGATGCCTGTCCTGCAAAACATGAGCTCATTGATGTCCTAAAATATCAAGCTGCTTTTTTATTCCATTTGTTACTCCTGGTCGGAGTCTTCCGTAAATATTTAGTTCATACATAGGGTTGCGTTCTAACGAAGTTAGATAGTTAATGGTGCAATGTGATTGTTTTATGGTTCTAGGTTGAACATGTGTCCTTCAGGTTCCTTGAATGCAGAACCACCATGGAGATCCAGAACCTTTGTGGGGACAGAAATGGGCCTTGTGAGTGTGTGCTGTTGAAGAAATCTCTCAGCTGTCTTGCAGACTTTCAGGACGCTGTCTGACGGTCTTATAAATCCACCTCAGGACTTCATGTCGATCAGTGTGCTCATCTTGGGAAGAGCTCTGGACACTGAGTGCTGATAAACAGGTAGTTCACAGAATGTTCTTCATAGTTGTTTTAACTGCAAAGCCTGCTATGTACCCCACCACAGCCTCTTTGAACATGGACAAGCTGGCAAGACATACGGTGATGTTTGTCTCTGTGTCTTCTGTTTCAGGCTGAACGTCACTGTGCCTGAAATGCCAGCATATCAGAAGATATTGCCTCCAGTGTCACTGTCCGGTGGAGAACAGTTGCCATTAGCTCTGATGGCATGTCTTGCTACCATTCTTTTGAAAGCTGAATATTGTGGGATTGTTGTGAAATCCATTAGCAGATTTGTCCCCACAAATCTGCAATGTTTATTGTATTGTTCAGTTTAAGCCCATGTTTGTGTGTACTTGGGAAGCTTTTGTTATTATTAAAAATAATAATAAAAAAATAATAATATATATATATATATATATATATATATATATATATATATATATATATATATATATATATATGATTTCCTTGAGCGTGCATATGTCAATAAACTTATTTCTGATTATGATTTAAAAGATCAGGGGATTGTTAAAATAATGAAATGCTCACAAGCTGGTATGTACATATTCCAGAAATAAATGCAAATGGGTAATTCCATTAAATAAAGGTAAATTCATGCATGTATGTATATACACACGCACGCACGTGCACGCGCGCACACACACACACACACACACACACACACACACACACACACACACACACACACACACACACACACACACACACACACTGCATATGAACTTGTGTGAATGTGTGTGTGTGTATACTATACTACATTTTTATATTTGGTTCTTCTGGATTTATTCTTAAGAGGTACTGTCTAGTTACAATATCAACACAATGCTAGTCGTTTTTATTAACAACTTTAAAACTTGTTGATGTTTGTGTGACATCATCGGAATTGAGAATATCTGCACGAGCCTACATGTTGTAATTCTGATTTACAGATGCATTTAATTGCACTTTTCCTGGTAGAAAGTTGTAAAATCTGACTTTCCGAGTTGAATGGCGCGCAGCACTACTTTTCAAAACTTGATCGACACTGAATTCAAGCAGCCTAATTTACACTTAACTCCTGATGTTGCTATAACAATGCAAAAAGCACTTACCAATTTACTTGAGGTGAAAATTTGTCCTCCTTTCCTGTTTAATAAATTAAGCAGTCACATGGTCATGCAGAGCTGTTTTTAAATCCATAAGCATCTCTTTCTCAACGGTGATGACAGCCGACTCGTCAGCAAGATCTCGCGCTCTTCGTTCTCGAATTACGTACATCACGTAAAGCGTGATTGCGTCACTCAAGGCCAGCGTGAAGGCCTCCACTGGGACATATCCTAAAGATCACACCCACCAAGAACAAATACATCAATCTGATTGGCTGATAAATCTGACAGTCTGACTTTAGTTGCTCATTCATTTGCACTGTTGAGAGATTCTGTAGGAATTCTGAGCTCAAACTCACGCGCTGCTTAGTGCATGCGAGTTGTGAAACAGTGGTCAAACTTTGCTTGTAAGCATTAAGGAATAATTTCTGACTGGATAAACTTTGAGTTTTTCTCTATTTGTTTGTTAGGTTAATTAAGAGTGGAAAGCGATTAAGTTACTGATAAAACAGCTACAAACTAGTAGAAACAGCTCTCAGCATGTTTTACAAGTAAAATATATTTTAATGTATCATACAATCATTATTTCAACAATTATGATTTTTGTTATAATCATTCAGTCCTCATAGTGCATATAAGTGATATATAACTAATATTATAAGTGGACATTGTCCCTTTTAATGTGCATGTTCATTTTTGACTAAGATAGATCTTATATTGTCTTTTATAATGTCAGTTTTTATCAAGAGTTGAGATTGAATGCACTTGTTTTTGCAGCTTATTTCAAACACAAAAGAGAGATCGGACTGCTTTAACATATATTAACTGATGCAACTGCTGCTGCTGTCTCTCCAGAGCCCTTTTTGTGGCTATAAGGAATACACAAGGCTTTTTCAATAGGCCTACGTTGAGTATTTGGGAAACCCTTTAATGAAGCTTTATTTCTCTAGAGGAACATCATGTTGCCTCTCGTCTTGCTTTAATGATGATTAATGAATGTATTCCCGTTACTGTGTCTGTAATGACACATTTATGTAAATGGTTACTGCTCCAGTGCCTATTGGCATAGGGACAGAATCAGTGTCCCCTTTCTCCTTTTGTATGAGTGTGTGTAGCCCTTCATCAGAATTCATTATTCAAATTACCCTGATCCACACACACAGTACTGTCTTGTCCTCTAGTGCAGTTGGTTCTGTATTTGCTGAAAGGACAGAATGGAAAGCTGTGGATACATCCACCTTGCACCCGCATCAGAGCAGATAACACTCCTCTCGCCTGTAGGGAGTGAGAATGTGTAAAGTGGCGCACGGATGTCTAACAGAATGCCTTTCATTCCAGGGCTGGGCAGAGGGAGTGGGGTGTTGGTGTAGTGTTCTGGGGAATGCTGGGGGATTGCTGGGGTCGAGTCTTACTGACTCAGCAGAAACAACGTCATACTGCTTTTACATCATCACTAGTCAGACCGAAATACTCCAAAACAAAAAAGCCCTCTGCCTCAGTTGGTCTCTTGAGTGACTTGTGCAGCCCATTTCAGTACAAACTATTTATTCTTACAGAGTTCTGTACATCCCTGCTGATGGTTTTAGTGGGTAGACGGTCATTCCTACTATGCAGTACATTTTTATGTCCCCATCATATATTGTATGTCTTTTTGTAGCCTTTTGGATAAAATATTTCTGGATGTAAATCGTATTTGTGAGTTCTTTTTTTGTTTGTTTGTTTGTTTTTTGTAGCCATTTTTGCTCTTTCTCTGGGTGCTATTTCCTAAAATGAAAACTGGAAATTTTCTAAAAGGATAGTTCACCCAAAAATGAAAATTCGCTCATCATTTACTCACCATCATGTCATCCCAGATGTGTATGACTTTCTTTCTTCAGCAGAACACAAATGAAGATTTTTAGAAAAGTAGCTCAGCTCTGTAGATCTATACAATACAAGTGAATGGCGGTCAGATCTTTGTAGCTCCAAAAATCACATAAAGAATACCTAAAAGTACTTGATATGACTCTAGTGTTTAAATCCATATCTTCAGAAGCAACATAATAGGTGTAAAAAAAACTCTAAATATATTATAATAAGTGTAAAACTCTAAATCTCCACTTTAACTGTCACATTTCAGTGAAAGTGAAAGTGGAGATTTATAGTTAAAAAAGGACACATTTTTCACCCACACCTTTTATATTGCTTCTAAAGATATGGATTTAAACACTGGAGCCATTTAGTTTACTTATATGTTTCCTTTCGTGATTTATGGAGCTACAAAAGTCTGATTATCATTTACTTGCATTGTATGGACCTACCAACCTGAGATATTCTTCTAAATATCTTTTCTGCTGAAGAAAGTCATATGCATCTGGGATGGCATGAGGGTGAGTAAATGATGATAGAATTTTCATTTTTGGGTGAACTTTTCCTTTGAGATATTCCAGGTATGTTTTCCCTTTTTCTAAAGAAATGTAAATTTTCTCTTTGTTATAGAGTCACGTTACTAAACCTGCAATTTTGCACAATGATTTTTTAGTGGCTCATTGGGCATATCATGGTGAAATAGTCAGATGAACACTAGAGGCACTACAAAAACAATAGCTATGTTTCCATCCATGTGAGCGCAGTGTAGTTCTAGCGGGAAGACTAGCAGCTGTACATCACACTATTAGCTGGGTAATTCCTAGCCAATCGCAGGTAAGCCATTGCTTTATAAGTCTGCTCACAATCTATCACATTGCTGTTTCAGTGCGCTAAGATGGCAACCTCCACCACCCCACCACCACCAGTTGAGCCCCGTCCCTAACGGGGGTAGGCTCCTCGCCCCTGCCTCCTATCTCCGGCAGGATATGATGGTTCCGAGTACAACTCCCTCGGACCGCCGGACGGGGCCTACGCCAAAGAGAGACATTACTTTTCTGTTCTACATTCATCAAATAAATGGCATCGTAAACCTCACTCAAGCCTGCTTGTCTTCCCGATAGAAAAGTTGTGAATTCAATTTATGCAAAAAAATCAGAATATCACAAAATCAACATGCGAATAAAGCAGTTTCTATCCCTTGTGTTCAAAAGAACAAAATCTTTACTTCTGAGGAAATTGTAGCTACTGTGACTCTTTTATTGATAAAATACTTGCGGTTTAGAGCACACAGACAAAACGCTCTAAAGAACTTGTCTCATGTATGGGAACAACAGTTCAGGGAGCACTATGTGTGTGTGTGTTCCTCCATCCTTTTAACTTTGCTGTGCAGCTCTATAAGAAGTCTTAAAAAATGGTAAATCCTCTATGCAGGATTTGGATTTTTAGGACTCCAGTATTTCAGAATGACCAGAGCAACATTTCAGATACAATAATTGGTCTGCTCATTAGTCCAGTTATTAATGAAGTATTCAGTTACATTACTTTTTTGAAGTGCATCTTATATTCCTAATAAATTCAATAGGAATTTGTGTGTTTCCATCATAGTTTATGCGCATTTCTTGAAAAATGTATCCACTTCTAGCGAGCTTATATGTTTTTATGCTCATTTGGGAGGTTTTATTCACATCTTGGTATTTCAGAAACACTTTTCTACCATGTTCCTCACAAAATGCTATCTTATGAAATCTAAACACTTTAACTATAGGGCAAACCTTGTAAGGTAACATATTGTAATGTTACATTGCATAACCAACTACATTTACAAGCTTGTTTGAACGCGACCAATTTGCGTGGTAGCTGAACTGAGCATGGTGAACATGAGTCGACACTTGGGCTGAAAGTGTCATTGAAGCACCATAAAAATATATGGTTGCTACAACAATTGCATTTTTCACATTTGCTTTTTATGACACTATCAGTCAGATTTAGGTTTAAGGTTTAGGGTCGGGAGGTGGGTATTTTTGTTTTTAAACTTGATAGAGCATTCACCTTAAAAACCTCCTCTGTTTGGGAGAATATTTAACTCTCTTTTAATACCACACAATGGACAGTTCACCTCGTAACTGCAGCGATAAGAGTATGGAAACATCTAATATCCTTTTGCAAAAATGTTGCCTGCACTCATACATCTGTAGTTACTGTTAACCTTCTCCCTAACCCTAAAACCTAACTCTAACCCCTAATGCTTTAAATAACATATCAGCCATATGGGTCTTTCATATGACATTTTCTCCTCATCATCAGTCATTAGTGGAGCCTTGTCAAGATCAGAGCGCATAGAGGACAATCAATACTCATGGTCTGATGTCACTCTATGGAACAGTGACTCATATTGCCCAATGTGTGGTGAGAGGTGAGATTTAATTTAAAATGATGATGCACTTTTCAGCTCACAAAAAAAGTAGCCATACAGCATCAGACTGTTCTCAACAGAGAGATAACAGCACAAAATTGTGATTCTGATCTCACTCAGCAAAAATAAAGTGACCTTCATTTTTTTGGGTGGACAGAAATTTTGCCTGAGTCATTGTGCTGTGAGTTTCAGCTGTGCTATAATAGTGTGTGCCTGCAGGGATCAGATACACTGTCCTACTGAAACACCCTGCACTCCTGAGTTCCTGACAGCTCATGAACACTCTGTGCTTTTAGTGCTGTTCTTGCAGCTCATCCTGGCACACAAAATCCCTCCCCAACGGCAACGTTACCACTATACAAACCACTTTACAGTCACTAAATTTTTTTATAACTGATGTAATCCTTATAAAGAATATATGCTATGTATGATATGAACATTTTTAAACTTTTTTATTTTAGCTCCATTTTTATTGTAGCTGTAAAATTGTGTACTGTCTGCGCTTGTTGTGACACCATATAGAATTGCCAAAATAAGGATTGTTCTCAAACAGGTTTCCCAAACACTCCCATTGTCTTCCATTGGTTGGAAAAACAGATAGTCCCATCCCAAACTCTCACATTGGTTGAGCCAATGTTTCTCAGGCTGGTTGATATATTCAAACACTTTTCAAGGGGAATTAACCTATCAATGGCTTGCTTATAGTTGCCACTGTATATTAGCTTGGATTCAAAGTAATTCAAAAGTCACAAAATTGCACATTTGATCTTTAACTTATTAATAAATGTGCATAAATTGTTTGTTTTGATTATTCTTAATATGATGCATTAATTCATACCCTTCACAGACAAATATAAAAAATGATGGGAGTGGTTCTTCTCTGCTTTTTAGGAAAAAAACAAAGGTTAGCTGAAGGCTCTAGTTTTACATGTTAAATTATTGATCAGATGTGTCTGCTAACACAGGCCCTGACTTATATCCATCTCTGCCATTCCACTGGACACTTTCACACCCAGACTGCCAACTTTAATTTCAACAAAGCGCCATCATGCAGATTCACATATATACAGACCAGCTATTGCTTGATTGCACAGCTTTTAATTAAGCTTTTTTTTAAAAAAAAAAAAAACAGAGCAAATTCTGTATTTTGTAGTATTGTCTTTGAAACCCTTCTACAATAACGCCAATTCTAAGATTGGCCATGGTGTTTAAACCCCACTCATTTACAGTACAGTATATGCATGACCCAATTCGGCCCTCTGCAGGAGTGCACAACCTCATCACATTCGCCGGTTCTGACGTTGGGGATGATGTCATGTCTCTCACTGCATCTGACACTGGCGAGTGGTCAATGCAGGATGTCGCCGCCCCTTCCCCAAGCAAGGGTGAGCAGTATGCTCACGCCACTGACAAGGCGATGCTTCACGTCCTTTCGAGGGTGGTTGAAGATCTCAGTCTCGAGTGATGTCCTCCAGTGGAATTGGAAAAATATTACCTTGATGAATGGTTCCTATGTCAAACGACCGTGTTCCACAGATCTGACCCGTTCTTCCCGGCAGTTCATAACGAACTGACAAAAACCTGGTGTGTGCCCTATTCAGCTCGCTTGTACAGCGATTCCACTCTCCTCACTAAAGTCGACCACTGAGAAGACAAAGGTTATGCTCAACTACCCCCTGTGGAAGAGACGGTAGTGGCACATCTCTGCTCGGCGAGTGGAAGGGCATGGAAATCACGCTTCACTCATCCTTCCAAGCCGTGTCGACTAACGTCTGCACGGGCTGGAAAAGAATACTCAGCAGTGGGCCAAGCTGGTTCAGCACTCCACGCGATGACGAGTTTTCCAAGCTAAGCTCCACAAGCAAATGCATGAGCAAGGTTATGTTTAGAGATGTTTAAAGAGTTCTAGACTGTCACAGACTTATAGCTGCAGGCCACTAAATTCACTACACAGGCCATTGGCAAATCATTGGACAATCTGGTGGTCCTGGATTGTCTGGATCTGGCTGACCCTCACAGAAATGCGTGACGTGGAAAAAGCCACCCTCTTTGATGCTCTGGGGTCTTCAGCTGGCCTATTTGGCAGCTCTGTGGATGGGTTTGCTGAGCACTACATCACGGCTCAGCAAGACTCGCAGGCTATGATACATTTTATGCAAACCGGAGCGGTACTTCATCCCAACCGGCTCACTCCCTCTCTGTCCTCTTGGATCAGCGCCTGGCTAAAAACCCCATGCCTGCTGCATCTGTGCCATCGAGCCACCAGTAAAGCTGCACAAGCTGTGGCCCAAACGTAGGCTGCAGCCACTATGCGAGTCCTCCTTTTAATTACTCTGCAGCAATGCAGAATGGAGGGCTTTGCGTTTGAGGGCAGTGCTGTTGCTGTACCAGGCAGTGATGCAGCCAGTCAGGATGCTCTCTACAGTGCTGGTGTAGAACCGTGTGAGGATGTGGTGGTTCATTCCAAACTTCCTCAGCCGTCTCAGGAAGACGAGGCGCTGGTGAGCCTTCTTCACAGCGGCCTCAGTGAGGATGGACCGTTTGAGTTCCTCAGTGATGTGGACACCAAGGAACTTGTAACTGCTGACTCTCTCCACTGATGGTCCATTGATGTGATTGGGTCGGAGCTCGCAGTGCAGCAGCCATACTCAGCGCCATCTTGAGCAAGATGGCGCTGAAATGGAATGTGTTCACTAATTGTTGCTTTTCACATGGTGAACTGCCCCATACCTGAAATTCATAAATTTCTTCAAGGGCGATCGGACCCAGGGCTCATTCCGTCAACGCTCAAAGCTGTAGCGACTATCTCTGCATATCACGCACCTGAAGCCAGCACCTCTATAGGCAAAAATTTTTTTTTAATCCCCCTCGCCTGACTACAGTCCCAACTTGGGACCTTACTTTGGTCCTAAAAGTGCTTGTGGGGCCCCACTTTGAGCCACTGTTGAATTGTGTGTGCTTTCTCTTAGGACCGCATTACTGCTGGCTCTGCACTCAGTAAAACCTGTCTGTGATTTACAAGCATTGTCAGTTGACAATTCATGTCTGGAGTTTGGTCCAGGTCTTTCAAAAGCCACTGTCAAACCCAGAAATGACTAAGGTTTTAACCACACCTTTCAGAGCTCAGGTGGTTCACCTTCAGGCCTTTTTCCATTCTCCATTTAATTCGGATGAGGGACAGTCATTAAAAATGTGTTATGCCCTATGCGAGCTCTACACACATTCGTTGAGCTCTCGGTGTGCAATGGAGGATGCACAAAAGGAATGTCCATCTCCAAGTAAAGATTTCCCACTGGATCATTGATGCGATCGCCCTGGCTTACGAGTCGCAGGATGCAAATTTTCCAATTGATGTTAAAGCACTCTCAACTAGAGGCATGGCCTCTTCATGGGCATGGACGAATTGTGTGTCCTTACAAGACATATGTTTTGCAGTAGGTTGGTTTTCTTAAAACACAGCCTCCATTCAAACCGTTGTAATTTCCTATAAAGTCACAAGCACTTTTGTTGTAAATAAAACTTCCTTCCTGACTGGATTTGTGATGGGGTTAATTCACTCAAGTTCTTTTGAATATTATGCTTTGGAATCCCTCTCTGGGAGGGTTGTCATGTCATGTAGTGCAGCATGATGGGACTCAGCTTGACACAATGTCGAGTGAACTGTCAATGTAAGGGATCATCTCGGTTTTGTATGTAACCTCGGTTCCCTGAGATGAAGGGAACGAGACATTGCTTAAGCTGGCCGCACTACAGACACAGAGTTTTTTGAGGTGCGAGCTATGTGCTCTTTATCCCTCCGTCAGAAAACTCTGAGAAATTGTAATTTAGCGTCTGCTTATATACCGGACAGCTTTGCGCCTGAAAGGCCTTGTCTTAAACACTATGGCAATTTTAGAATTGGAGGGTTTCCACTAGGTCATCAGAAAAGGAATTTCCCATATGTGTCAGCTTGACGCAATGTCATGATCCCTTCATCTCAGGGAACCGAGTTTCCATACATAACCAAGATGTTTTCTTCAGTATGATGTGGATGGGTACCACGGCACAGCTGCTCTCCTGTTGTTGGTCATGCATGCTGTTGAATGCGATTGGTGCGCTGTTTAATATTAAGCGTCCACTGATGCTGCTGATGTCATGTGTGAATAAATCTTTCCTGGATTTCGGCAGCTCTACTCAGATGTCATGTATATGCCGTCTAAACCCACATTAATAAGAGTCGAATTGAAGGGGTTTGAAACCGCAGTTAATCCAGTTACGTGGTCTGTGACATCCCCTCATTGCTCAGAGCCTCTTGGTATGAATATACCCTTCATAACAACTATACTGTAAGGAGAGATGGAGACTGACTTTTCTACAGACAAAATGTTATCTGC
The DNA here is from genome assembly GCA_032164185.1 of Moxostoma hubbsi. Lineage (NCBI taxonomy): Eukaryota > Metazoa > Chordata > Actinopteri > Cypriniformes > Catostomidae > Moxostoma > Moxostoma hubbsi. The sequence continues at coordinate 4,220,570 of JAVLUX010000043.1, forward strand.
TGGTATTGGTATTGCTTTAACCATTTAACTTCTGCTCAGACCGTAAGAGGCAGTTTACAATTCTCAGACAAATGTATTAATGAAAGCGTCTGCTTGTTCTCAGGGAAAAGAGCAAGGAAGCCACAGGCCATTGAATCCAATCTGAGGTCAACTGAATTGATGAACAGTTGATGTTAATTTGTGTAATATAATTTGTCTAAACTTGAGAGCTAATGCTGGAACTCAGACACGTTTCTGTTTTGATCAAGCTTTGCCCTCTTATTGAACAGATGTGGAATCTGTGTGAATAATGTCGCTGGGTGGCTCGGCCACTGTTTAAGCGATGCAACCATAATTATATGTGAAGTAAAAAAATACATTATTATGATTCTGACAACATAAGCCCTATGAACTGTTTGAAAGCTACTTTTCATACAGTATGTGGTAAAATATAATTCTGTCCACATCTACATGAATATAGATGTGAAGGTTTGTTTCAGGCCCTGCAATTTAATGTTGACATCACTGATGTTGATAATTAGGACTCTAAATGCTGGACTGCTGAATTACGGGGTCTTTTGTATTGATTTAAGATTTCTTTGCTAATTACACAGTCACTGTTTCGCAAGGTGTGTGAGCATTTAAAGAGTTGATGACTGAATGCATCCCACTCAACATTCAGCATCCCACTCAGCTAAAAATGCCATGACTTTTCATTTTAATGCTAGGCAATGCATTTGTCTTTAGATCAACCTGCTCTGTGGACTGACAGCTGTCATTCAACTTCAATCTGTGCTACTCTGCTAATGTAGTATTACAATTAATTTTAAAGTGCAATTTTAGCCCCTTCAACAAGGGTGATTCTTACCACAGATATCTTCTATATATTGGACAGTTATTGAAAAACATTTGATTTAATCACCTTGAACAAAACTGAAAAAGACAATAAGTTATTTGTCTCAAAATAAATGTGATAATAATAATTGTACCCTACACCTGATAACAACTCACTTTAAAACTTGCTTTTGGTGAGACTAATGGGATTCAACTCATTGCACCTTGATAGGCGCCAATAGACCACATGTAGTAACACCATAAACCAAAGATCAAAGTTGTAAAACTGCAGTAGAACTGGGGGTTTGACTAACACTAATAATAAACTAATAATGGGCAAACAAAGAGGTGGGGTATGACTTAAGACAGAGAGACACGCAGCGATAAAGAAACAAAACAAAGCCACGTGCTCTCACAAGACATAAAAATATCCGCATTCTCTCACTAAACTAAACCTGAGCGTTCATCATGAGGCAAACGCCACAGGTAAGAAATTATTTTGTCAATAACAGTCGGACATGAAGCACGACACGGACCGAGATCGAACCATAGTCATACATGATTTACGAGTTGGCTATTTCGTATGGTCTCGCACGATGTTGGTCACATAAACTCGTATGACTTCATCACGTGCAATTTCCCAGATGTCTAATGTGGAAGTAAGCGTGTGGTCCACGCACAAGGCGTTAAGGACATGCTAATTAATATCATGCCCTAACCCAAACCCTTATCTAAACTTAACCACTCAGTAGAGTGTGTAAATATGATAGGAAGCTGCTGTGTGCGACAGAAGCAAGTAATTGTTGCGTAGTAGATGGAAATGATGTCCAACGATGTAATTGGCTGTAGTGAAAGTCGTAGGAATTCAAATGAGTGCGGTCGCACGATATCATCCGAATTAGCCAAATTTAGAAAAATTGCACGAATGAGAGTGCGCTGGAACCAGACAGGATGTCAGGATCCAGTCACCGTGCTCCCGACATGAAACAAGACAGATCGGAGAGCTCATGGCATTGAATACAACAAAAACCATGCGCTCACACAAAGGCAGACAACGAAACATAAGACAGACATGGGACGATGATGCCATGGTCTTGTCAGACAAAAACCCAGACTGACAGAGTGACAGGACAGTAACAGTCAGAGTTGTGGCTATTGTAATATTCCTAAAACAGCAATGTTTTCTAATTGATTTGCCTAAAAATGGCAAGTCAGTGAAATATCTTTACATTCACTATTTTCTATTTGAAGCCATTGCTGATCAGAGTGTGTGGGGTGAGGTTGTACTCTATTTTGTGACAAAATATAGCTGATTGGCTAAGTAATCTAATCTAAAATTGGCTTCTAATCTAATCAGTAGCTAATTATTTAATGTGCATGAGGAGGCCTGTATTCAAGTAATAAATATTATGTTTTAATAACATGATTTGGAAACTTAAAGGAATAGTTCACCCCAAAATTTTAATTCTCTCATCATTACTCACCCTTAAACTCCAATGACTTTCTGTCTCCAATAACACAAACAGATATTTTAATGGAGGTATGATGTGTTTTTGTCCAAACAATGCAAGTCCTTTTTAAGGCTTAGTAAAAATGTTGGGACCAATTGACTTGCATTGTGTGTTCAAAAACACCCCATATCTCCATCAAAATATCTTCGTATGTGTTTACTCATAGGAGTTTGAGATGGCATAAATGGTGCGTAAATGGTGAGAGAATTTTGGGGTGAAAAATGCCGTTAAATGTTGTTTGAGTAATATTGTTGGTGAAACTGAAATTATTTGTCCACACATTCCAAATGAGCCGAGCAAATGCTGAAATTATGTGATTGGCGCAGACAGCGCTCCCCCCCCCCCCAAGTGTTGCTACCGTCCGGTGTCATTGTAAAAGGCGCAGCATCTGCTTGCGTCTGAGCATTACGCGCGGGCCGCGCATTCTAGTGGAGGTGCGTTTTCTCAGCATCATTACTATACACCATTACATCAAAAGCGGCGGCCTCAAGGAAGAAAAGAACATCCCTCTGCCGAAGCGTGATATGATCGGCACGCATTCAAGAAGCGCAATATTCTGGAATCGGCTCGTAGTGTAAACTTCCTACACAAACAGCCAGGGGTGACAGACAGGGGTGCCATTGCTCTCCGGTGACAACTGGACTGTTTTTACACCATCCTGCTAAATAAGGCAGCAGGGCTGTCAGACATATGACCACCGTCCCGATTTGGGCGCTGCTAGAGTGCCCATCGCATCCCATGATCGCGAACAAGCCGTCCAATAAGGCTCAGCATGCGACCCCCATTTCACATGTGGAGTGACAGCAGCGTCCCATCATCAGTTCAGCTGTGTTTGCGGCGCGGGACACTTCTGATCGCTTGAAACTCTCTCTCTCTCTCTCTCTCTCTCTCTCTCTCTCTCTCTCTCTCTCTCTCTCTCTCTCTCTCTCTCTCTCTCTCTCTCTCTCTCTCACCCCCTCCCCTGATATGATGTCATGTAATGATGAGGGTGCCTGCTGAGGTGAGATAGGGATTTTGGCGAGTGGGATTCTCCAAGACCTGAAGCTTCGGAACTGCAAAACATGGTCATCACCACCTTCTCCACCACCACCGCAAGTTGTGTCGCGCTGTCTTCCCGTTCTCCTGCTTCTCTCAGCTCGGGCCACCGACTCGAAGTCCTGACCTGCCCCGCTAAAATAAACCTGCACCACCATGCCGAAGAAAGAAAAACTAGAAGAGTGGTATTTTTAGTGCCATTCATTTTGACCACGTGCCTCGAAGGTAAACCCGATGGCCATTGCACAAAGGTTCCTCATCAGTATGTCCTGCGAGGCCAACGCGCAACACTGGCCAAGGACTGCTGTTCTGCTCTTGGGATTGCTCCTAGTTGGGATCGTGTCCTCCAATCCGCTTCCAAATAGGACTAATAGTGCAACTTTATTGGAGAAGCGATGGGAGAGCCTCTTCTCCCGCTCCGTGCTGGGAATCTCTGGAGAGAAACCAGAGGCGAACTGGGAGAATGACTATTTGCTGGGGATCAAAAGAGTGCGGAGGTTGTACTGTAATATAGGCATCGGGTTTCATCTTCAGGTCCTCCCTGATAGCAGGATAAGCGGGGTTCATAATGAGAACCAGTACAGTGAGTTCATCAATCCATCCATCCATCCATCCAGAAATTACATGCAATAATTAACGGCACATAACCTGAGCGGGGCGCTCCATTGCAATGAGCTTTATTCTTTATATGTAACACTCACAGAGTCAAGTGTCTTTTAACGCAAAGACAAATCTATTAAAAACAGTATCCCTTAGTGCTAAATAACTGTCATGGGCTTCAACATGTCATGAATGCTGGGACGGATATAGAAGCCAACTTATTTTTACACCGGCTCCTTCTGCGGCCCAGAAATGTTTGGAACATGCATGCCTGAAAGTGTGGGTGATGTTTATCCTTTGGATGATGCGAATTAATAAAAAGCCTAATGTTGTGCGCATCCACCTGCAGAGGTTCGACCCACAGCATAACTTTTGTTCTTGATGTTAGTTTTTTGGAGCACCCGGAGCAACTTGATTTTGTGTAAAATGGTTGTTCTGTTTGATCAGGTCTCATTGAGATTTCCACTGTGTCCAGAGGGGTGGTTAGCCTGTACGGTGTGAAAAGCAAGCTGTTTGTCGCAATGAATAGCCGAGGAAGGTTGTATGGAACGGTAGGTGTGCGCCACTGCATGTGTCTTCTTTCATGCTTCCTCTGAAGTCAGTGGAGTGAACAAGGCTGTGCATCATCCTGTGCATGCATAGTTTGTTAAACATACGATGTTTCTCAAGATAAGTGGTCCTTTGTTCATTTAAAAGCAATTGATGATCCTTGCATTTGGCACGCGAGGCTGCTGCGCAACTAATAACAGGGTTACAATGGCACTCCCGCACGTGCACGGAGAGCATGGAAGCGCGCGGCATTTAATTAGTCATACGTTATAAATACAATGCGCTCTGGTTTGTTGAACCAAGACATTTGCCACAGCTGTAATGCTATTTCATGTCTATCGCATTTTACTATTAAATGCATTACCGGGCGCATTAGTTACCAGGCACAGTGCCAAAGACCAGCGGTATGCGAGCACGGGCAAACGATTACTCTAACAACTTACATTAAGCCTATTAACAAACGCCTCGCTCTGTTTCAGTTCCTGAGGTCATCGATGATATTGGTAATGTGATTTATCAGAAGGAGTAGGAGCATCATGGCATAATAGAAGCAAAATATAACACATTTGTCTGAAATGCGCAATATTAATACACTTGCCTTGCCAGTGTAATGCAAAGTTGCATTCTTTAGAGCATCTTTAATATGCAAAATTCAATTAAATATGTTTAACTTGTTTTTCAGTATTGGCCACTCTTTTTGTTAGTGTTTTCTATAATATTAACAATGACTACTGAGAAATACCAATAATGTATATTTTATTTTGATATAATTCATCTACACATTGTAGTTAATGATCAGAAATAGAAGTGATTATTAGTTTCATAATTAGAAGCTAGAATGCATAATGTTAATAAGTGTAATTTGCATAACATGGACACTGTAACATAAAATGTTACCAAAGATTTTAAAGGTACAGAATGTAAATAATAGAATTGAACATAGCAGTCTTGGCAGAAGTTTTAGCATAGGTGTGATAAGTGAAGTGCAACATTTTTACTAGTCCATCTGGGCCAATGGGTGGGTAACAGCTCTATCCAAAAACTGCAACAAGTTCAACAATCATCTCCTGCAGGAGATCTGTTAAAAACTTCAGAGCAGAACATTTGCGGTAATTCAAGCAGGGATCACGATTTTTAATTAATAGATATTCTGAGAGCTTAGGCCTTCATATCCATTTTAAAAAGTTAATGGGTTTCTGGTGATCAAGTTGAATCGGACAAACTTGAACATATCTTGTAATTTTCCACATTTGCTCAATATGTTGCCTGTTTAACAGGCATTATAAAACCAGGCCATAAAACACATAATTTCAAGAGGCTATTTGAAGAAATTATTTGTGCAGTTGTCAGGGTTTCAATAGCAAACAAAAAATTTATAATAAAATAAAATATTAATGTGACCTTCATACGTAAATGAACTGGTTTTAGTCCAGTCAAAAATATTATTTAATATGAATAAATCCACCTGACTATATAACATTACACCATAAGGTCAGATCAGATCATATACTGTACAATACAATAACTGCATGCTTTCACTTTTTACAATGTATCACTCACATGATGAATGTCAAAGTTACGTTTAAAACAATGCTTTTGTAAAGACACTGACCTCAACAGAACGTACTGGTTTAGGCTACTTGTTTCTCATTCTATTGGGAAAACGAATGCTGGTATTCACATATCCTCTCTGGTCCTTCTTTTAGGCTACTTTTAAAGATGAATGCAAGTTCAAGGAGACCCTGCTGCCAAATAACTACAATGCCTACGAGTCCTCTGTTTACAATGGATTCTATGTCGCTCTCAGCAAACATGGCCGAGTGAAGAGAGGCAACAAGGCCACCACGGCCATGACGGTCACCCACTTCCTCCCTCGACTATGAGCAGACTCACGTAATAATACTTTATTTGCACTGGTCTCCCGAGAGATCTTGAAACCAACATACGAACATGTGACAATACAAGGAACTGCAAGAATCTCCCAATAGTACTTATTCTTTTTTATATGTATATTTGGATTGGTCAGCTTTTTATTAGAATCTCAGAATATGCTGCTTATGTATTTTATTTATATATTATCATTTATGGACGTGGAGGCAAACCTAGCCTTTCATTCCGTAGTCAGGTGCTTGCCAAGAATGAAACTGACTCTGGGGTGGATGACTGAAGTCCTCCTTGGCTTTTTACAGTAAAATTACATTTGTATTACCTCAAAGAGCTACCTAGATGGTTTCAAAGTGCGCACAGAGTTACACAGCGATGAATGCTTGTTTATTTTTTCTGAGCCAAGCATTATAAGACCTTTCTTCTGTTTTCTCATGCTGTGAGATTGTGTGAGCACTTAACAGAAAGTAGATCTCTTTTGCTGCATGTTGTGCTTAGGTGCCTTGGCATTCCCAAACGCCGCCCCTTTAACGTGCATGCTCCAAACGCCCCAGGGTGTCAGAAATAGGGCTGATATGTTAGCCAGGGCCCGCGGGGACTGTCCCACGAGGGCCCCGGAGAGGGGGGAAGGGTGTGCATCTCTGTTTTATTTGACTTTTCTCTAATTAGAGAACACCATGTCTCACTTTAAGCTCGTACACTAATCCAAAGGCTGCACTGTCATCTTTGTAGCTCATCCATTTGTTGTCTATGAAGGGGCTCAGAAGTGAGGTGACACATTATCTTTTTGCCCTGTAAAAGCTTTTGAGGCCGTAGGTTTATTTTCTTATGGTTTCGCAATCAACATGAGTCAAAGAAGAGCAAAGGAAAAAACATGAGATAACAATAGGGGAACTGAAGCAAGTGCACGCTAAAAAAACGATTCTGCCCAGAAACGTAGACATGGCTGGTTAAAATATATTGCTCATCACAGGTTTGCCTGAACAAAAAGAGCCCTTTAAGCTTTAAGCATTGCTGTGAATCTAAACCAAATATAATATTGTAAAAACTGACTGTGCGCTGATAAAGTCCAGTGGGATGGAGCTTTATCGCTTGTTTTGAAAGGCAAAATGTGTTTCAGATTGCACACTGCCATCAACGATGGTATCTGATTCAAGGAAATACATGCAGTATATTTATTTATTTTGGTCTCTGGTGAAAGTGTGAGTTTGTGTGCACCTGTCCATGTGGATGTTTGTGTGTGTGTGAGTCCTGGTAGAGGGGGCAGTGTGTCAGGGCTCTTCCTGTTGCTGCAGAGGCACTGCAGTGGCACTCGGCTTTGCTGGCTGTGCTGCTGCTCTATGCAAATGTAATTACAGGGTAGATGCTGTGTGGCATCCAAACTGAGGGACAGTCACTGTTTTTTACAATTTCAGTCTGTCTGCCTTTGTTTGCATCAGTCTCTGTCACCAAATGTTGCCCCACCCTGAGGAGACTTTTTCTTAAAACGAAACTGGAAAGGCATGATGCTATTTTAGAAAGAGTTATGGGACAACATAGCCTGGTTGTTAGTTCAATCTGTTTGAAGTATGTGGGTTCTGGGGGGTGGAATACCTGAGCAGAGGCCACACTGCTGACATCTCCTAGTCCTGTAAAAAGCTGCAGTGCACAGAAGCCTTGGAATTCCAGTAGTAGCACATGGGCTCTTTCTGGTTTTCCATCCAACTTTAGTCCAAGGTCATAGTCATGCAAAGACTTAAAGGAATAGTTTATTTAAAAATTAAAATTCTGTCATTATTAACTCACCCTCTTGTCATTCCAAACCCGTATGCTGTCATTTGCCTGTTACTCGTCTGTCAAGCTCCAAAAAGGACAAAATTAGCAAAAAGTACAATAAAACTAGACCATATGAAACTTGTGATAGCCATTCGGTAGCTTTGTGTGAGGAACAGACTGCTATTTAAAGGGGTAGTTCACCCAAAAATGAAAATTCTCTTATGATTTACTAACCCTCCTGGCATCCCAGATGTGTATGACTTTCTTTCTTCAGCAGAACACAAATTAAGATTTTTAGTAAAATATTTCAGCTCTGTAGGTCCTCACAATGCAATTCTGAAGTGCCAAAATCCACATAAAGGCAGCATAAAAGTAATCCATATGACTCCATTTGTTAAATCCATCTGTTCAGATCTGGTTTTTTAGAGGTGTGGGTGAGAAAGTGATCAAAATGTATGTAATTGTTTATCATAAATTCTCCTCTGCACCCAATAGGGGGTGATAAACATGAAGAATGTGAATGACCAAACACAGAAGAAGGATAATGTGAAAGTCAAAGTCAAAGTGAAGATAGACTGAGAAAGGAGTAACCACACCTATCATATTGCTTCTGAAGACATGGAATGAATCACCAGAGTCGTCTGGAGTACTTTTATGCTGCCCTTATGTGCTTTTTGGAGCTTCAAAGTTCTGGCCACTATTCACTTGCATTGTTTGGACTTACAGAGATGAGATATTCTTCTATAACTATTTGATTGTGTTCTGAAGAAGAAAGAAAGTCATACACATCTGGGATGGCATGAGTGTGATTAAATGATACTGTAAAATAATTTTCATTTTTGGGTGAACTATTCCTTTAAGTCGTTATTCACTGAACATCTTCCCATCTGCTGCAGGTCACAAATTTAATTCGAACTGTTGCATTTTTTAATGCAGTCTTTTCACAACGTGTAATAATTTGTAAGTATGACTTGCCTCATATGAAAAGGTATGACCTTTAGACCAACCAATCAGGTATCACATTTTATCTAGCCTCTTATCCAACACTTTATTTTAAGAAAGGAAACATCTGTGAACACATTTTGGATATTGTTTTTCCATAACCTGTAATACGCTTTCCTCGTCTCGTTCCAAACACGTGTTTTCTTTCTTCTGTTGTAAACAAAAGATGTATTTTACCAAAAAAGGGTTCCTGTAACTCAGCTGTTGGAGCATAGGCACTAGCAGTGCCAGGGTCATTGGTTTGATTTAAATGCTTAAAGTAATTAAAGTATAGCTTAAAAGTGATATATAAAAAAGGTGTATACCTTATGTGTCATTTGGATAAAAGTTTGTTTTGTTAAAAGGTTTGGGTAAAGGGTTAGACTTTAAGGTTTGGTTTAAATTTGGGGTTAAGCTTAGGATAAATCATAATAACATTGGTTGTTCGTTTGTTTTTATTTTTCTATGGGCGATTTCTACGATTTCGCCATCTCTTACTATTATTACAATTTTTGTATATTGCAGATTTTTTGTTGTTGCATTTTTTTTGTCCTTTTTGGAGCTTGATAGCCAATGTCACTATAAACTGTTGTTCAAGAGCTGCATGAAGGTTCATCTTAATTATCCACGTGTGTTCCACGAAAAAAAGACATCATACAGGTTTGGAACAACATAAGGATGAGTAAATAATGACAGTATTTTGTTTTACGTCTGAACAATTCCTTTAATCCAGGATTGAAATGGTCATGTCTGTTTGCCGTCCTGGATCTCTTCTGACAAACTAATCGTGGCTTTGACATTTTTTTTCAGTTTTCTCTGTTTCTCTCCTTCCTCTTTGAATAAATATTCAACGGTATGGCATGACATAGTACTTTGGGAGGAAATGGTGCAAATTATTTCTTTCATATGTCTGCCAAGTTGCTTATTCTGTGGTCTTGATCTGTGAAGAAATGTTTCAGTATTGAAAGGCATACAGGAATTGCTTTTAAATTAGCAAATTTCACATCAATTATCCTTTGGTGTTATTCTACAGTGCTATCGAGTGCAATATTCAACTGATGTGCCTCAGAATTCAATGTGAGTCCCAGTGAGACTTGCAATCACATTCATAAGACATAAGGTATTTATCATCCACAATTATTGCTTTTCATAAAAAAGTCTGTTTTAAGTCTGTAATTTAATTAGGATCGATGAGTGATGGAATAGGCGGCACGGTGGTGCAGTGGTTAGCACTGTCGCCTCACAGCAAGAAGGTCATGGGTTCAAACCCCGGTTGCCCCGGCCTTTCTGTGTGGAGTTTGCATGTTCTCCCCGTGTCTGCGTGGGTTCTCTCCGGGTGCTCCGGCTTCCTCCCACCATCCAAAGACATGCAGGCTAGGTTAATTGGTGTCTCCAAAAATTGCCCTAGGTGTGGATGTGAGTATGAGTGTGTGTCTGTATATGTGTGGCCCTGCGATGGACTGGCGACCTGTCCAGGGTGTACCCCGCCTTTCGCCCAATGTTAGCTGGGATAGGCTCCAGCCCCCCGTGACCCTGTACAGGATAAGCGGTTGAAGATGAATGAATGAATGAGTGATGGAATATACTAGTCTATACCAGTTGTAATAATAATGATTTAGGTCAATCTGTTAATGTAATATTTGATTCCAGTATGTGCTATGAATTTGAAAATCTTGAGCACTTGTGAAACATCAGGAAGGGTGGGGTAAAGTGGAGAATACACATCTATTGATTTGGCAGACACTTTTATCCAAAGCAACTTAATACAGAGTCAAATAAGCAGTTTCTTACTGTTTGCGACTGCATTTTCCTAGTCTATGAAGAATGAGTGATGTGCGTGAACATTCGGGAATCTGAGCCATCTGAACTGCTGATGTATGTCGCTTGGATTTATAGCAACAGCTGTAAAAATGTTTATTGGGCATAGAATATAGACACCAGTTTCCTGGTAGATGCTGGTACCTCAAGCTCATGAGAAAAACGTATGTGTGCATGCATGACTGCAGGCTGTCACAGTGTCACAGTCTGAGAGTTTTGACATCTTTGGAGCTCAGAATGGCGTTTGTATGGCTTCCTCTTTTAGGGGTGCATTAATCATTTAGTGTGACTTCTGGTCTGTTACTACCTACTTTTGATTTAAAGGTAAACAAAACTAAAAAAGACATGACAGTGATATCCAAATTCAAATATACGTAAGCATTGAACCAGAACCACTGAGCAACTGATAATACCAAAAAATAACAAATAGTTCTGATTAATTCATTAATACTAATTTCATATCCAAAATATTTTCCTCAAGGGTCATTTTGCTCATTAGCTGCAGTTGTCACTCTGCATGTCAGTAATGTTTGTGCAACCCAGATATTTTGTGGGCGGTGTGTTTTCTCTTTGTTTGAAAGTCCTGCACTCTCTCTGAACACATCACTCCCCCCCTGCCTTAGTTATGTTTTCTTGCAATGATTTTGTGACTGTAGGAAGCAAAAACAATCACTGATGCTATGTATGAAAACAGATATATTGGAAAAAATATTTTTTATTTTATTTTTCTACGTATGTGCTGTGCACAGCAGTTTAATCATATTCATGTTGTTAATAAAACTTTGTCTTTTTTTCTTTTCTTTATTGTTTTTTTCTTTTATTTCACGTGTCTGTATATTTGGTTTTCATTTTTCATTATGCTGAAAGTAACAACCCTGAGCAGTCTTGGTTGGGCTCACAGTGTGCCAAGCTTCTGCCACTTTTCTAGAAATAATTTTCACTCACAATTATGCTGTCAGGATGTCACAATCATACAGGATCATTTATACAATATGAAACAGTTAAATAAACTACTTGCAAATAATTCAAATAATTCTTCTCTGTCATGTTTTTTGCTTCTTTCACTCATTGAAAATGGTCATTTAGTTGTTCTAAAGTTAAATATGAGAAAAAAATGACAAAAATATATATTGAACAGACAATCCAATTTCACCAAATTGAAATGATGAAAATAGAATAAAGTTATATATTAACATTTATCATTTAAATCATAAATGTCTCATTTTATATATATATATATATATATATATATATATATATATATATATATATATATATATATATATATATATGACTGAAATGAATGAGGCACAAGCTCCCTCTACTGTTCAACATGAGGGAGTTTAAAATATATTCATGTTGTCCTTTTGAAAGACTGAGCATGCCAACAAGTCCCTTAAAAAGGGATTAGACGGTCCTAATGATAAATGCAAAAAAAAAATAATAGACAAAATAACCATTAAATAATGAACCTAAGGTGGTCTTTCTATTCCAAGTTGTGTGAAAAATGACAGTGTAAGAAGTCTGGAGTCTGGACACATAAAAAGTCACATTTATGCAAAACTGGCAATACCAATTATGGTTTACCGGTCAATTACCTTCATAACGAATAGAAGGTGTACACTCACATCCTCTGGCTCCGGGGGCGAGTCAGTGTTGCGTAAAGGATGGCAGCGAGGAGTGGCACAGGATGAGTTTAAATAGCTGCGCGCACAAACTTTTTGCACCACAACACAACTTTTTCAGTTTTCTTTACTGATTTTGTGCGCGCTGTGAAGATGCGTTGCGCACTTTCCAACTTGCAAATGCTGCTCTCCTCCCTTTTTGCGCTGTGGCTAACGGGTCTACAGGGATTCAGTCCGGCAGATGCTGCTCCCAATCCTTCTCCCCTCCTGGGCTCCAACTGGGGGAACCCGCGGAGATTCATCCACCTTCAGATCACTTCAGACTTGAACAACTTCTACTTGGAGATCAGCCCGAATGGACATGTGCGCAAAACTACAAACAGAGGCTCCTACAGTAAGTACCCTGCAGGTTTTATTAAAAGGTGATGCAAGGATGATATTTAGGGGATATTTGGGACATCAAATCAATGTTCTTCATTTATTATTTGATTAATCCTCTTTGCATTATTTTTTAAACAGGTGTAGTTTTGTTGAAAGCGGAGAGCAGAGATCGTCTAGCAATATTTGGGGTCAAAAGTAACCATTTTTTGTGTATGGACGCAGAAGGGACTCTTTTCACATCTGTAAGTACCTTTTCAACCGGTGGAAAAACATTACTTGAGTTTAATTTAAAGGCATAGTTCATTTACATCATTTACTCACTCTTATGTCATCTCAAGTTTGACTTGCATTCTTCTACGGAACACAAACAAAGATATTTTAAATGATATGTTGTGATTTTTTTTAAATTTTTGAATTTTTGAATTTTGAAAGTCAATGGGGTCCAAAAAGCTTAAAAGCTAAAAAAAAGAAAAAAAAGAAAAGATTTTAAGGTAGTATTACAGTAATCCATGCAACTCAAGTGGTTTAATCCATGTCTTCTGAAGCGATACGACACCCCACATTTTGGCTGAGCAACAGACCGAAATGTGCCTCCTTATTCACTATTAAATCTTGACATCTGCATTCTCCTTGGCATGGTCATGAAAGAAGCTCCTCACACTTCCTCACATTTCCTGAATAAATAGTAAAACATTCTGTTGGGTCACACTTTACACTGATAAAGTTACTGTACAAATGCATTGTATGCACACAATTCATTAGCTTAATATGTTAGTTCCATTACACATAAGATTATATTTGTATATATATACTTTTATACTACTTTATACTGTTTTTAATGATCCGTACACTAATCTGTAAAAACTATTGTTCTTTTCAGACCGTCTGCAATAAGGAAGACTGTCTTTTTCATCACAAACTTTTGGAAAACCATCGCGACGTGTACTACTCCACCAAGAATGGCGTGCTGTTGAACCTGGATGGGGCAAAACAGGTGTTTACAGCCGGCCAGAATCTCCCTCAGTCGTCTCTGTTTATATCAGAAATGAACACGGTTCCACTGGAGCGCCTTCATCACCGGGAGAGGAGAAACCGGCAGGTGAATCCATCAGACCCACTGAATGCGCTCCGGTATGGAGAAGAGTCAGACTCGAGAGCGGCTCAAGAGGACGATGGGGACTTTGACTTCGAGCCATCAGAGGGTCGCAACATCTCTAGAGAAACTCTCGTTTCTCCTTCCAACGATGACCCTTGGGATCTTCTTCATGAAATGAGCCCCAGCAGCCCTCGGATCGCAGGAATAGTTGGATAAAGTTATTCATCCTCCATGGAGTGAGTTTTTTGTTTTGTTTTATCCTTTATTTGTTTTAGATGTTCATAATTGTTTTCACCTGCCATCCTGAATTTTGTTACTGGTGCTGGACACCCCCTGTGAACAACAATTGTCAACCAAAAAAAAGTATTTATTTATTTAATTGCAAATGTTTATTTATGGTATTTATATGGATGCTTTGAGTGCTAGGTGTGCAGGAAAATTGTATATTACCCTTTTTTTTTTTGCTTGTTTTAAATAATACAAATAAATTCAAGATTGCTTATTGTTTAAAGAAAATATAGGTATGTCCTTTTAGTTCTTTGTCTCATTCCTTTGTCACGTCAAGTTTATTTTAAAGCACATTTAAAACAATGATGAACCAAAGTGCTCGAGTAAGAAATCCAATTATAATAAACAAACATAAAGGTAAAAAAGCAATGTTAATGAAAACCGCAATATAATTAATACTTACAAAATGTACAGAAATAATAAAAGACAATAAACTAAACAAGAAACACAACTTGGTCAGTGAACCTTGGTTTCATCTCTTTAGTTTCTCACAGTGTTAGCTGCTGCCCTGTTGTGACTGGACTGGACTTGTTTGAAAGGAAACTGTTTCTTGGTTTAACTTCCTCATCCCTGACTCCTGTCATTAGAGGTGAATAATGAACACTGAGAATCAATCTGCAACATCAATCTGGTCTCCAAGCTAAGAATAAACCTTTCCACATTCTGCTTTTTCCCCCCATCTCAAAGGCAACACTCTCAGGTTATTTTTGGAAGGAAGGGCCTCACACAGAGCCAGTCTTAAAGTTACAATACACTGTGACTTGCTTATAAGCTCTGAAGTGAAATATGAGATATAGAATGAATTTACAATAACACATTTTGAATTCATAATCATAATTATACTATATTTATCTCTCAGACATTTTGTTACAAAACTATTTGTGCCTAGATTGTACATAGATAACATCATCAAGCCCAACTAAAATTAATGGCAAAATATAGACTAACATGTCAAGTCAAGTCATTTTTGTTTATATAACACTTTTCACAAAACACATCATTTCAAAGCAAATTTCCAGAAAACTATGCTGTAATGGAAAATTATGATATGATATGATATCTGTAATGTCTTAAAGTCTTAATTCTGCGGTTTGATAAAAACCTGATATTAGAATATGCTTATATATATATATATATATACAGTATACAGCTCTGGAAAAAATAGAGACCACAGCAAAATTACAAGTTTCTCTGCTTTTACTATTTATAGGTATGTGTGTAAAGAAGTTCATGCTTACGGGCAAGGAAGAGGCGAGAAACCGGCTTAACATATAAATTATAATTTTAATGGTAAACTCAAAAGACAAACACATAGGACGACGGACATGTCCGTGAACGATCTCTCTCTCTCTCGTCCGCGTTCGGCCTTTAACCCTCTTGGTGGCTTGATTAGCCTAATACGGGACCGGGCGTGCGTGGGTCCCGCCCTCCACCGTGCCACAATGTGTTTGATTAAAATTAACATTTTATTTTTTTTCTATAAAGCACTGACAATATTTCTCCCAAATCCCAAATAAAAATATTGTCATTTAGAGCATTTATTTGCAGAAAAAGGACAACTGGTCAAAATAACAAAAAAAGATGCAGTGTTTTCATACCCTGAACATTGGCCCAGGTGGTAAACTGTCCCTGCTCATATAGGTCACCGAGTGTATTAACCCCCCTCACAATCCACTTTGACCAGCAGAAAAGGGGCTTATTAATACATAATTTTGGGTTCAGCCATATGCTTGAGGCAACATTTAATTAAATGTCTGAATTAAACACTTTTGTCCATACTAAGTGCAAATGCAAGATAACAGGGTATAATTTAACTTCTCAGATTAGTTTAGCAAAATAGGGGCAATAACTTACTTTACAAAACAAAACCAGGGAGGGGCTCTCTCAGGTGGAAGCAAACAGTGAGCCAAATGTCTGAGACCAAATGCATTATAATAAAACAAAATCTTGGGTCGGCCTAGCACACCTTTGTCAACCAGCCTATGTAATTTATTAAAATGTAATCTAGGATGTTTACGATTCCAAATGAAGGACTTCACAATACTATCAAATTGCTTGAAGTAAGAGAGGGGGACATCTACAGGGAGAGATGGTAACAGGTAGTTGAATTTTGAAATACAATTAATTTTGATAACATGAATCTTCCCATTCATAGATAAATGTAATGAATCCCAAATGCCCACATCACTCGAAAAACTTTGTGGTACAAAGGTTTAAAAGTGTCAAATGAACTAAATCAGACAAATTTATTGGAAATAAAATGCTCAAATACTTAACGCCCTGTTTGGGCCACTGGAAGGGGCACAGCTGGAAAGCAAACAAAACAAGCAAACACATAATTCTTATGGATACAACTCTTCTTCTTTGATTCGTGATTTGTTAGACACTATAGAAGAAAATGTCAATATTCTCTCAACTAAATTTCCAATGGCAAAGTTAATTATTGGTGGAGAATTTAACATGGATCATGATAATGTTCTAGATAGATTCCCCCCTAAAGTTTTTCATAAGAATAATAATCTCCACAATTGTTGTGATAATTTAGCTCTCATAGACATATGGAGATATAGAAACCCCCTTATTAGTCAATTCATATGGAGCAATAAGCAAATGACTCAACAATTGAGAATTGACTTTTGGCTGATTTCCTCAAATTTAGAACAAAATGTTTTGCGAAATAAATGTCCCCAGCTATTCTCACTGATCAAAATGTTTTAACCTTAAATATTACATTTGAAGATATCATTGTAATTCTTGAAATCTAGGCTATTGGAAACTAAACAATTCACTTTTATAGCATCAAGATTATGTGAAAAAATCTAATTATTAATAAATAAATACTGGAAACAGGTAAATATTTAGAAGGAATATGGCAAGGAATGGGAACTATTAAAGTTTGATGTAAGAAAATTTCGTATTCAATTTGTGAAAAAATTGGTTATAAAAAAAAATGTATCCAAGATATAATTAGAGAAATTTCAAATTCAACTCAAACATTTACATAATGATGTTTTAGAATATTTGCAGAACGAATTAGACTATATTAATCAAGAATAAGCCAAAGGTGCTTTTGTAAGATCTAGAAGGAAATGGATGAAAGAAGGTGAAAGAAACAGTAATTACTTTTTTAGTCTTGAGAAAAGGAATGCAGAAATGTGCCTACTTAGAAAGTTAAAAATGTATGACATTGTTAC
The DNA here is from genome assembly GCA_032164185.1 of Moxostoma hubbsi. NCBI lineage: Eukaryota > Metazoa > Chordata > Actinopteri > Cypriniformes > Catostomidae > Moxostoma > Moxostoma hubbsi. Next base: position 4,238,100 of record JAVLUX010000043.1, read on the forward strand.
TAAAGACCTAGGCATGATTTCTAAATTTGTTTCTAAATATTATACAGATATCTATTCTTGAGGAGATCAAGATAATGCAATTATTATTTTTTTTAAAAACAATTAGAAATCCAAAAATGCTATCTTTGGAAAGTAAATTGAATTGTCCCAAAACCTTTCTCTAAAAGAAATTGAGAAATTGAGTGAAAAAAAAATCCCCTTGAAATGATGGCCTTACGTCAGAATTTTGTAAAGCTTTTATAGACGATATATCTCAATTTCTGTTAGCGGTATATGAAGAGATCATCAAAAAGGGATCCTTACCGACATCACTCAGTCAGAGTGTCATTACCTTGATCCCTAAACCTTAAAAATATATCCTATTATTAGAAAATTGGCGACCCATCTCATTACTAAATAATGATTATAAAATATTTGCAGCAGTTTTTGCAAAATATTTGAAAAATGCTTTAAATTAGATAATTGATGAAACTCAATGTGGATTCATGAAAGGAAACCATATTTCCTCAAATATTCTTTTAGTTATTGATTTAGTACAATATAGCAATTTACTAAATGGAGACCCTTTAATACTTTTTCTAGATTTTAGAAAAGCTTTTGATAGAGTAAACCATGTTTATATTTGATTCCTTAAAACTCTTTGGTTTCAGGCAATATTTCATCAAAAGTGTAAAAACAATGTACTATGGCAGTAATAGCTCTATTAAACTTGGTAATGGAACATCTCTCAGATTTGAAATAAACCGAGTCATCCGACAAGGCTGTCCAATTTCTGCATTTTTTTTTGGTTGTAGCTCGAGTGTTAAGTAATATGATAAACCTACACCCCTTTATAATCTCTAAAAACACTGATGTAATGTTCAACTCTATTTTAGGCCTGTTATTGAAAAAATGCTAAAGAAATATAACTCATGGTTAACAAGAGAGCTTTCTATTATAGGGAGAATTCTATTGAGTATGGCAGAAGTCCTCTCGAGTGTAGCATACTTTTTCTCTTCACTTAGTGCCCCAAAGGATATATGCAAAAATGGATAAAATAATTTTTAATTTCATCTGGAGAAGCAAACCTCAAAAATTTAAGAAAAGAGTCCTTGTTATCTGATGGTGAGTTAAATGTTCTTAATTTGACTATTTTCAACCAAATTTTACAAATGTTTTCAAAATCAAACAAGTATATTCAATATCATCCCATATGATTTATTTGAAAAATAAATGATTTTTTGTTGCAGTGCCCTTATATAACTGGTAAACTTCCTATTGCTTTGGCCAATTACTGTTCTGGTCACTTTTGTACAAACACAATTTTTCTCCTAGCAGGTGTTTTATATGGAACAATGGTAATATCATTCATCATAAGAAATCAGAACTGGGTTCAGCACAACAAACCATCTTATTGACAAGAATGGGCAATTATACAAATACTCTAATTTTATTTCAAAATCTTTTTTTTTTTTTTTTTTTTTTTTTTGTAAATGAAAATAATTTAACAAGTAATTAGAGCTATCCCCAATGGCATAATAATATAAACCAAATTCTAAAATGTAGATCTTTATAATACAACCTTAAAAAATCCTTCACTTTTTGTAAATGGTCTCTCCTTTTTTGATAACATATTAATAACAATTTTACAAGAAATTCCTTTAATGTTGGATCCAGTTCTCTATGTAAATCAAAATGGCTTAAACCTCATTGTATATCTTGGCACAGCATTTGGACATTACCATATACATTTGTTATTTCTAATAAAGTAAAATAAATTATTCACAAAATTATTCATAGATTTTATCCTGTAAATGCAGCCATTAGTAGATATATTCATACTGTTTGGGATAAATGTACTTTTTGTAACACATCATTTGAAGATATTGAAGATAATTTTTTTATTGCCCTTTTTCTATTTTTTGGACTGACTTTAAAACAGACATTACAAAATAATTAAACAACACTCTTAATTTAGAACCTTATGACATTTTACTTTGATTTCAAAACCCATATTTCATAATCCTATTCATATTACTCATCTTTTAATTAGTTTGGCAAAGTTTTATATTCATAACACAAAAATAACTGAAAAGAAACCCTCATATATTACCGTGGTGGGTCTCATCAGCAAGAACGACGAGTCAGCATACAGAGAGGAGGTGCAGCAGCTAATGGAGTGGTGTAGAGCCAACAACCTGTCTCTGAATGTGGACAAAACAAAAGAGATGGTTGTTGACTTTAGGAGAGCACAGAGTGACAACTCTCTGCTGAACATCGACGGCTCCTCTGTGGAGATCGTCAAGAGCAACAAATTCCTTGGTGTTCACCTGGCGGAGAACCTGGTCCCTCAACACCAGCTCTATTAACAAGAAAGCCCAGCTGCGTCTCTACTTTCTTCAAAGGCTGAGGAAAGCACATCTCCCACCCCCCATCCTCACTACATTCTATAGAGGGACAATTGAGAGCATCCTGAGCAGCTGCATCACTGCCTGCATCACTACCCTGCAGAGGATAGTGAGGACAGCTGAGAAGATCATCGGGGTCTCTCTTCCCTCCATCAAAGACATTTACAAAAAACACTGCATCCGCAAAGCAACCAGCATTGTGGATGACCCCACACACCCCTCACACAAACTCTTCACCCTCCTGCTGTCTGGCAAGAGGTACCGAAGCATTCGGGCCCTCATGGCCAGACTGTGTAACATCTTCTTCCCCCAAGCCATCAGACTCCTCAATACTCAGAGACTGGACTGACACACACACACGTGTCCTGAGTTGCACTTTAATTATTGTCACTTTATACCTGGCTGCTGCCTCAGTAACTGCTATGTGCATAGAACACGATCATACATTGTATGTTGTGTTTACATTTGGCATTTTTAGGAACTGTCATCTTTTTGCACTACTGTGTACTGGTCGGCGCTGCACTGTCTCTCACTGTGTCTATTGTCCTGTTAATATTTAGTAATTTATTGTACTGTCCCGTACTTTTTGCACACGTTTGTATGTGCACTTTATATAGGTATGTTATTTAGTCTGTGTAGTCTCATGTGGTTCTGTGTTTGTCAAATGTTGTTTTATGTAGCACCATGGTCCTGGAGGAACATTGTCTCATTTCACTGTGTACTGTACTAACTGTATATGGTTGAACGACAATAAAAACCACTTGACTTAACTTGACTTGAATGGACTGATCATACAGGTTCGTAAGTATTATGGACATTTTCCTATACATGTTCTTCGCTGGACAAAATCCAAGTCTAAGATGAGTGTTGTCATATCATTTTGCCTTTGTGCTTGTGGCATGATGATGTTTTTTAGTGTTGTGTTTGTTCATGCTTCTGGAATATTTGTTATGATAATGTTCTTTTATATTAATAATAGAAGAAAGTCACACACATCTGGGATGGCATGAGGATGAGGATGAGACCATTTAAATTTTGGGGTGAATTAAGCCTTCAACGAATGTCTCCTTTTGACATTGTAGATGAAGGCCAGCCACGTCCGGATTTCCTTCCTGTGATGTCAAACTGTAACATTGATGGCAGTAGTGTAGGTAATGCATGTTTTTTTATTCTTATTCTGTCAGATATTAGCTTCATATCATATGAAGCTACTATCTGACATTTAATGAAAAGAGTACTGTTCTCTAAAGCTTTTTTGGAGCAATATGTATTGTGAAAAGTGCTTTGCAAAAAAAAAACAAAAACAAAAAAACTGAAACTGAAAACCAACTTGTCAACACTTGTATTGCAAATGAAAGGTTGTGATAAATATGTGTCAATAATAGTTTAAGAGTCTATACATTGTTTGAAATGTGATTATTTATTTTAAGGAGGGGTTTCCACCTTAAATAAATATTATCATTTGTAATCTCTCAAAAGTTGAGAGTGCTGTACTTGTACTTTCCCTTTCCCTAGTTTTCCCTAGTCTTGATAATCATTTTCAGAATTGATTTTTATTTTGCAAAATTCTGATTGGTTTCTTAGGTCCCTTTCATAATCATTGCTTTAGGCTAAACCAAATGTTGATTCATGGCTTAAATCATAAAAAAACACATGGCACGATACAGACACATTTGATAGCTTTTTGTTACATCAAGTAGATGTAGTAAATCTACCAGATCATTTATATACTTCTATTCTTCCCAAAATCCAGTAAAACCACAGTGGTGATGGACTGCAGTGTGGGGGATTGACTACATTTATTGATTTATAAAATGACAGTTGTAAACAGCGGTAAAAACTTCAAAAAGAAGTTGAAAGCCTCTCCCATTGCCAAACACCCTACTAGCCATACCAGGATTCAATGTCCTGGTGTTCCAATCCCTTGCAAACTTTAGAAAGACTAAAGGGTGGCACCTTTTTTTCCCATGCCACAATGTGCAGAATTGGTGGCTTGTTAATACAGATTTACCACAAGTCATGAAGATAAGACTTTTTCCATTTTTGTCAATGAGTATGTTACATTGATAAAGATTAACACATCTTAAAAAGTTGGCAAACATTAGTTCTGCCACTTTTGTACACAACAGCTACAAGAGTAAAGACCAATGACAGCCTCAGCTATAGGCAACAAAGCTCTGTTATTTTTGCAGTGTCCACACCGTTCAGATCATGATGAGAGTAAGCTGTGTGAAGAGTCTGTTTCCAGTCTTGGCTGTCATTGTAGTGTTTCTCTATGTGAACTCTGTCAAGCGGAAAATCCAGACCCAAGAGAAACAATTTGACCAGGTCCAGCAGAACTTCTCGATACACAATGCACTTCTCCTCAGCAAACTGAAGAGACTGGAGGCTCATCTACATGCGATAGGTGAGTTACTAATGTCTGATTAGTCAATTTTGACAAAAGAAATGAAGTATTGTTTCATGTTAGATTCCAAAGACTCTGCTTTAACATAACTTGATGCACAATATTATGTAACGTGAAATTGAAAGCAGTAGTCTACCCTGTGAACATGCTATATACTATATATATATATATATATATATATATATATATATATATATATATATATCTACTTGCATTTTGCGTGACCACATATAAATTGAGACACTGCATTGAATTTGAGTGTTTTTGAACAGTAATCTGTCAGACCATAGGACCACTTAAAATGAACTAATTCAGTTTATAAAAAAGTTTATTAAAATTACTACTTTGGAAACAATATGTTTTTATTGAGTTTATGGACTGGCCCATTCACACTGGTAAAAATTAATAGTAAGATTGACTTTTTTTACTCGTACAGTTTTTATAATTTAATCTTAATAGTATAAATGTAAGTAAAGTCTACTGAACTTCATGACATAATATTGATTAAAGTGAGTAAGTTTAACTTAAACATTTTAGTAAATACAGAAACTTTACTTACAAATATGATATACATGTACTTAAATAAAATTAGTAACATTTAAATGAAAATATTATTAGGAAAAGTCCTTTTTTGACGATGTATTTACAAACATGTATAATTATATACCATATGACATATGAAAGCCTCTGATAGGGAATCTTAATGAATGCTATATTTACTCTATGAGACAACATCATCCTGCATTACTTGCAAACAGTTAGAATTTACTTAATATTTCCAAGTTCATGCTTAAACTAACTCATTCAATGCAGAAAGTAATAAATATTTTCTGCAATATTTACTTCACCTTAAAAAAATGTTCAGTGCACTTCCATTGTAAGTGCTTTACTGTAATCTATTTATTTTAATAAATGAGAGCAGAAATTATTTTTGTGGTAATCAACATCATGACACAAGCTTAACTTGTATTGTAATGAACTTCTATTGAATATTCCTTTAAAAATTCATGGACGCGTCATATTTCAAACACCCTGACATGAACAATATTCAAATAGACACAAATCTGTTGACTGAGCTGTATTGTTTTGGATTTGCTGGTGTAACTCTCTGATTGAACACATGCAGATGTGCAATCCCTGCAATTTCAGTGACTCTGAATCACAAATAAAAATACTTGCTGGAAAAAAAAGAGAGATTTCTGAACGACTAATACAAATTCTTGCAGAGGGAAAAAGCCTCAAAGTGAAAGACGAGAAGAAGCCAGCAGAGAAGCTGTTCCCAAACTCAGAACTCTTCAGCAAATGGGCTGTGGAGCTATCCAAGGAAGACCAGAGAAAAGCTGAAGACCTCTTTCAGAAATATGGCTATAATGCCTTCCTCAGTGACCAAATTCCTCTGGACAGAGATCTGCCAGAGACTAGAGACTACAGGTGTGTCTCGTTGGTTTATGTAAATGCTCAGTATTTCAATACCTGTCTGTCTCGTGCAAAATGCACAAAAATGATTGAGCTATCTGTTTTCCATCTTGCATTTGTCATTTCTCTGTAGATGCATTGGACGTGAATACCCCCCCAATCTTCCCACCATCAGTGTGGTGTTGATTTACCTGGATGAGGCTCTGTCTGTCATTCAAAGAGCCATTTGCAGTATCATCAACAGAACTCCAGCCCACCTGCTCAAAGAGATCATATTGGTGGACGACCACAGCAGAAATGGTGTTTATTTTATGGAATATTGCTAATCCAAATATCGACTAAAGGAATTAATTCTTATGATAAAGGATGTTCAGCAGAGAGTGAACCCGACAGTCAGAGTAAATAGTTTGATGTATGCCTTTTCATGTACTGCCAAATATGGATTTTTTTGCACAGTTAATTTTGGACACATGTTTTCTACAGAAGATCTGAAGTCACAGCTGAATGTTTATGTCAGCTCCATTAATGAGAAGCACCCAGACCTGGTGAAGATGGTGACGCATTCAGAGCAGAGAGGCCTCACTCAGGCGAGAATCTCAGGATGGAAGGCAGCCACAGGGGATGTGGTGGCTATTTTGGATGCCCACATTGAAGTCCATGCCACATGGTGTGAAATAATCAGTTGCCTTTATCTGATGCTATACTTAAACAAATGTAGGGACTACCAACCCTGGTGTCTCGAGTTTGAATCCAGGGCATGCTGAGTTACTCCAGCCAGGTCTCCTAAGCAACCAAATTGGCCCGGTTGCTAGGGAGGGTAGAGTCACATAGGGTAACCTCCTCCTGATCGCTATAATGTGGTTCTTGCTTTCTGTGGGTAGCGTGGTGAGTTGTGCGTCCTCATTAAGTCACGTGATAAGATGCATGGATTGACGGTCTCAGATGCGGAGGCAACTGAGATTCATCCTCCGCCATAGTGACCGCCAGGCAAGTCACTATGCCACCACCAGGACTTAAAACGCATTGGGAATTGGGCATTACAAATTGGGCAAATAAGGGGAGAAAGTAAAAAATAGAAGAAAGAAACACATGCAGGAACATGGAACTAGACAAAAGGAAAGTATATGGTGTATGAAATGTGTACACTTTCTTACTCTCTTGTTTTTAGGGCGGAGCCTTTGCTTGCCCGTATCCAGACTGACCGCACATTGGTCCTGAGTCCTGTGTTTGACAGAGTGAATTTCTATGATTTGCAAGTGACACACTATCCCGCCGCTGCCCATGGTTTTGACTGGGCTCTCTGGTGCATGTACGAGGTGTTTCCACCAAAGTGGTATGACCAAAATGACCCGTCACAGCCAGGAAAGTGAGTGTGTTAAGTATTTTTCTTCAATGATCTGTTCTATTGTATTCTACTCTATTGAGCGCTTTCTCTTGCACTGTTCTCCAGGAGTCCCTCTGTAATGGGCATTCTCGTGGTTGATCGTCTGTTTTTCGGTGAGATTGGAACTCTGGATGGAGGGATGCAGGTGTATGGAGGAGAGAATGTTGAATTAGGCATACGGGTAAAGCACATGACTTTTATTATAATACCTTAAAAAGAATATTTCATATTATTTGTGGTGCTTGCTAAGGCACCATTATCTGCTATGATTATTACTATTGCTCATACTGCACATTAGGATTTTTTCAAAAACAATGCAATTCTGTTACTGTTCTAAGTGATCAAACTCAAGATTTTCACCTGGCATAAAGCAAAAAAATTAAAAATAAATCTCATTGACAGGTATCCAAACCATCAAAGAATCACATTATCTAGGAATAGGTGAGCCTTGTTGACCTGGGCCAGTAGGCAACTACCGTGAACGCTCTGGCAACCATCCAGAACTCCTTAGTATTGGGGCCAAACATTTTGCATGAGTTATCACCACTGATGTATTCTTCAGAAATGTAAAATTCGTAATGCCATTCTTTTTGTGAAAATGAGGGATGACATGAAATTTGATGTGGTATTTTTCCACAGATGCTGTCCATAAACATATGAATTATTAAATAGCCACATTGCACCATGATGTCTTTTTCTTTGGTGTGGTTTGGTTCAGGTGTGGCTATGTGGAGGAAGTATAGAGATTGTTCCCTGCTCTAAAGTTGCCCATATTGAAAGGGCGCACAAACCCTACATGCGCGACTTGAGCATTACAATGAAGAGAAATGCACTCAGGGTGGCAGAAGTTTGGATGGATGAATACAAGAAAAATGTCAACATTGCTTGGAATCTTCCCATACAGGTATGCATAAGTGAACTGTGCAATTCCTCTCACATTTAATCTGAAAGATTCAGTCAACTGGGGTAAAAGAAAAATACAAATAAAAATTCTCTAGCCCAAATTCTAAGACCCTTTAAGTGAACTTTGTATGGCAAGAAATACACTGCCCCATTGCTTTTTTCTCTGTTAGATGTATGATCAGCAATCATCCTGTATATCTGTTCTCATATGCTCCTGCAGAACCATGGGATAGACATCGGAGATGTGTCAGAGAGAAAAAAACTGAGAGAGAAGCTGAAATGCAAACCATTCAAAGTCTATCTGGAAAATGTCTATCCTCAGTTAAATCCCGTAGATGATCTAGTTGGTTATGGAGTGGTGAGTGACTTGTCGTGCTATGATTTCTTTTTACACAAGAATAAAAAAATAACGGTTTGCCATAATTTCCTTATGTTCTTAAAAACAGCTGATCAATGATCTGCAAACAAGTTTATGTTTGGATCAGGGACCAGTTGAAGGGACCGCTCCCATTTTATATAAATGTCATTTCTCATTCTCACAGGTAATAGAATTCTTTTTTATTTTCAATCTATTCATGATTTATTCATTTTATTATATGTTTACTAAACTTCAGTTTCACTTCTCACAGTTATTTTACTATACAGAAAGAGGTGAGATATTTATGGGTCCTCTTGAGTCCAATACATTCAAAAGGACCCGTTGTTTAAGTGATCCAGGTTCGGGGAGGGTCCCGGAGCTCTTCTTGTGTTCAGATACTAATAAGCTAAAGAAACACATGTACTGGGACTTCAAACAGGTGAACAAATCATGACATACTGAAAATACTATTCATGAGGAAGGATTGCCAGGATAGACAACACAATCTAATCATTTTATAAAAATGTTTAGGGCCAGGCCATACAGAACAGAAATACCAAACGCTGTCTGGAGATCAGCTCTGACCAGAATGGAAATTATGAGCTTTTAATTCTGGAGTGCAGCGGCCAGCACTGGAAGATACAGCATGTAATTGAAGACTTCTGAAAGGCAGAAGGCCAATTGTTCACATAAATGCTGTTGGCACTTTGTTGAAGCATCAGGGATTAAACTTTACATTAAACAGTACATTTCTTTGGCATTGTGCCTACTGCTGACCATTTAATGATTTTTAATCAAGCCCCCCATTGTAACGTTTTTAACTTTAAAATGCCATTATTGACAATCTGGCAACCTTTTTAAACAGATGGAGTGTTTTTTGACGGCTTTATCTGGTTTGTTCTACACTGCTAGACGAGTAATTAAGGTTGAGGAAGGACAGAATATCCAGTTATTGTCATAGTTATTAGTGAGATGTTTGAATTTACAGAAACTTGTTTCTTAAACTGATGAAAGCTGCTATATTATCAGAGTGATAATATAAAAAAATCCAGTTTTTCAGAAGTGAGACATATTTATGTAAATAGCTTTATATGTGAACTCTATTCTTCAAAAAAGAAAGAAAATGCAGTATTGTAATTTTTGTAATAGTGGTTGGATAAACAAGGTAACACAATAAAATCACACCGGGATACATTTAGAAGTTTTACATGTAGTTTTACATTTAGATATTAAATAATTTGATTATTTCCTGTTTTTTCATGATTGGGTTTATAATAAGTTTTCATATATGTAACAGCCCACTCTGGGGCATTTTGTGACAAAACATCATTCATTAAAGGCATAGTTCACCCAAAAATCTAAATAATGTTATTATTTACCTACCCTCCTTTTATGTTTAATTTCGTCCCTGGAGATGTTAGGGAGAATGTCCATGAAGAACTTTTCATTTGAAATGGTTGGTGATTTATACTGCAGTAATTACACATTTCACCTTTTAATCTTAATTGTGTTAATTTAATTGTGGAACTGCTTGTGCAATTAATGAATTAAAGATGAGCTAAACTGAAGCAGTTGCAAACAAAGCCATGATCTTCTGCTTCAGTGACTAAGCATCAGTGATGACACTTTTACACAACAGCCACAAGCATGACAGGACCAACGACAACCTCAAGGAGAAACTGAAAACAGAGGAAGGAAAACGCCTTTATTAGACCACAGCTAGAAAATAAAACAATATCATTGTTCAGATAAGCTGTGTGAAGAGTCTGTTTCCAGTCTTGGCTGTCATTGTAGTGTTTCTCTGTGAACTCTGTCAAGTGGAAAATCCAGACCCAAGAGAAACAATTTGACCAGGTCCAGCAGAACTTCTTGAAACGCAATGCACTTCTCCTCAGCAAACTGAAGAGACTGGAGGCTCATCTACATGCGATAGGTGAGTTACTAATGTCTGATTAGTCAATTTTGACAAAAGAAATTAAGTATTGTGTCATGTTATATTCCAAAGTGAACATGCTATGTACTATATATATATCTATCTACTATACTTACATTTTGCGTGACCACATATAAATTGAGACACTGCATTGAATTTGAGTGTTTTTGAACAGTAATCTGTCAGACCATAGGACCACTTAAAATGAACTAATTCAGTTTATAAAAAAGTTTATTAAAATGGGTAAAAACTTAAATTAAAGAAGTGGTGACAAGTTATATGATCTAAGATATATACTGTCCCTTTAAAAAGTATAGCCATTATACATAAGCAGTATATGTTAACATAATTTTGGTGTGGTAAAATCACTTACTAACCTGTTTTGTTGAACAAATTTGTAAAATTTATGTAACTTTACTCAAAAAAGATGTGGTATAGGCTACTTTGGAAACAATGTTTTTATTGGGTTTATGGACTGGCGCCATTCACACTGGATAAAATGAATAGTAAGATTGACTTATTTGTTTTTTTTTTCACAAGTTTTTACTCAGTTTTTACAAGTTAATCTTAATAGTATAAATGTAAGTAAAATCTACTGAACTTCATGACATAATATTGATTAAAGTGAGTAAGTTTAACTTAAACATTTTAGTAAATACAGAAACTTTTACTTGCAAATATGATATATATGGTACTTAAACTTTGAAACATTTAAATGAACGTATTATTAGGAAAATTCCAGTAGGCAACTACCGTGAACGCTCTGGCAACCATCCAGAACTCCTTAGTATTGGGGCCAAACATTTTGCATGAGTTATCACCACTGATGTTTTCTTCAGAAATGGAAAATTCGTAATACCATTATTTTTGTGAAAATGAGGGATGACTTGAAATTTGAGGTGGTATTTTTCCACAGATGCTGTCCATAAACATATGAATTAATAAATAGCAACATTGCACCATGATGTCTCTTTCTTTGCTGTGGTTTGGTTCAGGTGTGGCTATGTGGAGGAAGTATAGAGATTGTTCCCTGCTCTAAAGTTGCCCATATTGAAAGGGCGCACAAACCCTACATGCGCGACTTGACCATTACAATGAAGATCTCAATCTCAATGTTCCTGGAATCATCCCATACAAGTAGATACAATAACAGAAAGCCAAATTTTATCAGGAAGTTTCAGCAGACTCGACAAATTGTCAGGTCAAATGCAGCTATGATATCTGGATATTGTTTCTGCAGTCTAAACGAGTTGATTTTTATGTAATTGAATATTCTTTTAGGGACAAATCAATATGTTTTCAATTGCTACTTCAAAAACTCTACATTTCTGAAATGAAGCTGAAATGCAAACCATTCAAATGGTATCTGGAAAATGTCTATCCTCAGTTACATCCTGTGGTTTATATAGATGATTATGGAGTGGTGAGTGACTTGCAAATCACCATGTTGTGAAAAGCCTTTACAAAGAAAACTTTTTAATATCAAGCTCTAATAAAACAAATAGGTGATTAATGATAAGCAAACAAGTTTATGCTTGGATCAGGGGCAATTGAAGGAAACACTCCTATATTATATCTGTGTAATTTCTATCCCACCCAGGTAAAAGGTTTCTATGTATTGTAATGTTTTGATTGATTGTATTTTTATGTTTACCAACCTAATTTCACTTCACACAGGTGTTTTATTATACAACAAGTGGTGAGATATTTGTTGGCCCCCTTGATTCCAATTCATTCAAACAGACCCATTGTTTAAGTGATCCAGGTTTGGGGAGGGTCCCGCAGCTCTACTTGTTTTCAGATTCTAAAAAGCTAAAGCAACACATGTACTGGGACTTCAAACCGTAAAACAAATCACAACACACTGACAATTTATATATGGCCAAATACTGTCATGATATCATGGTTCCAACCATCCAAAATGGAAAATCTAATATTGTTCAAGTACTTTGCGGGCATACCTTTAGTGCTTTCTTTTTTCAGGGTCAGGCGTTACAGAACAGAGAGACCAAAGGCTATCTGGGGATCAGCACTAACCATAAAGGAAAGTTTAACCTTTTTATTCAGGAGTGCAGTGAACAGCACTGGATGTTACAGCATGTTCTGTAAATCAGGAATTCTGAAAAGCGGAAGACTTTTTTCTTTTATAAGAAAATGTATGACATGAAACTGACAATAGTCCCAAAGCTTTTAAACATCAGGTTCCTCTGTCGGTTCTTGTGCAAACTGTTGTTTTCCTTTTGTGTTTTAAATTTCTTAGTGAGAGTACATTTCAAAAAGAGACTCTTTCTAACTTAATTAAATGATTTAAATGAAACTCAGTATTTCATGTCCAAATATTTCTTTATTTGGTAAGTCGCTGTGTAATAAGCAGGAAAATGTACATTTCAGCCGGCCATTTATTTTGCGACAATGACCAGTTGACTTTTCCCTTACACCTCCCAATCTCCTCCTCTTCTGTTTGGGACAATTATATATTATCTGCAATGAATCGGTCCCACTTTTTCTGCCATGCAATTGTAGCTTCTTTCTTTTTCTGTGGCGACAAGGAACTGTACCTATTGAGGAAAAATGGGACCTTAAATTCATACTCTACATAACTGAGATGATTTTACAAATTGAAGTACATAATCTTGTACCTGATTGAATTCATTGCAAGCTCCTTCAGAGTGCCCAGATTAGCACTCAATCCTCCAATACCCACAAAAACCTGATAGAAGTCATATGAGAGTCCTGTGGTCCCGAACAAGGTTGGATCATCAGAACTCACTACTACAGGATGGCCTTCTGACAAAAGCACTCTGGCAGGGTGGTTTTGCAGGTCCGAGACCAGATTTAAAACCTGGAAATGACAAAACACAGAAAGACAATCGATGCAGCCAGTCAAAACAAAGACATTACTGCTAGTTTAGTGGCAAAGCATTAGCCTTGGCATATACTTATGAGCTTGACACTAATTTAAATAATCTTTTAATTTAGTCCAGGATGCATCTTAAGACATTACGCATTAAATACTTGCATTTATTTGGAATTATTAAGACCATTTGGGCTGCATAACAGTTAAAGCACATCTTTATAATGTTACGTCCTTAGGGACGTTTATAGTGTCTTTGTGTTTTTTCTTTTGTTTGGTCTTTTCTCTCTTTCTCTTTTTCCTTTTCACAGGCTGTCGATGATTGGCTGTTTTGCTTGTCAGTAGTTCATAACGAGATGAGCAGCTGTGCCTTGGGAGGCGGGATCTTCATCAGCTTGATGTTTGACACCTGGAGGAGCCCTTTACTTAAGGCGCATGCTAAATGCCAGCAAGAGGAAGAGATTTTTGGTTTTGCTTTGAGATGTTTTTGTTGTCTTTCCTGTTTGATTTAGTTTTGTTAAATGTTTTGGTTTTGTCTGTCATGTTACTCTTCCCAGTTGTTCTGAGTGCTCCCTGAAACTTCTCATTTGTGAGCTCTGATTCTGTTAAACAGCTTTGCAAAGCTGGGTTAAGCGGGAAGGAGGAAAGGGATAGGTAAGATTGTCACGTGACATACATTTTGCACACTTAGTTGTTTTTTTTTGTCTATATTCACTAGGTTAGGGATTTGTGCCACCCCCTGTATTTTTGTTTTCATTAGTGAGAATAGTTTATTTATGACGTCTTGGACGTTGAAGACTTTTTCTTTGATCTTTTGTTTTAGTTTAGGTTTAGATTGAAATGGTTTAGTTAGTTCTTTTTTTGCTTATGTTTCGTTTATTTGGCACCAATCCTGTGTTCCCTTGTTTTCTTCCTTTTTGCTTTGTTCACATGTAAATATAAATTACTGTATTCTTATTAAATTACTTTTCATTATACTTTGGTTGTGTCTCTCATGAGTCTCAACTCATACAGTGTTCAATGGTGACCGGTGTCTGAACTGGTTTTATGTTCCCCTTCTAAAAGCCCCTAGATGGGTGAGAGCTAAAGAAGGGACGTAACAATAAGAACATTTTTTTTTTTTTCAAGCTGGGGAAACAATACGAGAAAATATTCCTGAATAGACTTAACTTGATTGACAAACTGTCACCCATCTTTCTGAGATTGTTTTACCTGATTAGAAATGGGGCACAACTCCACTGCCACTCTTCTTACCCTGGAGAGGTTCTTAGCCAGAGGATGGTTTACCAGTGCAAAACCATGTCCGATACGTCTGGTTTTAAACAGCAGAGCATCCAAAACATTCCTGTCCACATCTGTTCCATGTAAATCTAAAAACAAACACTCATGCCAAGCATATTGCAATGTATCATGCCTTATTTAGCTGTTTCCATAAAAAGGTATTTCAAGATTTCATATGTTTAAAAAACTAATAGTAACTTTTTGAGTGAAGTGAGCTACATAGACTGACCTGTCTCTCCAGCATGGAAAAAGAAAGGAAGTTTTTTATTTATTGAAGACAATAATAATAAAGCATCTTTATACTCCCAGAGGGTTTTTCCGGTGTCTTCACGACCAACCTACAGCAAAATGTTATCATATCAGAGAGTGTGTGTGTGTGTGTGTGTGTGTGTGTGTGTGTGTGTGTGTGTGTGTGTGTGTATATATATATACACATACATACAGGGTTGGGAGGGTTACTTTTGAAATGTATTCCACAACAGATTACTGAATACATGCTGTAAAAGGTAATTTGTAACATATTCCGTTAGATTACTCAAGGTCAGTAATGTATTATAAATACTTTGGATTACATCTTCAGCACTGTTTTTTTTTTTTTTTTTCCCCACTTGTTTTTGACTATTTAAAAACTCAAAACAAAATACACATGTTAAAAATACATTCTCTGGAAAACCTAAATATATTATGCAATGTTGATTCTAAAACAAGATAAATTGAACTGATCTTGTTTTAAGGATTTTTAGATATTTTTACAGGAAAACAATACAAAAATAAATAAAAGAAAAATTAAATAAAATTTTTGCCCTAATATCAAAGGTCTTACTAGAAAATAAATTATGATCTAACATGAATTTTCTTGATAAAAAAAAATATGATCGTTCCTGGTAACTTGTGCATGTAAAATGGCTAGAAATAACATTTTAGCTTAGCATAAAGCTGACAATTTACCCAAGGATTATTTCTATTTATTCTGTTCCAAACTTCAAATGTTCTTCTCTGTCTGCTCGTATGAATGTCATTTCACATCATAAGAACACATCACATTGAACATTGTCAAAACATCATAAGGAAGTGTTTCACCGCTGTTCAGATGCACTTTGGATCGCATCATTTATATGTATTAATGTCTTCCATATGAAAGGACTAAATATTACATTAAATTGTAACTGTAGTGGAATACAGTTACTTATATTTTGTATTTTAAATACGTAATCCCATTACATGTATTCCATTACTCCCCAACCCTATAAGTATAAATAATATATATATAAATATAGGTATGATATTACCAGGTCAAATCCAACGATGATATCTCGATATTGTTTCTGTATTTCACTGGCGTCTAGTACATCCTGCTTCATCTTACGCACACTATAAGACCTGTGTAAGATTCAGAAAATACACTATACTAATCAGCAAAATAGGATCATATTTGGAGATGCTTGTAATAGTGGAAATGTCATTTCTTTGTTTAGTGACTTCATTCAAGTGACTTTATTAAATTAACTGATTAGTCTTTAAAAGAACATTTTCTTTTCAGGAAAAAAACACTATATGAAATGTAATTTGGTTCAATGGATGGATGACTTAAATAGATGTAAACGTTACATGATTGTTACAACCCTTTTTGTTGGTTTTATATAATTTTACCTTTGGACAGATAAGATTAGACGAGTTCCTATAAAGTCTGGATGATTTGCTCTGAACTGTTCTGTGACGTTTCTGTAGGCTTCTAGAGACCAGGTTCTGTTATTGTAATTGCCATCCAGTTCATAGGTCTAATAAACATTAAGTTGAAAATTTGTAAATAGGTGAGTTCAGATGTTTCATTTTCAAGGAAATGGTTTAAACTCTCCCGCAGGAGCACATAAATGATTAAAAGTCCCTAATGTCGATCCAACTAAACAGTCACAAACCTTGGACTGTCCAACTCTCAGCTCCAGGTACATGATGTTGTCTTCATAGAGTTCCTTCAGACCCTGGTAGATGTAGTCTTTAAAGACAGGTGCATATGTGATCAGCCCAGAGATAGCGAGAAAAGTTTCCTCAAACTTTCCCCACACTGCATCCTGTGTCGGGTAAGCAGTCTCTGGATCCTCCGTGAAGAGTGTAAGTTTCTGCATTAAACTGAGGAATTAACTCCATTAGTCTGTTTATTTGTTCTTGAACTGATTAATATCAAAAATACTGTGTATTTTGGGTATTATTATGTTTTTTTGTGTGTTTATTATACATGTATAAGCCACACTTAAAATGTATGAAATTAGCTTGATCACCTGTTGTCAAAAGCAGTGACATCACCATGACTGTCCCTCAACCTGTCTAACCGGTTCCAGGGAGAGCATTCCTGTTGCAGGGAGGGATTACTGGCAGAGAATCTGAACCTCACTGATCCGTTTGGCGTGAAGCAGATATAACAATGAGGCCTGTATGTGACATTCAGCACCAGCCAATCCACACTCACCTGGGCGGTGCTGTGGATGTGCAGAGCGGCACCTGCAAAGTACAGAATATTTTGTCACCTGAAAAACAGACAAAAGGAGTGAGTGACCCGCTACCCTTTTGTTTACCTTTGGGCATTTTCTGAAGCAGTTTGAAGATGGGGCTTTTTTGGATGATGTGCCGCACTTTAAAGAAGTTTATGGAGGGGGGGAACGGTGAAATGGCCATTTCTTTCTTTTTTAGCTGGTGTAGAAGTGAGTCTAGTTGCTGTTCTTCCTTTGTGAGCTTCACTCTGCCCCCTACCTGCTGGGAGAGCTCTTGATTCAGCATATTTTCCCTCTCATGGGTGTCTGGCATTGGAGTGCACTCTCTGATACACACTAACATCACCATGATCAGAGGATATGGCCAGCTGGAGATTTGCTGGAAGAGACTCTTCATTGTTTATTTGTAGCCTGACAGGACTAGAAATCAAAGAGGGGTTGGGATGGGGAGAGGAAAAGAGAGATTTTAAAATTTGCTTTATTTACCAAATTGTTATAAAAACATAATTTATAATTAGAGAGAGAGCAGAAGAGAGAGAGAGAGAGACTGAACCACATTTATTTAAAACATATAGGTAAACCCAGTCAGTTTTATCACTGAAAATCTACATTACACAATCGCAATTACAAAGGGAAAAAATTACATAAATAAATAATAATAATAACAACAAAAATATAACTAAAAAAAGTCAACAATAAATCACTATTTTCATTAACTGTACATAACACCCCATTTATGGCCCAGGTATTCACAAACATTGGTAAGCACCCTACCAGTTTGTAATATGCATATTCTATCCTAACCCATGAACACAAACAAAGGATCTCAAGTCAAGTGGTTTTTATTGTATCTTTACCAAACATCTTATTTTTCCTTGGCGAGTTTAGCAGTTCCAAACACAAAATTTTATAAAACTAAATTTTTTTTTACGACTAAAAGAATATTTGGGCCCAAAAATGAACAAATTATGAGCTAAATCTTCACCTAAATTACCCAAACGTGCACATTGTACAAAAAGTTGAAAAATTGTTTCATTTTCAGAACAAAAAGGGCAACCCACCCCTATATTTGGATTGAGGTGCACCACCTGTTCGTAGCTATTGCACCATGTATGATCCTCCACTGTAAGTCAACAGTCTGTATATCAACTGGGCATTTGTACAGTGACCACCAGCTACCTTTTGGGGGAGATGTCCACTACAAAGAATTCAGTCCATCTAGATGACATTACTCCAGATAAAAGATGTGCATTGGTCACTTTCACACAAGTCACATACAGAGCTTTTTTTTCCAGTAGACTCAAAACTATCCAGCTGAGAGGTTTTACTAGACAATATTACAAGACTTTCCTCCTCATGCCATTCCCTTACGTCAGCAGTTAACTTCAAGGATGGAAAATCATAGTCACACACATCTATCCATTCTTTAATATGGTTAGAGTTGTTGATAAAGAGTCATTGATCAAAATTCAGCTCTCCAACCACTTCATCAGTAAGCTGTCTCAAAAATCGTATAGATTTGATCACAGTTCTCTCTCCCAGGGTAACCAAACTGATACTTAAAATGTGGTCAAGTTTTACACATCCAGCAACTATCAGTTGTGATGACAAATTGGCAGAGCATAAGTGTCTAGAAGGTAAAAAAGGGTTCTGGAACAATGACTCTTCAGCCAAAAACCTGCATGTATTCCAGCAGGTCTTAAGACAGAAAAAACTTTCCAGGCTTCCATCACAGATCTATAGAAAGAAGTCAAGTCTATTAAAATGGCTTCATTCAAACTCAATAAAAAGAAGTGTTTATCAAGTCCCATATTCCCTTCTTTTCTCAGGAGTGCAACTGCAATGTTAAACCAAGCAATATCATTGTTATACAGCAGTCTCTGAGCAGCTTGTTGATGAAAAGTCATAAGTCTAGATCTGATATCTACAAGACCTTGCCCCCCTTTTTTCACTGGCAAAAAGAGGACAGTTTATTTCAGGACCCAATGCTGTCCTGACCAAAAAAAGTTCACTAGCATCCTTTGAATGTCTTGAACTAATCCAGCGGGAGGCTGTAACACCAGAAAATTGTGCCACAGAGCAGAAGTGACCAAATTGTTTGCTACTAAAACGCTCCCCCTTTAGGATAACTGGGGTAGCAACCAGTTCCATCTAGACAATCGGGTGAACACTCTCCAAAACTCCCTCCCAATTTTTCTTTTGAAACTCAGCAGATCCCCAAAACACACCAAGTATTTTTAGCCCTTTGTTATTCCAGTTTAAGTTACCTGGTAGTTGTGGGAGATTTTCCAAATTTCTTTGACCTGACCAGAAAGCCTCAGTCTTATCCGAATTTACTTTTGCTGATGATGCCCTTTCATACAAAACAAGTTCTCTAGACAGAGCTTATATATCCTTATTGTCATTGACAAAGACTGTAACATCATAAGCAGTAATTATAGTTAAAAAATGTTGAGGCATTGTGGGTATTAATAAACCAGTTAGAGTTGTCCTTATATTAAAAATAATAGCTCAATAGCAATACTGTACAATTGCCCTGATAAAGGGCATCCTTGTCTAATGCCCCTTGAAATCAAAATAGGCCTTAACCATACAAGAAGCTCCAGTATACAACAACTGTATCCATCTGATAAAATCCTGACCAAACCCAAATGCAGCAAGTAGATTAACAAGATAATTATGATCGACCCGATCAAACGCCTTTTCTTGGTCTCAATCCAACCTCTGCATCAAACATTTAGCAGATACCCAAGGTATCTCTCACTAAAAAAAGATGATCCATTATAGACCTCTTTGGAATGCAATAGAGTTGGTCTTGATGAAGTCTATTAGAAAGACATTTTGATAAGATTTTATATTCTGTTGTTAATAAAGCAACAGGTCTCCAGTTCTTTAACAAGGTCAAGTCTCCCTTTTTATGTAGTAGGGACAATACAGCACGTTGACATGAAACAGGTAGAATGCCATCCACTACCATCATTGCTTAGACACAATTCTCTTTTTCTTGAACCCAAACAAACAGGCTCGTCACACCTACTTGAACTGGGCCTTGCATTTACCATGTTATCTTGCTGCTCATCTGCATTAATATTTTGAACAATATTTTCATTCATGTGAGAAAGCCCTAACCACGCCCCCTGAGTGATTCGTATTATACAGCGCTCAGATAGGTCTGGACATGCAAATCGGCAGCGGTTACAAATCCGGCCGGCTGGTCTGTTATTCAGCGATGTATATGTTTTTCCGCAGTGCGTAAATGATTACGAGTGAGTTTTCATATATATTTCGCCGTTGGTGCTGATATTATTGTTCTGAATGTCGAGATTTGTTCATAGATTGAATGCAATTTAAACTGTGACGCAAAGTGAAACAAAACCGTTTTCATATTAGACTTTGAGCTTGAAACTGATTGTAATTGTATTAGGTTATAAGATATTATATTCATTTCCTAGTTACAGATCACCCATTTTGTTTGAAAATGTTGAATTTGATGACATTGTATGTTTACTACTGCTGATCGTGCAATCTGCGTGTCATTTGTTTACTAAAGTAAATTTAGCTATTATAATCAGCACGCAGTTAGCTCATGTATGCTAATTTATATATTACTTAATAACTGAATGTTTGTAGGGCGGCACGGTGGTGCAGTGGTTAGCACTGTCGCCTCACAGCAAGAAGGTCATGGGTTCAAACCCCGGTTGCCCCAGGCCTTTCTGTGTGGAGTTTGCATGTTCTCCCCGTGTCTGCGTGGGTTCTCTCCGGGTGCTCCGGCTTCCTCCCACCATCCAAAGACATGCAGGCTAGGTTAATTGGTGTCTCCAAAATTGCCCTAGGTGTGGATGTGAGTATGAGTGTGTGTCTGTATATGTGTGGCCCTGCGATGGACTGGCGACCTGTCCAGGGTGTACCCCGCCTTTCGCCCAATGTTAGCTGGGATAGGCTCCAGCCCCCTGTGACCCTGTACAGGATAAGCGGTTGAAGATGAATGAATGAATGAATGTTTGTATTATTTACTGATATAATGACAACTCTTTTCTTTGTTTCTATTTTGTTTATTATAGACCACATACATGTGAAGTAACATATACAAACTCCCTTGAATAAATAAATGAACTGGGATTCCATCTCGTGTTTCTCTTACCGGAAACACACACCATCATCTTGACTGCATTAATCCAGTACCCCCTTGAGCGTCCCATACGCTCGTATCATTCACATTAGTATAACATACTCACGTGTTTCTATAACGGACAGTGCCGCACCAGAATCACTTACCTCCGATGAACCTGCTTTTTCCTTTTGAGCAGTGTGCCTCGCAACGTCTCCCTCTCCTGAGAGTGTGTGCCCATTCTCTGTTGCACGCTCTCTATATAGGCATGCAAACGTTTTATGACCTAAATCGTGACTGTTTATTGTATGATTGTATGCAAAAACTGTCAGTTTTCAGTGTGGCATTCAAAGCACCTTAAACTGCCAGTTTTTGCATACACCAAATAAGTTCTCCCTTCGTATCGTGCTCGGGAATGAAACATTTGCAAAACCGTACTAATTCCCATTCCAACGCTTCATCCAGAATAAAAGGTGGAACATTCGCTGTCGGAGCATGTAATGGGGTTACCTGAACAAAATTGTCATTTATAACAAGACCATTCTCGGTTAAACGAGCCCGTAGGGTCGTCTGCGGGCTCGACGGGTCTATTGCGCAATAACTTTGCGATATGCAAAAACTCAAAAATTAAAAGATAAACATATCTTAACATCGTTGGAAAGCTGATACTCCAAAGGGTTCAAGAACACCATGCATTTAATTTAATTTGGGTAGGCCTTTTTTTGGCGTTTTTGGCAAATATTGCAGGATGTTTAAAGGGTTAACCAAGTTTTGATCTTTTAAGAACACCACTATGGCCTTATTCATGCGAGAAGCGGACACTATATTTTCATGTCCCACTTTCTCGCCAGTCAAAATGTGCACATCTTCCACTGTGACGCTTTCCTCTGGCACACACCTGAAGCCATTGCGCAAGGACAACGACGGTGCAATATTCACAACAATAATCAAACGGAGTCTAAATCTAACTTAAACCATGTGTGAATGGAGGCCAATGCCCCCTAAGATGTATAGTGTATTTTGTAAATACTCTCAACTACAGGGTTTCCAAACAAATGGAAAGAACAAGCAGAGATGTGTACAATCTTTATTCAACACTAAAAAAAAAATATATATAGAAATAGGATTATACAAAAAGCAAAAAAAAAAAAAAAAAAAAAAAAAATTACAAATACAGTAACATTCACAAAAAAGAAAAAAATGAATCCTGATGTCATACAGTGGTCACCTGTAAAGTCAGATCTTAAATAGTCAATATCAATATCCCATGGGATAAATCTGCATTTGGGAAGGGAAAAAAGAAAATCCAAAACCAATTAAATTCAAACAACCTCAGTTCACACCCTCATGCAAGTTTATAACCAAATTCACAATCCACACAATAAACAAATCAAATGAATAAATAAAGTAAATCCTCCCAAACCCAGCAGCTAATGGCTCTTGTTGGTTATAGAGAACTTTGACAATAGATAAGAGCGGTGAAAATACCCACCCACAGTACTCCAGAACCCAATCAACAAGCAAAAATAAATACCCAATTAAAGAAAATACAATAAAATCAACTAATTTAACAAAAGAAACATTCAATACCACATAATCGCAACACATTTACACACACACTCACACAACCTCTCCAGTCCCCGCAGCCCAGCACCACGGGTCGCCGTAACGGGCCGCCACACAGCAGCAAAACAACAGCGGGCAGATTTCTGCAGCACAATTAACTGGCCCTCGGTAAGAACGGTGAACAAATCACCAATCTTCATTGATCACGTTGAAAATATGTTAACGCAGTCGAACATCCACAGGCCCATGCCAGGAGTAAAAAGGTCAGGTCTACGGCACTTAACACGCCCTCAATGCTTGATGCTGCACCATAGGTAGCTCTTGTGACCCAACAGAACGCAGCCTGCATACCATGCAGGAGGGAGAACAGAAGTGAAAGGAAATCTCCGCGATTTTAAAGGGGCCGTGAGCTTAACATCCGCCCAGCTCCATCCACCCACACAGAACGGAAACCCCCCCTAAAAGGGTCACCCCATTACACATGCAAGGAAAAAATAAATAGAAAAAACTTAATTACATTTAAAGGTGAATTCTCACAGCTCAGATCTCACCAACACCATTGTTTCTACATGTCATCTGCTTATATTTTGCCACTGAATGTTCTAAATTTAACAAATAGGCACTTGGGGCATCCGTATCAGTGACTGATGTAAATTGTGACCTAACCAAAGCTGCCTTCACCCTCTCATTCAAATTAAAACTTAACAGTTTATTTTTCTGTTGTAAGTTATTGATAAAGGTTGAGTCATGTTTTCTTACCATGTCTTGTCTCTATAGACTTTATATCTCTTTCCAGGGTGTGGGATAGTTTCTCTTTGAGTGGTAGTACAATATGCTGTATACTGTTGTCAATATAGATTTAGTATAGTTTTACCAACCTCCCACCATTGTTTTAAGTTTTCAAAATCTTTTTTTTCCCCCTTCCAATAAATCCAAAATACCACAAAATGTTTGAGAAAAAAGAATCTGGCAAACAATTTAGTATTAAAATGCCAATAAGAATATTTTCTTGGAAACTGTACAATATTTACTGAAATAAAAACCAGATGGTGATCAGAAAAACCTATAGGAGAAATACAAAAATCAATAACCCTGTTATTAAAAAAATGTGAAACATAGATTCTATCTAATCGAGCAGCACTAACTCTATTATCAGAGATTTAACCAATTATTATTATTTATCTACGGATGCTTGATTCTCCACATATCTAAAAGTTCAGCCTCTTTTATTAATCTTGACAAATAGTTGGAGGAAAGCATGTGAGGCTCTTAATTGTTATGATCAACATTGAAACATTCTGTACAGTTCCAATCTCCACCAATGATGATATTTCCATCGCTAAAATCTTGTTTTAACACATTAGTATACTAAAAAAGTAGTCGTTCATGTCCCACATTTGGTGCATAAACATTTATAAAGTAAAATATAATCCCTTCAATAATAGTTGTAACAAGGACAAGACGACCTTTTACAAATTCTACTATTTTTTCCAATACTAACTCTTCTATCTGGAGAAAAAAAGAGAGCAACTCCAGCGCTCAGATTTGTACTATGGCTAAGTATATGCTGACCTTTCCACTACCGTTTCATTATCCATATCACTATGGGTTTCTAGAAATAAAATGATGTGTAGTTTTTATTCTGCATTATTTCAAACATTAAGGCTGGTTTATGTCTATCCCTCCGTCCATTAATATTTAATGAACCCACCCTCAAAAGATCCATATGTTTAGAAAGGAAAGAGAAAAGATAACAGGAGAAGAAAACAGTAGAAAAAAAATACAAGAACACCACGTGATGCATGGCTAATCACTTATAAGAATGCTTTTAGCCTCTTCTTTTTATCCGCCTTTTTACATTTACTAATGACTGTAACATGTTTTTTTTTTTTTAAACAAAAACGTTTCTTTTCGCTCAGCTGGTCAAGACTCACAGTCTTTTGAAGAGACACCACTGACCTCTCAAATTTTTCAACATCAGGAAAAAATCTTTGATGTTGACTTGTTTCCTCTAATGTATACAAAGAAGGAACTTTAAAGGACATATCTTGAGATTGACCTTCAGGTCCACATACAGAACCACCTTGTGAGCCACATTCATAATCAAGAAGAGAACATTATCATCAGATACAACATCATCCATCACACTACCATCATTGCTTAAACATGTCTCCCTCTCCTGAGACAGTAGGCCCATTCTCTGTTGCACACTCTCTATGTGGGCATGCAAACGTTTTATGACCTAAACGTGGCAATTTAATGAATGCAATTGTATGATTGTATGATTGTATGCAAAAACTGGCAGTTTAAGGTTCTTTCAGTGTGGCATTCAAAGCACCTTAAACGGACAGTTTTTGCATACACCAGATAAGTTCTCCCTGGAATGAAACATCCAGCGTATTCTCGGGGGAGTCTAGAAGCATAAACTCCTGAAAGACTTGACGTGTTTCAGAGATGGGTGTTTACAGGCAACCCTGGTGAAAAAAAGAATACGCCAAGTATACTTGAAGCCATACTATTAAGTATGCTTCAAGTGTGTAATGATTAGTTAACTTGAAGTGTGTTATTTTGAAACACCTAATTTTGTACTAAGAATACTTTATTTGTAATTAAATTGTAGTGAAGCATAACTTTAAGTGTATTTATTGTACTTTTGTGTGCTAAATTGGAACAACATCAAGTATACTTAGTATACTTCTAAGTATATACCAGTGTAGGGTAATTACATGCTTGATTAGTGATATTAAAGTATACTTTATTTGTGTTACAAATACATTACAAATGAATTGCAAGTGTCTTCGAAACATACAAGCAATATACCATAAGTGTATTATATTTGAGTAAAAAGTATATGCTCAGTAACACCTTTGGCTTATTCAAAATACTACAAATTGCACACTTTGTCTTCAATAACAAACTGTTATTACTTAGCCATACTTTGTACAATAAACTTTAAACATTACATCATCTGATACAAGACAGTTTTTTAAATGTGTTACCTGCATACACCATGAAATTTGACATGTTCAGTTTCCTTAAATTAAGGAAACCGATTGCCTTATTTTTGCAAAGAAAAATTACTTACTAAAATGAAGTTATATTAATGTTCCTTTGCAAGTAATGTCAACTTGTAATTAAACTTAATAGTAAATTTCTAGTTAACTTAATTTTTTTTTTGTTAACTTACTATAAATTAATTAGTAACCTCACAAATTATTTATTAGTAAGATTACTCTAAGTCAATTAACTTAAATTTAATACAATTTGTTCACATTACATCTGAAATACAGTAAACTCATGTTGAGATTAGGGGTATCACTTTAAGTTGTGTACACTTAAAATACTATGTGCAATCAGTTTCCACATTTTCTTTAAGTAAACTGAATATAATTTTTCTAGTTCAAATAACGCACTTAACAAGTTTGAAATTCTCAACTGTTTATTTGTGTAATAAACAGCTGAAACTCTAAGAACAACACAATAAATAAAACTATGCCTTTAAAACAATCTGTCCTCAAGACTTCGACCTCTTGCAGCACTCTGCTGCATGACAACATAATATCTGGACCATAAACAAGGTATAGCGCATTTGCAGAACAGGCACTGTGCAAACTCCAAAAAAGTATTTATTTAAAAAAGAAAAAGAGCCTTTACAATTTGGAAAAACCTGCATGTGTCTTTGGAAAGATTCTTAAAACGAACTGCAATTACAGCAAAATATGCCAGAAACAAGTTCAGCTTAAAAGACGGTTTAAAAGGGTTTGGGTTTGAGATTCTTTCCTCCCAAAGACAGAAATACCAGCTGAATAAAATAAAATGTGTTCCTTATTGTCTTTGGATGGTCTATATTTAGAGGAAGTGAATGGTACCTTAGATTTTGAAGCCCAAAAAAGCGCATCCATCCATCATAGAAGTAATCCATACGACTCCAGGGGGTTAATAAATGCCTTCTGAAGTGATGCGTTTTTATAAGAATCATATCCATATTTATAACTTTATAAACTATTATCACTGGCATCCGGTAACGGCTGTCCGCACGTTCACAAGAGAATCGAGTTCCGGCGTAGGCGTTGCGTAAGCTCCGTGATAAGTGACAAACGCGAAAGCGCAGCGGATAGAGGAAGCCGGTGAACGTGGAGACGCCGTTACCAGAAGCCAGTGATTACAGTTCATAAAGTTATAAATATGGATATTTTTTCTTTCAAAAATGCATCACTTCGCTTTAGAAGGCCTTTATTAACACCCTGGAGCTGTATGGATGATTTTTTTGTTGGATGGATGCGCTTTTTTGGGCTGTGGAGCTTTCCGAGGAGGACCAGAGAAAAGCTGAAGACCTCTTTCAGAAATATGGCTATAATGCCTTCCTCAGTGACCAAATTCCTCTGGACAGAGATCTGCCGGAGTCTAGAGACTACAGGTGTGTTTTGGTGGTTTATGTAAATGCTCAGTATTTCAATACCTGTCTGTCTCGTGCAAAATGCACAAAAATGATTGAGCTATCTGTTTTCCGTTTTGCATTTGTCATTTCTCTGTAGATGCATTGGACGTGAATACCCCCCCCAATCTTCCCACCATCAGTGTGGTGTTGATTTACCTGGATGAGGCTCTCTCTGTCATTCAAAGAGCCATTTGCAGTATCATCAACAGAACTCCAGCCCACCTGCTCAAAGAGATCATATTGGTGGACGACCACAGCAGAAAAAGTTCAGTCATGCTTGGTGATTATTTTATGGAATATTGCTAATCCAAATATCGACTAAAGGAATTAATTCTTATGATAAAGGATGTTCAGCAGAGAGTGAACCCGACAGTCAGAGTAAATAGTTTGATGTATTCCTTTTCATGTACTGCCAAATATGGATTTTTTTGCACAGTTAATTTTGGACACATGTTTTCTACAGAAGATCTGAAGTCACAGCTGAATGTTTATGTCAGCTCCATTAATGAGAAGCACCCAGACCTGGTGAAGATGGTGACGCATTCAGAGCAGAGAGGCCTCACTCAGGCGAGAATCTCAGGATGGAAGGCAGCCACAGGGGATGTGGTGGCCATTTTGGATGCCCACATTGAAGTCCATGCCACATGGTGTGAAATAATCAGTTGCCTTTATCTGATGCTATGCTAATATTTTTACATCAATATGCTGTAGATGTAAAGAAACACATGCAGGAACATGGAAATAGACAAAAGGAAAGTATATGGTGTATGAAATGTGTACACTTTCTTACTCTCTTGTTTTTAGGGCGGAGCCTTTGCTTGCCATAATCCAGACTGACCGCACATTGGTCCTGAGTCCTGTGTTTGACAGAGTGAATTTCTATGATTTGCAAGTGACACACTATCCCGCCGCTGCCCATGGTTTTGACTGGGCTCTCTGGTGCATGTACGAGGTGTTTCCACCAAAGTGGTATGACCAAAATGACCCGTCACAGCCAGGAAAGTGAGTGTGTTAAGTATTTTTTTTCAATGATCTGTTCTATTGTATTCTACTCTACTGAGCGCTTTCTCTTGCACTGTTCTCCAGGAGTCCCTCTGTAATGGGCATTCTTGTGGTTGATCGTCTGTTTTTCGGTGAGATTGGAACTCTGGATGGAGGGATGCAGGTGTATGGAGGAGAGAATGTTGAATTAGGCATACGGGTAAAGCACATGACTTTTATTATAATACCTTAAAAAATATTCCATATCATTTGTGGTATATGTTATTACTATTGCTCATACTGCACATTAGGATTTAAAAAAAAAAATTCTGTTACTGTTCTAAGTGATCAAACTCAAGATTTCCACCTGGCATAAAGCAAAAAATAAATAAATTTAAATCTCATCGACAGGGATCCAAACCATTTAGGAATCACATCATCTAGGAATAGGTGAGCCTTGTTGACCTGGGCCAGTAGGAAACTACCGTGAGCGCTCAGACAACCATCCAGAACTCCTTAGTATTGGGGCCAAACATTTTGCATGAGTTATCACCACTGATGTATTCTTCAGAAATGTAAAATTCGTAATGCCATTCTTTTTGTGAAAATGAGGGATGACTTCAAATTTGATGCTGTCCATAAACATATGAATTATTAAATAGCCACATTGCACCATGATGTCTTTTTCTTTGCTGTGGTTTGGTTCAGGTGTGGCTATGTGGAGGAAGTATAGAGATTGTTCCCTGCTGTCATGTTCACCGTTGTCTTTTGTTTTTGTGCTCTTATTTTGAAGTTCCTGTTTTGTTCCTATTTCCCTTTTGGTTTTTGTAGTCCCTTGTAGTTTTATTTTATGATTGGCTTTCCCCTGATTAGTTCTCTTTCCCTGATTGTTTAACCAGGTGTTCCTCATCCCCTTGTTAGTCCCTTTATGTATTTAAGTCCTTGGTTTCCCTGTTTTCTGTGTTAGTTATTTCATGTTTTATATGGTTTGCGCTATGTTCCCCGTGGTTTTTCTTGTTCCTTGTCTTCCCTGGTTTTGTGCTAAATAAAAGCTGCACTTAGATCCTCTCTCGTTGCCTGTTGTCACAGAAGAGAACTAATCAGGGGAAAACCAATCATAAAATAAAACTACAAGGGACTACAAAAACCAAAAGGGAAACAGGAACAAAACAGGAACTTCAAAATAAGAGCACAAAAACAAAAGACAACGGTGGACATGCTCTAAAGTTGCCCATATTGAAAGGGTGCACACAACCAACATGCGTGACTTGAGCATTACAATGAAGATCTCAATCTCAATGTTCCTGGAATCATCCCATACAAGTAGATACAATAACAGAAAGCCAAATTTTTAACCTTTTTATTCAGGAGTGCAGTGAACAGCACTGGATGATACAGCATGTTCTGTAAATCAGGAATTCTGAAAAGCGGAAGACTTTTTTCTTTTATAAAAAAATGTATGACATGAAACTGACAATAGTCCCAAAGCTTTTAAACATCAGGTTCCTCTGTCGGTCCTTGTGCAAACTGTTGATTTCCTTTTATTGTGTTTAAAATTTCTTAGTGAGAGTACATTTCAAAAAGAGACTCTTTCTAACTTAATTAAATGATTTAAATGAAACTCAGTATTTCATGTCCAAATATTTATTTGTTTGGAAAGTCGCTGTGTAATAAGCAGGAAAATGTACATTCAGCCGGCCATTTATTTTGCGACAATGACCAGTTGACTTATCCCTTACACCTCCCAATCTCCTCCTCTTCTGTTTGGGACAATTATAAATTCTCTGCAATGAATTGGTCCCACTTTTTCTGCCATACCATTTTAGCTTCTTTCTGTTGCCGTGGCGACAAGGAACTGTACCTATTGAGGAAAAATGGGACCTTAAATGCATACTCTACATAACTGAGATGATATTTCAAATTGAAGTACATAATCTTGTACCTGATTGAATTCATTGCAAGCTCCTTCAGAGTGCCCAGATTAGCACTCAATCCTCCAATACCCACAAAAACCTGATAGAAGTCATATGAGAGTCCCGTGGTCCCAAACAATGTTGGATCATCAGAACTCACTACTACAGGATGGCCTTCTGACAAAAGCACTGCGGCAGGGTGGTTTCGCAGGTCCGAGACCAGATTTAAAACCTGGAAATGACAAAACACCGGAAGACAATCGATGCAGCCATTCAAAACAAAGACATTATTGCTAGTTTATCAAGTCAAATCAAATCACTTTATTGTCACACTACTGTGTACACGAGTGCAACAGCAGGTGAAATTCTTGTGTGCAGTTCCGAGCAACATTGCAGTCATGACAGTGACAAGACATAAACCACTTTACAATAACAACATATTTACACAACACAATTTACATAACAAATGTACACATACCTACACAACAATTTACATATCAAATACACACAATGTAGAATACACATACACTAGATAAGGGTATAAATATAAATATACACTAACTGAATTGGGAGCGAGAATATATTGACAGAATGAGGATTAATAAAGTGCAGTGCTGATTGTAGATCGTGAGAGATCATGTGTTCAAAAGTCTTATTGCTTGTGGGAAGAAGCTGTCATGTAGTCGGGTGGTGCGGGTCCTGATGCTGCGATACCACCTGCCTGATGGAAGCAGTGAGAGCAGCCCATGACTCGGGTGGCTGGAGTCTTTGATAATCCTCCGAGCTTTATTCACACACCGTCTGTTATATATATCCTGGAGGGAGGGAAGCTCACCTCCGATGATGTTTCTGGTCGTTCGCACCACCCTTTGCAGGTCTTTGCGGTTGTGGGCGGTGCTATTGCCGTACCAGGCGGTGATGCAGCCAGTCAGGATGCTCTCTACAGTGCTGGTGTAGAACCGTGTGAGGATGTGGTGGTTCATTCCAAACTTCCTCAGCCGTCTCAGGAAGAAGAGGCGCTGGTGAGCCTTCTTCACAACGGCCTCAGTGTGGACGGACCATGTGAGTTCCTCAGTAATGTGGACACCGAGGAACTTGAAGCTGCTGACTCTCTCCACCGGTGCTCCATTAATGGTGATGGGGCTGTGTTCTCTGTCTTTCTTCCTGAAGTCCACCACAAGCTCCTTGGTTTTACTGACGTTGAGGAAGAGGTTGTGCTCCTGACACCAGCGTGTCAGAGTGTGCACCTCCTCTCTGTAGGCTGTTTCATCATTGTCAGTGATCAGACCTACAACCGTCGTATCGTCAGCAAACTTAATGATGGCATTGGAGCTATGTGTTGCCACACAGTCATGTGTGTAAAGGGAATACAGGAGTGGGCTGAGAACACAGCCCTGTGGTGCTCCAGTGTTGAGGGTCAGTGATGAGGAGATGTTGCTGCCCATTCTAACCACCTGACGTCTGCCTGACAGGAAATCCAGGATCCAGCTGCACAGCGAGCTGTTTAAGCCCAGAGCCCGGAGTTTCACATCAAGCTTGGAGGGCACTATGGTGTTGAATGCTGAGCTGTAGTCTACAAACAGCATTCTCACATATGTGTTCCTTTTTTCCAGATGGGAGAGAGCAGTGTGTATTGTAGATGCAATAGCATCATCAGTGGAGCGGTTGTTGCGGTAGGCAAACTGCAATGGGTCCAAAGAGGTGGGCAGAACAGAGCAGATGTGATCTCTGATCAACCTCTCAAAGCATTTGCTGATGATGGGGGTGAGGGCAACAGGACGCCAGTCATTTAAGCAAGTGATTTTTGATTGCTTCGGTACAGGCACAATGGTTGATGTTTTGAAGCATGTGGGGACTACAGACAGGGAGAGGGACAGGTTGAAAATGTCCGTAAAAACACCAGCCATTTGGTTCGCGCATGCTCTGATGACGCGGCCCGGAATGCCGTCTGGACCCGCGGCTTTGCGAATGTTCACCCGTCGAAAGGATCGGGTTACATCCGCAACAGAGACGGAGAGCGAACCATCATCTGTAGTATCGGCCACGAGTGCTCTCTCCACGAGGGCGGTGTTGTTGTTGTCCTCGAAACGAGCATAAAAATTATTAAGCTCGTCCGGGAGAGAGGCAACGGTGTTCATGGCGTTTAGTGGCAAAGCATTAGCCTTGGCATATACTTGAGTTTGACTCTAATTTAAATCTTTTAATTTTGTCCAGGATGCATCTTAAGATTATGCATTAAATACTTGCATTTATTAGGAATAATTAAGACCATTTGGGCTGGATAACAGTTAAAGCTTTTATCTGAATTCTTGGTGGTATAAGAACATCTTTTTTTCAAGCTGGGGAAACAATACGAGAAAATATTCCTGAATAGACTTAATTTGATTGACAAACTGTCACCCATCTTTCTGAGATTGTTTTACCTGATTAGAAATGGGGCACAACTCCACTGCCACTCCTCTTACCCTGGAGAGTTCCTTAGCCAGAGGATGGTGTACCAGTGCAAAACCATGTCCGATACGACTGGTGTTAAACAGCAGAGCATCCAAAACATTCCTGTCCACATCTGTTCCATGTAAATCTAAAAACAAACACTCATGCCAAGCATATTGCAATGTATCATGCCTTATTTAGCTGTTTCCATAAAAAAGTATTTCAAGATTTCATGTTTAAACTAATAGTAACTGTTTGAGAGTGAAGTGAGCTACATAGACTGACCTGTCTCTCCAGCATGGAAAAAGTAAGGAAGTTTTATCTTAATTTCTGGAGGGACTAATAAAGCTTCTCGAAAATTCCAGATAGATCTTCCGGTGTCTTCACGGCCAACCTACGGCAAAATGTTATCATATCAGAGTATATATATATATATATATATATATATATATATATACATATACACACACACACACACACGGTATATATATATATATATATATATATATATATATATATACATACATACAGGGTTGGGAGGGTTACTTTTGAAATGTATTCCGCTACAGATTACTGAATACATGCTGTAAAAGGTAATTTGTAATGTATTCTATTAGATTACTCAAGGTCAGTAATTATTCTAAATACTTTGGATTACGTCTTCAGCACTGGTAGATTTTTTTTGACTTGTTTTACTATAAAAACTCTGCCAATGCAGTAAGACAAAAAAATTTGACATTGTTACAGGAAAACAATACAAAAATAAATATCAAGAATACAATTTTTGCCCTAATATCAAAGGTAAAAAGAAATTATGATCTAACATGAATTTTCTTGATAAAAAAAAAATATGATCGTTCCTGGTAACATGTGCATGTAAAATGGCTAGAAATAGCATTTTAGCTTAGCATAAAGCTGACAATTTACACAAGGTTTATTTCTATTTCTTCTGCTCCAAACTTACTTCAAACGTTCTTCTCTCTCTGCTCGTGTGAATGTAACATCATAAGAACACATCACATTGAACATTGTCAACACATCATAAGAACACATCACATTGAACATTGTCAACACATCCTAAGAAAGTGTTTCACCGCTGTTCAAATACACTTTGGATTGCATAATTTATATGTATTACAGTTTTTTCAATCGCTAACAAGCGCTTACCCATACTTCAGATACTTTTTCTAAACTCTTAACACAGACTCACACCTACAAAACACAATTGGCCAAATGGATAATTTTCTTCTCAAAAACACATTTTGTTAAATATGTACTAACTCTTCATTTCAAAATAGAACACATCTTTCAACTTTACCAAAACACTGGAAATCTGACTCAAAATGAAATTATTCTGTCAAAGAATAACACTTGTTTTCACTTCACAAGGTACATGCAGTCAATCAAAGTACACCAGGATTCAAAATACTGGCTATTGTTGACATTACAAAAACTGCATAGACTTTTATGTGTCAGTTTTACAGGTATTTGCACGCAAAACATGCAATCCACCGTTTTTACACTAAATTTCTTGGTTGGGAACTGTATGTCCATATGTACAGTAATGTTCACATTCAAAAGCATTCCAGTAAAAAGCAAATCAGTTTTTTTTTTCCTTTACTGTTTACTACAGGAGGTACAGTAGAAACACGGTATGATAGAACAGAAAAAGTTTTACAGTATTGCTTACAGTGAACAAAATATCCATGAAATACACAAGAGCATTCTGAACAAAAAAACAACAGCAAAAAGCCCATATAAAAAAGGGGGAACTAAAAAAAGCACAAAATTACTGTATCTAATCTCTGCGATCTTCAGGGTTAGGAAACATGTTTTCATCAACATCACATCTGATATTATCCAAGGCGATGCACCTGGGATAAAACTGCTTGGTATGTCAGATTCACCCTTGGCAATCATGAACTGTGATGTCCCAGCAGCCAGCATCCATGGCTTCAAGGAGGGACATCTGGTCATGTGGCTGATGGTCATAAACCTTCCACCGCCATGCAGAAAAGAACTCCTCTATGGGGTTGAGGAAAGGTGAATAGGGTGGAAGGAAGAGACTTACCAGTCTTGGGTGGACTTCAAACCATGTTGTTATTGCTTGCGAATGATGGAAAGCCACATTATCCCAGGTAATTACAAAGGTCCTCGTGTTTTCACCCTCCTGATCCTGCTCTGGAACCAGGCGCTGGTGGAGATCATTGAGAAAATCAAGGATGCGCTCGGTATTATAGGGTCCAACCTGACATCTGTGAAGGAGTAATCCTACATTTGCAATTGCTGCACACATGGTAATCTTTGCCCCTCTCTGTCCTGGCACATCAACTGTGGCCCTTTTTCCAATTACATTTCGTCCACGTCAACGCCTTTTGGCCAGATTGAATCCTGCCTCATCTATGTATACGAATTCATAAGGCCTGGTTAGCCTCCAATTCCATAACTCTCTGAAACAAAGTTTATGTAAATCTTGTCATTACTGTATACCATACTGTACTGTAACCTATTACTGTGTAGGTTACCTACTTGCAAAGTGCAAAGCTTATAGAACTGGACATTGAATTGAATATACACTATACCTGGACATATTGTCGTTGTAGCTCCTTGACTCTCTCACTGTTCCTCTCAAAAAGCTGCTTCATCCGTACTCTGTGTTTGGACAATGTCCGCGTAATGGTTGTGAGGCTGATGCTATCGATATTGTCAAATATCTCATGGTCCTCCACAATTATAGTTTGAATTTCATGCAGTTTTATTGCATTATTTGCAACAACCATTTCTACAATGGCAAGCTCATGATCATTATTGAGGAGCTTTCCTCTTCCCCCAGAGGGTGGAAGACGTTGCATTCTTTAGAGGGACAAAAAATTCAACATATGCATTACTGTATGACCTTATTGACATGTCAAGTGAGAATAGAAACAATCCATGTAAAATGCAATACTTACCTGTTGGTTTGTTGAAAGATGCGTATAATGGAGGCAACCGTTGTCCGCCTCAAATTGGGCTGCACTCTTTCACCTGCCTCTCTTAGTGAAATACCGTGGTTGATTACATGGTCAATGATAGTGGCACGAATTTCATCACTGACTACTGTTCTTGCAGCCCTTGGAATGCCACCACCACGCATTCTTACGCCTCTACCTTGCCCTCTCCTTGGACCTGCTCCTCTCACTGCACCTGCTCGTCTCACTGCATCTCTCACTGCACCTGCACCTCTTACTGCTCCTCTCACTGCTCCTCTCACTGCACCTGCTCCTCTCACTGCATCTCTCACTGCACCTGCACCTCTTACTGCTCCTCTCACTGCATCTCTCACTGCACCTGCTCCTCTCACTGCATCTCTCACTACACCTGCTCCTCTCACTGCGTCTCTCACTGCACCTGCACCTCTCACTGCACCTGCTCCTCTCACTGCATCTCTCACTGCACCTGCTCCTCTCACTGCACCTCTCACTGCACCTGCTCCTCTCACTGCTCCTCTCACTGCACCTGCTCCTCTCACTGCTCCTCTCACTGCACCTGCTCCTCTCACTGCACGTGCACCTCTCACTGCACCTCTCACTGCACCTGCTCCTCTCACTGCTCCTCTCACTGCACCTCTCACTGCACCTGCTCCTCTCACTGCATCTCTCACTGCACCTGCTCCTCTCACTGCATCTGAACCTCTCACTGGGCCTGCTCTACTCCCTGGGCCCCTTGCTCTTACTCTTCCTCGTCCAGACATTACAGTGTTTGTCTTTTTCTGTTTCTGTTTCCAAAAACATCACTCCTCAAAGTCCTCCTTTTACTGTATAAGTGTCAATGTAATAGAAAAAAATAACCCCTGCCACTGAGTCTAAGCCAGACTGGAATCAGCTGTGGTTGGCCCAATTTACCCAACATAAATCAGCTGTGTGTCAATTATTCAATTGTTTGTTTATTATCAGCTGATATATATTGTTTTTGAACTGATATCATTGCAGAAGCAGAGGTTTTTAGAGGTTTACTTTATCTAAGGTTTGGAATATTGTTTTTGCTATTGTGGGATGGTATGTGTTAACATTTGTAAATACTACAAAAACAATCCATAATTTTGTTGGGAGGTATAGCTTGTCTGTTAAGAAAATGTAAGCATTGTGGAAATGTGTTCACTGACTGCATATTGTGTGAAAACGACATGAAATGTGTGAATGGTATGGCCACAAAAGACCGATGCTGTGCTAATTGTGTTAAGAGTTTAGAAAATGTATCTGAAGTATGGATAAGCGCTTGTTAGCGACTGAAAAAAACTGTAATGTCTTCCATATGAAAGGACTAAATATTAAATGAAATTGTAACTGTAGTGGAATACAGTTACTTATATTTTGTATTTTAAATACGTAATACCATTACATGTATTCCATTACTCCCCAACCCTATAAGTATAAATGCAAGTGTATATATATATATATATATATATATATATATATATATATATATATATATAGGTCTGACATTACCAGGTCAAATCCAGCGATGATATCTGGATATTGTTTCTGCATTTCAATGGCCTCTAGTACATCCTGCTTCACGTCAGACACACTATGAGACCTGTGTAAGATTCAGAAAATACACTATACTAATCAGCAAAAGAGGATAATTTTTGGAGATGCTTGTAATAGTGGAAATGTCATTTCTTTGTTTAGTGACTTCATTCAAGTGACTTTATTAAATTAACTGATTAGTCTTTAAAAGAACATTTTCTTTTCAGGAAAAAAACACTATATGAAATGTAATTTGGTTCAATGCATGGATGACTTAAATAGATGTAAATGTTACATGATTGTTACTTTTTTTGTTGGTTTTATATAATTTTACCTTTGGACAGATAAGATTAGACGAGTTCCTATAAAGTCTGGATGACTTGCTCTGAACTGCTCGGTGACGTTTCTGTAGGCTTCTAGAGACCACGCTCTGTCATGGTAAGTGCCATCCAGTTTATAGGCCTAATAAACATTAATCAAGTTGAAAATTTGTAAATAGGTGAGTTCAGATGTTTCATTTTCAAAGAAATGGTTTAAACTCTCACCTAGGAGCACATAAATGATTAAAAGTCCCTAATGGTGATCCAACTAAACGGTCACAAACCTTGGACTGTCCAACTCTCAGCTCCAGGTACATGATGTTGTCTTCATAGAGTTCCTTCAGACCCTGGTAGATGTAGTCTTTAAAGACAGGTGCATATGTGATCAGCCCAGAGATAGCGAGAAAAGTTTCCTCAAACCTTCCCCACACTACATCCTGTGTCGGGTAAGCAGTCTCTGGATCCTCCGTGAAGAGTGTAAGATTCTGCATTAAACTGAGGAATTTACTCCATTAGTCTGTTTATTTGTTCATGAACTGCTTAATGTCAAAAATACTGTGTATTTTGGGTATTATTATGTTTTTTTGTGTGTTTATTATACATGTATAAGCCACACTTAAAATGTATGAAATTAGCTTGATCACCTGTTGTCAAAAGCAGTGACATCACCAAGACTGGCCCTCAACATGTCTAACCGACTCCAGGAAAAGCATCCCCAACGCAGGAAGGGCATATGTGCAGAGAATAGGAACCTCACTGAACCGTTTGACGTGAAGCAGATATAACAATGAGGCCTGTATGTGACATTCAGCACCAGCCAATCCACACTCACCTGGGCGGTGCTGTGGATGTGCAGAGCGGCACCTGCAAAGTACAGAATATTTTGTCACCTGAAAAACAGACAAAAGGAGTGAGTGACCCGCTACCCTTTTGTTTACCTTTGGGCATTTTCTGCAGCAGTTTGAAGATGGGGCTTTTTTGGATGATGTGTCGCACTTTAAAGAAGTGTTTGGAGGGGGGGAACGGTGAAATGGCCATTTCTTTCACTTTTAGCTGGTGTAGACGTGAGTCTAGTTGCTGTTCTGCCTTTGTGAGCTCCACTCTGCCCCCTACCTGCTGGGAGAGCTCTTGTTTCAGCATCTTTTCCCTCTGATGGGGGTCTGGCATTGGAGTGCACTCTCTGATACACACTAACATCACCATGATCAGAGGATATGGCCAGCTGGAGATTTGCTGGAAGAGACTCTTCATTGTTTATTTGTAGCCTGACAGGACTAGAAATCAAAGAGGGGTTGGGATGGGGAGAGGAAAAGAGATAGACTTTTAAAATTTGCTTTATTTTACAAATTGTTATAAAAACATAATTTATAATGAGAGAGAGAGACTGAACCACATTTATTTAAAACATATAGGTAAACCCAGTCAGTGTTATCACCGAAAATCTACATTACACAATCTCAATTACAAAGAGAAAAAAATAACATAAATAAATAATAATAACAACAACAAAAATAACAACAATATAACTCAAAAAGTCAACAATAAATCATAATTTTCATTAACAGCACATAACACCCCATTTATGGCCCAGGTATTCACAAACATTGGTAAGCACCCTAACAGTTTGTAATATGCATATTCTATCCTAACCCATGACCATAAAGAAAGGATCTAAAGTCAAGTCAAGTCAAGTGGTTTTTATTGTATCTTTACCAAGCATCTTATTTTTCCTTGTTTTCCCAAATGGCGAGTTTGGCAGATCCAAACACAAAATGTAATAAAACCAAAACAATTTTACAATTAACGGAATATTTTGGCCCAAAAATGAACAATTTAAATACCCATTGAAGTAAAAAAAGAAAACAAATTACCCAAATCTGCACATTGCACAAAAAGTTGAAAAATTGTGTCATTCCCAGAACAAAAAGGGCAACCCACCCCTACATTTGGATTGAGGTGCACCACATGTCTGTTCGTGGCTATTGCACCATGTATGATCCTCCACTGTAAGTCACCAGTCCGTTTATAAATTGGGCATTTGTACAGTGACCGCCAGCTACCTTTTGGGGGAGATGTCCACTCCAAAGAATTCAGTCCATCTAGATGACATTACTCCAGATAAAAGATGTGTATTGGTCACTTTTACACGTCACATACAGAGCTTTTTTTTTTCAGTAGACTCAAAACTATCCAGCTGAGAGGTTTTACAAGGGTTTATCTCCATAGTTGGTCTTTAAAGGACATATCTTGAGATTGACCTTCAGGTCCA
The DNA here is from genome assembly GCA_032164185.1 of Moxostoma hubbsi. Taxonomy (NCBI): domain Eukaryota; kingdom Metazoa; phylum Chordata; class Actinopteri; order Cypriniformes; family Catostomidae; genus Moxostoma; species Moxostoma hubbsi. The sequence goes on from JAVLUX010000043.1 coordinate 4,278,045, forward strand.
CATACAGAACCATCTTGTGAGCCACATTCATAATCAAGAAGAGAACATTATCATCAGATACAACATCATCCATCGCACTACCATCATTGCTCATTGACACGTCTCCCTCTCCTGAGACAGTGTGCCCATTCTCTGTTGCACGAGAAGCTATGTGGGCATGCAAACGTTTTATGACCTAAACGTGGCAATTTATTTTATGTAATTGTATGACTGTATGGATGTATGCAAAAACTGGCAGTTTAAGGTTCTTTCAGTGTGGCATTCAAAGCACCTTAAACTGCCAGTTTTTGCATACACCATATAAGTTCTCCCTTCGTATCGTGCTCGGGAATGAAACATCCAGCGTATTCTCGGGGGAGTCCAGAAACATAAACACCTGTCTTCTGAAAGACTTGATGTGTTTCTTGATGTGTTTCAGAGATGGGTGTTTACAGCCTAGCGTAATCGTTTTGAACGCGCTGACAGATTTGCAAAACCGTACTAATTCCCATTCCAACGCTTCATCCGGAATAAAAGGTGGAACATTCGCTGTCGGAGCATGTAATGGGGTTACCTGAACAAAATTGTCATTTATAACAAGACAATTCTCGATTAAACGATTAACAAGGTTTTGACCTTTTAAGAACACCACTATGGCCTTATTCATGCGAGAAGCGGACACTATATTTTCATGTCCCACTTTCTCGCCAGTCGAAATGAGCACATCTTCCACTGTGACGCCGTCCTCTGGCACACACCAGAAGCAAGGACAATGACAGCGTCTCCTCACGAGACACCATCTCCTTGTGCAAAATTCACAACAATAATCAAACTGAGGCTAAATTTAACTTAAACCATGCAAGGAAAAAAGAAATAGAAAAAAAAACAATTACATTTAAAGCTGAATTCACACAGCTCGGATCTCAACAACACCACTCTCAACAAGCAACACACACACACACACACACAGAGAGAGAGAGAGAGAGAGAGAGACTCAATATAAGGGTGATGTACATCAAAACATACATTGATGGCATTTCAGGTTCAACTTTAAGCTTGTTCATGTCCCAGGGGTTGATGTTTATTAAAACGAACAGATATGAAGGTCTTATTAAAACTTAATTGGAAACGTTTTACCAAGTCTTTATAGTTTATTTTTGATTGGCTACTTTAAAACATTTTTAACATTAAAATACTGACTGTTTCAAAAGAACAGCCACGATACATGAACAATATGCGTGTAAACATGATTTTAGTGTGATATATCACTTATGAACATTTTCTGTTTAAAGTTATTGTCAATTTTACAATTTCATTGCCATGATGATGTAATATTAACAAACCCTAAAATCCTAAAATGACTGTAAAAATGACAATTTACACAAAATAATACATTATGTAAATGCTTTTAGAAACCCTCCCAACATTGGCCCCATTGAAACCCTGATTTTTGCTCTCTTTTATTTTTAAGAAAAGGAGGGATGAGTCAAAATTTATTTGTGAGGTAATCAATATTATGCCACAAATCCAGTCAATTGATCTTAACTTGTATTGAACCCAGAATATTCCTGTAAGTAGCCTGTTACAGCTGATATGCCTAATTCACAGCTAAATGGTTAAAGATCATTTTAAACATAATTTCAGCGCCGTTTTGTCATTTATTGGGCTGATTTTGATGATTAATGAAATTGCTTGTCAATTATTTTAACTTAACAGTATCACGTCTTTTGCTATTTAACTGTTCAGGACACTCCTCAAATGTCAACTTCCTTTTACTTTTACAGGATATGAAAAAAATCTATTTTAAGTTCACTTGCCACTGCATACAGATTGAGCTCTTGTTCAAAAACAACCTTTGTGGAATTAATTTTACTAATAAATATTATCATCTTAATATGGTATCCCCATAAGACAATATCAAAAATTCACATCTCTAAAATTCCAATTTGGTTAAAGTTTATCGGTAGGAAAACAACAGCCCCAATGAGAAAAGTTGTTGAAGGTATTGATTACAAATAATTAGTAAAGATCCATCAGTCTATGATAAAACAATGTATACCGACCTTCAAGACGATTCTCTGAAGACATGTATTTGAGCTGCTGCAATTTTGAATGTCTAGTGATATTAACTCTGCAGTTCCTCATTGTGCATGATGAGAATGTGATGACAATAGAGCATGTGACAAACTGCAAAAAACAACAATGACTCATTCAAGAAGAGCCTTCTGCAAACCCTTCAATATAACATTCCCCAAATCATTGACATTTACCAATTTACTACATACTATTATACATCTACACAACAGTCAATAAGCACACACTGGGAGAAAATCTGATAGATACTGTTTTTCATTATATATTATTTTCACATCAATTTAATCTTTGCAGTGTTAACAGATACATTGTTTCTGATATACAGGACATGCTCTGCACAGGAATGACAAAAAAAAATAAAAAATCAAACACGTAAACATATTAATGGTCATATCTTTATCGCCAAGGATGTTCAGAATGGGCCGCCTTTTCCTCGCCATCCTCTAAATGAGGTTGTAAACTGAAACTTAGAAGAGCTCATGGAATTGTTTACTTCACTTTAAGACTCTGTCGAGCTTTTCTGTAAACATATTACAGCTGCAGTCAAAATCAACACATGAGATGTAAAGGACCAGAGTTCCAGCAGACATTCAAAACACTACTTTGGACCTTTTTAACAGCAATAATGAATCACCACATACAGAACACACATACACATGATATTTTCTTAAATACAGACACAGGCATGGGATTCTTAACAGCAGAATAAAAAGAAAAGTACAACATCGAACAAAGGCATTCTGCCGTAGCTCTATCGTAGATCAGTCCATGAACTTTCGGTTCTGGTTTGCACCAAATAGGGCAACTCGGATTTCAGGCATCATCTGAAAAAGATTTTTTTTTTAAACGATAAATTTAGCTGGTGTTCACCAGACGGTTTTATGGCGAAATCTTATCTGACTCAGCGACTCAATTTCTTCTATAAAAGAGGAAATCATGAAGCTAACATTTACATTTTAGAATGCTCTACGAAATTATGTTCAATGTTTGCAGTACCTGTTGTGCCATGAGGTCCAGTCTGCTCTCCAGAGTGTTGGACACCTTGATCTTCCCATCAGCATTATACAGCTCAATACCTCCAGAGCTAGAAAGAAGGAACAGACACAGTCAATACACAAACTGAAACAGCGTAATCCATGAAAACAAACACACAATTCATGGAATATTCTGGGTTCAATACAAGTTAAGCTCAATCGACAGCATTTGTGGCATAGTTACAATGGTTACAATGAGACACTTACAATGGAAGTGAATGGGGCCAATTTTTAGAGGAAATGTAGAAATGTGAAGCTTATAATTTAATAAAAGCACTTACATTAATTCTTCTGTTACAATGGGTGTATTGTTTGAGATGTTAAGTTGTTTGAATCACTTCTACGGTCCTTTTTAAGAGTTTTGGGGTTTATGGCGTTAGGTTGTCATTGCAAAAAAAGAATCAACATTCATTTTTGAGGTAATCAACATGATGCCACAAATGCTGTCAATTGACCTTTCGCAAAGCTCCGCCCCCCTTAGTTACTGTTGCTCGCACTGACAATCTCTGTAGAACTCCCCACAGGAATGAACGGGAGATTGCCGTGAACGACGTGGTTTTTAGCAATATATTCTTATAAACGGAATGGAAGATATTTTTACGTGGTCTGGTATGAAGAGTGACATTGTAATGAAGCATTTTGTAAAAGAAACTGTTAAATTACACAGTGAAAACTGTGCAGACTGTGAATCAAAATCAAGGCAAACAATTATTACAGTCACTTGAAAAGAGAACACATCTAATAACATTAGCGTAAGTGAACAGAGCTGTTTATGACGTCTCATAACACACTTATTTTGATGCTGTGAACTGTTTATTTACTAGCGCTTTTACTATGACTTCAATCAGTACATTAATTAATTAACGTTCAGTTTTTAGCTTTAAATTTACCTTGAAGCAAACGTAGGTGACGAGGCAAAGACGCAAAATCTAATGACAATTGCCTCAGCATCAGTCTCCCTTGACGCGTTTGATTACGCACAGGCGAGTTTAAATCGACACGGACCAGGTGGAAGCTTTGAGTTGTTGATTGAGTTCTGTTCAGTTCATTTTTTGCGTGTTTTGTTCATATTTTATCTGTATATGTTTTTTGTAATATTTCTTTGTTCATATGTCGTGTTTTAGTGGACAAAAAACATGGACAAGTTCTTGACAAGAAAAAATATTGACGATGGTTAGCTTATGTGGGATAGTGGTGTGCTTTAGAATTTTTTTAGTCGTAAAAAGTGTGCCGTGGCAGAATAAAGGTTGGGAAACACTGGTTTAATCCATAACATGCTCTTCTCAAGATTTATTTAAAGATTATTAAAAAAAGAAAGAAAGTAAAACACTATGGGTATCCACTTTGGATAACTCATTTCACTATTACAAACGACCCGGCAACAACGTGTCTCACATTTTTGGGATAATTTTGATAAAATCACGCCTTAAAAGTACTCACACACACATTACTTCCATAGGCTGCCATTGGAAAATAGCAAACGCACGTCAGAGTAATGGCAGCAGGGCAACAGTTGCCAAGACAGGATTGGTCAGAAGAACTTTTAAGGCGGGGCTTAACGAAGGGTCAATTGAGCAAAACTTGTCTTGAATCTGGAATATTCCTTTAAGGATTGTGTTACTTCCCCAAACACACAGTATAAACCTACTAAGAACAACAGATTTAAAAAAAAAGTCTACTTCAAATCAGTGGAAATGCATAGAAAATTCAAATAGGCTGCTCACATTTCTGGAGAGAGGAAGTTATTCTGGTCAATGCGCACTTCAATAATGTCCTTCACTGATGCTTTGTAGATTGGGATGTTTTTCTGCACAGCAGCCTAATAAATGGAAACAAATGTGTGCTTATTGACAGAACCATAAAAGTGTCTATAATATAAATAAATATGAATGTAAATGTTTATTTCGGTAAAGCATGTACATACCTGTACAATACCCACGTCCTGTTTGCGGCAACGGATGGTTACTTTTGTTTCCAGGAGCTGGTAAAAACCCTAAAACATGCAGAAAGAACATCAGTGTGTGTCTTTGTCAGCATTTGGCATCCATGTTTTTGAGATATCCAATTAATACATGTAATTGTGTGTATAAAGAACCATTTGCTCACCTGCAGGATAAGCCCGTCCATTAGAGCGGAGTATCTGGATGGGTCTCTGGCTACATTAGCTAGTCGCTGACGTGCATCATTTAGCAAATCCTAAAAAGCACAGGATTAAATCAACTGCATCAGTAGAGTACATGGTCTAAACGAACAGCTACCCAAAGTTCAAGGTCCAAAGTGGGAACAAACCGAAATCATGTCATCACGGGCCTTCAGGACCTTCAATCTGGATTGGTTCATTAGATTGGACATTTGACTGTGGACGAGAATCAAAAAGTTCACGATTAGCAACAATGAGAGTGCACAATAATAACATTAAGAAATAATTAAATAATCTGAAACTGTGTTGAACTGCATGAGTGCATTGAGAAACTGAGATTTTGAGGAAACAGGTCATTTCCACACACTCACATTTTCTTCTGCTGTTCGATCTGTTTCTCCTTCTTCTCATAATACTCCATAATCTTCAAACGCTGGGTCTGAACAAGCCGACCTTTCTCAATGTTGAACTCCTCTTCTGCCTGCAGAGGGAGTCACTTATCATATCGGCTTCATCACCAGCTTCCCATGAGATCTCCAAAAGCATGCGTTAAAGCTTAGAGTCATTTTACATTGAGTAATTCAAATGTGTGCGTGAATTACCTTTGCATCAATCTCCTCTGCTTTTTCATTGGCCTCCTGTTCAATGAAAGCCATCATGTGCTTGATCTGAAAACATAAGGAAAACAAAAAAAGAGAAAAATTCAACATCAAAACACCCTGAAATCAATATGATATGTTACAGTGTTAAAGCATTTGGTCATTTATATGAAAAGTACAGGTCGTTCAGTGTTATGTGAGATTAATGCAATGCTCTTAAACTGAAATGTCTGATTTATTTTTCAGCTTGTCATATCCCTTTATCTAAACTGAAACACACTTGTAAATGTAAGATCATGTTCAATTAGTTGTAGCCCCATTAAAAAGATGTGGTGTGTGTGTGTGTGTGTGTGTGTGTGTGTGTGTGTTGGTTTACTTGCTGTACTTCAGGGACAAAAATTTCCCAGAGCAGAGCATGACAATAAAAAACATATTCACTATAGATTTATGTGTATTTTCGTATGTATGTTAGAGTAGGTTTCAGGTATGTCATTAAAGGTACAGTTCACCAACTGCCCAGTTGGTGGCAATATGCATGAAGAATGTGAAAATTAAAGTGGAGATTTATTGTAAAAAAAATTATTTAAATATTGACCTCTCACCCACACCTATCATATCACTTCTGAAGACATGGATTTAACCACACAGTCATATGGATTACTTTTATGCTGCCTTTGTATGCTTTTTGGACCATCACATTTCTGGTCATCATTCACTTGCATTTTATGGACCTATAGTGCTCAAATATACTTCAAAAATCTTTGTTTTCTGCAGAAGAAAGATGCGAGTAAATGATGACAGGATTTTAATTTTTGGGTGAAATGTCCCTTTAAAATCTGCAGCAAAAGTCTCATATCTTAATATTGTGTTTCATCCGCAGTAGGTTTTCCTCTTGCTTCACTTCGCGATATTCACACTACTTTGAGGAATATGTATTGTGCATAAACAGCAGACACATTTAATAATAATAATAATGATAATAAAAAATCGTATCTTCTATACAATAGTTCAGTTTTAATCTATTCATATCAATGCACTATTATTACAGTATAATTGCACTATTATTATACGGACTCGTCTCGTGATTCAAGCGCGTGAGCCATTAAATAAAAGACGAACAACCTTGAAGGCCACATCACGGCATCACATCAAGATGCTCCTGCCAGGCTTATGTAAAGTAATGCACTTGCCACAGAATTCACTGACTAAATATGACACAGTATTGTGCTTTAATGAAGGTTAACTAATGCATTTAAACGCGTTTTCACCTGTTTCTGGACGTCGGCATCGCTGAGCGCCATGACTGCTGCTATAAGAGGATTTTAAACTCCACCGAGAGAAGAAGGTCGACCGCGGCGACAGGAAGAGCGCTGTGTGTCACACGGTGTTTTAAAATAATTGTGAAAAGCCTACAGACTCAAAAACGCACAAATAATGGCATGAAAGAGGTCGATCGTGGCAGACTGAGAGGCTAGAAAATAGACTGGAAGGATCAGCTGATTCTCAGTCAAAGATGACACAGTCGTCACATGACGCGTGTTTCCTCTGTGGTAACCAATCAGATTTCAGTGCGCTTCGGCCGCTATTTATTTATGGTTTATGCGACATCTGTGCTTATTTTGAACCTGTGACAAGCTGAATAATAATAGTAATAATAATAATAATTTTGCTAAAAAACTGTGACTGCAAAATGTATATGTTTCGCCAAAAAAATGTAAATAGCTATATTGTTGCAATAGATGTGCCATTTATTTATTTCTTTTTAATAAAAGATGGCGCCAAGCACATTTTTCAAGAATTTTTGTTTTTCCAAAAATAATTTTTAAGATTTAAAAAAATTAAAATACATTTACTGTTCAAAAAGAAGAAAAAAGTCTATGGAAACTTAGAAAATGTTACTGGAACATTATGAACTACTCTGTGTTTACTCTGCTAGGACATCATGTGTAGACTTGAGGGGAACTGTCTTTATAAAGTATATTCACAATGACCAATGTCCTTGTGGCCAGTTGGTCAAAGGTAATTGCAAAAATGGCTCAGAAACATTAAGTGAAACTGCGAAATTTTTTTGTTGTACAAAATTTTTAAATAAATGAATTCTGAAAAAAGTCTATGATAATTTTTCAGATGAAAATTTGTTTGATATTTTGTTTTGTACAATGCAATGCATTCCTTTTAAGTGTTACTTATGTGTCCAAATACATTTGGGACCGCTGTAGAATAAATCTAGAAAACAATAACAATAGCATTGACCTAAATCACTGTGTGGATTTTTGAGACTTAAAAACATTATGAAAAAATGATTGTTTGTCTTAACTTGTTTACTTTCGTCAGGGAGTTTTGGGTGGTTACTGGGGTGTTTGGGCATTACTGCTGTAAATGGTTGCTTATTGGCCAATGTCAAAAGATACCATCCCCAAGTCTCTATAAATATCCTCATTTCTAGATATGTGTCGGGACCTGTTCTATGGAAGTCTATATAATTTTGGCAGGTTAAAGTTTTTTATTATAAAATAAACATATATATATATATATTTAAATATAATACACAATTCTTTATTTGTTTCAAACAGAAACAATGTGTACGTTTTCCAATAATCAGTTTTCTTTTACTCAAAATGCAGGGTTTACTGAAAATCTACTGACAAAAGAAAAGTACCACTACTGAAATACAGATGGAGCTCTTTATAGCTGAACATAAAGCTTGTGTTTAGTGTTACAAAAAAAAGAAGAAGAAGAAAAAAAAGAAAATAGAAATCCTATGTGTCAGTGTTTATAATCAAAAGGGAGGTGTGCTGTATACTGTTTTTACTCTATTGGGTTTTTAACCCAAATAGGAGGGTTGTTAAAATTTGCTCACAAAACAGAATGGTTAAACAAGTGAAGACATGGCTGGAAAGCCTTCAAGGGAAACAATAAACCAATGTCCTAGAAAGCAGATGAATGTATCAAGATCCTGAACTTAGAACAAAGCAAAGCTGCAAAGACTAAAGGGAGTTATTCTACTTTGTCATGAGCTGGACAGATCCAATGGACTGAGGGGTTGGGCTGTGGGGGACAGAGAAGGGAGGGGCTGGGTTGCATTCTGTTAAGCTCCAGTGACCCATCCTGTGTATTTACTCAAGGCTCCAGTCCTGCTTTCATTTGCTGACTAAACCCAGTGCCTAAACAAGGTGAGATCTGAGATCAATAGCTGCTCTTACAGAATGCCATATTAATTTAATCTTCTGGTTCAGGCATGTAGGTTTTAAGACAGTGTTTATATTGTAGTCTATTGTCTCTAACAGCAGACTATAGGACAAAGACACATTTAATGTCTCCCAATTGCCAATTACTGTCTCAAAAGAATGGGCATATTTTTGTTGACCACTGAAAATGGGACAGTGTATTGTATCTGATTCCAAGCATATAGTGTTGTCATATGAGAATTTGGACAGTTAATTTTCTGTTTATTAAGTGCTAGATGTGTGCTATTAGGTATTCAGAATTTTTAAACACTATCATGGCTGTACATGTAGCATCGTTTTGTTTGTTACTTGCCCCAGGGTTTAAAGTTAACTAGATTAGCTTAGCCAGGAAAAGGGTTTATGCTGTATCACAACAATCCTCCATTGTCTTAGCATTGTACACATTATATTCACTATGCTGTAACAGTGGGCATACAGAATGTAGAATTACTTATTCAGTCATATGAACTGAATATTTCTACCGGCTAAATATTTCTAACAGGTCTTTTGCCATTTAAAGCTCTCCCTCTAAGTGTATGCAGAATAAGTAACCTGTGCTATTATATTCTGTTAGTCACTTTTTCCACTGATTCATATTCAGCAGTCAGTTCTGCCTTTAACAGAGGTCAGAGTTAAAACGCTATCCCATGTATGTCTTGCAAATCTGATCCCTTTAAGCACGTTGACCTTTGATCTTGGTGATGGGCTTTAGTCTACTATCTATTCACAATCTGACTGTTGACACAGCACATGCTTTCACTGTGACGCTATGTTTCACATCCTACAACAGAGTCCAAAACTAAGAAAAGCTCAAACTTGTACAAGCACCACTGTGTCCATTGCTTTCATTCTGTTTTTTTGGGAGATGTGATTGGAAACCAAACTGTATTGTGCTATTCATGCACCCATGATCTCATGAAAACAATAAGTGTAGATTTGTTCATTCTGTAGAAGTGCTACGTGCAGTTAATCATGCTCCTCTGTCATGTCATGTGAAATATCTGACATTCTCTGTTCATGGGAACAGATGGAGATATATATATATATATATACTGTATATAGGTTGCACACTCAGATATGTGTGTACAGGCCTATACATAGATCAGAGTGTGGAGACAGATAAGATTGTTTCAAATGCACATTTGTTAAACACCCAAAAAAATACACAAATAATGAAAAAAAAAATTGATTTAATCCATTAGAATGTGACTGGATCATGAAAAGTGGGCGTGAAATGCCCGAATGGAAAGCAACTGTCTGATTTTGAAAGTATAAAATGCCATCCGTTTTCAAAGACCAAAATGACAACTTATTACACGGCTCTCTGGAATACTCGATTCTGATTGGTCAGTGGCACCATCTAGTGGTCCAATATATTTCTCTGTAACAACCGCACATCCACGTATCAGACCGATCATCCGGGTACTGCCAGCCATCTCTTCTGCTTCTCACTGTGTTATCTCTACAAGTAAGCTAATAAAATATTTTAAACTCAAATCAATGTTTTATGTCCATTTTATTTGCGGCTGAAAAGCACTGTTGTGCTCTGTGGAGCCAGATGGCTGGAGGGGAGGAGTTGAAAAATAAGATGGCTTGATGATGTCAGACGAGAAGGAATGTTGTTTCAGAGGCAGAGCAAGTTATTCGGGCAGCTGTGGCTCAGGTGGTAGAGCGGGTCAGCTGCCAGTCGCAGGGTTGGTGGTTTGATTCCTGGCCCGCATGACTCCACATGCCGAAGTGTCCTTGGGCAAGACACTGAACCCCAAGTTGCTGCAATGTCAGGCTAGCGCCTTGCATGGCAGCTCTGCGGCCATTGGTGTGTTAATGTGTGTGTGTGTGTGTGTGTGTGTGTGTGTGTGTATGGGACACAGTGTAAAGCACTTTGGTAAACTCTGATGTTAAAAAAAAGCACTATATAATTGCAGAACATGTACCATATTGCATTTTGATAAACTGAATAATTGTGTGTATTAAAATTAAAATTAATTCAATTTTGATTTCAAATTGACTTTCCAAATTCCCACAATGTTCTTTTGATACATCCACATTGATTTAACAGGCCATTGAATTTATTTCCTCTTTGTATCTCTCATCTTTAGGATTCACTTAAGAGTGAAAAACCTGTGGACACTATTCAGAATTTCAAAGCGTATAAAAAAATCTTCCACCCTGTCTGAGGACAAGCAGTTTGTGGGGCCCAACCCTCCCCAGGATCTAAACCCAAACCTGGAAGAGAGTATTGAGCCCATCCAATGGCAGACTGATAGTCTGGCTGAGTCCTGGGCATCTGTTGGTGACATGGAGCCTGAGGTTCAAAGTCTAGAAACCAGTGAGATGGTCCTGGTTGCAGAGGACCAAAGTGAGAACCACTCCTCCAGCTCTGACATCATCCACCTAGAGGCAGAGCTTCATGAGAGGGTGGAGTCAGATGAAGAGGCGGAGGCAGATCTTCAAAGCAGCGTGCTGAGTATGCTTGTCAGCGACAGGGAGCTGGCGGAGATGAGGGCAGAGATGGATGTCATGTCTTCTGCAGATCATGATTTGAGGCCTCCAGAGACTGTGGAGCTTCTAATGTCTGTGGAGGAGCCCAGTGTGGAGGAGATCGAGATGGAGGAGGCTTCTTCTCAGCCAATTTTTCCTCACACCAGTCTTCTGCCTGAGCCATCAGATTTCACCCTCGCCTCCATCCCCATTCCTGAAATCATCGCACAGGCCTTAGATCACCCTCCATCTCCACAAGAACTTCCTCAAACCCATGCAACTACATTTACAACCTCAGACGAAGTTCGTATCTCTGAATCTGGTTCTACAAATGCATCTGTATCTCAAGACCTCACAAGATCGTCTACCCAGGAAGTGGTTTCAAAGGCAAAGCCTGTGCCAGCGACCTCTGCCACTTCACCTTTCGAACTCCCTGTGTTGCTCGTTGGTGGTGCCACCCTGGTGGCAGTAGTGGGAGTACTTACATATGCATTGAGTAGAAAGTAGCAGGACTGTATTTGTCTTTGATTTCAACAATTAAAAAAAGTTGTCTTTTGGGGTACTTGGTTTAACCTCAATGTACCACCCCCATACTGATAAAAAATAAACTAAAAAGCAATAATATTTCAAATGTTGTCATAGAATATTATATATATATATACACACTTTAAAGGTTCAACATTGATCTAAAAATATTCCTACATAGGTTGTTTTACAATAATACAATAATTAATTATTAATAGTTAAATAATTTGCCAATTAACAATGTATATGATGGAAGCACATTTCCATCACATAGAAAATTGTGCTATAGTAAGTCAAAATTATGAGATTAAAAAAAAAAGTAATTATTATGATGCTAATTCATAATTACAAGACTAAACAGTCACAATTTGGAGATAAAAATCTAGAAATTATGAGATAAAATTATGATTTATTACGTAATTTTTACTTTTTATCTCATAACTGTAACTTAGTATTTAATTGCTATGACTTTTTATCTCATAATTACGCATTTATATATATATATATATATATATATTAAATGACACCTCCTAGACAGCAGATGGCAGTATGTCTCTCTTCAAAGGATGTGAACGTCTTTTTTACCAAGCAAAAGGGAATGAATGACAGCATCGTATGCGGAAGTTTTTTAGTATTCGATGATTTCTCATTACCAAGCGCCTAAGATCGTCAAAAAATGAGTAAATCAAAGACGGCAAAGAAAGAGAAGATGAGTGTGGCAAGTGAGGTAAATGTGATATTAGTATATTTGCACCTTCATGTCATACTATGATGCGTATGAACCAATTGACTGCTGTTACAAGGCAGTAGCCATATATTAATTAATTAATTAAAATATAAAGAGTGAAGTGCTTCGTAATCAAATGTTTAGTATCTTCTCTAAATATGTGAATAGTTTCGTAGAAATGCTTCATCTGCTGTAACGTAGATCACGAAGGACTCCTTACGACCAGGTCCTATGAGAATGCATGCATGCTGCTGTTTTATATTATATGCTGAAATACTTTGCCAATTTTCTGGTCCAGATTGACCGCATTGAGGAGCGCAAATTACACTGTAAAAACAACCTGGAGAGGGCGGAGTTTAGACAGAGAAAAGAGCAACTCTCTGACCACGACAGGTGAGAATATGATGATGTCATATGATAATTATATGACGTAATGATGACGACACCTAGGCATTGCAGTGATTCAATTATAAGCCATTTTCGCTGCACAATCTACTCTAGTAACACAAAACACAATCAAATGGTACTGTAAGCTGCTCATAAAACAAGTGCATATCACAGTGATAGAAAATATAAATTGTCTTAAGAGTTTTCATGTGCTGCTGACAGACAGGCCCTGGAAGATGAAATGACCATAATGAATGAAAGAATACAGAAATACGGTGAGTCAATCTGACATCTATTATACCCAGAATACCCAGTGTATATTTTAAAATAACTTATTTTCTATTCAATTAAATTGCTATCAATTGTACCAGAATAATACATTAAATAAATATGAACTCAATCGTAATGAAGTGGCTGTAGTGATTTGCATGTTTCATTTTTTTAGAAGACGACTTGCAGATGTTGAGAGGAGAGAACAGGAGGAACATGATGCTGTCCGTTGCTCTGTTAGCCATCAGTGCTCTTTTCTACTACACATTCGTACACTAAAGAGAATTATTCTACTAAATATGTTGACTGAGAATGAACTATGGAGGTTTGAAATCCAGTCGAACCCATAATCACCCACTTGCCATTCTCTAGCTGGCAACATTGGTTCAGAGGTCAGAGGGTGTGTCAGTGTCACTTTATCCATGAATACAACATACCATATTCAGCTTGGCTATGATGTGGATTGCTTGAATACCGCTGTCTTCGTGCTGTGAAGCATCATACACTTGTGTCATCCATAAGAGAGAGTTACAGATCAGGATGTTTAATGCATTTGCCAACAATCTGTGTTTGAAGATGTGTTTGAAAGTAACTGTAACTACTACATGGAGGTCAAAATACAGTATATTACATATATGTCACCATTGCATTGCCAAAGTAAACGTGTAAAGCTAAATTTAAGTGAATTATTACACTGAATGTATGACATTTTCACCAAAGATTACTCATTGACTTCTCTGTCCAGCTCACTGTTTATTGCATTTCAACAGGACAAACATGCACAAGAGTGGGGTGGGGCAGAGGGTGTAATTCCATCAAAAAACAAAAACAATTATCAACCAAATGTTCAGATTAAATCATAAAAAAAACAGCCATTAATAAAATGCAATAATGTCCCAACAGGCTCCTGTTTGTCCCTTTGTTATCCGTAATGCTTGCATTAAATAGAATTGGTACACTTTTTCAGTACAGTCAATTGTAATGCATCAGCACACTACACATCCTGTTATATCCAGTCCTATTGTAAACCCGATGTTCAAGAAGTACCATGAACTACTGGGTTGAACCTGCTGCCAACAGACTCTAATCTGACTTTGTGGCGTCTCCTTTGGACAACAGAGGAATTATATGCTGATATATTGTAACATACTTTAGCTGACCGCTGAGTATTACACTGGACTATTGGCTCAGAGAGTGCCTATATTCCTTGTGATGTACACTGATATCTTATTTTTTACATTTTTATTATTATTACAAATGGGATAAATAGCTAGCCAAGTAGTATGCAAAGTAAACTTGAGACGTAACTAAAATATATTCAATTTTTATCTCAAAATAAAGACTTAAGGATATTCAAAACAATCTGTAATTTAAAATATTCTAAAATGCATATGTATTTTCATGTAATAGTCACATGTTGCATGTAACTCGCAATCAATAGAATGAAAAACAAATGAAATGAGGGCATTGATAAAAACAAAAACATTGCATTGAGACACCAGCTTCACTTGCAATACATTGAACATTTTTCAGGTGTGACCGCAGTTCTATGGTCTAATACTTAAGTGATGATGATGACACAGATCGGCCCAGAGATATTTACCACAACAAAAAACGTCACAATTTTTATTGGATTTTCCATGGAAAGCGAGCCAGGAAAAATGAATGCACAGCTATCATTAAGAGACCTGCCGTTACTCTTCATGTTTCAGTGTATTTTTTAAATATATAGATCTGAAGTAACAGAGAACATTGAAATAAAAACACACATACACACATGTACTTAGTCACTTTCACGGTTTATGCTACAACAGACAGAGAGGGAGGGAAAAAGTGAGAGAGAGAGAGAGAGAAAAGAGGGACTCGGGGCCCTGAATCTGATGAATGGAAGAGAGAGTATGCACTTCGTTTTCATCAGGGCCACACATTAATTGTGACAACTGCAAGAGAAAAAAAGCAGAAAATAGTTTTAACATTTCTAAGCACGTCACGCATAAACTAATATCGCATTATGATAGGGGAAAAAATAGCGACTATGTTTGAAATAGCATAAAACCTATTTCCAGTGTGATGTTTGAATGTATGGTTAAATTGCAACACAGAAAACATCACATGTGCTATAGCTGCAGTTAAACTTACACCGGCTGCTCATTTACATAAAGTCTTTAATATTGAGGTCAGCAAGAGGATCTTTAGGAGGAGGAGGCTTCCTGGGACTCTGAGCCATTCCTGGAGACATCTGTGGAGGAGAAACACACAAGCAGGGACTGATAATTAACAGTGCAACTGCAGCTTTATAGTTAAATGGATGTCTATGTAAAGGGGCTTCCACATGTCTTGCGTCAGTGGAATCTATGAAGTGAAGCGTCAGTGTTGCCCATGGAATACTGCTAATATTTTGACCCCATTGCCGCTGACCTTTCGAAGCGTCAGCCAATGATTACCAGGTAGTTTCTCACACAGTCTGTCTTTGCAAAGACAGATCCAACTTTACAGCAAAGAAATTTTCACACACATTTTTACCTCATTAATTATGTCTTTTAGTTATAACAAAGCAACAAAAAATTAAACTGTAGAAATTTATGATGGGTCATTTATTGAATATCTCAATTTTTTTAATCATAAAATGTACGTCATTGCTTCCGAGCATCCAGAGACTAATTTGAATTCACCTTAAGACCTTAATGTAAACAAGTCCTCTAACTACTTTCTGCAATTAATATATCACAGCAATTACAAAGACTTTTTCTCTGCAAAGTCGAAATACATGTTTTCCATGTTTTCTGTGCACACCTCCTGCTTTCTTGCCAGGCAAGTTTGTCAAATCGCACCTCCATGACGTTATCTGCAATGTTTTGTGTGGAGTGTGTGTTGAAGCTCTGATGCAAATAAAGTGAAAGTCGCTTTAAAGGGATAGATACCAAAAATGAAAATTCTCCCATCATTTACTCACCCTCATGCGATCTGACATTCTTTCTACTGCAAAACACAAACTTAGATTTTTAGAAGAATGTCTCAAAGCTCTGTTGGTCCATACAATGTAAGCTCATAAAGGCAGCATAAAAGAAATTCATCAGACCAGTAGTTAAATCCATGTCTTCTAAAGCAATATGATACGTGTGGGTGAGAAGATGATCAATATTTAAGTCCTATTTTTACTATAAATCCACTTTCAAACAGCCTTCCTTTGCACATTCACGAGAGATCTTCTTCTTCAGTTTTTTTGCTGATTCACATTCTTCATGCATATCACCACCTAGTGGGCTGTTGTGCAAATATTATTTATTTATCCTTTGCTTTAATACCTCCCTTTTTTATTTTCCTTCCAGCCCAATAATGCAAATCCCCCCAAAAAACAGAAGAAAAAGAACTCGGTCCTCTTGTGAACGTGCAAAGCAGGGCTGGGGAAAGTGTACATTTATAGTAAAAAAGGATTTGAGAGTCACATGGATTACTTTTATGATGCCTTTATGTGCTTTTTGGTGCTTCAAAGTTTTGGACCCTGTTCACTTGCATTGTATGGACCTACAGAGCTGAAATATTCTTCTAAAAATCTTTGTTTGAGTTCCACAGAAGCAAGAAAGCCCTACACATCTGGGATGGCATGGGGGTGAGTAAATGATAAAATAATTTTCGTTTTTGGGTGAATGTAACACAGTTCAATGGAAAGAAGGAGGCGAGAACCGGCTTGACAATATAAATAATATTTTAATTATAATCTTGTCGGACAGCTGTCCGTAAATCTCTCTCTCTATCGCACTGCAGCTTCCAGTCGGCCTTTATCCCTCTCTAAGGCTTGATTAGCCTGATTAGGGGCCGGGTGTGCGGGATCACGACCCGGCCCCGCCCCCTGCCCTGCCACAGTGAACTATCCCTTTAAGCCACTTTCACTGCAGAAAGTAACAAGAGGACTTAATTACTTTAAGGTCAAAGGATGTTCTTGGTGAACTCATATTACATAAAGAACTGAGGACTCTGGATGCTCAGAAACATTAAGGTAAATACTTTTTAATCAAAAGAAATGATACAACTACTATATTTCTGCTTAAATTTAGACCGTTTTTAAATATTACTTCTTGCTTTGTACTATAAAAGACAACAGTGAGGTAAAAACATGTTTGAAAATGACTACGGTGTTTAGTTGGATCTGTCATTGCAAAGATAGACTGCGTATATATACAAATTGTCCGGTAATCATTGGCTGATGCTTCGAAAGGTCAGCGGTAACAGGGTCAAAATGAACATTTTTGGACTTTGTTTGGTGCCGGGGGCAATGCTCTGACACTTCACTCCATAGAGTTCAATGTTTCCAGCAATGCTGACATGAGTCATGTGGAAGCATTTAAATTAGTACATCAGTGTGCCTACAGTATGTGGGTGAATCAAACAAAAATCTCCTTTTCTTTCCTCAAAATACAATTTCTTATTTCCTTTTTTTATTTTAGGGTAAAATACAGCCTGGATTCATCTGCATGTAAATTTGTTGACTTCACTCTTGTGTGTGTGTCTAATACCGGTTGTCCAGGTGCTCCTGTGGTTGGAAACTGTGGCCTCATCATTGACTGTTGGCCGGCCATCATCGGTGAGCCGGGCATCATGGGAGCGGCTCCTGCTCCAGGCTGTGATTGCAGGACATAGAGTAAGACAAACACATACCCCTACACACACACATAAACATAAACACACACTCTTACCATGCCAAACGGTTTTGGGGATCCCATGATAGGAGAGACCCCGAGAGGGGAAGTCTAATCAGGTGGGAGGGATGAGGGGGGCAAGACGTTAGGACAGAACAACAGTAACAGCACAACACCTGACAATAGGGCTCTACCACATACAAACACGCAAGCACACACACACACACAGAGGGGAATCTACACGCTGGAATGCAGCATTTGAAAAAGATGTGAACATTAAAGCTGTATTATCTACTGTATGTTATATGTATTTTAATAGATATGTTGTGCATGCATTTATACAGTTGGCGAGAACTTCTGAATGTGTCCAATTTCTGAATGCTATCAAATTGCTGTTAGTAAAGAAACTGACGTTTAAGGTTACTTCTTTAAATTTAAAGGTAAAGTTCACACAAAAATGACAGTTCTGACTCAAAACTGATTGAGTATTAGTATAAGTATTTCGCAAGGCAAGGAATTTGTATATAATACTATTCCTTTTAAAATTTGATTAGTTTATTCGTTTGCAGTGTGAAACAATTTACAGTTTGATGTTTAAATCCTATGATGTCCATTTGTGTTCAGCTATTTGCCTTTCTTATAATAAATGTACCTAACTGTATAAAATGTATTCAAATGCAAAAAAAAAAAAAAAAAACTATTCTAGTGAGCAAGCGCCGCCTCCAGTCCTATCCATTAAACTGATAGGAGCTAAGAAAAAGTTAGCAAGAAGAGGAAACTTGTGATTGGCTCCACGCCATGCTGCTCAAAGCCATGCGGCTCCACCCTCATGCTCCACGTCTACAGAACAACACAACATTTACCATGGTAATGCCCCAGCTAGGGGTGGGTACCTGCGCTTGCCAGTTCGCCCCACCAGCTGCTTCACCCCTAAGAGAGAGAGCGTGAATACATTGAAATACAAGACAACAGATAAAAATGTATGAAAGAGGGCAAAGAAGTGTTCTTACGGTTTCTGGTTTCCCATTGTCAAATCTGAAAGCACATACATGCACACGTTACATTTCTATATTCTTTGAGACTTCTTTCCATTTCGGCTATGATTTGGGGGTTTACAGACCACCAAATCATAACTTGATTGAATTGAAAGTGGATGTAAACGTACTGCTGGCCATGTTGGTCATGGGTTTGACAGGTGAGGTGGCCCCTGCTGCCTGGGGGGCCATTGCTGGCATGAGCACATCACCAAATCCATCGAAAGCTTCACAGGGTAGTAAGGAACAAGAGAAACACAGTGAGCTTGATAGGAAGTCAGAAAAAATCAGATTTTGAGTAACAGCAAGACTACTGGGACTAAAGTGAATGCTGACAGCGCTCATCGCCTTGGCAGCCAATAAAAGAAAGCATTGTCAATATGACAGCAGGAAGAAAGAGAACAAGATTACAGGCAAGTTATAAGACAGTACAGACACACCATTATGCTTTCCCAATACAACTTTAAAGCACACTATAATCAAATAAACAGATATAATCATAAATAAACCCACTGAAACATTTAACATGCATTCCACTATAACAATATTTAACATCAATGAAACATCCAAAGTGTAAAAAGACACTACAGCTCTAACAGAACGCTGATATTTCTGTAAAAATATTTGTGTAATCCACCTTTCTATAGTAAGATTCCACACTTACAATGTATGAATTGCAATGCACTAGGAACACAATATAAATAGTAAGGTGCATCTGCATAAACATGCTGTAAGATCTTTCCTAAGAACTCAATTTCATTTAAACTAACACTTTTCTGAATATTTTTTGCAATTTCTCCAAAAAACTGGACAAATGTTTT
Source organism: Moxostoma hubbsi (assembly GCA_032164185.1). Classification (NCBI taxonomy): domain Eukaryota; kingdom Metazoa; phylum Chordata; class Actinopteri; order Cypriniformes; family Catostomidae; genus Moxostoma; species Moxostoma hubbsi. The sequence goes on from JAVLUX010000043.1 coordinate 4,298,000, forward strand.
ATTTGTATATTTGAGGCAAAGAGCACAGGTTATTATGTCCCCTGCAGCAACATATAATAAATGACACATACGCTAAGATTATTTTGTTCCTCATATATTTGTTTATGTGTCACCACATGGAGTTTTGGTGAAAGAAAAGAAATTTAAGGTACTTCATAATTAACATTATTTGAAATATTCTTAGGCTAATGGTATTATGTTTTATTGTTGTAGTTTAATGATTTTTTTAGTAGTCATTGTGCAAAAAGGCATAAATAAACACTTAATAAATAGTGCTTCTGCGTATTGGTAATCAGACATATAAATGTAGAAATAATCGGTATCGATATCGGTTGTAAAATATCAATATTAGTTGATCTTTAAACTGGACCCAATGTCATTTTTAGTGAATGAATGAAGTCAGTTCTCCTCAAGTTCACACATTAACATGTTCCACTAACGTTTGACAACCAGAAAATGTTGCAATTTTCTTTGGTTTTGACATTTAAAACCTAAAAAACATTTGAAATGTTTTGCTTTTATCTAATATTTTTTTAAGTGTGGCTAAAGTATCCAAATACTTTCCAAATCTATTCATCCACCCATCAGACCAGTCAAGCAACCAATCAAACACATATCCATCCATCCAACCAACCATCCATCCATCCATCCGACCGACTGTCCATCTGTCCGTCTGTCCGTCCATCTATCCAACCAACCAACCAAACACATCCATCCATCCATCCATCCATCCATCCATCCAACCAACCAACCATCCATCCGTCCATCCGTCTGTCCGTCCATCTATCCAACCAACCAACCAACCAACCACATCCATCCATCCATCCATCCATCCATCCATACAACCAACCATCCGTCTGTCCGTCCATCTATCCAACCAACCAACCAAACACATCCATCCATCTATCCATACAAACAACCATCCATCCGTCCCTCCGTCTGTCTGTCCATCTATCCAACCAACCAATCAAACATCCAACAATCCATCCATCCATCCGACCGACCGACCGTCCGTCCGTCCATATATCAACCAACCAACCACCCATCCAACCACACATTCATCCATCCATCTATCCGTCTATCCATCCAACCATCCAACCAAACATCCATCCTTAAAAAAATAAATATTGGTTGATCTCTAAACTGGAACCAATGTAATTTTTAGTGAATGAATGAAGTTAGATTCTTTCAAGTTCACATATTTACTTTAGACATGTTCCACTAATGAACCAGAAAATGTCACACTTTTCTTTTGTTTAGACCTTTCAAATGTAAAAACCTTCTGAAATATTTTGCTTGCATAGTTTGTATCTAATGTAATGAGTCTAATATTTATTAAGTGTGGCTAAAGTATCAAAATATTTTACAAATCCATCCACCCACCCATCCAACCAACCATCCATCCATCCATCCATCCATCCATCCATGGGATAGCAGCAGGTGTGGAGCATCAGAACTCACCAGTAGCACAGGAGGGAGCAAGCAATGACCCAAGAGCCAGATGGAGGAGCGAGAAAAGGAAAATTAAGAGTAAAATGATAAAGAAACAGAAATGGAAAAAAGAACATGTGAAAGAGAACATGATCAGGAAGAAGAGAGAGTCATCCAAGAGAAGAAACAGATAAGATGAGCAGAATATGAGAGAGAGAGAGTGAGAGAAAAGAGAGCAGAATTAAGAAGGCATTGGGAATAAGGCATTTTCAGTCCATGTAGGGCAGAGATGAATGTAAACGCCACATATGAGAGAAACAGATGGAATCAACACAGATCTCATCTCAAGATGCGAATGTCAGCACATCTGAGATATTACACATTCAGAAACTCAATATGCCAAAACCAGCATACACACAACACTGAGCAGTGTTTCAACACACATATATACACACACATCCACATATTTACTTTGTTAAAATTACATCTACAACTAGAGGCATTTTTATTTGTAAATGAGCTCTCAGTTGTTTGATTTAGGTATCAACTTTGTCTCAGAAATGTCTTAAACTAAAGAAAATAGACACAAACGAGACATACAGTAAGAGTGTAATGCTATAAAATTTGTAAGGATAGCACTGTTTGGATCATTTGGTCTTGGAAGAATTTGATGAGAATAATATTGTTCATACTAAAATATTTACATTTACATTTGGCAGATGCTTTAATCCAAAGCGACTTACAGAGCCCTTATTACAGGGACAATCCCCCCGGAGCAACCTGGAGTTAAGTGCCTTGCTCAAGGACACAAAGGTGGTGGCTGTGGGGATCGAACCAGCAACCTTCTGATTACCAGATTACCAGTTATGTGCTTTAGACCACTACACCACCACCAATCCCTGTCAAAAGAGTCAATTTTGATTCTTTGATGATGACTCTGGTATCTTTGTAAATCTGAGCACACACTGTTGAGAAGCAGGAGACTCAAGCTAAAATATCAATTTTCTTTCCATTTATTCTAGGAGAAACAACAGAGAACTCATTTGTGTTTTGTTTCCCTACAGGTATGTAAAATGAATCAGTTTCCATGCTATGGACTATGATGGACTACTGATTTGAATAACGGACAGAAATGTGACCATAATAAACCAATTAAAAGTAGGAAATGATGTACAGGAAGACAGAGGATGTCACAGAGGGGTGCAGATGATTTACCTGACATCAGATCTCCTGCTGGAGCCGCTGCTGGTGGTGCGGCTGGTTTGGCCTCAGCAGCACCCGCGGAGTCTGAAGGAACCCAACCACGACCAGAAAAAACATCCGTGCAGCATGAGGGTAAAAAGTTTAGAGTGAGCCAAAGCCTTTAGGCTGAGAGACAACCCCAGAAAGAAAGAAAGAAAGAGAAAGAGTGCATGTTATCATTCATAGAGATTAAAAGTACAAATGTTTTAAGACACAACCCAGCACAAACACACACACTCCCGTCTGTAGTCTCTTTTGTTTTTTTCTCTTATGTCAGAGAACGCTTCCATAACCATAAGCTCTGTCTAATGCCCATCCACCATCAGAACAGCTTTATTTCACCAAACAAAAGAAATTTCACCACTCAAACATCTGACCAAGCACACCAAATCATGCAGACAGGGTTAGTTACCAACCCCCAAATAAGTCCAGAGTTGCCCCGCTGTCAGGCCAGCCCATGGGGGCAGATAGAGCAGGTGGGCAAAACACTTCTGATGCAGAGGGAGGAGGGTTTCAGTTGATTTTTTTTCTTATCTTTCTACTGCACATGTAAAGTAAACACTAAATATGGGAAAATGCCATTTCACTGAACCTGTGTAACCTGCATAGGTATGTAACCTGCTAAGAGTATCTGTTTTCTTCATAATGTGAAATGTGAAAGGGAATAAAGAAAAATGCAAAATCTAAGTATAGAAAATGTAACTAATGGAGACGTTTCAAGAGACAGACAGAAAGGGAACAAGGGTCTCAAGAAGTAGGAGGAATCACAGTGTGTTGCACAGTTCCTTTGGCTGCCTCAGGAGAGAAACATATTTGGGTTACCTAACCTTGAGTAGCCTAGGATGAAATGGAGAGAAAAAAACAATGTACAAGTGAGAGGATGGATGCAGTGTAGTGTGCACCTGCTGAAAACAGGTCTAGACTGGGAATAGGGTCTGTTTTGGGAACAGATGAATCTGGCATGGGATCAAAAAAACCTACAGACAAGAACACATATGCACAAACAGATACAGACATGTAATGTTAAATAAAAGTATAAGAGAGGAGTAACACAAATCAAACCAATAAAACACGGTTTCAAAAAATAAGTTCAAACTTAACCAAATCAAACTGCCTGAATATTTGTAGTATGTTAAAGCACACACACACACACACACACACACATACATACAAATATATGTGTGTGTGTGTGTGTGTGTGTAAACTGCATGCTTCTATAAAGTAGTATAAAGTTTCCTTACAGTGAAAGAAGTTTGTATTTAAACAGTTTCATTTTGTTTCATTTTGTACCCTAAAAAAACATTTGTTGAAGAACTTAGAAGGACAGGAACAGATTTTCAAATCTGGGGCCCAAAACATACTCTATGCAAGAATGTGAATGAAAATGCTTCTCACTATTTAAAATGACATGTCATTGTATTCCTAAATGTTACAACTATGGCTGCACAATTAATCAAAAAAGTAATCAAGATGATTGACTGCCATGACTAACTAATGATGAAAACTGACAATTACAGCTTATCTCTTTTTACATTGTGCTTGTGCAACGGTTGAGTATTCTGAACAAAAATGGGCATGTTCCAATCTGTGGGCGTTTTCAAATCAGGATGGGTGTTTTGAACTGCTTACATGATTTGCCTACTACATTGAGATAGTTCAGAAACGCCCACCCTGGTTTGGAAACGCCCACTGATTACAACACTGAGATTAACTTCTTTCATTAGATAGTTGAAAAATGGCCATTGTGTTTTGAAAATGCCCACAGATTGGGAAACGGCCATTATTGTTCCACAGAGACCTACACTTCGGTATTCTAACCAATTCCAGGCATGTTCATTGAGCAATAAAATGGTACTGGCAAATCAGAGATTCTTAAATTAGTCTGTAGTCCTAATGTGTTACTAAGGCACAAGTTTTAAACAATGAAATTCTCAGATGGTTATTGATGGTTATTGTCGCATTGTAGTTTAATACAGTGGTAGTGGTGGTGGCGTAGTGGGCTAAAACACATAACTGTTAATTATTAGGTTGCTGGTTTGATCCCCACGGCCACCACCATTGTGTCCTTGAGCAAGGCACTTAACTCCAGGTTGCTCCGGGGGGATTCTCCCTGTAATAAGGGCTCTGTAAGTCGCTTTGGATAAAAGCGTCTGCTAAATGTGCTAATGTAATATTGTTGTGTTGTGGCTTTACGGTTGTGACCAGGCTTACGTTTTTTGTGGCTTAATATTGTTGTGTTGTGGCTTTTCCATATTGTTGTGGCTTTTTCATTGTGTAGTTGCTTAATTTAGTTGTGTTGTTGTTTAATATTGTTCTGTTGTGGCTTTTCAGTTGTGACGAGGCTTAACTTTGTTGTGTTGTCAAAAATGTCATTACAGTTAGGTTTTGTCATGCTATTAAGTGGGACAATTTAATGCTGTGTTAAACACCAATAAAGTAATTCAGCTCAACAGTTCTGAACTTGTTCTGGATGTGTAGCCTACATAAGCTAATAATATAACATGAAGTTAAACAAATGAAGTTCCAAATGTAAGTTCGGGAGCAGCTTGTTCATCTAGGCCTGGCAATTATATCCCAAGGATATATAAGCGGCTGCTTCCCTCGCACGGGTGACAATTCTTTCGGCATCCCTCCACCTCCACCTCCCCATCTCTACCTTTAGTCACTCGGTCCTGTACTTGAGCCCCTCTGTTATGGACAGCATGCCAAATCCGTTTACCTTAATGCGCTCCAAGACTATATGAACCAGTTGACTTGTGAAATAAATATTTAATATAACTTCTCTTAAGAGCCCTTAATAATTGCAATTACAATGTCAAGGGAAATAGTCGACAATTATTATTTTTGTCATAATCGTGCAGCCCTAGTCAGAATTCAATTCATAAGACAACGCAAGTGTGCATTGCTTTCTCAGTGTTTCCACAAGGGGCACTATAGCAGGGCTGCAAAGCATTGGAACAACATTTGCGTGTACGAATGCTCACTTGCCCAGAGTATGTTATGGCCAAAGGAGGTTTACCAGCAAACAGGTCTGTCGTCGGGGCTGGGGTAGCAACTGGAACTACAATACTGTTAGGTGCCGCCACTGACTTAAAGAGGGAGTTACAGTCATCTACTGGTTGCATTGAGAATAGATCCATCTGAAGGGAGGCTTCAACAGCAGTACCAGCTGCTGGAGCGAAGGGGTCTACCAGGAGAAGAGGATGAGTGTTTAAAAACATCTTTCAGGCCCATTGTGTGATATCATTTATTATAGAATGGCCCAAAGTATGAAACTTTAAAGGAGGAGAGAAGAGAAACAGAAAATAGGCGAATCAATTCTAGACGGTTCACTGAAACTGAATCTGAGTCGGTTCTGTCAGATTCGTGTGTACTAAGTCGACATCTGCTTGTGTCCCACGGAGAACAGAACTTCAGTGTTCAAAGACCATTGCCCTACCAATACAGATAGCAATGTTCATGGCAACACCAATGCCAATTCAGAGAGAAAACTCAACAGAGCAGAGGTACAAACGGACCTGAGGAAGCAACTTTAGCGCAAGAGCCTGTAGAAGAGGGACTATCAGCATGGTGTCTGGTTCACTTTGCACCACATTTAGTCAATACAAATACACACACACATATGCACAGTGCCATCACCCACCAATTGCAGCGGTGCCCTCGGAAGCAGGGGTGGGTGTGGTTGTTGCGGACGCACTCTCTGCAGCAGGAGCTGCTTCAGCTGCAGGGGCTGCAAACATATCTGGAGTACCGAACACGAGGGCCAGAGGATAGATGTGAAATAGAGGAAAAAGAACAGGAAGAAGAAGAAGAAAAGAAGAGAGATAACAGCATGAAGACCGAAAGGACAGACTTCACTGTCATGCAAAGTGTAAGTAAAAGAAAAAAGAAAGTAAAGACTTTTGCATTTAGAATATTTTAAGCTTCGTTTCATACTTTTTTAAAATAAGGATTTCATATCAAAGGGTCTTACTAACAAAACATTTACACGACATATTCTACAGAAATAACGATGACCCTTTCTTAAATCTTAAAATCAACATGAAATGCCATTTGAAATCCATTTACTTCCATATTGTGGCATGTAAGGGAGGGACTTCACTCTCGAACATATCAACATATCCAAAAGGTAACGCCTCTAACATAGTGCAACAGTCAAATTCTGGAAGTAACAATTCTATTAATTTTCTCCATGGGTGAATCGATTTTTAACGCTTTGTTCTAAACCTTTCAAGACAAGCTCAGAGGTTATTGATGGTAAATACTTCACATTATTTCAACTTTAAATTTTAATAAAGTGGAATTCCTGGTCAAGAACTATATTACACAAGATCCTGAAAAGAAAACATCAACCAATCAGAGAATCACGGCCAACAAAGTGCGGCAAAAGAGCTCTGCAGCCCCTAAAACTTTTAATATGAACATTAATATTTTGCAATTAAATTGTAATGTATTGTTACACCTATGATCAAAAATTATCATTTATAATTCAAGTTCAACATTATAATTTGATTATGGATTATAGCTAATTCCCTCAAAAAATACCTTAAGTACACAGTCTTGTGCCTGTTGATTTTCAAAATTTTTTTTTATTCAATTCAAAGTTTGTTAAGTTGCGATTCGCCTCGGAGCTGGTTGTTTTGGTTCATGGCTTAGAATGATTTTATAAAGAATTGTATGAAATTCCTATAGAAAAAAATGAATGGGAAAAATTATTCTGAAACTAAAATGGCTTAAGAATTGAACAGGCACTGTTGCGCTGCATTACCTTGTGGATAGGATGATAATAAGACCAGCAATGTGTATACAAAACTAAATAGGGTCAATTTTTATTTCATGTTGACTTTAAAACAGTTTAGCATGCACTGATAAAAATAAAATAAAAAATGAAACCCTGATTAATCTTACTGTGTAGATTACAGATAAGAGTAATCAAATGATAATAATTTATAAATGCAATACCAATAAATAAGATCCGACATTGATATGCACATTTCAAACAAAAAATGCATAAGTGTAGCAATGAAAACATACAGGAACGGAAAAGGAAGTGTGGCGCTCTATATTTCTACTATAGCAGGACACAAAAAATGGAGCAATGGTGAGAGCAGACAAACAAAGAGGCACAGACAGTGCAATTTTGATCTGATCTGCCATTGTGTGCTAGGATGTTTCTTTGTTTTAGAATGTGGCACAGCCTTTTCCCCCAGAAACATCTTCTTAAGGAAGAAATGTAAAAACGTCACAACTGACCTCCTAGGAGATCCGCTGAACCGGAGGAAGCACCGGCAGCGGAAGGAGGAGGAGCCAAAGAAACGGCTGCCTCTGCGGCTGTGGTGGGCGTGGCTGAGGAGGCGGAGTCTACGGCAGTGCTTGGGTCAGGAAGGAGAGTCTCTGTAGTAAAGGAACCCATTTCTGCATAGCCACGCCCCCAGAGGACCAATATAAACCGTAACGTAAATAAACAGATAACCAGGAAAGAGAGAACCACATAAGAGGGCGAGAGCAGAAAAGAGAGAGAAAGAAAGAGAGATTCTACTGAGCCAAGACAGAGGGACAGAATTCACACTCTAAATGGGTTTTAGGAAACTAGGTTGGATATTCATCACACACAATTGTTACCATTTCATTTCATATTTTCAGATGAACTGTAACAAGTGTTTAAAATGTTTAAGAAGGTGGATGAGACATTTAACACTTTAAAACATATGGAAATCAAAAAAATCACTGGGACTTACCTGACCCTAGCAGATCTGTTGTCCATCACAAAGAGACAATAAGAAAGAAGAAAAAGGAGTAAGCTTAATCAGCATTGCAAGGAAAGATATATGCAAATGTGTGTGTGTGTGTGTCTTTATTATGTATTTTACCTCCCCAGGATGTGGGAGCAGCTGATGCACCACCTGCAGAAGGTCCAGAGGAAGACAACGGGTCCAGATCCAGCAGAGAACTACAGAGAGACAGCGAACAAGAGACACTCACCATATGAAAGTATGTTGTAAAATCAGATATTGGGATCTATTGTTCTGATTAGCAATAATCCAGTTGTTTTCAGATAGGAAGTGAAGGTTGGTAAAACAGGTCACTCACTCAGTGGCAGACTCTGCAGTGGGTGCGGCCTCAGTGGGTGGCGGCTCCAGAGTGGGAACGGCAGCAGCGGATTTAGCGGGGGTGGAGGTTGGAGACACGTTATTGGTGGGGGATCCCTACAACAAAAAGTCTAAATGAGCTTGATCTCATGAAAATTACATGATAGTGGCAATATTTTTCCGAAATGATATTACACGTTTCCTTACACGCATCGCAGCAGTTCCAAGGTGAACTGTCCACTAGTTGGCGCTAAAAGTGATGTAATTTTCTCCCAAACAGAGGAGGTTTTTAAGATTAATGCTCTATTAAGTTGTACATCAACAATCCGACCTCCCTACCCTAAACCTTAAACTTAAATCTAACCAAATGTGGCATAAAATAGCAAATGTGACATGGATAAACGAATAGCTGAAGCAACCATGTAACCATGTAATTTTGTGGTGCTTCTATGACACTTTCGGCTCACATGTCAACTCGCGTGCTATTCAGGACTCGCACCCCAGTCCTACTCATCGCCACTGCAATTGCACTCGAGCAAGCTTGTAAATGTAGTTAGTTATGTAATACGAACATTAAAACGTAACACCTTAAAAGTTATGCACTACAGTAAAGGTGTTTTGATGTAATAAGGTAGCATTGTGGCAAAAAGTATGTGTTTATTAACTAATAATCTGCCGTTATACACATGATTTGTTTGAAAGGGAATAAAAGTCATAGTTGTTGTAGCGCCTCTAGTGTTCAATTCAACAGGAAACTGCCACGATATGTATAACGAGACACATTTTTGCAAAAACCTATGTATAGTATCCTGTTCCTATGCGACCAGGTTAGTGTATGTGTATATACAGTACATTAGAGTGTAGGTAGTAAAAAACTAATTTACTGTAAAGAAAAATACTTACCTTTGTGGGTGACCTAGAGGAAACAAGGGAGAGAAAAATGAGACTAACGTGAGCAGATGATCTTTTTTAGGAAAGTTTAATGGTTCAGATATTTATTGTGTTTTTCCTTAAAGGCTTAATGTGTATTTTTTTTTAATGTATTTTTTATTTTGAAGTATTAACATAAAAATGAGACCAAACTATAAAACAAACAAAATGAGACCAGTGTTGACATGCATCAAGAGTTATAAGTGCTATAAGATTAATGTGGATAGCATAGCCCAGATTATTGATCTTGTAAGAGTTTGATGAGAGATGTTTGAGTTCAAATTGAACCTGACTTTTGATTGAAGAGTTCTTGATATATCACAGTTTTGAAATCTCTTCTAAAACCTCATTAGAAAAAGACCCCCCGGTAATCTCACATGTGACTCCTGAGAAACAGGACACTTATCAAAAGTCTCAATTTGTTATCTATTTGTTGTAAATAATCTATTAAGATATTTAATTGATATAAATATCATTTGTGATTTTTCTATTCTACATGTAAACAGACCATGACTGAGGAAAATGTAGAAATAACAAACTCACCCTTCCCTGAACATCCAATGGAAAAATGCAGGGAGAGTAAAAAACACACAAATCAATATGAAAGTTTATTAGTTAACAGTTTGTTCTCAAAATGGCACACAGTGCTACTTGACTAGTGGCTTATCGTTAGCAGATGTGTTTCATCTAGAGGGATGCGCTGTACACTAACTATAGTGAAACTCCCCCCTGGAAAATCTATGGTTATGTGCCTTGTTCAAAAGCACAATATTAATAATGGAGTAGTGGTGGCGTAGTGGGCTAATGCACACAACTGTTAATCAGAAGGTCGCTGGTTTGATCCCTACAGTCACCACCATTGTGTCCTTGAGCAAGGCACTTAACTCCATGTTGCTCCGGGGGGATTGTCCCTGTAATAAGTGCACTGTAAGTCACTTTGGATAAAAGCCTCTGTCAAATGCATAAATGTAATGTAATGTAAATTTAATAAGGTTTCCTAACAAGCCTGTAACATTTGCTTTATAAGCCCCACATTTGAACCACAGAGATGCTGCCACACTGATATTTAAAGGGATTTAGAGTGAGTTCAGAGGTTTCATACCCTTTCTTCCCCTCTAGACTGTTCATATGTGTCTCCAGCGATTCCAGAATACTGCTGGGAGCCTGAAGACGTCAGACACAAACACGCACATATGATGAGCAAAGAACACGATTATGCGGACATTACAAACAACATCAGAGCACAACTTATGTCAATCTCTCTCAAAGTTCCACAGCAAATCCAAACCACACCAGAACTCAACTTTCCACCAAATGATGTCCAGAACACTGCAAACTCAACGGTACATTCGGTACATTGCTTGAGCCTGTTTCTGACAGAGTCATAAGCAAATCTTACACTGATTCAGAATTATAATAATACTATAGTGGTGTGACTTCTCGATCATTTCAAAATGTAGACAAGCAACAAAATGGAAAGGTGTATTACTAGCACAAGGATGATTCAAATGAACATTTTCAAATGAAGCACGGTCTGTTTTAGGATCAGCTTGCCTCTGTTCAGATAAAACACACTTATTAGCAAAGGATGGGCCAATTTGAAACTGAAATCAGTAGTTGAACTCCAGGAAATTGTGATTTGTAACTAACTACAGTAGCTCAGGCTGGAAGGAAGTCTGAACAAACAGGAAAAAGCAATGCACTGAGATGCAAACTGGGCTCCAAATCAGTCGCTATGGTTACCGGCTCTTCATTCTGGTCTTTAAAGGGACAGTCTTCATTGTCTGAATCTGCCAGGTCAGCCACCATGCCAGGGTGCAGACACTGGGAATGCCCACAGGGAGGAGTTTTGATGACAACAATCAGTTAGGAAGTAACTGTTATGACCGTTTTACAAAGCCTGTATAATCCTGACCTCATCCTAATGTTAATTAGAAGCCCATTTAAAGGCACACATGAATATGTGCAAATGATAAGACACATATTAGATTGAGTGTTTGTGCGTTCTCAATCACTTGGGTGTTTGAACTAAGCTTAAATGTCCTGCAATTGACTTACATAAGAAATGTCAGGAATGTCATTTTTATCCACTCCTATTTGCTGCAACAGAAACCGAAAAAAAAAAGAATAAAATTCAGATTGAATTATATTTAACATATATAAGGGTTACATAAACATTTCAAACTAACATACATATTACTGCTTTCGTTGATCAAAATAATTTTACTTAATAAAGTGGACCATTTCATCTTTGTTTCTAACCTCAGCAATTTTCATGAACTCTGAAATCTTGGTCACTCTGGTCAGAAACTTCTTGTAAATTTCCAGTGAGTCCTTGCATTCAGACTTCTTCATTTTGAAATATTTCTCTGTGCAACCGAAAACAGATCACATCGTCAGTTATTTCTAAGAGAATGTGCTGTGGTTTAGAGATGCAGATCTACAGTAAGTTGTTATAGCAACACATGCCTAATAAATTGATGACGCCATCATTGTAGGAGGCAAACAGCTTTATCAGATCCTTAAAGAGAAGCAAGAATGCTGCATTGATAATCCCGTTATTCAGATCTTTAGGATGAACCTAAAGGAGCGAGAAAGGACAGAATCACTTGGAGAAAAAGGACAAGTTGCACTTTTAACAGTGTTCCAATGACCTTTACATTGCTAGAAAATGTATTTAAATCATAACAACATAAATTCTGAAACCCAAACCATAATAATAGATCTGATCCTGATCTTGACACTTGCGGTACTTTATCGTTATAAATGGTTCCATATAGAACTTTTAAAACACAAGGAACATTCCCATTGCACAAAAGGTCATTTGTAATGGAACAAAAGGTTCTTTAGACTATACAAATTTGTTCATCACTGAAAAATGGTTCTTCTATGGCATAGCTGAGAAAACCCCTTTTTGGAAAACACACAATTTAGTCAATCAAGTAAAAGAACTTCACATGGACCACAGTCTTCAAACTTAAACATGGGCTATTTTAAATGCAAGACTGCTCATTAATAAGTCGTTAATGGGACAACTCTGCAGAATGTTCTAGATGGGAGGATGTTACACACATCAAACTCCAGCAGCGTGTCCACTTGAGTCTGCAGGGCAGGCATGGCCTTCAGGAGCTTCTCAGGATTCATAGTCCTCATCACACCCTCAGCTCTGAGCACACACAGGAAAGAGTGGTTCAAGGTGAGTGGGGGAACTGTAGGATTCTTAAATGCTTTTTCTGTGATAAAACAGCATTTAATTGGGATCTAGTAGCTTCCATACTTAGAGTTGGCATTTCATTTGTGTTCTGTGAATGCTTTACAACCCTGGGAGTAAAATTGTCATCTAATGTGTCTCCATCCTTGGCTCTAATAACTCCTCAACTATCTAAATTGCACTCTAATACAGTTTCTGAGAACTGTGAGCAACTGGTTTCTCAACGCTTCCAAATTAAGAAACCCATTAGCCTTCTATCAACATACCCCTTCTTGACTCGAGTGAAGTCGAAGGCCATCGCACGGTAAGCGTATGCCTTCTCATTCAGGTACCGTGCGTATCGTCTGATAAAAGTCGACATGTCATAGCCTTGAAGACAGAAAAGGAGCAAACAGAACTTTAGTTCCCTTTAGACACAGATTACATTTAAGGTCATTACACAGAGTAAGATTTGAAAGGTACAGTATTTAACATTATTCTCGGAAGAAAAAAAAACGAGTGGTGCTTTCCTGTTTTATCGTCTACCTGGCAAAAATCACTTTAAATTCTCAACAAGCCACAATATAAGGTAGTATTCATGTCCATATAGCACAAATGGTGCAGGATGAGATATACACCGACGTGTAATCCGTAGAGTTAGGGTTTGTTCATATTCTAACACCATTTCTACAATGGGCGCATTCAACAGTCAGTTCCAAACTGTTTCTTTGTGACATGTGTGTGTTAATACAAGCACCTTACAAGCACCACTAACTGTTAAACATACTAAGGAAAACTGACTATATATTGAGTGACATTTAATTAAAGTTTATGTATCTTTATCTTAAACTCAAATGTGCTCATGCACAAACTCACCATGGGTGCCTGTTTTGTCAATAAAGTTGCTGAGATTGAAGAGGGAAGTCCTCGAGGCCAAATACTGGATGAATCTCTGTAGAGATGTAAATAGGACAAATCTTAAAATATGCATGACGTTCTTGCATTTTTCATCTTAGATCAATAACTTAGAAGGTGTTTGCAAAAGTATGAATAAATGAATAAACGTTACACTTATATAGGAGTGGTGGTGGCGTAATGGGCTAAAGCACTAAACTGTAAAGCAGAAGGTTGTCGGTTCGAATCCCACAGCCACCACCATTGTGTCCTTGAGCAAGGCACTTAACTACAGGTTGCTACGGGGGGGATTGTCCCTGTAATAAGGGCTCTGTAAGTCGCTTTGGATAAAAGCGTCTGCCAAATGCATAAATGTGTAGTGCTTTTCTGTCACTACACTCAGTGTGCATTATATAATGAACAGGGGGTTCTCCTTAACCACCACAGGTAGATTTGCATGCAGTTTTGCCTTTTTGAATTTTAATTTCACGCAAAATGTATCTGTGCGTTTTAATTGTATAGCAACTTAATATAAAGGTGTTTCTTTAGCTTCAGGCATTTTCATGTCCCAGGGGTTGATTTTTACTCAAACAAACAGATTTCAACTTTTTTCTTTTTGTTATATGAAAGTTGAGTGAAAGTCACTGATTTGTAATTTTTATTCCAGGTCTTCACTGATTTTTGGTACTTTTAAATGCCTTTTAAGTATATATTTTACCGTTTTATCCTTTTCTCAAGTCAAGACTGTCAATATTAAACTATGAAAATCCATTATAAAAATAATAATAATTACATGTTTACAACTATAATAATATAAAAAGAGTGAAATAAAAATAACCTATGTTAATATTAACTGTGTGATAATATTTCTATAATTTTATGTATTTATTTTTTTAATTATGACTGTCATAGAGTTCAAGTACCTCGGGGTCTTGTTCACGAGTGAGGGGACAATGGAGCCGGAGGTTGGCCGGAGAATCGGGGCAGATGGGGCGGTATTGCACTCACTCTATCGCACCGTTGTCACAAAAAGAGAGCTGAGCCGGAAGGCAAAGCTCTCGATCTACCGGTCAATTTTTGTTCCTACCCTCACCTATGGTCATGAAGGTTTGGTCATGACCGAAAGAACTAGATCGTGAGTACAAGCGGCCGAAATGGGCTTCCTCAGAAGGGTGGCGGGCTTCTCCCTTAGAGATAGGGTGAGGAGCTCAGTCATCCGTGAGGAACTCGGAGTAGAGCCGCTGCTCCTTTGCGTGGAAAGGAGTCAGTTGAGGTGGTTTGGGCATCTGGTAAGGATGCCCCCTGGGCGCCTCCTTAGGGAGGTGTTTCAGGCACGTCCAGCTGGGAGGAGGCCTCGGGGAAGACCCAGGACTAGGTGGAGCGATTACATCTCCACACTGGCCTGGGAACGCCTCGGGGTCCCCCAGTCAGAGCTGGTTAATGTGGCTCGGGATAGGGAAGTTTGGGGCCCCCTGCTGGAGCTGCTGCCCCCTCGACCCGACTTCAAATAAGCGGTTGAAGATGGATAGATGGATGGATGGATGGATGTCATAGAGTCGTGGAATCATTTCCACCTTATCAAACAACATTAATATAAACACTAATAAAGTATTTTCTTTTAAAATAAGTGTACATGTTCATCAAGTTGACTAAAGTGTCAGTGAAGAGCATGCTTAAGATGAAATATTAGACAAGTAATGTTTGAAGAAAACAAAAAATTTTTTACGGTAAATATGACAGAATATTTTTTTGGGTATCATTTTCAATCAAAGTGGAATTTTGCCAGAATATTCAAAAAGTGTGAAATATTATTCAATTGTGTGTATTTAGAATTCATAAAATGTTAGCTATGAAATTAGCCATTTTATTTCAAAAAATTCAAAAATGTAATTTCCTTCACTGTCATTTTCACATTGTGTTATACTCAATACAGAATTTGAGATGTGGTGGAAATTTTTATGACTTTCAGAAAAAATTATACAAATTACATAAATCATCTGTGATGCATGGACAAACACACTGAGCACATTAAACATAGTAAACAAATAAAAAAAATTAAGAGTGTGAAAGAATTTTTAACAAGACTTCTAGCAATGCTTTCTAGCAGCCCACAGTGCTAAAAGTGCCCGAAGTTGAGGAGACACCCATAAAAAGAGAAAAAAAAAAGAAGTAGTGTGACATCTCACTTCATTGCCGTAGATGCAGATGTGGTGAGTTGTAGTTAGGGCTTTGAACACGACCACCCAGCTGACATTGGTGGATCTTTCAAATAGTGTGTCAGCCATCTGAGGGATGTTCACATTTGTCTCGTTGGTGGCTGAGATCAGATCTGCACACACAGAAACACACGCATAAACCACCTCACCTTTATACATTGTAATGGGGATGAGGACATTTATACAAACATTACTGAGAGTTTAATGGTCATTGAACCAGCAGAAAGATTCTCAAGGGACAAATTTATAACAGCAACTGCATTTAGGAAGCAAGAAGCAGCCACAAAGAAATACATAAAAAACTGCATTTTCAAGATGGGAATAATTGACTGCATGCAATGGATTTTACAAGGAACTAAATGATGGAAATGTTTTTAATGAATGAGACTGAGGTCGTATCCTGGTTAGAAAACTGTATTGCAATGACACACATTTCTTACACACTCCAATTAAATCTATTAAAAACAAACAAGTAAAAAGCCATTTTAGGGGATGATGTACAGGATGTCATACTGCAAATCAAACACCTGTGAATGCACTTGAACTAAACCAGGATTTGCAGTTCTGAGTTATTCAGACATGTTTCTATAAATCGATCTTTCTGTTTATCTTGTAGCTGGTGTCTGCTTCAATAATAGACACATAAATATGGAGTGTGGAAACTAATCACACTTGACAGGTCTAAAGATAGTCCCATTAAGAAATCAGTGCCACTCAACAGAACTTTCTGACCCAATATAAGTTTTCAATTTCAAACAACCAAGTGGGGCAAATTAAGAGCAAAAACAGACTAAGAACCGATTTACAAAATCAGACCTGAAATAACTGTGTCAATCACAAATTAAAACATTTCCAGGTCACACTTCAGCCCAAAGTAAATATTATATATATATATATATATATATATATATATATATATATATATATATATATATATCCTTTAGGACCATTAAGATTTTTGGGGGATTTTTTCAATAAAAAAATAAATAATGTTATGCAATATATTTATATATATATCAGCATATATTAAGGGAAATGCAACTAAATCTACCATGTTTTTTTTTGTTGTTTTTTGTTTTTTGTATTACAGTATAAGAATCATTAATTTAGTATTTTTTTATATTTATTTTTTCAGAAAAATGTGCTTCAAAGAATTTAAAGGAAAAATTGTCAAAAAATAATGTTTTTTCTTTCCTTTGGTTTTGTGGTGAAATATGACCCAGACATGTCTTTGACAGGTTTCACGAGATTCCGCCAAATGTAGGTTGTGTTTAACACCATATAATGCTTGTAGTGCTTATAACGTTTTAAGGGTGCCAATGTGTTATGGCTGCCAGAGAGCAGACTGCAGTAGAGTTAAGAGGCCAAGAATAGTACAGATTAGAACACACACAGATACAGTGTTTGTTTCCAGAAACAGAACACAAAATGTTGCCACGTAACAACACAAAATTTGACGTATATCGCACCGTACATATGTCCATATATAGGCTATGGATATGTGAGCATTGGGATTATGGAATTGTTCAGCACACTGTGATTCAAGTGACCGGATTAAAGACAACACATTGAAAAGACACATCCACTGTCACATTACAGTGAGCACATGACTTAACTCTCTACCAGTCGGATGCTCCGTTTGTTGTGTTTCTGTTTTACATGATGCAACAAAATGAAGTCAATGTTAATCTATCAAAAACAACTTGCCTTAATCGAACATTGAACTTGTGTTTTTTAGCTTACTCCAAAGCACATGCTGCATTTCTCGCTCTAAGAATGAAGAGCCTCTGATGCTCACTGATACCATGTCATCATGATGTCACTCACTCCTCCTCCATCCCCAATAATCTACTTCAGTTTCCATGACAACTTCTCTGCCACCACTCACTCCTTAGAATTCAACCAACAGATGACTGGTGTTATTAGACAAAAACTCTTTGGCTTCAAACTCAAGACATAAATCACAATTTCTGTCCAAGAAATACAAGAGGGTGTTCCTTTAGAATGGGCATATGAACTGAACCAAGAATATGTAGATCAATAAAGCTATGGGTTTAAAAAGACCCCACTGAGTGAACCCAGAGTGTGCTTTGATATCCGGAAAAACCTGACACTACTTGAGCACAGAAACACATTGCCATACATCACCCATCTGCCTCTGCGTGTGACTTGCATGGTGAAGTGAATGCTGACATTAACACACACACATCTTTGGATTTCTCTTCAGTTTGTATACCAGCGTCCTTACCTTTGGCTTTGTAAATAACACATGCATGCTTTAGCTGATCGATTTATAATTCAGAAGGCCTTCTCCTGTAGACACGGATCTCAATAGACAAAGGACACATGCATATGTCTATTATAGAGGCAATCACTTTCGTTCAGCCTGTTCTGTTGCTTTGGCTACCTCCTTGTCCTAGATCACACCACCCACATTAAGACACTTCAGTGTATTCCACTGTTATAGACTGTCAATTTCCCTTAACTGTAAATGCAATCATGTTTTTCCCAATCAAACACATACAGTGCTACTAATACACTTCTTACAAAAGATGCAGGCTAAAAAGCCAAGTTTTTCCACCTAGAATTGCTACCAGTCCCAAACTAGTGACAAATAGGCTATATCTCATGGAGGACCACCCATGCACAATGCAAACCACAGGTCTAATGTCAAGGTTAATAGGCTACATCTGAGCAAATAGGCCTGCGTGCACCGAAGCCGCGTTCCCGTGGTGAGGTGCTGAACTGGACAGCTCCAGATATGAATGAGTCTGAACGATGGGAGGAAATGAGTGTCGGTACAGAAGCGTTTCACTTACATTCCAGGTGCTTCTTCTTGGGCGCCATCACCTCGTGCGTGGTGGCTTTGCAAACGGCGCGAGCCACTTCGGATCCGGTGAGCTGGTACTGCGCCGCGGCGATGCGATCCGTCAATGTCTGTCCCGACATTTTCTCCGCGTATGGTCGACAACCACCTCACGAATCAACTTCACCGGGAAAAAGGGAAGGACAGTCGAAATGCATAGGCTTTTCGCCGACAAAAATACCAGAGACTGAATCCAAACGGTCCCTTTAAAATATGGATTTTTTTTGGGGGGGGGGGGGATTTTTATGGATTTCTCCTCTTGATTTGCAAGCAACCCGGCTGTTTTCAGAAAATACAGGCTATATTCAGAAACACACTGAAAAATATTTTGTTGCGATTTTATCTCACAAAACTGTTCTACGCATGCGTCAATGGGGTTGGCTTCAGCACCACGGACAGTGCCCCTATTACGTAACGCCCTACGCTAAACAAATAGTGCGTGTTTTCTGGTTATCTTGGGAAATCAGTAATCAATTTACCACATAAAACAGGCGCACTTGATTAAGATATGTATTACAACAGCAAATCTAGACAGAAAAGGGCAGGTTTTGCGTTGGACCGCGTCTTTTTGCGTTGAAATTAAATCAGCGCATCAAAACGTGCAGATGAAAAATTCAAACCACATAGAAACTCGTTAAAAGGGTTTCCTGCAGGGTGTCCTCGTCGATTAATACACTATGAAGCTGCTCGAGATCCCGGGGTCTGTATTCGGTCGCCCGTGTGTCCTTCCCGTCCGGTCGAATAATGATGACATGTCTATTTTCAAACCATTTCAAGGGTTAGAAGACATACATGTTGTTAGGCTAAGTGTTGTATTGATTTGGTTTGTGTTGTTTAATTATTCGTTATTAACTGTATTATTAAAGTCCTAGCTTTTCGATAGTCGGTGCACCAGGTCAGGTGACGCATAACGGGCTCTTAAAGGGAAGCTCCGTCTCGCTGTCATGCACCTTTAAGAGGTCTGTGCGCGTTCACGACTCTTCTATCTGCATTCTGCTCCCTGAGCACAAAAATAGAGCTCTCTGTCATGTGCTTTGAATGATATTAGTCAGATGGAGTGCAGGCTTATTTAATAATACAAATTAAATGCCCTTGTTATTTGGAGATTCGGAATGTCAGGTCAAGGATCTCTATTAATTGTAAAAAAAAAAAAAATACAAAAAACTAATCTTGCTTTTATGACATTTTATACGGTCTGTTAATAAATATAAGCTTAAGTAACATTTCATGTAAGTTCATTTTTTTGTGTGTAAATTGGAGATCCTTGCAACAGTACGGCGAATAACCTGTTAGCGATTGAATGCGAGAACAGCAGCTTCACGATTTGACCACTAGGCGGAGTCACATCAACGTTACGTGACTTAACATGAACCGTTTGCAGGTACCGCTTTGAAAAGTATTGCACTTTCTAAGGCTGAAATATATACGCTGATTATTTGGACATTCAAACATGCCAATCACGCTTTCATAAATAATGAATTACACTCAAATCATCTAAAAAAAAAAAAAATCTTAAATGTTAAGCCATACGTTATTAAATGAAAGGCCCATATAAACAATTGCATTTAAACACAGGATAATATTTAAATGAATGATTAAAACGATGCATATGAAAATGAAAGTACATTTGAACAGATGCTAAATGTTTTGCATCAAGAATAATCCTACACTTGGTAAAGGGGAATACATGCTGTGTCTATGCGTGTGTGTGTGTGTGTGTATATATATATATATATATATATATACACACACATATATACAATGCTGTGAAAAAGTTTTAGGCAATGTTGTATAGTGAGGATGTCATCAAAAATAATGCCATAAATAGTTTTCATTTATCAATTAACATCATACAAATTCCAGAAACGTCGATATAAAAGTCGATATTTGGTGTGGCCAACTTTGCTTTTAATACCGCCTCAATTCTCCTAGTTACACCTGGACACCGTTTTTCTTGGTTGTTGGGATAGGATGTTCCAAGATTCTTGGAGAATTCGGCACAGTTCTTCTGTCTATTTAGGCTGTCTCAACGGCTTCTATCTCTTTATGTCAGACTGACTCGATGTTCAGTGGGGAGCTCTGTGGGGGCAATGTCATCTGTTTGCATTTGCAAAAGTAATGTTTGGTAGTCTAAAATGTATTTTTCCTATTGACACACTAAAGCTGAAGATATATAACCATCTTAAGACAAACGTTTTTGTGAAACATCTTGCAGATCTGGCTGATGAATCTGTAGCTTATGAATCTGTAGTTGCTCATTCATTTGCACTATTGAGGGATTCTGTACAAATTTGGAAGGCCTGATGGGGTGGAGCTCAGACTCACGCGCTGCTTCGGGCAAGCGATTTGTGAAACAGTTGTCACACTTTACTTGTAAGCATAAAAGAGAAAGGAATAAATTCTGAGTGGATAAACTTTTAATTTTTCTCTATTTGTTTGTAGATTAATTAAGTGAATCTATGCATAGGTTAAAAACGCATAGGCAAAAAGGTGATTGAGAATGAAGACCACTATAGTGTGATTCCAGATGTCCTTACTAACAAGTTCTTCATGCTCTCGAAGGGCTCTTCTTTAGGTCTCTGTAAATGACCTGTCCACCCACACCACCAAAAGGAAAGCATTGGTACCAGGTAGACAGAAGTAGATGCTGTTGATTATTTCCTGTTGTCAAAAGCTGAAGAATCCTGAGCAAAGTAGTTCATCCACCAGCTAGGTGTGTCCATCACTGTCACATGTCTTCCTGCCACTGTGCATGTTTCCATCGTGCTGAGTGTGGCCAGCCTCTTTGCTGTAAACATTAATCTTATTTAATTCATCATATTTCTAAGATTCTAAATACAATCAAATGCCAACATAAAGAACATATTAAATTTCTTCCACAAGCTCTTCTCTAATCCCTTTGCTCCGAGCAGGACAAGTCAAACTTTTTGGAGGTGAACGTGTGCTGAAGGAAGGAAAGGGAAAGTACAAAAAGTTTTATGTTGGTTTGACAAAGCCTTGTCTGAAAGTCTTAAAAAGTTTAATAAGAGAATACAAAGGCAAGAAAGTGAGAGAGCAATTTAAAGCCGATTAAAGGCCTTGTGTGGGTTTGTTTATATTCAAACCTTTTTTGATGAAATCGGAATCTTTTTTGAATAGTCATTAAAGTCTTTCTAGCAAGTCAGTCCACTGTCGACGATATTTGGAACGCTCTTTCCAGTCATCCCATCTACTTGAACGGGGGAACACAGAAATCTCAAAAAACGGTTGGTCAAGATTACGATCAAAGAACATATTTCAAATCACTAATACAATTTGATAATATTGGAATAATAAATTGTGCTTCTTTACCCCAGATTATATTAAAACACCCAATTTTCCCGGATTGTATAGCTAATGTGCATGCGCATTAAGATGGCTGACAGGTGATGTCTGTATCTAAAAGATGATTGGTTCTTTTACCTGTATGCTGGGACTTCCTTTCTACATCCATTGACAGTTGGTCGCTAGAGCTTCTTGGTTGGGCGTTCCAGTTTCTCCCATTTATTTAAATAGAAGTGGCCCATCTCTACAACATAGTCTCTGATAGTCGTTGCTCACTTGAACATTCCGTCAATGTAAGTCTATGGGATTTTTGATAGTCCATTGTGTGAAAACCATCATTTCAATCAATTAGAAAAGTCAAAGCAACCCGATTCAGAACTGTTGGAAGGTCTTTGCCAAGCCAACATAATAAAATGTAATAAATATAACACGTTACAATAAAGTTCTATAAAGTTACATTAGGAAATGCATTCGATTTCATGAACTAACAATGAAGGTACATTTTTTATAGCATTCGTAAGGAATAATTGGCAACGGACCGTTGAATTATTGAAAAAATAATGCCTTATACCACGGTTACCACACCTTAAGACATCGTTCAGGGTTTTCTCTCAAGACATTTTCAGTTTTTCATCCCTAAAACACTCTTGTGAGTGGAACTACTTTCTTCCGCCATGGATTCAGTGTCTGTCTTTGATACAGGTCAAGCCTTTGTTGCTAGTTCGAAAATGTCACTTTAGAACTAGCAACTGATAATAGCTATTTAATATAGCAATATAACCCTGATTAATTTCTCTGTTTGACAAGTTAAACAGCTCCACATTATCTTTCGCCAGACTCATATATTTCAGAAAACATATGGAGAAAAGGACCAAGTTAAACAAGCCAATATGGCGGCTTAGCCGAAATTTCTATGGACTCAGTAGAACCACTTGCAAAGCCACTTCAGTGTACCGCCGTGCAAAAGTCCTCTGGGGAAAAAAGGAAAATTAAAGGCATTTGACACACTCCTTGTGGCTATTGCTGCACTCACATTGATGGCATGTTTCAACGAGTTGAGTCCATAGAAAAGATCATGGAAAAAACGGCCACATCTATCACGGCTCTTTCTACAACTTTAAGCAAGTTGTTACTAGAATCTTGAAAGAAAGGTTTTCCATTTGCAGCAGGAAAACAAGCAGTCGGCTTTTCTGCAAGTGGATGTTTCAGTATTAATTGAGGTCAATGCAAGTCTTATTATCTGACATAAAGTTTCATGATATCTCAATGTTTGCTTTCTGCAAAGTATTATTCTTAATTGTTCTATTGTTCAGTTATGCGATGACTGAATATAAGTTTGCAATTTCTTTAAATATTCTATGTATTCGTGACACCACTAAAAGAAAAGCTGTTTTTCTTTTGAGTAGACATACAAAAGCTTATGTACATTTTTCCCAAAGTGACTCATGCTTGTGACTCTGATTAAAATTTTCAGAAAAACCCAATGGGGAGATGATGTTGTTTTCAGTCATTGTTTAAATCACTCAGCAGGAGTCGATATTTTCTTAAAAAAATGTAAATGTGATGCTGGAAACTATTTGCTCAGAAATTGGGAGATGGATAATAATGGCTCTCAGATTGCACAACTCTACATTAATTACTTGCAATATATGTGGAAAGTACGTAATAATATTTAGAAATGTTTAAGACAATATGTGAAATATAATCAGATCTTAAAAAGAAATACAAAGAAGGGTATATAATTATGGGTGGTGACTTTAATGATTAAATTGACCTTATTCCTCATGATTTAGTTCAGATTTTATCTGAAAGAAAAATTACCTGTGCCCCTCTATAAGATCGCAAAATTATTTTGATTTCTTTTAATGGGAATATGGCTAAGGGTAAAATGGTTTGTGGATACTGGAATTTAAATAATGACAAGTGGAACAGGTTAAACTTATAGCAAATATTTTTGAAGATGAACACTTAAGTTATGTACAACAGTTGGAGCTGTTTAAATTTAATGTCAGGGAAATGCCAACAAGAAGAGGTAAAGTTTTAAAGAAAAACTAACTTAGAAGGATTAAAGTGATAACAGGGGAATTAAATTGTTAAATAAAGGAAAACACACTGTCAGAGGTAGAAAAGGCTAAAGTACACAAACTTAGTTTAAAAATAGATCAAATTTTCACAGAATTAGCCAAAGGAGCTTTTGTGAGGTCAAGGGTCAAATGGCTAGAGGAAGGGGAAAGAAACAGTCAATTTATTTATTTTTCTGGATAGGAGAAATTATACAAGAATTTCCATCTCAGCCTTAAAAAATAAATAATATCTCAAAAAACCCTTCAGATATATAATCTTTTGTTCATTCTTTTTATGAAAAGCTTTACACTTCATGCTTTGACAGTGAAAAAAAAAATAATAATAAAAAAAATAAAAAAATAAATATATATATATATATATATATATATATATATATATATATATATATATATTTTTTTTATTTATTTTATTTTTATTTATTTTTATTTATTTATTTATTTATTTTTTTTGCAAACATGTTGTTCCAGTAGTTGAAATATAATCAGTGAAACAAACTGGTTTTGTGGCTAAATGTCATATTAGCTGTAATTTTAGACTTGTACTGGACATTTTAGATTATAATCACTATTTCAACTCTGATGCACTTACTTTGTTTCTGGATTTTTATAAGGTATTCAACACAGTTGAGCACAATATTCTGCTACAGTGTTTAAATGCATTCGGTTTTGGAAGTAAATTCATTCAAACTGTTGAAATATTTTACCAAGGCATTAATAGCTCCTTTATATTACATGAATTATATCACCCTAATTATATTACAGTCCAATACCTCTAGAAGAGTTTTATCAATAGTGGTGTGAGGCAAGGATTTCTCCATTTTGTTTTTGTTAGTAGTGGAACTATTGTAAATTAGTATGGTGCAGAACCCTAATGTTTGCGGTATATCATTATTATTATTATATATATATATATATATATATATATATATATATATATATATATATATATATATATATATATATAAAACATGTCTGTTAGACAGCAGCTTAATTTTAACCAAACAAAATACATTTTTGATAATTGTTACGGATAGATCTGTCAATTTTAGGGAGAGTCCTATTATCTAAGGCAGAAGGTTTATCTCGATTTTTTATTTTGTTTTGGTAGCCTGTGCGGCTCTTTGAAATAACTGAAATAATTTTGGGACGAGGTATGGAACCTTTATGCAGTCAAGACCAGGAACTACTTCATGGAACAACGTCTGTCAACCAATCAGAATCAAGCATTCAACATAAAATGTATAAAAATACAAATACTAATGTTAACATATACTGTACAACTATTAATTGTAAACATGCATTAGTAGATGTTGAAACTAAGTTAATTAACCAAGATTAATACATGCTAGAAAAATATTGGCCATCGTTAATTCATGTTAACAAACTTATTGTAAAGAAAGATGCTGTGTCTGATTTCTCTCCTTACCAGCTCAGGTGTGTCTCGTGCTGAGAAGTCACACCACCAGCCTGTCACGCGTCGCCCTTGAAATTCAGCTTTTCTTTTCAGACATGTGGTCCCACTGTTAGGTGTCTTTTGGAACAATGTGTTAACCCATTCCACGGGTCCAAAGTAACAGTCCACTGTAATCCACTGTGATAAACCATTCCCTAAAGTGACACTCCCTCAATAATACAAGCACTACATGTCAATATATAGAACAGAAACATAAACTTCTGTGGTTATGATAAGTTTCTGTTTACTCAGAACTCTCACAAAGATTTTTCTTTACCCAGAAGGGGTAAAACCACATACAGTAAAACAAGACTGACATACCCTGATCAAAGAGCTCCTTGCGCCTAAGGAAGCCCATTTCGGCTGCTTGTACTCAAGACCTAGTTCTTTAGGTCATGACCCAGCCTTCATGACCATAGGTGAGGGTAGCAACAAAAATTGATCGGTAGATCGAGAGCTTTGCCTAACGTTTGCTAAACACGCTTTATTATCATTTAAATTAAGAACTTTGTCTCATTAATGGATATTATTTAATAAGTGAATGTTGGTCACTGACTGTAAACCTCCCTGCCCTGGGTGCGAAAATGTTTGTTACATCACACACACCTGCATATTGACGAAATGGGAGTTGAAGATTTCTGCACGAATTTCCATGTTAGAAGTCTGAAATAAAGTGTCATTCCGTTGCACTTTCCCCAGTTGAAAGGTGGAAATTCCGATTCCGGTTGAATGGAACACTTCATGAATCATCACAGAAACAACAATAAAGAGCATTGCAGCTTTCCCCACAGGAGCGAACACTTGGGGAGACACACACACACACACACACACACACACACACCAGGAGTGTAGCAGTGGACTCAACACGCTGAAGCAGCGCATCTACAGTAGGCGAGTGTTTAAAACAGCTAGACACAGTGCAGCTAAAGGAACACAACGCAGTGTCTTCAAAACTGAACTTCAATTTAACACACTTATTAAAAAGCGATGATTATGGCATCTCCTGTTAAGCCAAGCGCAATTTGAATGTAGACGGTTCAGACAGTCACAAAAAAAAACTGGTGCATGCTTAGTAAGATTACTACAGTAACCCGAAGGAAGAACCAACAGACATATGATGCATTATATTTTGATTATGCAATCTTTTGCACATTTTATAACAGATTATTTCATAACAGCCTATAATAATGAATAGATGATACACTGGAACTACAAGACCCAATGCAGCAGTCAAAGACATTTGTCAGACATGTTAATATATATACTATGGATGTGCATCTCCATAACTGAGGCCGATGCGATACGCATCTCGATGCATAGCCAACGATACGATACATTAAAGATACATATGAAGCAGCTACCAACGCGATGCGATACAATTCACCCCTATTACGATGCAGTGAGATCTGATTTTGATTCGATTTAGCACAATGAGTAATTAGTCCGTGTACTCAAGTAGAATAGACAAAATGACCAAAATGCCCATCCCTAGTTGACATCACAGCCTCATGGCTAGTTATAAAATTGGCTATAACTTTACACAGGGGTGATCACGGCCCCTAACCACATCCTCCACAGTAAATGCATAGAGTTAATATGCGTTATTAATTGTTAATATGCGTTATTAAATGTTAAAATTGTATACTCTTTCTTATATGTTGAAATTAGGACTTTCCTGACCCCTGACTTAAATAAAAAAAATATATATTACAATTTTATATTTATTTGTATATTTTCGATTATTTGTCTCCTTTATCTTATTTATGTTTAATTGGGTTGGTTTATATGTATTTTATTTCTTCCTTCACTTGTAATTGTCTTTATGACTCAGTGATTGTGTATAAAAAATCCACAGTTTTAGCACCATTTATGTACTTTTTGGATGGTCCTTTACCCACCATAGGCACATTTTCCAAATTATAATAGTATTAAATTTGCTGGAACGTTTTTACCGCGACACCATCTGACCATTTTATGAGACCAATTGCATTCCATAATTGATTTGATACAGAATGAATAATTTTATCTTTAAATGCGGAATGATCCCGCATTTTACGGGACGGGTGGCAACCCTAACTTGTGACTAGTTTTTTTTTTTTTTTAAAGTGAGTATATTTACATTTAAAAATTGGCCTTCATTTACTTCTATTGTAAGAGCCTCTCTGTAATCTAGATTTTGTATTTTTTTTAAAGAAAACGAGAGTCACGTCAAAATTAATTTATGGTGGTAATGAACATTATGCATTAATTTAATTACATATATAATATTTTTAGTTTGCCGACAAAATAATGTAATAAAAATGATATCCACCCTAACAGATTTCAAATCCAGTAACATGTCTTTCCCGCTCTTCTTCTCGCCGGAAGTTGTCGCGCCCCGTTTCCCCCTTGTGACAGCCACTTCCGTATGATCGTATTAAGCAACACGCCGCTACGCAACACACACGTACGCACTGTAAAGTCCAAACCGCGCATAAAACCTGGGATTATCATACCGAAATGCATATCAAAACAGGTAATGGTCTTCTTTTGAGTGTATATCGCTTGCTTTATAACCAGTTACCGGTTGTTTGTCGTTCAATAAACGAAGTATTTTGAAATGTGAAGTTGTTTGTGCTTAAGCGGGATGAAACGGTCTTATGAAACTTTTGCTCTTGGACGTTTCGAGATCTTTTTACGGTATGTCAGATCCAAACACGACGTTGATATTCTTTAATGGATCTGATACGACGAGCTAAAGGTGTAAAATGTGAGATGGTGATCTTGGTTTGGTCTCTTGAGCGGTTGTTATGGGCGCTAAACATCCAAACACAAGCGGCCTGCTGTTAGATTTAGCCGTCCAAACGCTCTTAAACTATATACTTTTAATCATGGAAGTGTTCTTTTTGTTTATATTTTTCGTTAAAATAGTGGATTAGAATGTAGTTGTTTTTGGTCCTTGTGGTACTTATACTATGTGCGCGTTTAAGTGTTGTTTGCAGACTGGGTAGTGTAGTAAGCGACATTAAACCAAAAAGTAAACAAAATCCGATATCAATATTGGGGTAATTTTATACATGTTTTTGGAAGGGAAACATTTACAGAAATAGCTAAATTTGTCCCATTAGGTCTCTCTGCGTCTGCAGATGGGAATGAGGCGCCTACTAGAAATTTCCAGTCAAATCTTGCCGTGGCTGAATGACTCGAGAAGCATTGGATTGCATGGGGCATTTCTATGCGTTCCTCCCATGCACTGTTTTTATGTTAGGTCTATTTTTAGGTAGTAGTTATGATTCTTGGAAGAAAAATAGTTTGCTTACAAAGGAGAGTTTAAATGACTGATCGCTTTAGACCTCACAGACCTCAAAAATCAAGTCTTAGTTTTTTTTAAGTTAAACTAAAAACGAAAAAAAAAAAAAAACGACATTTGATAACTGAGTCTAATTGCATCTGATTTCTTTCAGGTACTTGGGAGTCAAGCAATGGTGTGTGTGAGTCCGACCCCCTGTGTGATCCGGCCGTCCTAGTGTCACCCTCTAAGCCCGAACCACAGATCCGAAACCGTCGCCTCTCCCCCGGCTCTGGCAGCTGCGGTGGTGGAGGAGGGGGCTGTTCATCCAGGATGGAGAAACCATCTCGTCAAGTTTCGCCGAGCAACTCGGAAGGTTTTCTTAACGGGCCAGACCACATTTACACCCCCAGTCGGAACAGAGAGCGGCGTGGCCCAAGTAAAGGAAGAAGCTTCCGGAGAGATGGGCCGAGACTGGGGCCTCGTACAGATGAGAGGCCATCCAGAACCGGTCAGAACCAGACACAAAAGGAAAGATGGGTAGAAAACAGCGTGTCTTTGCTCAAACCGCCTCCTGCTTTCCCAGTGAAAGACAGCCCTGCCAAACTGCAGCCGGCTGTCAGCTATGCTTCCAAGGTTAAGGCAGGGGGAGGTTCTGTTGGGGCAGCCGAGGAGCCCCCGGGTATTGGGGTCTTGCTTCAGAACCAATGGGGTCTCAGCTTCATCAGCGATGGCCCAGCGGCAGATGTGCCACAGGCACTTCCGGAGAATAGTCCAATTGTCCACCCGGTCGCTGGAGACGTTACTGAAAAACCAGCCGAGTCCTCTTCAGAGTATCTTCCCAGTCAGTTTCCAAGAGGCTCTGAGAGTTCTGAGGAACTGCTGCTCAGCTGCCGCCACCTGGAGGAAGCATTGGAGTATCACACGCGAGGTAAGATGATATCTGATGTTGTGGTCATGCAAGACATTGTGTCATTGGTGGTTTGTTTTGGCCATAAACCATAATGATCTATGCTTTCTGACCTGACTCTGGTTGTTTTTGTTCTGCAGAATGGAAGGCAATATTATGGGCTCAAAAACGAGGTATATTTTTCAAAATTTCTTCGTATGTTAGAAGGGTCATAACATATTTTTGATACTTATATAATAAGAGCTTGATGTACTGTGGAAAAAACATACTGTAAAATTTAGAGGTTTGGTGATTAGAGCATTTCTTGAAACTAAGCCTGAAAAAAGACTCATTCTGAACTTCCACAAGAGAACCATTCAATCTAAAGGGTCTAAAAAATTATTTTGACTCGTCCCGTGTTTATTAAATAATCTGTTAGAGGAAGGGACTTACAATGGAAGTGAATGGGGCCAGTTCATAAATGCTTAAATACACACACTTTCAAATATATTTGAGTTCACACTCACAAGATGAAAACATATTATAGTTGTAAGCATTATTTTAGTGTGATTAAAATCCCTTACTGACCTTATCTATGTAAAGTTATATCATATACAGAGAATACATGGTTTAGTTATGGCATTGAAGTTGTAATATTGGATATAACTACACAGATGAGGTTAATAAGTGAATTTATCACAATAAAAACGTATATTAACACACAGTTTAGATCTTGTCTATAATTTTGAAATGGTGTGTATTTTACCGTTTATGGACTGGCCCCATTTCTTCCATTTTTAGTGCCTTAGTGTAACCGCAATTTTTGCAGCAATCATCATTATGCCAAAAATGCTGAGCATAACTTGGAATATTCCTTTTAAGATAAGGTTTTTTAAGTTGTTTGGTGTTACAAACTTTACTAACATTTTTATATTAAGTGGATCTAAGTGAGGGGGGAAAAAAAAAGTATGATATGGCCCCTAACGAAATCTGTCTTGAGTAGAAATGTATATATTTTTTGACGATCACTAACAGATTCTCTGTTTTTCAGATCCTGCAAGGGTTGTTTGGTACAATGACACCCTGGAGTCACCAGCTTAGCGCACACTAACACAGCTCAACAAACACACATACTCGCATACATACACATCACACTCAGGTTATCTTCCCCACAATGTTTATACCGAGACACTTTCCCCCTGAAGATAGATGTCTTGGACTTGTCGGTTGCCTTACAACAGAGTCTGCCTCATGCGCAGAGTCCCTCTGCATACCTCTGTCATTTTAATGGTGGAGAATTGTCTCTTTTAAGAAAAAAAGCTATTCAGGCTGCAATTTTATTTCAATGAACTGCAATTTTACGGTTAAGAAATCAGTTTTATTCCTCCCTTGTTCCTGCTTGTGTGCGAATGGTGAAATTGAGCACTTTCTGACCTGTAGCCGAACACGTCATGCCTCTCTCTAAGGACTCAGCTCATTTTTAGAACCAAATGCAGAATGTCTTTTCATCAGTCTTCCTTTCCTGAATAATCCCTTTCTTCCCACTTAAATTGTTCTCATGAAGTTTACAGAGGTGCAGCTGGCACATTATATGGCAGCACCTTCAAATGTCTATTGGTCTTATTGCTGTTTTTCACCTAAATTGAATGTCGGTCATAAGTCCTAATAGGAATCCGTTGCTGTGTATGACCTAACAAATGTTTTTTTTTTTTTTTTTTTTTTAGAAATACAACTAATTTACACTGGAAGATGTTCAGAGATTTACTCAAACAGTGTTGCATAATAATAAAAAAAAAAATAAACGTTATAAAATTATTTGTATTGTTTTTTTGGTGTGCTATCTAGCATAGGGGTTTTCAAACTGGGGTCCGGTGACCGCTTGGGAGCCACAAGGTGGTGCTAGGGGGGTCTGCGGGGAATAAAAAAAATAAATGCATTTTGACACTATTCTTATGTTCTGCTTTGTAATGAGTAAATGCATTTCAATTAAATTAAAAATGTTTTTCTTCAGGTTTGTACATCTAATATTACTCGACACAGTGTAGAAAAAAAGACGTGCTCTCAACATAAAAAGTAATATTTTTTTTAAATATATTTTATAAATTCTTTATTACAAAATAACTGCAAATTATTTAATTTTGTAAACTGCACATTGTCTTTAATATAATGCTTACTATTTTTCTCACACTGTATAAAAGGGCATACATATCTAAAATACAAAGCTGCCTATTTATTTTAGGAAAAGGGTCCCTTGAGAGGGGATCAACATGTTTGGGGTCCTTGGCATCAAGAAGTTTGAAAACCCCTGATCTAGCACATATTGGTTTAATGTTATTGAATAACTTGATTTATCACCTGTACTATATTACAGAGCTATCATTTTTTAACATATTTCAGACACAATGTGGCCAGCTATTTGTTTATTTTTGCTCTGCCAATTAAAATAATCCCAAAAGAAGCCAAAGCTGACTCAAGCACTGGATTTCAATGTAGCAAGCAGAAATGCTGCATGTCTAATTAAACTGGTGGACTGGATCTAACTGTTGAAAAATAAAAAGTTTTATTGAATAAAGGGATCAAGACTGCATCTCTACAACCCTAACATGTTATTCAGAGCAACTGAAATCCATTAATAATCAGTTCAAAATTACTGCAGACATCAGTCTCGCCATGTGACGTCCACTTCATCTGTTCTGTATCTGAGAAAAACAAACCAGCCATTACTGAAAATGATAATTTCACAGACAGGTCTTATCTGGGGGTTTGTATTCAATCGTAAAATGCAATCGAAAATGGCAATCAGTGGACTTATGGTGATTAAAAGTGATCAAAAGTGATTCTGAAATTGTTTACCTTTGTGTAATCCAGGATTCTGGTAGCTCTGTGACATGACCCAAGCAAAACATTTCCCAACTGGTCTGTGCAATGATTGCACCATTGTCTATACAAACCCTGCACAGATTCACAACCATTGACACTGACACAATGTGTAGAGAAAAAGTCTTCAACACAAGCCATCATCAGATTAGCAGTGATGACTAGAAAGAGCGCAAATGCTGCATGAGAATAGCATTCTGTGGTGTGCCTGAACAATAACTACCATTTTCAAATGTCCAGATCCTCTCTATCACCTCTCATCTATGGCAAAGAGTCAAGCACCTCTCTCTTTACACATGATTCCCATCATCTGAACTTTGTACGCGGGGGTGTACGCTAAGTAATGTTTCTTGTTTATGTTGTGCTGGTCAACATGGACTTACACTGACAATTAGTGGCATGGACGAAGCACCACTGATGTGTAGTTACAGATGCCAATGTAGAAATTCAATATTCACAGTCATCCATGATTAATTTAAACCATTAGATGAAGAGTCTAATAACGCTTACTGGGATTAAGCCAGTAGATTTCGGCTAGTTATGTAACATGGCACACACACACACACACACACACACATATATATATATATATATATATATATATATATCAAAATGAGACAAAGATCAGTAAACAGATGTCATATGTCTTCAATAGATGTGTTACAGAAAGTGAATTCATCATAAACAGATTGGATGTATCTATTGATTGATTTACTGGATAGTATCTATGAATAGTTTTGACATTAATATCATCAAGTGATGGCTAAATGGAGAAAACTGCTCTGTCAGTAACAGAAATGTGATATGGGCTGCTGATCAAAAGACTGTTTATACCAAGCAGAATGTCGAGATAAACACAGCTGGGGATATTATTATTAATAACTATATTAATAAGATTTATTTTATCTTCTTTAAACGATGTTCACAGTTCACACTTGACACCCTTGCATACTCACTGGTTAAAGGACCATAAAAAAGTTAAAATGGCATTAAAATGCATGGACAAAATGATGGCTATGATCATATTTTTTATAATTAAATGAGAAAGTGATGCATATGGTTTAGATAATATATTTTTGAATGAGTCATTTTAGTCAGGCAGTGACTCAGGCACCCCTTCTGGGGCACCACGCGCTTGATGCACTCTGCAAACGGCACAGTGCTGAATGAGCTGTTGCGTTGTATCCGTACATAGAAGCTCGCACATAGTCTTACACAGATGTGTGTATTCCAAACCAAAGATTAAAGTGCTCGGTAAGAGAGAGCTATTTAACTACATTTAGAATGCAAATTGATATTTAATGAATTGCCGTTTGGTCGTTGTAAACACCCATTTTAAAAACTGAGCTCGCGACCCATTAGTTCCTTTCGTCTCATTCATTCAGGTCGCGCTTATGATACTTGCAGGCTGTAGTATAGTCAGGTAGCTAATATATGTGCGTGCATTTGCTGCATACTGCAATCACACGCATTTAGATAGTGTTGTCATGGTACTAGAATTTCAGTAGTCGGTACCATTGATCTATAGATCAGTGATCGGTACCGATAACAGTGAAATTTCACGGTTCTCTATACCAATTTCAGTACCACAGCAAAAATATGCTAATACCAGTTTAGTTATTTTTTTTTTTTTTTAACTATTTTAATGATTACCAAGTTTAATTTAATTTGATCAGAAAATGGTCTGATCAATAAATTCTTAACTTTTTAATAAGTGAAAATCTAACTTTTCAACATGTCATGGCATTTTGTTTTTATACACATTTTATTCAGCAGCAGTCTTGCTTGTGATATTTAGATTTTTTATTATTATTAACACTACAGTGAATATGACATTGTAATATAGAGTTGTAATATATTTTTATTACATTTCTTCAATTTCAGGCATCTAGCTTTTATTATGAATCGTGCTTTTTTTATGATGTGTGATGCCGGAAGCGTCACTTTTAATAATGCTTTACATTATTTTTACTTTTCCAGATAAACAGTTCGCCACACGATCCAGTGTGACCATTGAAGACTTTTAAATCATGGCTGAAATCTCATTTGTTTACACTGGCCTTTGAGTCTGACAAATGATATGTAGGACACAGTTTTAGAGTGTTTCTATTAGATTACTGGTGTTTGTGTATGTGGTTATTTTAACATTTTATGTTTTTATTACTGTGAATCACTTTGGTCAACTCTGTTGTTTTAAATGCTATATAAATAAAGCTGAGATTAAAGTGCAACTGCTGTGATTTAATTGTATACATTTATAGCTTACATGTGCTGCGTGGTTCACAGTAGATTAGTGCTCTGCTGTGTCATCTGATACAACTTGTGAATGATTTTCAATGTCTGTGGACTTTCCACTGTGTGAGCTGTCAGATTTATTTAAAGTACACTGCTTGTCCACAGTAAGATTGCAGCCTTTAGTGGTTTAATAATCACACTTGGACATATCACAATTTATAATTTGATTAATTGTGAATTTCAGTGTACCAGGAGTAACAGAGCACACGCTCAAAATAAGCGTGTGAGCATTTTAAAGCAGGCGGGTGTCAGTCATAAGGCACGCTGGCGCCGGATAGAGTCGGTGCTCAGTACCGCAGAAACACTACCATTACATCTTTTTTATTTTAGTATCGACTTAGTACCGAAGTTTGATCACTTGTAAATGAGGGTAACAAGTCTGTATGGCCTTTGTTGTGAGATGGTTGCATTACTACACATTTACACATGCCATTGCGCATGTCCTCTGTTGTAGGTTTACGTGTGTTTGCTGTCAGTTTCCAACGTTTGTGTCTTAGAGCAACTGTAAACATGCCCAAAAGATCCAAGAAGAACGAGGAATCTGTGGAAGGAGATACTGACAATGGAACTGGTCAGTGTTTTCATAATATCGAAGAAAAATTGGCAGGTTTACAGATTGCATCAGAGAACATATTGTACCTTTTCCTCACAGCACCTACAAAGAAAGAGAAAAAGGGGAAAGAACCAGAGGCCCCAATTCTGTATGAAGATCCCCCAGATAAGATGACCAGTAATGATGGCCGTGTGGCCAACATGAAGATCACCTCCTGGAATGTGGATGGCCTGCGTGCATGGGTGAAAAAGAACGGCCTTGATGTGAGAGATCAGATGATTTGTGCCTAATTGGCATTGCATGCTGCAAAAAGCAAAATCCTCCCATTGATTCTGTTTGCAATGAAATGTATGATCCTTTCCTAAGCAGTCAAACCAGTCTGTGTGTGTTTTAGTAAGTCCATGGCAATCAGATTCTTGGAAGAGGTATGGTATGAACAGATTCCACCATTTTCTCTTTGTTTGTCTGCTTGCAGTGGGTCCGTCAGGAGGATCCAGATGTGCTGTGTCTGCAGGAAACGAAGTGTGCTGAGAAAGCCCTGCCAGCTGAGATCAAGGACATGCCCGAGTATCCACACAAGTACTGGGCTGCATCAGAGGACAAGGAGGGTTACAGTGGGGTGGCGATGCTGTGCAAGACCGAACCCCTCAATGTCACCTATGGTATTGGTAAGGATGGCTTAGTCTTAGTCTTTTTGCTGTTTTAGTGAAATATTTGACACATTACACTCGGTATCCTCAATGGTTTTGTTTAGAGATGCTCCAGTCGATAGGCCACCTATCGGTATCGGCAGATATTCACATCCTATGACTCGTTTGGCAATCTGTGATTTGGCCGTTCACATAAACCGCTCATTTCGCAAAAGACGTGCAGCTCCTACTGGCGTCATGGAGTGTGAGGAACACTGGCTAATGTTGTAAGACAACAAACTTAAACGTAATTCAAACATCTTTATTAAATATCTCCCGATTAAATGGCATTAACAATAGAGTAGCGCTGTTAGAGTCCAGAAACCAGTACTGCCGCTCCATATACGCAGTCTGAGTAGTGCACCATCTTAACCTAGGGGTGCACCATCCTACCCTAGGGGGCACCAGAAACTCCACCGGCTGCCCTTACTTGCACATTATTCATTATTCAAGGCCCCGATATTAGTCGCAGAACACAGAATATCGCCTTGCGCTCGCCTCGGGCAACTTTTGCTCCGTGCCTCGTAACACATTCCACCATTTTAGTGTATATGGACTGGCTTAACTTCTATTGAACCCGGAATATTTCTTTAAAAATCCCATAGACTTGCATTGAAGGAGGGACCTGAGCCATATCTAGGGCCCAGAATATCATAGAAACTTGGGGGTGGGCTCTGGACTTAATGTAAGCAACCATCCAGAACACTCTAGCAACGGCATAAAAATGAGCTAAAAAACACTCTGGACACATTTGCAATGACATAGCAACACTTTGGCATTGTGCCGGCAAGTTTTTATGGGCTAGCCCCACTCACATTTTATTTAGAAAATGTAAAATCTAGTTAATATAGAATGTCATCTAATCTTTTTGCACTATATCCATACATTTATAAGACTATATCATATTCTCCCTCAATATAGATAAGGAGGAACATGATAAAGAGGGACGGGTCATCACTGCTGAGTTTCCATCTTTCTTTCTGGTCACGGCGTATGTGCCCAATGCCAGTCGTGGTTTGGTAAGGCTTGATTACCGCAAGACCTGGGACGTAGATTTCCGGGCCTACCTGAGCAGTTTGGACCAGCGCAAGCCCCTGGTGCTGTGCGGCGATCTGAATGTGGCCCACCAAGAGATTGATCTTAAAAACCCCAAGGGAAACCGCAAGAATGCCGGCTTCACCCCTGAGGAACGAGAGGGCTTCACCCAGCTTCTCACGGCTGGGTTTAACGATAGTTTCCGGGAGCTCTATCCAGAACAAGCCAATGCCTACACCTTCTGGACCTACATGATGAACTCTCGGGCCAAGAACGTGGGCTGGCGTTTGGACTACTTTGTGCTGTCGTCCACCCTGCTGCCGGGACTGTGTGACAGCAAGATTCGAAACACTGCCATGGGGAGTGACCATTGCCCCATCACCCTGTATCTGGCTGTGTAGATCAGGTTGCATACATTATATCAGGGTTCACATGCACCCAAACTGTCCCTATGTCACAGTTTGATTTCTAGCCCTAGATTAGCATTTCCTTTCTGAAACAGTGGACCAGATGTAGAAATAAGTGTGGAGCAGACCAGTATGTGATGGTTAATCAATCCATTTGTTCTGGAGTTTTCTAGATTTTTCTCATCAGTCATTATTGCTCTCCTGTAATCAGACTGATTGTATGTTTTGATACTAAAATCTCAGAACATCCTTACTGTTGTCAGAATAATGCAAGTTTTTTTGTTACGTTTTAGAAAAGCCACACAGACCGCTGAAAAAAACGGCTGAAATAAACATTGTCTGGATGCTCTAGTTAGAGCTAAATGTTTTTGAAGCTTGTAAATTACTTTCTCATGCAAGATACAAGACACATTTGAGACACATTGATTTGCATCGTTATATAGTTCTTTGGATTTTGTCTTTGGTGCTACTTTAACATTTTAACATTTACAAAACATCCCACTTATTACAAGTTAGTGGTAGTTAATGTTTTTACGCGTGAAACAAGATTTTCAAAAGACTACTTTAAAAAAAAAAAAAAATGCTTTCTGTCTGTCTGTAAACATTTGCAAAGTTTTGAAATAAATTGTACTTTTATATATAAAAAAAATCCATCAGCTCCATTTCTTTTTTTGACACACCTAATAAAAATACTATAATGTAAGCATGTAATATAACTATGTAATTGTGTATGGAAAGTTCTGTAGTGAATATAAAATTCTCTAGTTACGCTCTGCTCTGAAATACTTTATAAAATACAATAATGATTTTTAAAAATCCTTAGCCAATAATTAGATTGTCTGGAAAAGTCGTGTGTGTGTATATATATATATCTCACATATCATTAAATTATTTGGAAAATATTGTGTGAATCCTATGTAATGGAGTTGTGATATAATATATAATTGTACTGTTTTAACAATTCAGCAATAATAAATATATTATGGAGGGTTGTTTAATAACAACAACCAAAAAAAAAAATCTGAAGAGAACAAAAAAAGTGTTAACATTGCTAATAAGCTAATGATTTATCAATTAGATTAATGTAACTTTTGAATAAACCATAAGGGAGGATTTCATTGTACACTAGACGATAGACGCGAATCTATCATTTGAATCATGATTTTCTGCAATGGCGAAGATTTAGTTTATGAATATTAATCACGTTACGTGACGTTCGACCAATGACACCCGTTGATATACTTGACTCATGAATATTAAATAGAAATCGTGATCGGAAGCTCCAGAGCCATTGGGAAGCTCCAGCTCCAGCTCCAGGAAGATTACGCTTGCATGACTAGAGTAATATTCATGAGCCAAACCGAAATCCACAAAAACATCCGTCATAATAAAAGTCACATAAATTTGACCAACATTGACGTCTCCTGTTTCCATAGTGGCACTGAACCATCTGTTCCAGACCAGTCTTTATATTAATCCAAATGAACGTTAAAAACACGAGTAAACAAACGCGAGCAGAAAAAAACTGGGTTGACGGTTTGGTTTGTGAGGTGGCCTCGCATTATCAAAACCAGTATGATATGGTTTTGCACCACCAGAGGGAGAACTCAGTCGAAATACACTGTAGACCAGACCAAAGCGGATTAGACCGGAACCTGCGTCGTCCA
The DNA here is from genome assembly GCA_032164185.1 of Moxostoma hubbsi. Classification (NCBI taxonomy): domain Eukaryota; kingdom Metazoa; phylum Chordata; class Actinopteri; order Cypriniformes; family Catostomidae; genus Moxostoma; species Moxostoma hubbsi. The sequence continues at coordinate 4,337,378 of JAVLUX010000043.1, forward strand.
GTCTCGTGTTTACAAATGAACACAAAGGTCAGGTGGAAAACACAGTTAAATCAGTAAATAATCTGACTGAAAACCCTTTCTTCTGAATTATGTCACACGGCTGGATAAAAGATTAATTTCGAGGTCCTTTAAACTTGATTGAAGTTGTAAAGAATGGACACGCTATGGACGAAGACAATCGAAGGTGTGTAATTGCTTTTCCATGTCTATTTTTTTCCCTAGAAAACCACAATGTTAAAGCGATAGCAATGTAGTAAATTCAGTCAGATTTGATTTCTACGATTATCGATTATATTTTAATATATTTTGATTATTTGTAACGCACCATGTCACTCAAATGCATGCAACTTGCATGGTCTTTTTTATTGTTTTATAATTTTGACATTATTATTCAGAATGCAATATATATATGCAATACAGTTACATTTATAACTCACTTTATATTAACATCAATGCATATTCTAGCTCTCCCTTTGCTTGAGTCTTTATGATGTATTGCATCTCTTGTTAATCAGACCCCCTTTCATTGATGAGCTTCGTGGTTCCTCCATTGAGGTTACTCTCTGCAGCCATGTGGCAGGTGACAGAACAGAGACAGGTGAAGCACTATGGGATGCTGGAGGAATTTGTAACCATGGTGACGGAGGCTGTGCCAGAGCTCTTGAATTACCGTCAAAGAGCCCAGCTGATTCTTGGATTAAGAGCAAGGGTAAGGCATGGCACAAAATAACATATCATGTTAGTGCCACCATGTAAATAAAAACATTAATGTACTATTTCTATAGAGAAAATTTGTTGCAGTATAGTGTCTCTTATTTTCTATAGCTGCTTCTGGATTTGTGCCGTGTTAAAAATCAAGTCGACTTGGACAATCTTCAGCCTCACTTGGATCGAATTCGGGCTCCTCGTGTGAACACCACACTCAGTGAGGTATGAGAAGCAGAGCTGTCGTTATGGACGGAAAACTGGGAATGGTGTCCAATGCCCTGTGATGAGGGGGGCCCACCCTTAAAACATTTTGTCCTGGGCCATGATGAGAAGGTTTGGAGGTGGGATTGAGGACTGTATGGACATGGTGTTTCTATCCACAGGTTGACGAAGACATTGAAGAATCTGAGACTCGCTTTTTGGACCTTGTCCAGACCCTTATCAACAACCCTGGAGAGAGAGAGAACTTTTTCAAGGTTACCCATATACACATTTACGATACTCTTTCCATGTTTGCTGCCTTTATTTCCTGCGTAATGAAATGCATTTACAAGTTTTCCATTCCTTTCCGATTAATAGAATGTTTTCCCGATGGTATATGGCCCCAAGTTTGACAAAACACTTCATACGCTTATGGAAGACTTCCTCCTACAGCTTGATCGAATGATATCAGTCCCAGACCTTTCACAGGTACGTCAATAAACACAATGTTACAATGTTCTGTTCACTGTTTTTAGCTGCTCTTGGTCAAAGTTAAAGTGTACTTTGTGATCCTTTAGCAGTTCACTACCATTTAGATCAATTCCAGATCAATAGGTCAATTCAGTATCAATGTGATTTTATTCCTCAGATGGCCTCATGGCTCAGGGGTTGTCCTTCTCTTCTGGATGAGTGTCTTCAGTCAATTTCTGTCCCAAAGCAAATGAAGGTCCTCCTTGAACATCAGAGAGCTAATGGACGTCTTCTGGAAAATGGTAGAATTTTTTTTATTTTTCAGTTTTTCGGTACAAATATGAATGTTAACTGCGTCAAATTCATGTTTACTCATTCTATTTACCCACATAATCATGTGGAAGATTATATCAGACATGTGAATACACTGCAATTACATTGCGACTGTGCCTCAGGTGCATTCACTTGCATCTGTGTTTGTGGTGTGAACCAGACGACACATACATTATGAATTACAATGGAACAGATTCATCAATGAAGCCTGAAGCACAAATGGACAGCTGCGAGGAAAACCAGTTGTGGGTGGCTCATTAGAGAGGTCCTAAATAGGTATAGGCCTGATTATAAGATTGTCAACTAGTTAGGTTTTTTACATTACAGCGAGACCACTGCATTATGTTTACTAGCTGTATTTTAAACTAAGAAACATGTCTGATCAGGACCCTTATTATACATGGCTTGAGAGAATGAGAGATACTCTTTTAACAATTCTTCATTAGTGTTCTGTTGAAGAGGAAGTCATACACATCAGAAATGGCATGAGGGTGGGTAATGATGAGAGAATTTTCACTTTTGTGTGAACGGAGTCATTTCTCTCTCTGTTGCAGAGTCTCTTCCACTGGGTCGAGTCGTCATACCCAGCAACCACTCAGAATCTGGTGACCCATCTGAAGTAGGAAACGATTCAGATGGTCTTGAAGATGATTGCCAAAGTTCGATAACCACATCTGATTTCCATATCTCTGGCTGGTCAGCTATGAAGGGAAAACTCAAGAAAGAGACCAGTGAACTTATGGAGAGAGAGGATGAAGTTGATGAAGAAGAAGAAGAAGATGATGATGATGATGATGATGATGATGATAATGATGAAGAATACTTGCCAAACAAGAGTCATAGAGGAACACTTGCTCATTCTAGGAATCAAACAAGCTGCAAAAGAACACCAGGGAAATCCAATAAAAGGAAAAGAGAAGACAAAGACGCTGAAGTGTCCAGGGAATTCACGTTTATCAATCATTTGGGGGCGTACACAGGTGAGGTTGTTATAAGCAGTGTTGGGGAAGCTACTTTGAAACTGTAGCTTTCCAAGATAAGTAGGAGGAGATTAAAGGATTGTTCATCCTGAGAAAAGAAAAAGAAAATTCTGTAATCATGTAGTCCCTTATGCCATTCTAAACAGTGATCCACAGATTTTCATGTGTTTGTGCATAATTTACTTAGACGAGGCTTCTTACCCCACCACTGAGGCTTCTAAAGTCCCTTGGACAGATGATGAAACATTCGGGCTCATCAACATATGGGGGAAAGACAGTATCCAGCGGACACTAAAAGACTGTGCCCACAACCGCCACATATTCAACCTCATCTCAAAGATGATGTCCGAGCGAGGATTTGCCAGAACGGCAGAACAATGTCATACCAGGATCAAACGCTTGAAAATGAGCTTTCGACAATGCCATGAAAGCAAGTGAGTTGACTAACTCATAAATACACTCAAATGGAAAATTCTCATAATTTACTCACCCTCATGCCATCCCAGGTGTGTATGACTTTCTTTCTTCAGCAGAACACAAACAAAGATTTTTAGTAAAATATTTCAGCTCTGTAGGTCCTTACAATGCAAGTGAATGGCGATCAGACCTTTACAGCTCCAAAAATCACATAAAGGAAACAGTCCTTTTTAATTCTAAATCTCCACTTTCACCTTTACATCTGAAAGTGAAAGTTAAAGTGGAGATTTTGAGTGAAAAAGGACTTAAATATTGTTCTGTTTCTCGCTCAAATGGATTACGGATTTTTGGAGCTACAAAGGTCTGATCACCATTCACTTCCATTGTGTGGACCTACAGAGCTGAAATATTCTTCTAAAAATATTTGTTTTTATTCTGCTGTAGAAAGAAAGTCATTCACCCCCCTCTCAATAACTGAAGTGAATGTGTGTTTGTTTGACAGTATGAAAGGAACAGTGCGACCTGAATGGAAGTTCTACAATCTGCTAGAGAAAATTATCTGCAGGAAAGACTCCTTCACAAACCATGAATTCAGTATCAATGCTAATGATGGCACAATCGCAGATGAGTCCACAGGACAGCATGATGAACAGGGCATTACTGACCGGGAGTTTCTTGGTAATGCAGGACAGGAGGGTAACTCAGATTTTGCACTTTGGATTGCTGGTTTCAGTTCCATTTGAGTGTTGCTGAAGTCTTGCTTCAAGCTGTTGACATTGGTCGATTCTAAATAGAGTAGCTTTGATGTTTAAAACTATGTAAACCTTAAATCAGTTTCTTTCTATCATGTCCTCTCAAGATACTAGGGATGTCCCATGGACAGACCTAGAGACTCAAACCTTGATCAGTATCTGGGGAGAGGACCGGACCCAGCGAGAACTGAGAGGAGTCCACCCAGACGGACACATCTTCGACATGATCTCTAAAAAGATGGGCGCTCAAGGTTACATCCGAACAGAGGAACAGTGTCAGACTAGAGTGAAGAGACTGAAGCAGTGTTTCAAACAGTGTTACGAGAATAACCCGTGAGTGCTGATTATTGATTAAAAAGAACGTTTAGATGGTTACTCTTTAAGATCACACTAGATTGTCCTGATGGAGGGAAAGCAGAACCTGTTTGAGAAACATATTATGTGCTGCCTTTGTGTTAACCAGCTACTTGAAAGTGCTGTTGTGTTGTTCTTTTTTTCCAAAAACTACAGCTTGGAGGGCAAAGAGCAAGTTGAATTTAAATTCTATAAACAGATGGAGAAAATTATGGGTAATAAGGAGTCCAGTCACAACCTTTTGACAGAGGTCAAAGATGATGAGTCGGATAGTGAATATCAAGTGTACACGTACCAGGATATAGGTATGAATTTGTTTCCATAGTTCCAGTAATATATTGTTTAGGACTGTAAAAATGCATCAAAGCATCACAATGAAAACGCAATTTAATGATAAGTGGATTTAAAGAAATAGATCACCCAGAAATATTAATTGTCTCATCATTTACTTGTGTATGATTATATTTACTACTTCTGCTGATCACAAGTTTTAGAAGAATATTTCAGTTCTTCTGGTCAGCAAGTTAATGGGGTCTAAAACTTTGAAGTTCAAAAAAGCATATAAATGCTGCATAAAAGTAATAAATACAACTCCAGTGGTTAAATCAAAGTCTTCAGAAGTGATATGATAGGTGTGAGTTAGAAACAGATCATTTAAGTCCTTTATTCTCTAAATTCTCCAGGTGGCGATATTGCACAAAGAATGTGAATTGCCAAAGTCAAAAGAAGAAGAATGTGAAAGTGAAAGTGGACATTTATAGTGATAAATATTTTGATCACCCACCACTATAATTTTGCTTCTGAAGACATGGGTTTTACCACTGGAGTCATATGGATTACTTTTATGCTGCCTTTATGTGCTTTTAAGCTTCCAAGTTTTGGACTTTGTTGACTTGCATTGTATGGACCTACAGAGCAGAGATATATGATAATATTAAAAATATTTGTGTTCAGCAGAAGATAGAAAGTCATACAATTCTGAGATTACATGAGGGTGAGTAAATGATGAGAATTTTCATTTTTGGTGGGTGAATCAATAGTTTTAAAGACCCAATTAAACCGCTTAATATTGACTGTGCAAGTGCAAGATGAGTCGTCAGTATTTTTGTTGTTTTTTTTTTTTATAAAAGAAAGGCTGTTAATGTTAAATGCATGTGCCAACTTTTAGGAGTTCAATATAGTTCTTCAACCCTTATAGACATGGACTAAAATCTACAAACTCAATAACTGTGGAAATTGATTGTGATGCATCACATAATTGAGTATAAAAACTGTAAACGAATTGCTGTCACCTGCACAACTGTTGTGTACTACATGCTTTCAAGAAAAAAATATATATTTATTGACTACATGCAATGATCCTGACCTTCTTATGCAGTATTATTAAAACATTGAAATGACACTGAAATTCAACTTTTATATGTGCTCCTATAATCTCCACACACAGAAACAGCAGTGAATTGCACGGATGACAGGAAGAAGGTGGCCTGGTCGGATGCAGAGACGTTGATTCTCCTACAGTTATGGGGTGATGAGCAGGTCCAGCAGAACCTGCAGCGCTGCCCTCACAATGGCCACATCTACTCTGAGATCTCAGCGAAGCTGAACGTCCACGGCTACCCGCGCTCCGCTGAGCAGTGCCAAACCAGAATCAAACGGCTGAAGATCAGTTACCGTCAGTGCAGAGAACGCATTGGGTCAGTCAACACCCATTTACATTTACATTTACATTTATTCATTTGCCAGACGCTTTTATCCAAAGCGACTTACAAAAGAGATTTGTAATTTAAACATTTAAACCCATTAATGGCACATTCATTAATATTTTGCCTTCCATAATTTTGGCATTATATATTGAACTGATATTAAATATATAATATGTTGTATTATAAATATATTGCATTATAAACTATTTTAAATTATTAAAAAATTGTAATGACCAAAAATGTGATATCAAGCTGTGTTCCACATTTTACATGCAACCCTGTTACATTCCATGTGACATCATTTGGACTTTGCAAAGATCTATAGAAAATTGTAAAAATCATGGTTTAATGAATGGATAATAGAACTGCTTTTTGAGTTTGACTTCCTGAACATGACTACAAAAAATAAACTAATCTAAGAAGAGCTTTTATTGAGTGGGAGCACTTTCTGAATATAGCCACAAAATGAAATACATTGTTTTAAAAGTCGATTTTAGGTCCTGCTTATGATCTCAATGTTTTTTCTGTGCAGTTCTCCTGAAGCTGAACATATAGAATTCAAATTCTACGATCTGATGGAAAACATTTTTCAAAAGAATTCTTCGCTCAAAGCATCTGGAGTGCCAGATAATGAATCCATCATCCCCACCAAATCAGGTCCTTTTATTATTTTATAAGAACTAAAGTGTTATATCACGTTTAAACCGTTAAACTATAGTAATCTGTTTGGTGTAGATTATTTGTCGTCGCAGATATACCATGGTGTTAATGGTACAGCAACATCTACTTGCTGATACAAAGCCTGTACCGTCATATGGTCTGGCCCTATTATGGACTGCGTCATTTCAAACTCTCCAAATAATTTTTTTTTTTTTCCCCTTTCTTCAGTATCTCAGGAGGCCTGCAGCAGTGTGGAGCAGATATCATCAGACTTCTGGATAGATGCAGAAACTGAAGCTCTCATAGAAGTGTGGGCAGACGATGAGTTGCAGAATGCCCTTAGAGGCTCCGTCCACAACAGCCACGTGTTTGCTGATATAGCAGAGAAACTCAACAGTCAGGGGTTCCTCAAAACACCAGAGCAATGCAGACTGAAGATCAAGAACATGAGGAAGAATTTCCAACAGTGTTATGAAAAGAAAAAGTTAGTTATTTTTGCTTGTTAACTTGACAAATGACTGGATGGTTTTATGAAAAGCTTTGTGTTAGAGGTTTAATAATGTCCTCAATATTGTTCTCCTCTAGATGTGGCATAAAGGAAGTAGGTTTTAAGTTCTATGATAAACTGGAGCAGGTGTATGGGGATGAGGACTTATCCATGGATGAACAAGATGATCAGGATGCAGGTATGTGATATCATCCATCTGTTCCATCCATCTTTTTCATCCATTCATCGTTTTATCTTTTTCATTCGTCCGTCTGTTTCATCCATCTGTCTGTTTCATCCATCCATCCATCCATCTTCTCAGTCCATTCATCCGTTCCATCAAACCATCCATCTGTTCTTTCATCCATCCTCTCTATCTGTTCCATCTATCAATCTGTTCCATTTATCCATCCATCTTATCTTTCCATGCATCCATCCATCCATCCATCTCCTCAGTCCATTCATCCGTTCCATCAAACCATCCATCTGTTCTATCATCCATCCTTTCTATCTGTTCCTTCCATCCATCTGTTACATCATCCATCCTCTCTATCTGTTCCATTCATCCATCCATCTGACCCATCCATCTGTTTTATCTTTCCATTCATCCATCCATCTGTTCCAGCCATCTGACCCATCCATCTGTTTTATCTTTCCATCCATCCATCCATCCATCTGTTCCATTATCCATCTGTTCTATACGTTCCATCCATCCATCCATCCATCCATCCATCCATCCATCCATGGTTTACTTGATTCTCTTCATCCTTTCATTCTTCCTCAGATTCCCAGTGGTCAGGAGTGGTTGCAGTGACTGAATCAGGCAGGAAGATGCCCTGGTCAGACCAGGAGACCGAGGCTCTGCTGGAGATCTGGGGAGAGGGTCGTGTGCAACATAGCCTCAAGAGCTGCCTGAAAAACAGGCACATCTACAGATATATTTCAAAGAAAATGGCAGCTTTGGGTTTCAACAGAACGGGCGAACAGTGCCACTCACGGGTGAAAAGACTCAAAGCCCAGTTTTACTATGAAAGGTGAGTCAGAAACTAAGGCTTTAGTTTTATTAGTAATATTCACCTCAGATGCTGCTTGTGTATTGCTGAATCTTACAGACTGTAATTGCATTGATGATTTATTCTTAAAGGCTATGTTCAGAATGGAATAATAAATACTGTTTACTGCTTACTGAATAGTAAAAACTAAATACTGCCTACTATTTGAAAAAAGAAAGTCAAATAGAGTACACAGTATGCACAAACCTTTAAAAACTTCAGCGTATGGTATTGTATGCATTCAGAATATATCCAAACTGTGCATAGTATACATATTGCATACTGCACAAATAGTAATGTATGTAGTAATGATTGATGCAGTTATTTTGAACAGAGTTGAAGTACAATATTTAGTAATCAGATTCTACTCTCTTATTGTTTTAGCAAAGAAGAGTGTAAATTCTACGATCAATTGGAAAAGATTCTTTTAAAGGAAAGCACTGCCAAATCATCTGATGTGCAGGACATCAGCGAGCTGGAATCCATTACTGATTCTGATTCAGGTATGCTGGCAAAATGTTCATCTGAAGATTGGTCATGCCAATCATGTACACTTTCTTTTCTTTTGGGTCTATATGGGTCTAGATAAGTTCATGACATGAAAGTGATTGAATATAATTTTGTAAGGGTCTGCAGAAACAGCATTTGGATCTTTGAAAATGTGTTTGCATGTCCAGAATCGGCAGCTCTCTCCAAACCCCCCATTGGGGAGGGGCCGAAGCTGACATGGGGTGACGTTGAGACACGAGCTCTCATATCCATCTGGGGGAGTGATAAGATCCAGGAGAAGCTAAAAGTCAGTGTCATACGCAGGCCTATTTTTGAGCGGATCGCTCAGGCCATGGCTGAGAAGGGCTTCAGTAGGACAGCAGAACAGTGTCGGACCAGGATCAAGAGACTGAAGGCCAGCTACCGCCAGTGTCAGGACAGTTACAGGTAAACACAACAACTATGACCGCAAACGTGGTTGTAATGCTGTATAAAAGAACAAATCAAATAGATGAATTATATATATTTTTTTCTTTTTACAAATAGTAATAATGGGGAGAAGGTGGAGTGGAAGTTCTTCAACCAGATAAAAAAAATATTCAAAAGGTATCCATATTTAGATGAGGCCGAAACCACCGCGACTCAAAAGCCAAAGATGGTTGGGAGGGAAACAGCCAGCACGTCTACAAATCCACAAAGCTCAGGTGAATCTATTATTAAATAAATGAGTTAAGGGAATAATTCACCCAAAGATTAAAATTCTGTCATGCTTTTAATTATCTTCCATTGAAAACCAAATTTAGATGGATAAAAAGTTAGCGAGTAAAGGCACTGACTACCAACCCTGGAGTCACATGTTCGAATCCAGGGTGTGCTGAGTGACTCCAGCCAGGTCTCCTGAGCAACCAAATTGCCCTGGTTACTAGGGAGGGTTGAGTCACATGGGATAACCTCCTTGTGGTCACTATTATGTGTGGTTCTCGCTCTCGGTGGGGCTTGTGGTGAGTTGTTGATGCCGCAGAGAATAGCATGAAGCCTCCACACGCTCTATGTCTCCGCGATAATGCTCTCAACAAGCCACATGATAAGATGCGTGGATTGACGTCTCAGACACGGAGGCAGCTGAGATTTGTCCTCCGATTGAGGCAAGTCACTACGCCACCATGAGGACTTAGAGCGCATTAAGAATTGGGCATTCCAAATTGGGGAGAAAAAGTGAGGGGAAATAAAAAGAAGAATCATGTATCGAACAAGATTAATGCTTCTATGGTGTTTTTGTCCATACTGGAACTTTACAACTGTTAAGATCTGCATAAAGATTAGTCTAAAAATTCTTCTTTTGTTTCCCATGGGAGAAATAGATGATGTAGATGATGACAGAGTTGTCTTTTTTGGGTTAATTACTTATTCAATTACCCAGTTTTAATGTGGAAGACAACTGTCAGGTGCAATTTTTTTTTTTTAAATAGATGTTTAGAAGAAATCATGACATCTTATTGCAATTTTTCAATCTAACTCCACCACAGAATCTCTTGTGGAGAGGGAATGAGACCAACTTTCTGTTGGATATCTGTCCCGAGTACAAACATTGAGATTTTTTCTGTCATATGGCCTGTGGATGATGAAGCAAGGACACGCATAACCCTCTGATCAGCTGAAGGCAATGCAAGAACAAAGTAGTTGATCTTACGCTAAAAAAAATCCAACACTTCCACCAACTATCGAGCAGAAACACTGGAAATGTTGAACCTTTTTGAGGGACATGATTTCTGTACATCTGAAAGACATAACAGTGCTGTTGTTTTGTGGCCTTAATTGATCATACATTTTCACATATTATATAGCATGGTGTGATGTGTAATAGTCCTTTCTTCAGAGGCCAGTTAGTGCCATTTCCATTGTATTTTTGTAACTACAGCTTTTTTTTAATTTACGTAATATGACATAAAAATAATTTTCTAATGGTGTGGACTCAAAAATATGTAACAGAAATGAGAAGAACAGCTCATATAATTTAACCGTGGTTTGATTTTGTTGCACATTGTTTTCATTATGAAAGGAAAACCCTTGTCTTTTTTAAATACACTGAAATATACTATTTTATAACAATGGGATGGAACGAGTGAGTCAGGCTAATCTTTATCTTCCAGGTGAAAACTAATTCCCCCTGAAGTCCTCTCCAAACAACTTCCACAACTGGATTACTATTGTATATTTGTATTGTAATGAAAAGCAATTTTGAGAGGAAACATCATCACCTAGAAATGAACACAACACTGATAAAATGTCATTGTTTAACAAAAGCATTAGCAGTTAGTGTATATTTAATATGCTAGATTTGGCAACAAAATATGTACATTTTACAAAAGTAGGTTTACAGTACACAGGATGCCAGATCTCATTAGCAAAAAGAGCACAATTTGTATTATCTAAATGTTGAATCCAAATTATTGTAAATTATGGTTTAAGATCACATTCTGTTTGCTTTCTCAAGTGTATAAAAATACCTTGCATTGCTCAGTTATGGATGAATAGTAGATGATACATTGGTTTACACTCTTTCAGAAAACTGTGGCTTAAAACAAGTTGTTTATAGCAATAGCCACTGTTTAAGAGACAAGATAACCAGGACAAATTGATCCAACACATTTCTTAATTCTCTGGATGGCCAATTTTGTAACTTCCTTCCAAACTGTGAGAAACAACAAAACACAGCACAACCTTTTAATTCTTCTGTACAAGATACATGTTGTTTTGAGTCATTTAAATCCCATATTGGTTTCAGCCATTTTACTGTGCAATAAACAATTATTTATTTGTATGTTGGACTCAACCAGCATGATTGAAAAAACATGATGCCTATTAATGACAACATATTTCAACAGCTTTACTGAAATGTTACCAAATCTAGAAATGCCACCAACTTTGCTCAAGAACAAATTGATCAAGTATTTTTAACGTGATAGTCGTAACTAGTAAGCATAAACTTGACTGGTTTGAAAGAACATTATATGTAGAACTTTGAAAGTAAGGACCAGCTAATTCTGATACATGACTTGAATTAACTTAACTAAACAGTCATGTTTCAACTGCAGATTCCCACATTCAGTCAAGGGCTTTTGGGTTTGAGTTTCTTGCGGTCACGGGTTTCGTCAAAGCTCTTTCTGCGGTCTGCACGCTCGCCCAGATGAATTCTCTCGTGCTTCTTTAGAGGCCCAGCAAACTTGAAACTCCTCCCACAATGAGAGCACTGCCACGGCCGTTCACCTGTGTGGCTGAGCATGTGGTTCTTCAGGTGAGAAGAATGCTTGTAGGTCTTTCCGCATTTCTTGCAGGTGAAGGGGCGCTCGCCTGTGTGCACACGCTCATGTCTCTTCATGTTACCAATCTGCGAAAAAGCCTTTCCACATATCTTGCAGTGGAACGGGCGCTCTCCAGTATGTATGCGCAAATGGCACCTCAGCATCTCTGGTCCTGCAAAGGTCTTGTCACAAAGACTGCATGTGATCTTGATCCGGGGTCTTTCATGGTTGCGTTGGTGCTTCTTTAAGTCGAACATGTAGACAAAAGACTTGCCGCAGAGGGAACACAGGTACTGGCGCTCACCTGCGTGATAACCTTTGTGTCTTCTGAGAAGGCTGGCATATATGAAACTTTTCCCGCACAGATTACACTGGTATGAGCGCTCCATGGAATGGTGTCGGACGTGGATGGACAACTTGAATGGCGTCGGAAACCTCTTGTCGCAGTGAGGGCACTGGTGGAGGTTCTCTGAGGTGTGGCATTCGCGATGAATCTTTAAATATGAGCCCTGGGAGAAGCTCTTGCCACAGATGGTGCAGTTGTACGTTTTTACACCCGTGTGCACGCGAATATGCTTGATGAGGTCGGCTTTTTTGCGGAAGGTCTTGACGCACTGCGTGCACTTGAACGGTCTGGCGAGCGAGTGCGTTTTGATGTGATTGGTCAAGAAACTGAGACACCGGAAGCTTTTGCCGCAGTCTGAACACGGGAACGGACGCTCGCCCGTGTGAGTGCGCATGTGATTGCGCAGCAGGCACTTGAAACGGAACTCTTTGTGACATTCAGGACATGCATGTCGTTTCTCCTCTCGAGTCATTTTGGATTCAGAAGCTCCGGCTGCTGTCTTTTTGGAAACGGCGTCTTGTTGTGGGCTGCTCTTTCTGTGGATGATGGACTTCACAGACGGTGGTCTTTCTATGACAGGAACACAGATCATTTCCTCCCTCACTATCTCAACAGGATTCGGAGGCAAGACTGGTAGGGAGATGCCCTTTCCAGCTAATTCTGAGATCCACTGCTCTAAGGTGACTTGCCTCACACTAGATGCTTCCATCATATCTGATTGATCTAGGAACTGCAGCTGAGTCGGCTCTACCTCATTTTCAAACTCTGACACAACCACTGCAGAACCATCTGCGGTGAGGTAGATTTGCTGGACTTCACAGATCTCTGAATCTTTCTCTTCACAAATGGTCTCTTCTTGTTCCAGGACTACCTCTGCTCCCTCAGTGCTGGCTACTGCTGTAAACTCCTCGCTGTCCACTACCGCTTCAGCCTCTTCAGAATAACTGTGAGCAGGGCTCATTATGGTAATGGCAGCTTGTTCTGTTTCTGATTCATTCTCTGTGCCACTTGATTCAGCGATAATTGTCTCTTGCACAATGGAAGTGGGTGGCAAACTTTCCTCGTGATCAGTGCAAATGGCAGGTGAGATTGTCTCTTGTGCAACTGGATGAGGCAAACAAACCACTTCAGGGGTAGTAGGAATGGACACTGTATAACCAAAAAAAAAAACTGCTCAGAAAATATTCTAATAATGGCTTGCAGAAACATCATTTTAACAAATATTTTCTGCACACATTGGTGAATCTCATGCAAACAGGATTCCCAGGTCACATTAAAATCAAAATATTAAGATACATTTTGGTAAATCAAAAAATGTTAGGTATTTTTAGTTTTTTTGCATTGTGTCTCATTTCATCACAATTAAGCAAATTACCCCCCAAAATTTACATTACAGTCATGTGTTCAGATGTTTTTGGTAATTCCCATTATTCTGTTTTTCATTACTGTAAAGCAAAAATGTTTAAAGCATTACAAAATAAATACTGCAATACTGATAATTTTTTAATTCAAGAAGTACAAAAAAATACTACCATGGTACAATACATACTTTACAATTTATGTAATACGGCATTTTTGTTTCTTCACGTTACTCACTCTGAAGGTGTTGATTAATGAAAATAACATCACAATGCAAAAAATACAAATGGTTGTAAAATATGACCCAGACATGTCCTTGAGATATTTTGAGATTCACCCAAAATTAAAAATAATTCTGATTTTTTTTTTGTTATTTACTACAACCAAATAAATATGGGACTGTAATTTGTAATTAAGCTCACTTTCACTGATAACTCTTTGAGCTGGCTCAATATTTCTGGCAAGGAGTTGTCTGATTTTGAAGTGTTCAAGCACATCCTTGATCTCAACTGGATCTGAAAGCGGCTGCACAATCTCCTCCATCATAGAGAGACCACCACAAAGTCTTGAAGCTGTCTGAGGAAAAAACAATAGACCAGTCAAATAGACACAAGTTTACACACTCTGCTTGTGTAAGACCATTCCCTTCTTGAAAAATGTTTATACTATGGACAATGCACCATGAAGCCTTGTAATGGGAGGCGTACCCACCTCTTTAAGGTTGGGAACAGGTAGCAGATCTTCCACTTGAGACAGGAACTCCCATGCAAGGCTTTGTAACACTGCATCATATCCTGAACCATATTCAACAGGAAAGATATTCTGAAAACAGAGAATTTGAAGGTGAAACACTTTCTAAGAGAGAGAAACAGCAACAGACAAGAAAGGGGGAAAACTGATATAAATGTGTCTAACCTGGATGAAATTCTCTTTCTTTTCTGTGTCCTCTAGGATACCATGCACCATTCTAATAAATTTGTTATTGACTATCTCACTTTCCACATCTTTACACTGCAATAAATTGAAAGTGATAAACACAGGTTACTTATGCAAGAGATGGAATTGTTTATGGTTGGTGCCATGACAAAAAACAACAGCAAAAAAAGCACTTGCTTTATGTGTGAGATTTCGAAGTGAATCCAGATGTGCCTGTATGACCCACAGGTCAAGCGGTTTATTTCTCAGACAGAGCTCCAAGATCACCTACAACATTAGCAGAATATGATCGATGTTGTCTCTGAATTCAAACTGTGCTATACTTAAAAAAAAAACAAAAAAAAAACAACTGAACTTTACCATGTAAAATTACATTTTAAGTATGCAAGTTAATATAAACATTTTCTTACATTAGGTAATTTAAATATGAATTATAAATAAGCTGTCAGCTGTTCATGTTATACAACTCAAATGAGGTTTACCTTTTTCCGCAGGTGAAAGATCAGTTTATTAACCAGACTTCGACTCATGATGTCTGGAATAGTCTCTGTAACCAGCATTACAAACTGCTCCAGCTTCCCATATTGTGTCACATTACGACGCTGAATCATCTGCCATAAAAATGCCGACATCAGCCGGAGAGGTGGCACAACCAGACGCAGGGCAGAGAGAGGGAGAGCAGGGATTGCTTTGAAAAGAAGAAAATATGGATGGTGCAGATGAATATAAACAGAAATATTAGTGAATTTGATACGCAAAAAAAAAAATATATATATATATATATATATATCATTCTATTTACTTACCATAATTGTGGGGTATTTATTGTCCTGATACTTCTAAGAATTCATTGGCATATACACTAGTGGCCAAAAGCTTGGAATAATGTACAGATTTTGCTCTTATGGAAAGAAATTTGTACTTTTATTCACCAAAGTGGCATTCAACTGATCACAATGTATAGTCAGGACATTAATAATGTGAAAAAATACTATTACAAATAAAAAATTTTTTTCCAGAACTTCTTAAACTACTTCAAAGAGTTCTCATAAAAAAATCCTCAAAGTGCAGCAATGACAGCTTTGCAGATCTTTGTCCAGATATCAGGATGTCATATAATATATACAGATACTCAGGTGACCTTTCACCCCACACTTCCTGTAGCACTTGCCATAGATGTGGCTGTCTTGTCGGGCACTTCTCACACACCTTACAGTCCAGCTGATCCCACAAAAGCTCAATGGGGTTAAGATCCATAACACTCTTTTCCAATTACCTGTTGTCCAATGTCTGTTTCTTTGCCCACTCTAAACTTTTCTTTTTGTTTTCTGTTTCAAAAGTGGCTTTTCTTTGCAATTCTTCCCATAAGTCCTCCTGAGTCTTCTCTTTACTGTTGTACATGAAACTGGTGTTTAGTGGGTAGAATTCAATGAAGCTGTCAGCGGAGGACATGTGAGGCGTCTATTTCTCAAACTAGAGACTCTGATGTACTTATCCTCTAGTTTAGTTGTACATCTGGTCTTCCACATCTCTTTCTGTCCTTGTTAGAGCCAGTTGTGCTTTGTCTTTGAAGACTGTAGTTGCACCTTTGTATGAAATCTTCAGTTTTTTGGCAATTTCAAGCATTGTATTACCTTCAATCCTCAAAACAATGATTGACTGATGAGTTTCTAGAGAAAGCGGTTTCTATTTAAGCTATTTTTTTTACCTAATACTGACCTTAAGACATGCCAGTCTATTGCGTACTGAGGCAACTAAAAAATAATAATAATAAAAAACACAAAGACAATATTAAGCTTCAATTAACGAAACAAATAGCTTTAAACTGCGTTTGATATAATGGCAAGTGATTTTCTAGTACCAAATTAGCAATTTAGCATGATTACTCAAGGATAAGATGTTGGAGTGATGGTCGCTGGAAATGGGGTCTGTCAAGATTTGATAAAAAATTACTTTTAATCTTTTTTTTTTTTACATCAGTAATGTCCTGACTACACATTGTGACCAGCTGAATGGTTGGGTGATTTAAAGTACCAATTTCCAAAACAGCAAAATCTGTAAATTATTCCAAACTTGGTCGCCAGTGTTTTAATCAAGATATAACTAATTGAAAATGAAGAGAAGCAGATAGTTACAGACACTCCTGTTCTGATTCTGCATTGAAAAAGTATACTCAATGAATGCCTAAAAATGTTGCATTACACTTTTCATGTATGCTAAAAAATTTTTTTCTAAAAATCGTAGTAGTAATGACATAAGATTTCATGACTAATGCTACTAAAACAAGTAACACCATAATAAATATTAAAACAAGAAAATGTTGTCATTATTCAGCATTGTTATTTCAATATTTAGAAACAAATAACACTTATAGTTTCGTCATAGATATAGTCATGAGACAGATGACAAAATAAGTTAGGACATTATTTTCAAGGCCTCTATGACATTAGCAATATAAACACATGATGTGTGTGTGTGTGTGTGTCAGTAACTTTAACAGCATTAGTTTTGCTAGCTTCACTTTCTTAGCATTAGCTCACAAGCTAAACAACTTACCAGCCTCGCGACTCTCTAAGTTAAAGAGTTCCATTAATTACAGTTAAAGCCCGTCTGTATATGTGTTTAAGTCTAACTCTGGACGACTCATATCACTGAATTACTCATTAATGATCAACTCGCTGGCGAACGGTTGCCATAAAGTTGACCGGAGCAACGAACAACAACATTCAACCTGACTCGCGTGCAGGAAGGAGGTTGTAATTTCGCGCGGCTGTTCTTCTCTGCGACCTCGCGTGGTCCGGCGAAGACCGGATGCAACGTCCTTCTCATTCAGTATGTGAGGTCTTAAAACAAAGGTATTTGCACCACAACGTGTTTAAATTTGCTAGATATGACACATTTCAAGCAAGGTCCAACTTTGTCAAACAATGAATTCATTCGAGTGTAAGTACCATCAAACAGTTCGACAGCAAATCATTACAGCGCAGACTTAGATTTTACTTTTTTAACTATTTACTATCGTTGGTTTATTTTATTTTTTAATTTAGGCACATATCATACATTTTTGACTACAGAAAAGTCATTTAACATTTCAGAAACAGTTAATTGAACACACGTGGAGTTTTTGTGACAATGTGCCCCAGTAGTGTCAAACTGTGAACCTACCATTAAGCAGCCTGATAATGGCTTTTAAGCTGCACCTTGGTATTTTGTCAGACTGTCTTTTTTTTAGTACTTGTTTGCCATAAAGCCCAAAAGTCAGAATTTGTTATTATTTTTTTGCACTTATGAACAAAATACAAAAATAATCATTTTAGTATGGTGTTTTTTAAAATTTTTTATTATTCATCATATTTGACACATCAGGCTTGATACATAAAGGTCATTATCCTCCTGAGACCAGCATTTAATTTTTGTCTAGGACTAATGTTATATGAGTTTCTCTTAGGCCATACATGCCACAGAAGTAAAGCTTGTGTTATCTTAAGGCAACATATTGGCAGTTTGATCATGACAACTTTCTCTCCTTGGTCTAAATGTAATCACATTACAATGTAACACATTGAAAAAAAAGAATTATCATATGCTTTTTTTTATCCACTAAACACTGTATTGACATTTAAAAAAAAAAAAAAATTGTAAATCCTTTTTTGTTTAGTTTTTTTGCTGAGTCTCTGGAGGTTTTAGTAAGATAACATCATAATAGCTTTTAATGAGATCTTTACAATGACAGAACAGGCTGCACATATATATATACACACACACACACACACACACACACACACACATATATAATTATCCTTTCCCAGTTTTAATACTTGTCTAATCTTATCTAATTTTGTGCAACTTATATGTCAGAATTTTCAAAGTTATTTATTTATTTTTGTTGGGTATGATTGGAATATATTGATGATGAAGATAAATACCTCAAAAGCCTGTTGTATCATATTTGATACACACATTTAAAAGCACAAGTTGCTTAAATTCAGCAAGTCCTCATTTTGAAATATCAGTAAGAATGTGTGTATGTGCTGTATCTGACTGTGAAATAAGGAGGTTTAATGAGCCAGTGTTTGATGACAAACGACATTTTAATATTCTATGCTCTTAAAAGGATAATTTTATTTAAAGTCAGGTTTTGTTTGATTATTTTTATTATTTGGATTGAACTATTTCTCTCAAGGTAAGTTTTAAGTATTCGCCTAATGGGCAAATTGCTTTCCCACATTTAGAAAAATTGAGGGTGGCACAGCGGCTCAGTGGGTATCACTGTCCCGGTTCGAGTCCAGGCTCAACTGGGCTTTTCTCTGTGGAGTTTGCACACTCTCCCTGTCTTCACATGGGTTCCCCCACTGTTAATTGTAAAACCTATATTACAGTGTATAAGCGCTGTGATAGACTGGCCACCTGTTCAGGGTGTTTCCCCGCCTTTGGCCCAAGACAGCTGGGATAGGCTCTAGCACTACCCGTGACCATACATGGGACAAGCGGCTATAGTGACTGGAAGGATTTTTTTCTTAGCTTACCTGGGTGACCTGTTAAGTGTAAAAAAAGAAAATGTGGAATAATGAAGGCCACTTTTAAACTTCTTTTGTTGGTGCTGCTGCAGCTGTTGTCTGTTTGAAGGATGTTCTATAGGAATGTGTTTCTTGTCTCTACTCTCACGTTTCACACGTAGCTCAGACATGTATGTCACCCCCAAATAAGGTAATGAAGTATTTCATTGGTGGGGGTCCAGTGGAATGTGGTTTTTCTGGACCATATAACAAAGTGCTGAATAATAAACGTTGAAGAAGGATTTGATAGCATTGGGTGTCTGTGTCATTTCTTTCTTCCCTCAGCTGAGCCGTATCGAGACAGGGATTGCAGATCAAGAAAATAAATTAAATACATTGGAGGACAAAATTATCTAACAGAAAATTATTTTCTTTACATGTTTTCTGATAAACTGGAGTAAACTAAAGTCAGAAGTTTACATACACAAGTCATTTTTAACCACTCCCCAGATTTAATATTAGCAAACTATAGTTTGTCATTTATGACATCTACTTTGTACATGACACAAGTAATTATTCCAACAATTGTTTATAGGCAGAATGTTTCACTTTAAATTGACTTTATAACAATTTCAGTGGGTCAGAAGTTTACATACACTAAGTTAACTGTGCCTTTAAGCTTGGAAAATTCCAGAAAATTATGTCAAGCCTTTAGACAATTAGCCAATTAGCTTCTGATAGGAGGTGTACTGAATTGGAGATGTTCCTGTAGATGTATTTTAAGGCCTACCTTCAAACTCTGTGCCTCTTTGCTTGACATCATGGGAAAATCAATAGAAATAGAAATCAAAAAAAAAAATTGTGGACCTCCACAAGTCTGGGTCATCCTTGGGAGCAATTTCCAAATGCCTCAAGGTACCACGTTCATCTATACAAACAAGAGTTGCAAGTACAAACACCATGGGACCACACAGCCTAAGGAAGGAGATGCATTCTGTCTCCTAGAGATGAACGTAGCTTGGTACGAAAAGTGCAAATCAATCCCAGAACAACAGCATAGGAGCTTGTGAAGATGCTGGAGGAAACAGGTAGACAAGTATCTATATCCACAGTAAAACGAGTCCTATATCGACATAACCTGAAAGGCTGCTCAGCAAGGAAGAAGCCACTGCTACAAAACCACCATTAAAAAAGTCAGACTACAGTTTGTAATTGCACATGGGGACAAATATCATACTTTTTGGGGAAATGTCCTCTGGTCTATCCATCCATCTTCAACCACTTATCCGAAGTCGGGTCGAGGGGGCAGCAGCTCCAGCAGGGGGCCCCAAACTTCCCTATCCCGAGCCACATTAACCAGCTCTGACTGGGGGACCCCGAGGCGTTCCCAGGCCAGTGTGGAGATGTAATCTCTCCACCTAGTCCTGGGTCTTCCCCGAGGCCTCCTCCCAGCTGGACGTGCCTTAAACACCTCCCTAGGGAGGCGCATCCTTACCAGATGCCCAAACCACCTCAACTGACTCCTTTCCACGCAAAGGAGCAGCGGCTCTACTCCGAGCTCCTCACGGATGACTGAGCTCCTCACCCTTCTCTAAGGTAGAAGCCCGCCACCATTCTGAGGAAGCCCATTTCGGCCGCTTGTACTCGCGACCTAGTTCTTTCGGTCATGACCCAACCTTCATGACCATAGGTGAGGGTAGGAACAAAAAACTTTGCCTTCCGGCTCAGCTCTCTTGTCGTGACAACGGTGCGATAGAGCGAGTGCAATACCGCCCCCGCTGCCCGATTCTCCGGCTAACCTCCCGCTCCATTGTCCCCTCACTCGTGAACAAGACCCCGAGGTACTTGAACTCCTTCACTTGGGGCAATACCTCCTTCCCTACCCGGAGTACACACTCCATCGGTTTAATCCTCTGGTCTAATGAAAAAATTTTTTTTTCATTAGCAAATTTTTTTTGTTTGTTCATAATGACCATCGTTATGATTGGAGGAAAAAGGTTGAGGCTTGCAAGCCGAAGAACACTATCCCAGCCGTGAAACATGGGATGCAGCATGATGTTGTGGGGGTGCTTTGCTGCAGGAGGGACAGATGCATTTTACAAAAAAGATGGTGTCATGAGGAAGGAAAATTATGTTAATATATAAAAGTAACCAGTAACTCTTAACCTATACTACAGACTTGCTGTGAAAAGTATGGACAGCTCTGTGAAGCATGTTACAATGGGAATTTATTAAGCTTTCTGTATGTACAGCAGTATCTTGAATTTTTTTTTTTTTGGACAAATGCAACAAAATGTCCAAAACAAAACATTTTTGTGTGATTTGTGAATATTTAACTAGAGCGTAACTTAAACATTTGTGGATTGTCTTATGAAGATTGCTCTTACATGATTTCAGAGAGACTTTTCTTTTTTCTATCAGTGGCGTAAGGCTTCTGAACTCATTTGTCCTGGAATGCTTCATTGTTAGGTACTTTTACATTCATTATATACAAATGAATTTACATTTCATTATACTTATATTGAAAATTAAAACAATGAAATAAGACAAAAGGTATTGTTATTAACTGTAAGAGGGATCATGGAGGCCACAGGGAAGGCAGAACTTGCCACCAAAGAGACCCGATTCAAAGTAGAAGTTTTGTTTAGACCTTTCTCTGTGTAATTATATGCATGTAATAATTTGCTGGTGCAACAATAAAAGTTTAGTGCAAGTATTTAAAACCCCATTTGTGTTTGTATTGTATTTATTGGTTCACAGGTGGACAAGGCCCTTGTGTTGGATGGCCTGAAATCTGTGCATATCTGGGTAATATCATTGACATTTTTTTTATCCTGAAATCCAATGAAGAAATGAAAGGGTTTGTTCACTCAAAAATTTCAATATTCTTATCATTTACTCACCCTCAGTCCGGCCCGAATCGTGCAGTGGAGGAGTATGACGAGGAGGGGGGCATGGCCGGGCCGTAAGGGTGAACTGCCAGCACTGAGTCACCTAATCAGTGGGAGGGAGACACACGGAGTGATGTTTGTCTTTTTTGTTATGCTGAATTTCATTTGTATCATTCAAATGTATACAGCCATTTGTGTAAATTTGACAAAACCTCACCTGCACCTCAATTACTGTAAATTCAGCTAATTCACTAAGATTTTCTAAATAATGGTGTACAAAATATTGTTTGCAAGATTGCAGATTAAGTGAGTTCCATCAGTTGACCTGCAATTCTTTAACACTGTCCCCGGGCAATCCTTATTTTCTTTTTGCCCTGCCACATTGTCGAATGGGGGCAGCCCATTTGTCTTGTGCACTTTAATTGACTTTGTATTACAAGCACTTGCCAAATAGTATGTAAAAGCAATCCCTCATGCAAATATACTGTTTTTGTTTAATGGTTGCTTGAGATATGGAAACCAACCCTTTCCCATGCAAACAGAGAATGGAAATTTTAAAAGTGCCCTAACAAATTGGAAAATAATTTCCTAATTTTTTTTTAATTTTTAAAATCTCCCCTGCTCCATTGCCAGGTATAAACTTCACAAACACATTTCAATTGCTGAGAGCTGTGTCCTGCCCTGTAGAGAGTGAAAGCACAGGCTCAGTGGTGGAACTGATACTGGAAAAGTGTGCCTCACTTGAAGAATTTGATGTGGCCAACCATCCTTTCCTAGGAGCCTGGGTGAGGGGACCAGCACCCTCTCTGGGTCATATGCAGAATTTTATACTAAACTTTAAAAAAATAAATAAAAAATTGATAATGATGAAGTTGTCTTCATCAATTTATTTGCATGTGCTCCTTTGCAACTTGACGTGAAATAGTTCAAATGCACACAGGTAAATATTTCATAATCAAATTAATGCCTTTTAATTTGTAATATTAGAATCTATCTTTACTAGCTGTAACCAACATTTAATGTCACTGTACTCTTCATTTCTCTCTTATCTTTATACAATGCTTTCAGCACATTGCAATAAAGCAAAACATGTTCACTGAATGAATTTGCATTGTTTGCCTCTAGCGACCTTTAAAACGGAACATCAAAGCATAACAAATTGGGCATTAAAGGCTTTCTAAACAGGCATTGTCAACTTATGGAAGATATTGGATGCATATGGAAACCTTAACGATAAGTTTATATGACTGTCCTCTTTAGTTATTTTGCTTTTTATTTATGAAAAAAAAAAAAAAAGAAATAATATTTCCAAGCATATTCCAGAGAACTACCCCTGTCTTCCATTGTTTGAAGAAACAGATAGTCCTTCCCCAAACTTGCATTATTGATTTAGCCAATGTTGCGGTGTCTGGCTTGTCCGGTCGCTCAGATAAACAAAGTCACTTTAACACTAGCATGTGAAAGTGTACATTTACAGTTAAAAAGGTCTAAAATATAGATCTGTTTCTCACCCACACTTATCATATTTCCCTTCAGAAGACATGGATTCAATTACTGTATTTTTATTGATTACTTTACTTTTATGCTGAAAAAGTGTTTAAGAAAATCTTATTTAGTGTTCTGCTGAAGAAAGAAAGTCATACACATCTGGGATGGCATGAGGGTGATGACACAAGTTCATGTCACACAATTTGTGCATGTTGGCATCTGCCTTTTGGCTACCTTCTGCCAAGTACCAGATGAACTTGTAGCCAAATACAATGAGTTTGATTGGATGTTTTTTAAATGGATGAAGTCCATTTATTTTGCTATCCTAATAATTCATGATCATATGGTTAATAGCATTTTATTATTTGCTTTAAGCATTGTTTTTCCCTGCTGTCCACAACAGCATAGACCTGTCATGACCCACCAATTGAGAACATCTGGTTTACACTAGAGATCATGGGTGACACTACTAATTTTCTTTTTTGATCTGATACCAAATATCAATAGAAATAAAAGGGTTCAACCCGTTAAATGGATGTCAATCCAAATGAATTTAAAAGTGTATCGTTACCTTTTAAAATAAAATAATGTTGTCTGTTCTAATAATTACATGAAAGTTAATTACAGGAAATTTGTGGCCAAAAGGCAAGATTTGACTTGGCTTTGTTGTCAAATTGATTTGGTAGTTAAAGGCACAGTATTTTGCATTATTTATTCAGCAGAGCAAATCTGTCTGAATGATTCAAAGTAGTCAATTAGTGTGAGACAAATTTTCCACATTAGGGAAGATTTAAAGTGGCATTTGGCTTTCAGGAGAAGTAGGTGGGCCAGAGAAGCTGGGAGTCGACAAATCTTTTGGCAGCAGCACCAAATACCCTAAAAACTGTTTTGAGGTTTAGTGCTGTGAGCCAGGACCACAGTTGGACAGTGACATTTCTATAGGTAAAAAAAGGTCTTTACATATACAAAAAAAGTTATCAAAATCTTTGTGAATGGAACAAAATTGTCTTACTGAATTGTCCTTCCAATTTCAGGTGTTACGTTGCAATGTGCAGGTGAGTTTCAGCATGCATTTGAAATATACTGATTATTTACTGTTCTTTAACTTCTAAATAATCGTTTTAACTTGCAAGATGCTAAAGAGAATCTTTTAATACTTAAAGGAATTTTCCGTGTTCAATACAAGTTAAACTCAATTGACAACATTTTTAGCATAATATTGATTACCATAAAAATTTATTTTGACTTGCCCCTCTTTTTCATGAAAAAATTAACATTCCTGGGTTATAGTGAGGCATTTACAATGGAAGTGATTGGGGGCCAATTTTTGAATGTTAAAATACTTTTTAAAAAAGAATAGCCACAAGACATAAGCAATATGCATGTAAACATGATTTTAGTATGATAAAATCACTGATAGCCAATTTTACAACTTTGTTGCCATGATGATGTAATGTCAACAAACCCTAAAATTACTCTTAAAATAACAATTTCTACAACTTTACAGCTCAAATAATACACAAATTTTAACAGAAGAATTAATGTAAGTGCTTTTGGAAAATTCTAAGCTAAAATAATGCCTTTTTACATTTTTAAACCCTCCAAAAATTCACTTTCATGGTAAGTGTCTTACTGTAACTTCGATTATTGCTTTATATTATACTAAATATATTTTTGTGGTAATCAACATTATGCCACAAATGCTTAACTTGTATTATATCTGGAATATTCCTTTATTAGTGTTTAAAATTTAGGCTATATAAAACAACTTTTGTAAGGCTTGGAATCTGAATTATTGCATAATGATAACAATGATACATGTTAGTTTTGTAAAGCCCTCAGCTGTTGTAAAGGGTCAATAGTTGCCCATATCTAACCTGTAAACTTACTCATCTGTAATAGAGGTTGAACAGAAGAGGTTTCATCTTATTTTTAGTTAACATGCTAATCATCGTTATGTCAGCACAATTTGTGTTATAATTTCTACAAATCAATAAGGTTGTTTCCCTATCAAATACGTTTATTTTCATTATTTTGTCAGTCTCTTTTCTAGGAATATGACGTATTCCATGTGGCTTGTTCTGCTTTTGAGTAAGACCCTACACAAACACAGATTTGCAAAGTTTTTCTATCATACATAATATCTAAGGTATGTGAATCTTTCTGATTTTCAGTTTTGATTAATGGCCTTCCAACTACAGCATCTTTAGTCAGACTGGTGAATGGCAGCAACTCTTGTTCTGGGAGAGTGGAGGTTTTTTATAAATCACAATGGGGAACAGTGTGCCATGATGACTGGGATTTGGATAATGCAATAGTGGTGTGTAGAGAGCTGGGCTGTGGAAGTGCTACAGAGGCCAAAAAAGATGCATATTTTGGGCAGGGCTCAGGGCGAGTATGGATGAATAAGTTTCACTGTGATAACACTGAAAACACACTGATGAATTGTGAAGCTGACCACTTTGGAACTGCCAGTTGTGAACATGACAAAGATGCAGGAGTCATTTGTGAGGGTAAGTACAAAACATTTAACACAAATTAACCTCAGGTTTGTAAATGTCATGTGCAGCAAATATGGGTTGATGGAAGTGTGTGCAATATTTATATTATGTGTAAACTATAACATAGTACAACTTACTGCCATCTAGTCAAAAAATGAATCGCAACTAGTGAGCCGCTGCGTTCCGTTACAGCAGCTGGTTTTACACCTGGTTCAAGAAAGTGTGCTTTGATAGCATGTTATTTGGTTTAAAGAAAAACATTTTCAATGCTATTGTGTTTTGTCATTTGTTCACTGAAGTGTTTATAAATGAAAGAAGCAAATGCGCAGTGCTCGAGCCTAAAATACAGTGACCCTGATTGGAACAAAACGAAAGCTGAAAACAACAAAAAAACATTTATTTAAAGCATCGTAAAATTGTGATTGTTTGTTTGTGTGTCTGTGTACATGCAACAGTTTTAGGCAGTTCTGAAAAATGTTGTGTAGTGAGGATGTATTAAAAAAATGGCATTCATAATTTAAAAAAAAAGAAGAAAATTCAATACATTTCATACAATATGCATTAAACAGAAAACTAAATCCATATTTGGTGTGACCACCCTATGCCTTTAAAACAGCACCAATTCTCCTAGGTATCCTTGAACACATATGTTACATATGTAATATATGTTGTTCCAAGCAGGGTAGAGAACTTGCCACATTCTAGTTGCTTCTGTCTCTTCATGTAATCCCAGACTAAAGTGGCAGTCGCACTAGGCTTTGAGCATGCATATTTTTTCGGACCATGAACCAGGCTATGATGTCATGCGGGAGGGCTTCTGGTTTAAGTAAATAATACATCACAAATAACAAATAATATTATATTAAAAATATAAAAATAAATTGTCCACTCACTTTCCTGCAACAAATTTTTCAGTTTTGAAACATGTATTCTTTGAATTGAGCCAAGAGGTCAGCGTGTGACGTTTCGGTCTCCTATTTGTTGCGTGTCCTCTTGTCATACTAATTCACAGAGTTCACCAAGCTTGAATTTTGCTACGCAGCATAGTACGACATTTCTGAGAAGGGTATAGCTACAGACAGAGCTCCTTAATTGGCATCAAAGATATTGGGAGCCCCTTACCTAACCCTAACCTTATATATATATTTATTATACACACATACACAATATGTTTAGAATATATATCATATTTATAAAATCTATACACTTACTCTGACTCTGTTTTATTTTCATGGGCGTTAGCCAAAACTAAACTGGTGGATGGCTTCAACTCTTGTTCTGGGAGAGTGGAGGTTCTCTATAATGGTCAGTGGGGAACAGTGTGTGATAATGGCTGGGATCTATCAGATGCTGCAGTCGTGTGTAGAGCGGTGGGCTGTGGAGATGTTATAGCAGCAAAGACTGGATCTTATTTTGGACACAGTTCATCTTTATCATTGATGGATTATGTAAACTGTGTTGGAAACGAATCAACACTGAGCATGTGTCAGTCTCAAACTCCGGGAACGTTGTGTAGCCAGTCAAAGCTTGCTGGAGTCTTCTGTCACTGTAAGTTATTAACAACTTAAAATTCAACAGCTATTGCACATTATCAGAGCTCTGTATGATTGTTTTTTTTATTTTAAGTGCATATGTAGTACCATTTCTGTGCCCAAAAATTATCAGGCATCTCAGCCATGGGCTTAAGTCAAACTGGCAAAAGGATGATTGTCTGTACATTAGAAAATAAAATAACAATCCAAGTGGAATGTATTGTATCCCAAGCCCACTTTTGTTGTTGTTAAAAGAAAATACTTGGATTGGAACAAAATGATGACAGAATTTTGAGGTGAAATATCCTTTATCATAATGTGATTAACCACACTTGGGGAGGACATCTGTGTGAACTTCTCTGACTTTTGCATGTGGGATCATCAGTTCTTACTGGAAATTAATTTTTCTCCTCTCTGTGATCATTAGCTCTTATCAGGTTGGTGAATGGCAGTAACTCTTGTTCTGGGAGAGTGGAGGTTTTCTATGATGGCCAGTGGGGAACAGTATGTCATGATAACTGGGATGCTAAAGATGCTGCAGTCATGTGTAGAGAACTGGGTTGTGGTACTGCCATAGAGGAAAAGAAAGATGCATATTTTGGCTGGGGTTCAGGACCAGTATGGTTAAATGGTTTAGATTGTGACACTGAATCTTCAGTGAGAAACTGTAAATCAAGTGGATGGGGAGTAAAACCCTGTGGACATGAGAAAGATGCAGGAGTCATTTGTGAGCGTGAGTGCAAAACTTATAAATAAATTGAAACTTAAAATCATGATTAAAGGTACACTATATAATTCTGGGTTCTCTACATCAACATCTGTGATCAAACCATAAAATTGCAAGTTACTCACAGAAGAACAATGATTTGTTCTTTATATCAGTTGTGCATCGGCAGTGCTCCTCTGCGCAGATGAATCTTATGGTTTTAGGTATACCCATGGTCACCTGTGGTCTCCATGTCAGAGCAGAGATCCTACAAGACGTATATCTGAAAAATAACTAATCGGAGCAAGTAGCATATCTGTAGATTGACCATCTTTTCTTGGTTACATATATGACAAATGTGCAGGGATGAATGACAAAAGCCTGATATTTCCTGGCATATTGTGACCCGATGGCTATGAATGTAAATTGTTCAAATTTAGTAATTTTTTTTTTTTAATTAAGCGAGAGTCTGTAGCGTACCTTTAAAAAAAAAGCTCATGGACATGTTAAAAATCAAATACACTTTTATTTAAAATAAATTGTCCAAGTTTATTTGACCCTTTCTGCCTGCACCATCCTTTATGTTCATTAGCTCGCATCAGGCTGGTGGATGGCATCAACTCTTGTTCTGGGAGAGTGGAGGTTCTCTATAATGGTCAGTGGGGAACAGTGTGTGATAATGGCTGGGATCTATCAGATGCTGCAGTCGTGTGTAGAGAGGTGGGCTGTGGAGATGTTCTAGAGGCAAAGACTGGCGCTTATTATGGACAAGGTTCAGGATCAGTATGGATGAATGATGTAAAGTGTGATGGGAGTGAGTCTACACTAATGAGCTGTACTTCAGCTGGGTGGATTACAAACACCTGCACTCACAATCAGGATGCTGGAGTCAGCTGCAGATGTGAGTATCAATATTTTTATCATAAAAAAATGTACACTACCAATCAAATGTTTGGATATACTTTGCTGAATCTGTGTGTTTCAGGACCTAAATGCTTATGCTTAAATGCTTAAAAATGTCTTTACAAAACTAACATTTCAGCAAATGTTTTTTTTTTTGTTGTTGTTGTGTGGATGAGTTGGACCAGTTAGTGTCAGAAAAGCAGTCAACAAGTGGTCTGCATACAGAACACCTTCAATACAGTTTAAAAAGCAGCTGAGGATGCATCTCATGAAGTTGGTTGATCGAATGCTCAGAGTATGCAGAGCTGTAATCAAAGGGAGGGTACTTGGAAGAAGCTTAAATATAACTTTCAGAAACCATGCATTTCCCATACTTCCATTATGCAATTGCTTAGTTTTGCTGACTTCGGTGTTATTAAAAATAATAATAGAGAATAAGTAGGTGTGTCCAAACTTTAGACAGGTAGGCATCACTGAGACTAGTGACGTATGCATGTGTTTAGTGAGTGTATATCAATTTGTTAGGAATTAATTTCTTCTTCTTCATTTTCCTTTAGTGATAAAATTAGTGAATGGCCACAACAAATGTTCTGGAACAGTGCAGATTCTTCATGCTGGTCAGTGGGGAACAGTGTGTCATAATCACTGGGACACAACAGATGCATTAGTGGTTTGTAGAGAGCTGGGATGCAACCATTATGCAGAGGCAATGTTAAATGCTTATTTTGGACCGGGTGAGGGACAGTCCTTAATGGATAATGTTCAGTGCACTGGGCAAGAGAGCACACTAGAAGACTGTGCATTTGGAGGGTGGGGAATTTCCCCCTGTGGCCATGAAAGTGATGCTGGAGTCATATGCAAAGGTACCGCTTGCTAGTGCTTTGTTAGGAGTTGACAATGGTGTAAATATCCAAGGAATTTTAGTGGTGGAATTCTCATTTAGGTTGAATATATTGAACATTTCATCAATTTGTAGCCATGTTTTAGCACACCTTAGAGAACTCCGTGAGCTCAAGGGTGGCAAAAGAGACACACATGTTTTGTGTTATTTCTGTTCTGTACTTTCACTGCATCACTTGCCTCCTTGAAGAAAACACCCTATTCACATTACAAAAATTATCTTACAGAAGTGGGTATTAAATTGCAGTTTAAGATTGAGGTGAAGTCTAACCCTGGAGTTGACCCAAATAATGCTAATGGGAAGATCTTTTTGGAAAAGGTGAGAAACATGAGTGTAACAGTGAGCTGCACTCAAAAGTACAATTTTGATGTCACATGGTCTTGTATATCAGTTATGTCTCCTGTTGACTGTACAGTATGTATGTTCATTTTAATCTCACAGATAAAGGAGAAACTACAAGCCGATGGAAATTTAACCTTTACCTGGAAAACTCAGCCTGATGGAAAAATATTCAACATAAGAGAGAAAACGTCACCTTGACAAGTTTGTGAATTTGCAGTTCTAATATGTTACTTATGTTAATACGTAGGGACACACAGATATGGAATTTCTGGGTCAAAAACGCACAGCTCATTGTGGCCGATACCGATATTATAATAATAATAAAAATAATAATAATAAAAAAAAAGGTTCAACCTGGAACTGCTTGCTAAAATAGGTGTAATTTAAAAGCTTGGAAAATTGTGCCTGTATTACAGATGTATGCTGATTTAAATAAGAAATAAATCATAATGCACTTGCATAAATTATGATGCTCATTTATATAGGTGTTTACGGTAATCCTGGTGACTCGCTCACAGAGAGAGAACAATTAACTTCTAACAGCTGGAATAATGCATTAAACCAAAATGATGCAATGAACTACATGTAACGAATATAATGATGTGCTATTTCCCACATTCTGTTTATGTTTCATGAAGTAGCTAATACATTTTTCTTTTTTGTGTCGCGTTTCGTTAATTGCCTCATGAAAAAAAAAGAATATGGGAAATGCCATCGATGAAACAGATGACTAAAACCCAGCCCCAAAACAACGTAACAAGGTGCAGTGATGTTGAAATAATCCTAACAGAGAAACAACATATCTTGGCTCTCTCTCACGCCGACACGATGTGTGCGCGCACGCGCACTGTTGCTTGAGAGTGCACGAGTCTTTGCCTTTGAACGAAAGACGCCAAATTCTTCCTACTTGTATTACCTCCATTTGCTGACAGCTTGGATCAGAAACTAAACTCAACCCCTCCTCCCTCCCTGACTATATCAGATCCGAAAGTTCAGCTCCTCTGGCTTTACTCCCTGAAGAAAAGACGCTTTACTCCCTGAAGAAAAGACGCCACAGGCAGTCAGATAAATATCGGCGGCAATTACATTATCGACGCGATAATAATAGTTCGATTTTCCGGGTTATCGGCCAATGATATATCGGCCGCCAGGATATCGTGCATCCACCTTAATAAGACTATAGATGTATATACTTACTCCCACAATATTTACTGGTAATTATTATTTTTTCTTTTTTTACAGGTTTTTACTGAATACAGGAGATTAACGAAGGCAAATCCAGACAATGTGATCCACATAAAAAGTTTTTAAAAAAAAGAAGTCTAATAATTATCTATCTAGTGGGATTGTTTGCATTAAATCAATGTTAAATAGATGGTACATATTTTAAATATGGTAAGCCTATAGCACAGCCGTAAGCAAATGTCATGTCAGTTTTACGTAGCCTTTGTGTAGTCACACCCCTCTGGCATCAGGCTATTGTACAGGTGTAGAAATGTCAAAGATTTTAAGAACATGAGATTTAGATTTTATTTAGATTTTTCCTTTAGTTACATTACAATATAATTGTAAGTAACTGTCATTTACAGAATGATCCCTGCTGATTTTAACAATGAAACATACATATGGTTTAACTTGAGCTATTATTGTAACATTAAATCCAGTGTTGGGTAACGTTACTTTTAAAAGTAACTTGTTAGAATATTGCATTTCTCCTTAAAAAAATAAAAAACTTTATTAAAAGGGTATTTTATGGAAAGAAACACATTACATTACTTTTAGATTATTTTTTTAGTTACTTTTTTCTCACAGCAAATTTCTCTTCTGCTATGCTAAGCATTCCATACATATAAGCCATGCATTGCACACAAGAGACATTACAGGTGGGGCCTGGGTAGCTCAGTGAGTATTGACGCTGACTAACACCCCTGGAGTCGCAAGTTCGAATCCAGGGTGTGCTGAGTGACCCAGCCAGGTCTCCTAAGCAACCAAATTGGCCAAGTTGCTAGGGAGGGTAGTCACATAGGGTAACCTCCGCGTGGTCGCTATAATGTGTGGTTCTCGCTCTCTGTGGTGTGCGTGGTGAGTTGTGCATGGATGTCATGGAGAATAGCGTGAAGCCTCCACACATGCTACATCTCCACGGTAACGTGCTCAACAAGCCATGTGATGAGATGCGCGGATTGACGGTCTCAGACACGGAGGCAACTGAGATTCGTCCTCTGCCACCCAGATTGAGTCGAGTCACTACCCCACCACGATGACTTAGAGCGCATTGGGAATTGGGCATTCCAGATTGGGGAGAAAAACAAAAAGGGAAAAAAAAAGACACATTATAGGTCATGCTAACTACTGTACAACACTCATGTCAAAACAGCATAGTAAACAAACAGATATTTAGAAAGTAGGTCTTCGTATCATATTTATAATAAAGAATCAATAACATGAATGTGCATGATTTGTTTTTCCTTTGACATGGCAGCCAAGATGAGTAATGAAGAATAACCATTGTTTTACCTAACGCAGCAAAGTCCTACACTTGAACCTGCATCATTTATGTCATCATATTCGGTGCCCATCGAAAATGCCAGTGTCAACTTAAGATTTTTTTTAAAAGTCAGAAAAAAATTAAGTGCAGAATGCCAAGATGATATGTAAAGGAATGTGTCTGATAATAAAATAATATTTTCCACTTAAGTCATCTCTGTGCACACTTGTTTTGAGTTGATCCACGGTGCCTACAGACGCCACTGGTTGATGGCATACAACTTCAAAGGTGCAAGTTGATACAACTTGAATGGAATCGTTTTTAAAGCTTCCAAAATGTCATAAAAATGGTTTGCATCAAACTACTTGATTATTCTAAAATTAAAATATAGAATATTTGTAGATCTGATCCACAGTCTTTTCTCATCCCATTCTCCCAGTTAAGGGGAGCTGTAACACGGAGTAGTACAGCTGCATAACACCCTGTGTATCATGTCGTGGCCAGTGGAAGACTAGTTTTATAATCCCTCTGCCTAAACACACGTACTGATAATTCAGTGTATTAACACATGAATCAATCGCGTTTCAGTCAATACATGTTGACCTAATTTGAAAAAAAAAAAAAAAAAACACTAAATAAACGTGTTTTCAAGTTGATTGACAGGTGATGTCTGTATCTAAAAGGTGATTGGCTCTTTTACCTGTATGGCGGGACTTCCTGTCTACATCCGTTGACTGTTGTGTTCTAAATCTTCTTGGTTGGGCGTTCTAAAGTTCTCCCATTCATTTAAATAGAAGTGACAGCTTAAACACAATATTAAGGCACTAACATGCAGAGGTGGGGGACTCGAGTTACATGACTTGACTCGAGTCGCAAATTTAAGGACTTGTGACTTGCTTGACTAAATGAAAATTACTTGAGTTGACTTAGTCTTGAGAACCAGCGACTCGAGACTTGATTTGAACTGCATGAATTGACAATGATTTGAATTTGTTTTTATTATTTTCAATAACTTCTTATAAATATTAATGACATGTGTTTAAAATTTTTTGCAACATCAATTAATTAATATGCAAAAATGTAAACCACTGATCAAAATCTGGGTTACAGCAAAGTGGTTCCAAGGCAAGTCAGTCCACTCTGCTGCTATTTTGGGAAAGCTCCTGGGCATATATTTTCTATGGATTCAAGCCGCATAAAAGTCCTATCTTCTCGAATGGTGGGAGAAATGGTTGGTCAAGATTACGATCAAAAAACACATTTTAAATGAGCAGTAAAATAGGTCAACAATAATATCATAAATTCTTGAAATTATATATATTTTTTATAGCATTTACAGCATTGTTTTGAAGTATTTACCAAAAGGCAAACTGTTTTCTACATGCATATGCTGTCTTTATTTAATGGTTGTTTAATACACTCAATGATTAATGTATACCAACCCAAAATTGACTTTTGATTGGAAATAGTGAATAGGCTAATTTAATAGGCGCTAACATAACACATATAAACTGCAGGATCAATTAAACAACAGAAAACCATTAATTAACCAAATATTAACCTTATGTTCAGAAACTAGCTAACGCTGGTCTTTCCATCAATATAAATAAATCTCATAACTTTTTATTTCTGCTATTCTTTTCTGTTTTTTCTATACAAATGGAACGTAAAAACAAAACACACTGTGGTTAGTTGCTTTACCTGTTGGTCAAACTATTTTGTTGTCAAATTCATAGACAGTTAAACTTACAGTATGTTGCATTTGTTCAGCAGAGCAAATAATTCTAGAAACCTAAACTGTGGTTTGAATGATATCCAAACCAGTGAATTGGTGTGAGACATACTGTAGATTCCATATTAGGTAAGCCTCAAGGCAAATACAATGTTTAAATAAATAAATATTTGTGACAGAGTCCATTAGCCTGAAACTTTTATTTCAGGCTAGACTGTCAAGAGAATGTGTCATATAGGAAAAATGACTAAACTGTTGAAACATGTCTTAAAGGGAGTACAAGAAAAGATTATGTAAATAAATATGGAGTCCATAAAGAATAATTTGGCACATATTATGTACTGTATTTCTGTTCCTTCCAAATGTAATTATTTACCTTAATTGATGCAAATAGAGTCATGTAAAGTCACCCTGAGTTCACCAAACGAGGCTCATTTGCTTGTACTACAAGAGCAATAAAATGTTTATTTAGTTAAATGAAAATATGCTACCAAATCTGACCTCAACATGGCTCTAGAGTCTTGAATATATATGTATTTATTAGGCATGTTATGCAAACAGAGATGCTGGCCTTGAGAAATCGCCACTGCTCAAGAATATTAAAACTGACCTTTCTATATTCACCCACATTACTTACTACTTTTATCATTTATAATACCTTACTTGTCTGAACATTGCACAATATGTAATAAAAAGGGTACAACTTATTTTATAGACACGATATGCTGCAGTTTTGATTAAATTGTGGAACCAAATTATATATGTATGTAATGCTCAGAATCTATAATACTTTCATTAGGTCAGACTGAATTGTTGTTTATGGGAAACCATTCTTATTTAAAGTGTATTACTCTTCAGGAGATGGACAAACTGTGTGGATGAAGTAACTCTGAGCTCAAACAAATCAGTGATATTTACCTGCATGTGTTCAGAAATAAGATATATGGAGCCATAGACGTTGGGAGGAGTTATAGGTTAATGGAAGGATGTTTCGTCAAAAGCACCTTAAATACTCAGACACAACAGTTTGAGCACCATGAAGCGGGTCCACAGATGGGAAGTGGCATTTCAACAATAAAATCACTTAATTGTTCCTAACAATCTCAGGTTTAATAGCTGCAGTGTTGCAGGTGAGTGTGAACTTGTTCTTCTTTAGTCCTTTCCCTAACTTGTAAGTTACTAAATCAATAATAACAAACGTACATCTTACATATGACATAGTGTGGAATGTCATAGTGTGGCATGGAAGGAAAAGATATAGCATTTGTTTAGATGCCAGAATAATATTTGTAATAATAATGTTAATAATGTAATAATTATGCATACATTATAAACATTGTCTTAATGACACATTTAATGCTGTAATAATTTATTTGATGAATGCATGACTTGCATTATCCATTCAATGGAACTAAATAACATTCGGCATATGTTCATTTATTGGCAGAGAATGATGCTCCCGCAGTTGACTTTGTTTCACCCAAAGTTTGTTTCCTCCCAAAAAATTATGTATTCATTTATTTTAATTCCATTCCCTTTTCTAGGAATATGCGGTATTCCATGTGGCTTCTTCTGCTTGTGGAGGACATGACGTGTATATAGATTTGCAATATATTTTGTCAGACTTAAAACCCAAGGTATGCACATCTCTTTCATTTTGTACTATTGTTCTTGTACAGTTTTTAGTTATGCTTGTCAAAACACAACTGATTCAGTCAGACTGGTACATTGTAGTAACTCTTCTGCGCCTCTTGTGACCCTAAAACCTTTTGATCTAAATGTTTATGGTTAAATGCTTGAAATTAGTTGAAATATAATGTAAATAATATAAACATAAATTGATCCTACATATTAATTTCTTTACAAATATAATTTTATTATTATTATTATTATTTTTTAATCGATGCATTGAATGTGTTGTGTTATTTTGTAGCTATAATTTTAAAATGTGGAAACTAGTGATAGTAAATAATAGTAAAGAATGGTCATTTTTGGTCACAGCCGTTGGTCATTTTGATTGCCATGTGCTCTTCTGGATCCTCCCCACTTGGTTGCTCTTGTTTATGCATTAGTCAGACCTGTTTTACATCATCACCCTGTATTTGTATTTGTATTTATACCCCTATTGTATCATTACTGTCACAGTCTCAGTGAGTCCGCTGATTTGTTCCTTCTATGTTTACGTTCTCCATTTTTCAGGTGTCGCTGGCTCGCGGAATCAGTGTTTCTGTGGGGAACCTTATTGTTTCCATGGGAATGATGATCATGCCAACTTTCATCGGGTAAACGGCACTTGATCGCGATTTGTTCTCTGCCTATATTTACCCTTCTCTGCTTTGTGTTCATTGCTAGATTGTTGTTGTGTGTTTAGTTACTCACCACTCTCTCTCTACCTAGTCGATCCTGTTGTGTGTTTTCAATATTGGTTACCATCCTTTTGGTCGCATCTCTCGCCTTGACGCTTCACCGGAGTATTCCTCATCGGTTATCTCTCTTCACACTGCCACAACACACACAAACCTATGAACACACTCTCCTTCAGAGGATTCCTCACGGATCTGCGCTCCACACTACCACTATGCACACAAGCTTACGAACACACCCTCCATCTCCGAGCTGCAGTCGGTGCCCCTCACACTTCGCCAGCTCTGATTATTGGCCTGATTATTGGTCTCTCAGTCATGTGTATTGTTTCAGTCTGTTTGTTGGTTTTCTTGTTTGTTTTTCCTTGTTCCCTCACTTATCCCTGCCCTGCATTTGAGTACTCCCTCCCTCTAAACCTGACAGAACGATTCAGCCATTTCTGGACTCAGCAGGTATGGGACTTTTTGGAGGGAAGCTCCTGTTCGAAGGTCGGCTCACTCCATCATGGTGTTGGAAACTCAGAAGCGAAGACCAGGAGACTTGGTTGTATCTTCAGCAGGATTCTTTATTGAGAACACGAGCTGTCGGTAGCTGCAGTCATCAAGTCTGACTAAGGGAGCTTTACATTGTAGTTTATATACATTTAGAGGGCAGTGCTATATCAGGAACAGCTGATATAATCATCATCTATACCCCAAATGCTAAATGCAATATACTCTACTTTCTCAGTTTATATACAATTGTATTGAACCTAGATTTGACATTTTATAAATTTGTAATACAACAATGGGCAGACTCTTCTCTCTGGTGAGACGAGAGGTTGATTAAGGAGTTTTCCCAGGGGTTCTTGGAGATCTCTGGATTTGATTATGGTAAGGTGGTGCTAAATGATCTCTTCCGCATGGATCCCAATGGGTGCATTGATGCCTCAGCGAACCTTTAGCTGGAGCCTGATGGTGTTCATTTTTATTGCCACCCATCGGAGAGAAGTTTGCTGCCTAGGATGATGGCTCCCTTCCTCTATAGGAGATTTTTGAGATGTAGAAAGATATTCCAAGATACCCAGGAAGAGGAGAAGGAGGAGGAGGTTTGCTGTTCCTCATAGGGTTGCTGTGCTGGAGGCGCTCGTCCTTACCTCTTCAGCCTTCACTGGAGGCACTCACCCTTGCTTTTAGCTCCCTTCTTGGAAGTTCCTTCCTTCTCTGAGGTGCCAGTCATGGAGACCCCTCTTCTCAACCCAAACCACTCCTCACAGACCCATCATATGGCCAGTCTTGCATCCACCACTTACTCATCTTTTTCCCTTGCAGCCACTAAAAAAAGCTAATAAACACAATCTAAAAGCTACACAACTTACATTTAAAATTTTAAATGAGGTTTTTAACATCAGTATTATTGTATTTTATTTTTTTGTTTACTGTCTGTATGTTAATTAGAATCTCACAGATAAAGGAGGAGCTACAAACAGATGGGAACTTCTCCCTCAGCTGGAAGATGGAAACATCTTTCAGATAAAAGAATAAAACTGCACCTTGAAAAATGTGGGATTTGCAGTTCTAATTTGATACTGTAGTGATGTAATACAGTAAAGTCAAGAATACAATTCTATCCTTAGTGATCCACATACTGTAAAAATATAAAGTGTTCTATACATGCCTAATAATTATCTCCAGTGTCCAATGGGACTATTTAAATCAAATGAGGTAAGCCAATAGGACAGCCATATGCAAATGTTTATTTTGCATGTCCTTTGCTAAACTAGCAGCAAAGCGTAAAGTCAGAGCCCTCAATAGCGGTCACATTTTTACCTAATATTACTAATATTATTCAAGGTAGGTTTATTTTTTAAGTAAATTCTTGTATGGGCACATACCTTCAAAATTGGCTACAAAAAGCTAACGAACATTTCCAACCTGCAACAGGTGACAACCTGCTTCAATAGCAGGGCATGTTTACTGCTTTTATGAAAATAATGAAACAAATTTCATTAAAAGTCATGAAACAGCAGAAATATAAATGATAATGTACAATATATAAAACCATGATCAAAAAGGATTAATTTATTGTATAATAGAATTGCTTTTTTTTTTTTTTTTTTTAAAGTACTAACATAAATGTGATGATTATTCAATTATAGTTTGACAGATAGAATTCATATTTCTAATTCTAGAGGATTATGTAATGGGCATTTCAAACCAGCATACAAATCCAGGTTTTTGCTCAAATCCAAGTCTGTTCACAATCTATCACATAGCTGTTTCAGTGTGCTAACGCGGCAACCTCCACCACCACAGGTTGAGTCCCGTCCTGCATGGGGGTAGGCTCCTCGCCCCTGCCTCCTATCTCCGGCAGGATATGATAGTTCCGAGTACAACTTCTTCGGACTGCCAGACGGGGCCTACGCCAAAGAGAGACATTACCTTTCTGTTTATAGTCATCAAATAAATGTCATCTTCAATTTCATTCAAGTCTGTGAGTCTTCCTGATAGAAATGACCGTTGCAACATTTAATATGAAAATAAATGGGATTTGGTGATTTGACATTATACAGTATATGTGACTTCATAACATTGCAACCACTCCTGCTTTGTATTAAGCTGCCCGAGCCTCAACGCCTTTTCACTTTGATTGATTTAGACACACTTTGTGCAGCACTGAGGGGTACGCAGTGATTGTGGGTACATTTCCCCCTCTACAGTACTTCCTGTGAAGTGATCAATCCAAACTTTGCTCTCATAGCCAGTTTCCGTGCCCTTCGGACTGAGAATCTGCACTCAATATGATTTGCATATAATTAAGCAAAAACCCTTTAATTACAGGGCTGACATTATGATGGATTAGTTTGTCAAATATACTATGCAAAGTAACTTATTTGGTAAAGCAAATCAACAGAGAAATTCATGTAGTTTGAATATTACTCAAAGCAGAACAATGCATGAGACAGAGGCTTCACTTCCTTTCAGATTGGCTTAATACAAATTATTTCTCTCTATATTTTTCATAAACATGGCTGGAAGTGAATTGTATTGCATAATTAATATGTTATTAGCAAACAATATATAGTGCTTTCATTAAGTGCTAATGCGTAATATAATATTTGTTATTAGTACTAATGAAAGTCATTGTAAATTGCTTTCAGGTTTTAAGAGCCATGAAAATTATGTATTAATTATTTATGATTTGTTAATGATTTATCACTTTACAATAAGATTCCATATGTTAAAATGAGTTAACATCATTAATAAACATGAACTGAAAATGAACAATACTTTTACAGCATTTACTAATCTTAGTAAATGTTAATTTCAACATTTACTTAAACATTTTTAAAATCAAATGTTGTATTTGTTGAAACAATGAACAATTGCATTTTTAAGAACTAATATTTACAAAGATTAATATATGCTGTAAAAAATATATCCATAATTGCTTGTTCATGATACCTAATGCATGAATTAATGTTAATGAATTAAACCTTATTGTAAAGTGTTACCAAAATACCAAATAAACATTTGTGATATTTCAACCTCTTAATTATACCAAATATCTAAATCAAAAGGATCTTGGATCTAAATCAAGAGACATTTTGTATGCTCACATTGTACACTTACGTACATTTATTTGTGGGTTTGCATGTAAAACAAATTAGTATCTCTGGGAAACAACAAAACTTGATCAGATGAAGCAGAAGACTAGCATTACAGAAGCATTAGAAAAAAAATGTTGTGCATGTTTTTCATTTCAAGAGTTATATACTAGGATTTGCAAATTAATGTCCAAGAAATAAATGGTAAAAGATCAATTTTGGGGAAAACATTTGTATTTCACTTTATAGTCTTATAACGTGAAACAAACCAAAACTTATTCTGGATTTTGTTGATTCTTAATGAAAGCCGCAGGTTCACACTACAATACTCTTTAGAGAAATACACTCTGTGTACTGAATCTGTCCATAAGGAACATTTTATCAACAAAAGAAATGTGCATGTGCCCTATTTGCTTCAAAACTAGCAACATGATTATCATATATTATATTGTAAAATGTATATGTTTAGGCTCAGTGTGGAGCATGTTTAATTGCACCTGCAACACTAAGTTTTGAGTTGTGTTTGGGTTACCCAGCGGGGGGTCCATAACATCAGCAGTTAGATAGTTAATCCACCTTGCAACTTTTCATCCTTACAAGGAGCAGGAGGGAACATCAACAAGGGAGTGTCATTTAAATGACCAATGACTGTCTCTAATCATGTGTTTTAATAGGAGTGTAGTGGCCACTTTTACGGTTAGAATAACTAAAGTGTGAAGGTTGCAGAGTGCAGGTGAGTGTCAAATGTATTATTGATATTTTCTTTCTTTGTTTCTTCTTTTTTGTGTGTGGATTTTAATGATGATCACAGTTGTATTTCTAAATTAGGGGTGTTTGAAAGACAATTGAATCCACATTTGTGTACTTTTAGCTAATTTTTCTACCTGGTAGGAGTTCTTTCAATTTCTATATATGTTTCAATAATTATTTATTTTGTCAAGATGTGTCTATTGCTGTATGAATGTCTGATTCATATCGCCTTTTGGCAAGCTAGTTTGAAGATTTCTCATTTGTGTTGTTTGTGTTGTAATTGTGTTGTAATCCCCAGTCGAATGCAGTGGTGTCCTTATGTTAACTGTCTGTTCAGCAATAATGCAGCGTTCCATGTGGATCGTTCCATTTTTGAGTAAGTAGCAACTCAAACAAATGCAGTTACATTTTTTTTCTTTTCTTTTTAACACTTAGTCATTTTCTTCATTTTGCAACATGAAGTTCTAGGCAATACCATTTCCAGTACGGCTGGTTCTGTGATACTGGTTAATGGCCAAGATGCTTGTTCTGGGAGAGTGGTGGTTCTTAATAATGGTCAGTGGGGAACAGTGTGTGATAAAGGCTGGGATCTATCAGATGCTGCAGTCGTGTGTAGAGAGATGGGTTGTGGAGATGTTATAGAGGCAAAGTCTGGCGCTTTTTTCGGACAAGGTTCAGGATCAGTAGTGATGGCTGATGTAAACTGTGTCGGAAATGAGTCTACACTGAGCAGTTGTGGGGCCAGATGGGGAGTGACTGACTGTGACCATTCAAATGATGCTGGAGTCATCTGTCAGTGTAAGTGCTTATATTTAACAGCTTAACATATCCTGTAGTAATGTGGATGTGCTTAATACTGCTTGTAGCATTTGTGACATATTAATTGTGAGACTACATGGAATATTTAAATATTCATTTAAATATTCATTTGTTACACCGCGGGACCTTTTAAAATTAACTAATAAAGATTGATTAAGGATAAAGGTGATACAAAATTATGATAAATGTACAAAAAATGATGACCAGTTAAAGGACACAGGATATACACTTCCCATTTTACACATTAGAGGTCAGTTGTATGTTTGTGGGTCAATTGCTTGTCATGTTTCTTTATTTTTTTTATTTTTTTATTTTTTATCTCTGTGACCAGTAACCACACTCATCAGGTTGGGGAATGGCTCTTGTTCTGGAAGAGTGGAGGTTCTCTATAATGGAACATGGGGAACAGTGTGTGATAATGGCTGGGGTTGGAACGATGCAACAGTGGTGTGTAGAGAGATGGGTTGTGGAGATGTTAAAGAGACCAAGACTGGTGCATATTTTGGCCAGGGCTCAGGGCCTGTATGGTTAAGTGATTTACAGTGTCATAATAATGAATATTCATTGAGAAACTGTAAATCAAGTGGATGGGGACAAAACACCTGTGGACATGAGGAGGATGCTGGAGTCATCTGTAACCGTGAGTATAAAACTATTTTCAGAAATTGGTTGATTTACAGCTTCATTTCTTTTGGGTATTCTATTGAATATCACTTCAAATAGTTTCTACTCCTCTCAATTTATGAAAAAGAACATGTTTGCAAGTTAATCTTAAAATATATTTAGAATAATACACTCATATTGGAAGCCTAGCAGGCAAGTGTGCCACAGGGTTTATAAGCAGAAATGTGAAGCTTTTTGTTTTTTGTTGATAAAGCATATTGTTGAAATTTTAAGTAAAAAAACAAAAACATAGCTGAAAATTTGTCTAAATGTTTCATTTTTTTTTTTAGATGGGACAATTTTTCATTTTAGTATATATATATATATATATATATATATATATATATATATATATATATATATATATATATATATATATACATACATACATAGATAGAGAGAGAGCAGGGTTTCACAAGGGCTATACATTATTTCAGCAACTATTTTAAACACCTAAGAATAATTCTTGTGAATTCTGTCCTCCAAAATAAATGATTAATTTCATCACATTTTTTTAATAGTTGTTAGGTAAACAACTGAGCGCGATAAAACCACACTGGCTTTCGAGCATGGGTAAACTATAAAATTAAAGTAGATTTTAATAAAAAAGTGAATACTATGCTACGTCCTCATAACAAGGTTTTTTTTCCTTAAATTTCAGGTCAGGACAAGTTGGTACTTGTTTTAAATTATATTTTACTTAAATTTATATTTCAATCAAATTACATTTATAATATTTAATTAATTCATCAATTAAAAGATTTGTTGGTCTAAACCAGAGGTGCCCAATCTAGTTGGCACAAAGTTGGCCCGTGATGACCTTTGATTTAGCCCACCTTGCCATAGATGATAAGAGGGGAAGAAATAGAAAATAATATGTCATCGATGCAACTCTGAGTTTGTAATTAATCTTTGTTTTTAACATTTAAAAAAAAATAGCTTATTTAGATTGTAGAAAGTAA
Organism: Moxostoma hubbsi; assembly: GCA_032164185.1. Taxonomy (NCBI): domain Eukaryota; kingdom Metazoa; phylum Chordata; class Actinopteri; order Cypriniformes; family Catostomidae; genus Moxostoma; species Moxostoma hubbsi. The sequence goes on from JAVLUX010000043.1 coordinate 4,381,055, forward strand.
AAGTGATTTAAAAAAACAAACAAACAAAAAAAATGTATACGCGTACTTCAATTACCTTTAAATATGTGCTGTCTGAAATTTCGCTCCGTTGGCTATCCCAGGTGCCGCACCTCTATATCTTCATTTTGATTGGCCAGCCATAAAGTAGAAGGTGGGCATTCAATACCGCCAGACCGAACCTAGTTGGTCAACACCGGAGCGGGAATTGAAGCAATGTCAAGAAATGCCAGATAATTAGGTGGACTCGTTGAACATTGCGTACAGTCTTCCGAAATGTTGCTTGAACGCGCGCGCTAAACATTGTTCAGCATTTCATATCCGCATGAACGCAACCACCGAAGCGCACTTGTGAAGCGGGCTTGATACAGTCAGGTGAGGGGGCATTTCAATATAAACAACGGCTCCATTCACTCCAAACACCGCATAACATTACGACAAGCACTATAAGTGAACAGACCAGTACTCTCAAAAATCCCTTTTCTGCCCTGCCAGCTAGACAAAAACGTTTATATAGGTTCAAAAAATCTATAGGTTTAAAATTTTTACGTTACATTTTCAATTTTTTTGTGTTTTATCATTAATTTTTTGTTCATTTTATTTTTTACATTTAGCTGTAAAGCATATAATAGGTTGTTGAATTTAATTTAAAAAAGTGTAGATATAAAGAGAGGGGGGCTGTGGCATAAGCACTTAAAATTTAATTGTTTTCATAGTACATCAAGCTATTTTAGATTAAAAGAGCAAGAAAAGTTTGATTCCCATGATATTGACTGATGAGCTCTGGTGATAAAGGTTGTTGTCACGTGAATCTTTATTCACACTTCTGCCCACTTGCTTGTTTGGTTATTTTCAACAATTTCTGTGGACAGCATGCCACAAAAGCTGTCCACAGAAATTAAGTTGTAAATAACCCAGAATTTTGCATTAACTACATGATTCATGTGCCTAATCCACAGTAAGTATGTAATCTTATATCTTCTGATTTATTTTGTATATCAGCCAACATTAAGCTGATTAATGGCATCAACTCTTGTTCTGGGAGAGTGGAGATTTACCATCAGTGGTGGGGAACAGTGTGTGATGATGGCTGGGATCTATCAGATGCTGCAGTCGTGTGTACAGAACTGGGCTGTGGAGATGTTATAGAGGCAAAAACTGGTGCTTATTTTGGACAAGGTTCAGGATCAGTATGGATGGCAAATGTAAGCTGTGTTGGAAATGAGTCTACACTGAGCAGTTGTGGTGCCAGAAAATGGGGAGTGACTGATTGTGACCATTCAAAGGATGCTGGAGTCATCTGTCAGTGTAAGTTACTGATATTTAAGAGCTTTTGTGTGTACTCCCTCAAAAAACCATTAAGGGTAGTTCAAACCTACAATTTTGAGGAAATAAATTTGACTGGTCCCGGTCGTTTGACAATAAATAACAATTCTAGACTTTTTTTGGTGGCTCAACGATCCCATATTTTTAACTGCTTGACATGTTTCTTTTATTTTTGTCTCTTTGACCATTAGCCCTCATTAGGCTGGTAAATGGAAGTAACTCTTGTTCTGGAAGAGTGGAGGTTCTCTATAATGGAACATGGGGAACAGTGTGTGATGATAGCTGGGATTGGAATGATGCAAGTGTGGCATGCAGAGAGATGGGCTGTGGAGATGTTGTAGAGACCAAGACTGGTGCATATTTTGGCAAGGGCACTGGGCCAGTATGGTTAAGTGATTTACAGTGTTATAGCAGTGAATCTACACTGAGAATCTGTCAATCAAGTGGATGGGGACAAAACACCTGTGGACATGAGAAGGATGCTGGAGTCATCTGTCGGCGTGAGTACAAAACCTTTTACACAAAACGTTTTACATTCACAATCTTAATCTATGCATGCAAACAGATAAAGATCATCAGATGTCATCCACTGATAACTGTTCTTTCTGTGACATCTCTCATTTGTGTGCATATCAGCCAAAACTAAACTGGTGGATGGCTTCAACTCTTGTTCTGGAAGAGTGGAGGTTTACCGTCAGTGGATGTGGTGGGGAACAGTGTGTGATAATGGCTGGGATCAATCAGATGCTGCAGTCGTGTGTAGAGAGATGGGCTGTGGAGATGTTATAGAGGCAAATTCTGGCGCTTATTTTGGACAAGGTTCAGGACAAATATGGTTGGCAAATGTAAGCTGTGTTGGAGATGAATCTACACTGAGCAGCTGTGAGTCTCGTAATTGGGCAGTGCATGACTGTGACCATTCAAAGGATGCTGGAGTTGTATGTCAGAGTAAGTTACTAATATTTAGATTAAATAAACAGCTTTTGTGTATACTCTACAGTTGGGGTACTTGAGTTTGAACTTGAGTCCGTGTCATGAGTCCTGTTTTAATGGACTCGGATACATTTTTCTCGGACTCAAGCTTTTGGGACTTGTGATTTTTTTTTTTCCAGAGTTCATGACATTTGTGATGCAATTAAAAAAAGAACAACAAAACAGAAATGAATGAACACATCTCTGTCTGCATGCAGATGTTTTAGCCCCTGAAGTCGTAGACGTAGCCAGAGTTGTATCACTGTGTTTAAGCAAACACACGCGCACACACATACGCACGTGCACAGGCACACTCATCAGTCAACCAATACGCTTGAATGTTACTACAGAGACTACTGTATAACATCGACTACCAATGTGGCTGGCATGACGAAAACATAAAGATGGGTATGTATCTAATGTAATAGAAACTAAACAAGGCAGTTTCACACAACACGGTACCTGACAACTGTTAAAATTGCATGTGACGTTTGTGCAGCCAAGACGGTGCTCGCATTGCGGTTTCATTGTGGTTAAAATCTTAAAAACAACAACTTCATTAAGTCAAGTCACCCACATCATGTCTCTTACAATTTATTTAAAACAGCATATTGAAATAAAAACTTCATAAAAATAGTAGCAATATTTGAAATTAAGTCTTTTTAGGCGTAATGTATATACAGATGTAGGCGTCTGTAGTCTCTTGGGGTCCACGCAGTGTTGCCAGTTTGAACTGGTCCATAATAGCTTGATGAATTAACTGTGTAACATTTTAAATATTCAGGGGAATAAAAGCTTTATTGCTTAAGCAGACAGCAACGCTTAAATAGATAAACAGCACCTATTTATTGTTTATTGACTATTTTCAAAGCATTGACGAGCTGCTTAAAATACATTCTTTTACAGCATTTGTCCAACATTCAACCATGCGCAATAAAATATTTGGATATTTTGGGAAGTGAAATGTTTTGTTTATATTTTAATTATAGACTTATAAAATAAATGTTTTAATCGATGACAGAGTTTGTTTATGAAGCTAAACTTCATGTTATGAGATGAATTTAGTTGGTTATGACTTTATTTAAAATCTTTGTTTTATTTTTATTGTAAACCACCCAGTAACCCATGCATGTCTTTTTTTTTAGCCTACATGTCTGACACATTTGAAGAACAATTCTGTTAAATTTATAACTCAACATTATTATTCTCCATGTTTTTGCAGTTAAAGAAGAGCTCACTTACATTTTCTTTGGTTGGTATTTAAAGATTTCAGACTGATTGCAGACCAACGCGGCTGCCGCTCAAGCAAACATTAATTATTATTATTTTTGTAAATCGTGCATTAAAAGTACAGTTTAGGGCTGCACAATCGAAAAAATTAATATTGATTACGATTATGGCTGCCATGATTATGTAATCGTGAAAACTGATGATTACAGCATTCATATTCAAGTCTGCTCCTGTTGCGTCAATGGTTTCTATTTACAACGTGTTTTTGCAGCGGTTGAGTACTCTAACCAATCATTAACATGTTCGCTGAGCAGTGAAACGGCAATGGCCAATCAGAGATGCTTAGATTAGTCCTCCATCCTATCTGTAATGACAACTGATACTAATACGCAAGTTTTAAACCATCTGAATGCCCAGATGCTTGCTTTATGTTCTAACTCTGTTTGCGCAGTACACGAAAATCAATACTGAAGAAACATCACCTGACACTCGAAAATAAGCTGTAGAACAAGAGCGAAAATCACTTTGTAAATATTTTGGATTCATTGCACATTGCACCGCTCACTTTGTACGTAGATGTTAAATACACTGCAAATGAGCAACACGACAACTAAAACTATCCGGTTTTAATCAAGGCACAGACATGGAATAATATATTGATGTGATTATTCATATAACGTGGTTTGGGCCATACAAATTACGTGAGGTTCCCGGGAGAAATAACAAAACGGGAGGGGGGTGGGAGATGGGTGTGAAATACGTGAGACTCCCGGGAAAAATGGGGGTGAGTGACGACAAGCCGATCCCGAAGCAGCAATCAGTTTTACCTCTGATATTTGGTATCTAGCGTATTGGACACGTCAGTTTTGTTCATGGGCTTGTAATCTTTAGAATTCTTTTGTTAGACGAGTAAAAAATAGAAAAAGGTCCATTTATGAAAATAGTGGAAAATGTTTTGTTATATAAAGCAACTCATTTGCAGTTAATTGTTATTTCTACCTCTTTCCAGTCACAGAGCACTTTATATATCAGAAGTCAGAGAAGATCCTGTAACTTTGTTTGGGGGAAATAATTTATTTTATTATGAAAATTTAATTTTGCATTGAAGAAAGGTAGATTTTGTTTGTATATGCGGTCAATAGTTCTTAAAAAGAAAATCGGAATCGGAAAAATCAGTATCGGCAGGTCACACTTGGAGAAAAATCAGAAATCGGAATCGGCCAAGAAAATTGCAATCGGTGCATCTCTACTCGATTTCTGTGTATAATTTATTAATGTAATAACAGTTTTGTTTTGTCATGTTAATAAGTAGGCCAATGTGAATTTGATTTGCATAAAATAGCAATAAAATTCAGCTTAACTGTTCTAAGTGTGTTTTGGAGGTGTAGCCAACATAAAGAATATGGCATGAATGGCATATTTCAGGAATCACCGTCATTATCACGTCTGCTCTAATAAGAGCCATTTGCCATGCAGCTGGTATTGGTAGATTTAACATTTTCACAAATTGCACAAACTCTGATTGCAAATTACTGTTTTTAATTTCCAAAGCACAACCACTGAGGCCAAAAATGATCTAACAAAGATCTTACATGAACACGATCACCATTGAAGGTCTAACGGGATGAACAGTCCTCTGTCTTGCCACCTAAGGGCTTACTGAACGCAGTAACTTGGTCAATTTAAATCAGCTGTTAATAAGTTTGAATATTGAATATGCCATATTATTTACTGTATGTGGACTAATCATTTCAGCAGTAATTTAGCAATAATTCAATTTATTCTATACCATAGATATCAATTTACAATAATTTTAATTTGCCTTACCTTAACAAACATTATTACATTATAAAATACAAAACAATATAATGTTTAAAAGAAACCGGAGCACAGCTCATATCCACCATTGAAATCTGCTACTCTGAAGAACCACACGGTTGCTTACTTTGTGACGTCATGGTAACTAAGGTGGACTCGAACCCAACACTAGTATATTCCCTATAAAAACTATTTTATGGGTAGTTCAACCCTGCAATTTTGAAACAAATTTCACTAGCCGTGGATGTGTTGCAATAAATAAAGATTATATTCTATTCTTTTTGGTGGGATGAATTATTTCAACTGCTTGATCTGTTACTTTTGTTTTCATCTGTATTTCTATTAGCCCTTGTTAGGCTGGTAAATGGCACCAACTCTTGTTCTGGAAGAGTGGAGGTTCTCTATAATGGAACATGGGGAACAGTGTGTGATGATAGCTGGGATTGGAATGATGCAAGTTTGGCATGCAGAGAGATGGGCTGTGGAGATGTTATAGAGACCAAGACTGGTGCATATTTTGGCAAGGGCACTGGGCAAGTATGGTTAAGTGATTTACAGTGTTATAGCAGTTTATCTACACTGAGAAACTGTCAATCAAGTGGATGGGGACGAAACACCTGTGGACATGAGAAGGATGCTGGAGTCATCTGTCAGTGTGAGTACAAAACCTTTTACACAAAATGTTTTACATTCACAATCTTAATCTATGCATGCAAACAGATAAAGATCATCAGATGTCATCCACTGATAACTGTTCTTTTTGTGACATCTGGCATTTACTTGAATATCAGCCAAAGTTCAGCTCGTGAATGGCTTAAGCTCTTGTTCTGGGAGAGTGGAGGTTCTCTATAATGGTCAGTGGGGAACAGTCTGTGATAATGGCTGGGATCTATCAGATGCTGCAGTCGTGTGTAGAGAGATGGGTTGTGGAGATGTTATAGCAGCAAAGACTGGTGCTTATTTCGGACAAGGTTCAGGATCAGTAGTGATGGTTGATGTAAACTGTGTTGGAGATGAATCTACACTGAGCAGTTGTGGGGCCAGAAAATGTGGAGTGACCGACTGTGTCCATTCAAAGGATGCCGGAGTCATCTGTCAGTGTAAGTTACTGATATTTAATGCTTTTGTGTGTACTCCCACAAAACATTTCTTGAAAGGTAGTTCAACCCTACAATTTTGTTGAAATAAAATGACTAGCCTAGGTTGTGACAATAAATAAAGATTATATTCTATTCTTTTTGGTGGGATGAATTATTTCAACTGCTTGATATGTTTCTTTTGTTTTCATCTGTATTTCTATTAGCCATTGGTAGGCTGGTAAATGGCATCAACTCTTGTTCTGGAAGAGTGGAGGTTCTCTATAATGGAACATGGGGAACAGTGTGTGATGATAGCTGGGATTGGAATGATGCAAGTGTGGCATGCAGAGAGATGGGCTGTGGAGATGTTATACAGTCCAAGACTGGTGCATATTTTGGCAAGGGCACTGAGCCAGTATGGTTAAGTGATTTACAGTGTTATAGCAGTGAATCTACACTGAGAAACTGTCAATCAAGTGGATGGGGACAAAACACCTGTGGACATGAGAAGGATGCTGGAGTCATCTGTCAGTGTGAGTACAAAACCTTTTACACAAAATGTTTTACATTCACAATCTTAATCTATGCATGCAAACAGATAAAATCATCAGATGTCATCCACTGATAACTGTTCTTTCTGTGACATCTCTCATTTGCGTGCATATCAGCAAAAACTAAACTGGTGGATGGCTTCAACTCTTGTTCTGGGAGAGTGGAGGTTCTCTATGATGGTCAGTGGGGAACAGTCTGTGATAATGGCTGGGATCTATCAGATGCTGCAGTGGTGTGTAGAGAGATGGGTTGTGGAGATGTTATAGAGGCAAAGACTGGCGCTTTTTTCGGACAAGGTTCAGGATCTCTCTGGACGGCTGATGTAAACTGTGTCGGAAATGAGACTACATTAAGAAACTGTGAGTCCCGGAATTGGGGAATGAATGACTGTGACCATTCAAAGGATGCTGGAGTCATCTGTCAGTGTAAGTTACTGATATTTAAATGAAATAAACAGCTTTGTGTATACTCCCTCTGAAAAAGAAAGAAAATAAAGTGATAAAATTCTGCCATCATTTACTCACTCGTGCCTTTATAAACCTGCATCATACTCGTTCTTCTGTGGAACACGAAAGGAGGTGTTATGCAGACTTTTCTCAGTAAATTTAAAATGCGTATATAAACAAGAAGTGAATTTTCTCAACATTATGGAATGCACTATCATATAATTAGCCACTAACAGACTAAAAAGTTGACAAAAAAAAAAAATAGAAAACTTCAAGTTGTGGGGTCTTTTACCAAGTCTCTCTTATTTTAATTTTTTGTCTCCATTAGCTATTTTGAGGTTGGTCAATAGCAGTAACTCTTGTTCTGGGAGAGTGGAGGTTCTTTATAATGGCACATGGGGAACAGTGTGTGATAATGGATGGGATCAATCAGATGCTACAGTGGTGTGTAGAGAGATGGGCTGTGGAGATGTGATGGAGGCAAAAACTGGTGCATATTTTGGCAAGGGCTCAGGGCCAGTGTGGATGAGTGATTTACAGTGTGTTAACACTGAATCTACACTGAGAGAATGTAAATCAGGTGGATTGAGAACAGGCATCTGTGGACATGAGAAAGATGCAGGAGTCATCTGTAAACGTGAGTAAAAACCTTTTACACAAAATGTTTTACATTCACAATGTTAATCTAAGCATGTATATGGGAAAGATCATCAGATGTCATCCACTGATAACTGCTCTTATTGTGACATCTGGCATTTACGTGAATATCAGCCAAAGTTCAGCTCGTGAATGGCACTAACTCTTGTTCTGGGAGAGTGGAGGTTCTCTATAATGGTCAGTGGGGAACAGTGTGTGATAATGGCTGGGATCTATCAGATGCTGCAGTCGTGTGTAGAGAGATGGGTTGTGGAGATGTTATAGCAGCAAAGACTGGCGCTCCATTTGGACAAGGTTCAGGATCAGTATGGATGGCTGATGTAAACTGTGTTGGAGATGAATCTACACTGAGCAGTTGTGGGACCAGAAAATGGGGAGTGACCGACTGTGACCATTCAAAGGATGCCGGAGTCATCTGTCAGTGTAAGTTACTGATATTTAATGCTTTTGTGTGTACTCCCACAAAACATTTCTTGAAAGGTAGTTCAACCCTACAATTTTGTTGAAATAAAATGACTAGCCTAGGTTGTGACAATAAATAAAGATTATATTCTATTCTTTTTGGTGGGATGAATTATTTCAACTGCTTGATATGTTTCTTTTGTTTTCATCTGTATTTCTATTAGCCATTGGTAGGCTGGTAAATGGCATCAACTCTTGTTCTGGAAGAGTGGAGGTTCTTTATAATGGAACATGGGGAACAGTGTGTGATGATAGCTGGGATTGGAATGATGCAAGTGTGGCATGCAGAGAGATGGGCTGTGGAGATGTTATACAGTCCAAGACTGGTGCATATTTTGGCAAGGGCACTGAGCCAGTATGGTTAAGTGATTTACAGTGTTATAGCAGTGAATCTACACTGAGCAACTGTCAATCAAGTGGATGGGGACGAAACACCTGTGGACATGAGAAGGATGCTGGAGTCATCTGTCAGTGTGAGTACAAAACCTTTTACACAGAATGTTTTACATTCACAATCTTAATCTATGCATGCAAACAGATAAAGATCATCAGATGTCATCCACTGATAACTGTTCTTTCTGTGACATCTCTCATTTGTGTGCATATCAGCCAAAACTAAACTGGTGAATGGCACCAACTCTTGTTCTGGGAGAGTGGAGGTTCTCTGTAATGGTCAGTGGGGAACAGTGTGTGATAATGGCTGGGATCTATCAGATGCTGCAGTGGTGTGTAGAGAGATGGGTTGTGGAGATGTTATAGAGGCAAAGACTGGCGCTTTTTTCGGACAAGGCTCAGGATCTCTCTGGACGGCTGATGTAAACTGTGTCGGAAATGAGACTACATTAAGAAACTGTGAGTCCCGGAATTGGGGAATGAATGACTGTGACCATTCAAAGGATGCTGGAGTCATCTGTCAGTGTAAGTTACTGATATTTAAATGAAATAAACAGCTTTGTGTATACTCCCTCTGAAAAAGAAAAAAAATAAAGTGATAAAATTCTGCCATCATTTACTCACTCATGCCTTTATAAACCTGCATCATACTCGTTCTTCTGTGGAACACGAAAGGAGGTGTTATGCAGAATTTCCTCTGTAAATTTAAAATGCGTATATAAACAAGAAGTGAATTTTCTCAACATTATGGAATGCACTATCATATAATTAGCCACTAACAGACTAAAAAGTTGACAAAAAATAAAATAAAATAGAAAACTTCAAGTTGTGGGGTCTTTTACCAAGTCTCTCTTATTTTCATTTTTTGTCTCCATTAGCTATTTTGAGGTTGGTCAATAGCAGTAACTCTTGTTCTGGAAGAGTGGAGGTTCTTTATAATGGCACATGGGGAACAGTGTGTGATAATGGATGGGATCAATCAGATGCTACAGTGGTGTGTAGAGAGATGGGCTGTGGAGATGTGATGGAGGCAAAAACTGGTGCATATTTTGGCAAGGGCTCAGGGCCAGTGTGGATGAGTGATTTACAGTGTGTTAACACTGAATCTACACTGAGAGAATGTACATCAGGTGGATTGAGAACAGGCATCTGTGGACATGAGAAGGATGCAGGAGTCATCTGTAAACGTGAGTAAAAACCTTTTACACAAAATGTTTTACATTCACAATGTTAATCTAAGCATGTATATGGGAAAGATCATCAGATGTCATCCACTGATAACTGCTCTTATTGTGACATCTGGCATTTACGTGAATATCAGCCAAAGTTCAGCTCGTGAATGGGACCAACTCTTGTTCTGGGAGAGTGGAGGTTCTCTATAATGGTCAGTGGGGAACAGTGTGTGATAATGGCTGGGATCTATCAGATGCTGCAGTCGTGTGTAGAGAGATGGGTTGTGGAGATGTTATAGCAGCAAAGACTGGCGCTCCATTTGGACAAGGTTCAGGATCAGTATGGATGGCTGATGTAAACTGTGTTGGAAATGAGTCTACACTGAGCAGTTGTGGGACCAGAAAATGGGGAGTGACCGACTGTGACCATTCAAAGGATGCCGGAGTCATCTGTCAGTGTAAGTTACTGATATTTAATGCTTTTGTGTGTACTTCCACAAAAATTACTTGAAAGGTAGTTCAACCCTACAATTTTGTTGAAATAAAATGACTAGCCTAGGTTGTGACAATAAATAAAGATTATATTCTATTCTTTTTGGTGGGATGAATTATTTCAACTGCTTGATATGTTTCTTTTGTTTTCATCTGTATTTCTATTAGCCATTGGTAGGCTGGTAAATGGCATCAACTCTTGTTCTGGAAGAGTGGAAGTTCTCTATAATGGAACATGGGGAACAGTGTGTGATGATAGCTGGGATTGGAATGATGCAAGTGTGGCATGCAGAGAGATGGGCTGTGGAGATGTTATACAGTCCAAGACTGGTGCATATTTTGGCAAGGGCACTGAGCCAGTATGGTTAAGTGATTTACAGTGTTATAGCAGTGAATCTACACTGAGCAACTGTCAATCAAGTGGATGGGGACGAAACACCTGTGGACATGAGAAGGATGCTGGAGTCATCTGTCAGTGTGAGTACAAAACATTTTACACAAAATGTTTTACATTCACAATCTTAATCTATGCATGCAAACAGATAAAGATCATCAGATGTCATCCACTGATAACTGTTCTTTCTGTGACATCTCTCATTTGTGTGCATATCAGCCAAAACTAAACTGGTGAATGGCACCAACTCTTGTTCTGGGAGAGTGGAGGTTCTCTATAATGGTCAGTGGGGAACAGTCTGTGATAATGGCTGGGATCTATCAGATGCTGCAGTGGTGTGTAGAGAGATGGGTTGTGGAGATGTTATAGAGGCAAAGACTGGCGCTTTTTTCGGACAAGGTTCAGGATCTCTCTGGACGGCTGATGTAAACTGTGTCGGAAATGAGACTACATTAAGAAACTGTGAGTCCCGGAATTGGGGAATGAATGACTGTGACCATTCAAAGGATGCTGGAGTCATCTGTCAGTGTAAGTTACTGATATTTAAATGAAATAAACAGCTTTGTGTATACTCCCTCTGAAAAAGAAAAAAAAATAAAGTGATAAAATTCTGCCATCATTTACTCACTCGTGCCTTTATAAACCTGTATCATACTCGTTCTTCTGTGGAACACGAAAGGAGGTGTTATGCAGACTTTTCTCAGTAAATTTAAAATGCGTATATAAACAAGAAGTGAATTTTCTCAACATTATGGAATGCACTATCATATAATTAGCCACTAACAGACTAAAAAGTTGACAAAAAAAAAAAAAAAAAAAAAAAAAAAAAAAAAAAAATAGAAAACTTCAAGTTGTGGGGTCTTTTACCAAGTCTCTCTTATTTTCATTTTTTGTCTCCATTAGCTATTTTGAGGTTGGTCAATAGCAGTAACTCTTGTTCTGGAAGAGTGGAGGCTCTTTATAATGGCACATGGGGAACAGTGTGTGATAATGGATGGGATCAATCAGATGCTACAGTGGTGTGTAGAGAGATGGGCTGTGGAGATGTGATGGAGGCAAAAACTGGTGCATATTTTGGCAAGGGCTCAGGGCCAGTGTGGATGAGTGATTTACAGTGTGTTAACACTGAATCTACACTGAGAGAATGTAAATCAGGTGAATGGAGAACAGGCATCTGTGGACATGAGAATGATGCAGGAGTCATCTGTAAACGTGAGTAAAAACCTTTTACACAAAATGTTTTACATTCACAATGTTAATCTAAGCATGTATATGGGAAAGATCATCAGATGTCATCCACTGATAACTGCTCTTATTGTGACATCTGGCATTTACGTGAATATCAGCTAAAGTTCAGCTCGTGAATGGCACCAACTCTTGTTCTGGGAGAGTGGAGGTTCTCTATAATGGTCAGTGGGGAACAGTGTGTGATAATGGCTGGGATCTGTCAGATGCTGCAGTCGTGTGTAGAGAGATGGGTTGTGGAGATGTTATAGCAGCAAAGACTGGCGCTCCATTTGGACAAGGTTCAGGATCAGTATGGATGGCAAATGTAAACTGTGTTGGAAATGAGTCTACACTGAGCAGTTGTGGGACCAGAAAATGGGGAGTGACCGACTGTGACCATTCAAAGGATGCCGGAGTCATCTGTCAGTGTAAGTTACTGATATTTAATGCTTTTGTGTGTACTCCCACAAAACATTTCTTGAAAGGTAGTTCAACCCTACAATTTTGTTGAAATAAAATGACTAGCCTAGGTTGTGACAATAAATAAAGATTATATTCTATTCTTTTTGGTGGGATGAATTATTTCAACTGCTTGATATGTTTCAATCGTTTTCATCTGTATTTCTATTAGCCATTGTTAGGCTGGTAAATGGCATCAACTCTTGTTCTGGAAGAGTGGAGGTTCTTTATTATGGTCAGTGGGGAACAGTGTGTGATGATAACTGGGATCTATCAGATGCAACAGTGGTGTGTAGAGAGATGGGTTGTGGAGATGTTGTAGAGACCAAGACTGGTGCATATTTTGGCAAGGGCACTGGGCCAGTATGGTTAAGTGATTTACAGTGTCATAGCAGTGAATCTACACTGAGCAACTGTCAATCAAGTGGATGGGGACGAAACACCTGTGGACATGAGAAGGATGCTGGAGTCATCTGTCAGTGTGAGTACAAAACCTTTTACACAAAATGTTTTACATTCACAATCTTAATCTATGCATGCAAACAGATAAAGATCATCAGATGTCATCCACTGATAACTGTTCTTTCTGTGACATCTGGCATTTGTGTGCATATCAGCCAAAACTAAACTGGTGGATGGCTTCAACTCTTGTTCTGGGAGAGTGGAGGTTCTTAATGATGGTCAGTGGGGAACAGTCTGTGATAATGGCTGGGATCTATCAGATGCTGCAGTCGTGTGTAGAGAGATGGGTTGTGGAGATGTTATAGAGGCAAAGACTGGCGCTTTTTTCGGACAAGGTTCAGGATCTCTCTGGACGGCTGATGTAAACTGTGTCGGAAATGAGCCTACATTAAGAAACTGTGAGTCCCGGAATTGGGGAATGAATGACTGTGACCATTCAAAGGATGCTGGAGTCATCTGTCAGTGTAAGTTACTGATATTTAAATGAAATAAACAGCTTTGTGTATACTCCCTCTGAAAAAGAAAGAAAATAAAGTGATAAAATTCTGCCATCATTTACTCACTTGTGCGTTTATAAACCTGCATCATACTCGTTCTTCTGTGGAACACAAATGGAGGTGTTATGCAGACTTTTCTCAGTAAATCTGAAATGCGTATATAAACAAATAATGCATTTTCTCAACATTATGGAATGCACTAGCATATAATTAGCCAATAACAGACTAAAACGTTGACAAAAAAATGAAAAATAATAGAAAACTTCAAGTTGTGGGGTCTTTTACTAAGTCTCTTTTATTAAATTTTTTTGTCTCCATTAGCTATTTTGAGGTTGGTCAATAGCAGTAACTCTTGTTCTGGAAGAGTGGAGGTTCTTTATAATGGCACATGGGGAACAGTGTGTGATAATGGATGGGATCAATCAGATGCTACAGTGGTGTGTAGAGAGATGGGCTGTGGAGATGTGATGGAGGCAAAAACTGGTGCATATTTTGGCAAGGGCTCAGGGCCAGTGTGGATGAGTGATTTACAGTGTGTTAACACTGAATCTACACTGAGAGAATGTACATCAGGTGGATGGAAAACAGGCATCTGTGGACATGAGAAAGATGCAGGAGTTATCTGTAAATGTGAGTATGAAATCTTTCACTAAAATTAAGAAAGTAACAGCATGTTTTACATTCCAAAGCATGGTAAAATGGCAAAAGATGTACTAGGACTACAATAAACCATTTCGATATTATTGTATATCGACATTATGATCAAATCATTATACATGCTAACACTCTCTCCTCATTTGTGTGAACATTAGCTCCTGTCAGGCTGGTCAACGGCATTGACTCTTGTTCTGGAAGAGTGGAGGTTCTCCGTAATGGAATATGGGGAACAGTGTGTGATGATGGCTGGGACCTATCAGATGCTGCAGTGGTGTGTAGAGATATGGGCTGTGGGAGATTTTTGGAAGCAAATACTGGCGCTTATTTTGGACAAGGTTCAGGATCAGTATGGATGAAAAATGTAAAGTGTGTTGGGACTGAATCTGATTTGATGAGCTGCCCATATGACTCTGGTTCACTCAGCTGTGGCCATGAGAAAGATGCTGGAGTCATTTGCGGAGGTGAATGCCAATAATTTAATCCTAATAGATGGGGAAATATACCTGCAATCACAGAAGATATACTGATTAAATCTGATAAAAATGCCTCGACATTGGAGAGAATTTGTGTTCCGTGTTTATATAACATTAAGAAAAAACGATTAAGAAGATCTTGTTAATAGCCTATAAAGCGGTGTCCTTCGTGGCGTGGAACCGACCCTCTTCTAATTCCCAAGTAGGTATAGCTGCAGGCTATACCTCCAAATGGGTGCGGAATTGGCCTTCCTTCTAAAACCATCTCCAGACTTCAACAAATTCAAAACTCAGCTGCCAGTGTCATCACTTGCACTTTGCTGTTCACCCACATAAAACCCATCCTATATAAACTGCACTGGCTTCCTGTCTCAGTCCGTATTCACTACAAAATGCTACATCTTGCTGACCTTTATATCTCTTCATGGCCTTGCTCTTAACTAACTACCTCTCAGAGCTGTTAATCCCTACACCCATGTATGTTCTTTTAGGACCTCTGACTCTGCATTTCTCACTGTACATACATTTGGTTAACCTCCTCTCCTCCATGGTTAACAGATTTTTTGCTGTCATGGTTCCCAAACTATGGAATTTTCTCCCACAGTCCCTTGGAGACATCACATCCATCTTTAAAACTCAGCTCAAATCTCACCTATTCTCACAGTACTACTCTCATTGATAATCCTGTTTCCCTCTTCCTCATAATTTGATGTTTTCTCCCTCTAATTACTCAGTAATTGATATCATCCATGTGCTTTTCTCTTGATGTTACTCTGTATTTGACACTATTCTCTATTTGTTTTCTGTCCTTTTTTTCTCCTTCCCATTGATTGTAAAGTGTCCTTAAGCTGTGGAAAGGTGCTATATAAAGTTATTATTATTATTATTAAAAATCCGCATTTACACCATCAAATGTGGTCAGAACTCACTCCTAATTATCTCCAAATGTGGTTTCAGTGATCCGTTCATATTGCGCCTTGAGTGCATTTAGATCTGGCTTTAAATGTGGTCAAGTGCTATTTGATTGTGACATAATTAGCCTACTAAAAAAACGCATGTTAATTTAAAGGGGCTCAATGATGCATCTGGTTGACAAAGATGATCTTGCTGGTCAAGCCAACTAATGTAGTTTTGCAGGTTAACATTGTTGACCAGTTGGGGGATGTTTGTTTTTTGTTTTTTCAAAATGAGAAAATTAAGATATTCACAAAAGTAGTCACCACACTCTCCCAGCAAGTCCAGGTACATAGACCAAACAAAGAAAAATAACAGAGATGGTCTGTAAAAGTTTTTTTTTTAATTTTTTTTATTCAAAGTAAAAAGGGAGTAATACAAATTTTTGACTGAGGTCTTGTCAGATAAAATAATGGATATATACAACGGTTTATGAGATCATGCTGAATCTATAATTGTTAAGAATGTTTATGACAGCATAATTAAGACATTTTATTCACATTTTCTCTCACTCAGATATTCAAGTACGTTTGAGGATTGAGGTTAAGGCTCCCCCTGGGGTCGACCCAAATGATCCTGAAATCATGAAGAAACTTTTGAAAGAGGTGAGAGTGGGAAGAGTGACAGTGAGCTGGACGTTTTGCTGCCATCTACTGGCTGTTCATGTTACTGTTGACTTATTTTCATTTATTTGAATTTCATAGATTGAGAAGAAGGTACCAACAGATGGGATTTCACCCCTCAGATGGAAAAATCAGTCCAATGGAGAAGTCTTCCAGAAAAGACATGCTTTTTTTCCCTGACAGGTTGCAAAAACTTAATTTGTTGATTAAATTTACATTCTGAATTGAGTAGTTTCCCCCAATAACAATGCACAATGCTATTTATTCCGCAGGTCATTACTGGAATACAAAAGAGATCTTTTAGGACGTTAGATGCTACAGTACATGCTCCATTTTATTTGTAAAAGGTCAGATTAGAAATATAGCATTGTAACATGCTTTTTGGGTTTTCGGTGCTTATATATATGTGATTTTCTTTTCTTTAAAAAAAATGACAGACTAATATTTGTGTTTAGAGACTGACATTATTTAGATTCTTTGTGTCCTAATTTGCATGCCAAATTTATCAGTTTTCTTGATAAAGCCAATATTATACATTTTCTGTCTATGGATATTAGATGTAAATGTACTATTATAAAGTGTATGGTGAGTAATTACATTAATTGTATTTCCTATTATTTTAAATCTTAATAAGAATCAGATTCAGAATCACTTTATTCACCATTTTAGAGTTTCAACATGTCACAAGCAGATGTTGGATAATTACATTGTTGGTCTAAACATAGCTAATGGGTTTGCAATGAAGATTATTAAAATGTTAAAAAGAATCAAATGTATCTAGAAATAAACACTTCTGGAAGTTGCCAGCATACAGTAAAATAGAGATATCATACATTTTCTCACAAATAAAGATAACTTGCATTCATCTTTGTTTGACTTTTATTGGAGAATCCTCTGTCCCAGGGTCTGTGTGTTCATTATCTTTTGGTAGCTTAAACCTTGCTTCATTGTAATTATCTACAAACAAAGGACTGTCCCCGTACAGTACATTCATTTGCACATTACATTAAACTTTGTTTAATGCTTGTCATCTCATGATGCTCCTGTTATTAGAAGTCCATTTACTCTCCATACCCAAGTCAATTTATCTCTATTCCATTTTTCAGTGACACCAAAAACAGCACTGCGGGAAAGGAAAATTAAAGATATACATTAAAAATCACTAAACTGTTTTGTTTTAAACACTGATCCTTATGAATCATTATAATAATCACAATAATGTCTGGTGTACTACATAGATGCATACTTAAACATATATACATTTCATCACTTGTTATTTTTAAATCATTCTGCATTATCAGAACCTGCTAATAATAAGATAAGCAACTTAACATTAAAGCACTGTAAATTATAACAGATATCACTGGAGATGTGAGAGTTACTTATGGTCAGTGGAGGGTGCAACAGACTACATCTGAATAATACAATCAATTACTGTTTCATTATGATTCCATTATACATCAGGTACCACATTAAATTAGTAGCCAATTAATTTGTTTGGTAGGCCTTGTGGGATATCGTTAAAACACTGAAAGTGGTCTTGTTCCTCATTTACTTACAGAAATAACTTACAAGAAGACAAGGATAATATCTCAGTGCAATGCAGTGTTATCACAGAAACATCACTTAATACATACGATGCCAGCGTATTAGCATTATATATAGTGATGTCATTACACAATTACGTAAATGAAATGGTGAATTGTTTTTTTGAACCAGTTTATTGAAACGAACCATCCGAAAGAACTGGTTCACGGAAAATAATCTGACTTCCCATCACTACTTCTCTCGCAGCACTCCTGGAAGAACTACCAATGGTAAGTCCAACCTTAAAGGTAAGATATCCAATCCACTGATAGATTAGTGATCCAATCACATTTTAGATTCAGACATCGCCTGTCGGTCAACTCGTGCCAGCGCATGCACTTTAGCGGAACCAGTCAGAAAAATACAAAGTAGAAAGAACTAGCAACGGAGACTTGTGCTGCTTTACTCGAGGACTTACTGGAGTAATAAGGTAGTGCATTTGTGCATGTGTGTGAGTTTGTATTTGAGGGATCAAAAGAGAGAAACTGAGAGAAATCGATTCTGGGATTACCGTTTTTGGTGCAGCTCTCGTCAGAGAGGTGGCAGAGAATTCTTCTAAGAGTCAGATCATCATCAAAGAGAAGGTGCAGGTGTTTCTCCATAATGAAATGACATGTTATTAAATGACAGTGATGAAGGTCTTTATTAAGTTCAACACTTGTGCAGCTTGTGAGCGACTACTGCAGGTAAAGATATTTTACCACCAAAAGTGTATCAAAACATTCAGCAGGAATACACAAAAACACATAAAGTACCATGGCATTACCATGTTTTTTGGACATGTAGCTTTACTTGGGTTCAGCATGATAAGGCAATGGCATATGAATAAGTTAATCATATAGTGACATCCCATAGTAGTACCATGGTATTCTTTGAAGTACTTTGAAGCACCATGTAAATACAGAATGGTATATAAATATGGTAATTGTATCTCAAAGTACCATGGTATTACCTTCTGATACCATCAGATATCACATTGTTATTGCCCAGATGTGCTCACACACACCAAAAATTTGT